>CM034150.1:790551337-791189670 GCA_019776745.2 Taxus chinensis
GACATTAGCATAACATGAAATCGACGTACGATTATAGGTGACTGGCATCAGATAACTGACATATGTGGAGTACAAATTTATAGGAGATACAGAATGAGCCTCCGGTACACCCTAGAAATCCTGATGAGAAGGTCTCCAAATGGTAGTCAAAATGCCCTCACAGAAAGATTTCACACCTTCTCTATGATTTTTTATCCCTGCATTGACTGATAATGGTGAGATCACAATATTCTTGTGAAGTTAAAGGGGCAATGCAGGATGCAAGAACCCACAGCTAGTTGGAGCATGGCATGGATGACGATATTTGACTTGGGATTTGATATGCACAGTTCAATCTATTAAAAGATAAGAGGACATTTGATAAACATGCAAGGGTTTACAGGATCAAGGAAGCCTACAGCAGGGTGGACATCACAAAGGTAGATTTTGAAAGAGCTTTGCTAGTAAAGGAACCACCCCCTTTAGAAAGTAGCCCAACACTTTAATTTGATGAAATATTTGATCTTGTTTTTGAAGGAAAAATGGAAATCCTAAAATCTATCCTTCAACCATTGTATTGAGGCATTAGTTGCAGTAAAATGCTTTGCATATTACTTGAGAAAGGCTCCCCATACTGAAGAAGGATGCTCCTTCATGAGTAAGAATGGATGACCATGCCTCTTAATTGTATATCCCAAACAAATGAAACACTGGGTATGAAAGTCAAGGGTAAGGAGAAATTGACCATTGATGTATCAGGTTGCAAAAGAGAACTTTATGGTATGTCATTAAATCAGAGCCATGGACTTCCAATGGTACCATGAGGTTTGATAGTTCGTTGAGAAATGCATTAAGTTATGGCCTTACTGAGTGCGGGCAGATGTTAATCTGGCAGGCATTGTGTTGTCATTTCAAGAAACTTGAGCGTTAACTGGGAGCCTATATTTATTTTATTTACCATATGTGGATGATATGCTCATTACAAAATAATAGTATGTAGGACATTGTGAGAGTTTAAGTGAGATCATGCTCATTCCAGAAAGTCCAATTTTATGAAGAATTTAGGAGCTTGGAGTCAAAAATAATCCTTGGCATGAAAATTCACAGAGTCAGGAACAAAAAGACTTTTTTATTTGTCTATTTCACCATGATTATATCCATCCATGGTGTTAGATAGGTTCAAGATGTCCCGGAATGTAAAATTCTCCTGTTAGTACGGCCGATTGGCTTGAAACTTGTTAATTTGCGGAAAAGATTGCAGTTTCCTTCATCACATATCGGAGGTCAAATACGTCCACATTGACATGAGTACCAAATGATTTAGAATTGGTTGGTTTGAGTCCTCCATGTACTGTTATGGTTCTCGGCTGTACCAGACCATAAATCTTCAGAGGAAGTGGAAGTTGTGAGAAGATATATGGCTAATCTAGGTAAAGAGCAATTGTGAAAGTAGGACAAATTAATACTCGGGTATTTCAATAGGGACCTCTTTCGAGTCCCATGCATTGGTATGGGGGGTTCAAATATGACCTGCATAACATGGCTATATTTATTCGGATATGTCCCTCGAGATCTAGATGGTAGGAGGAGCACTACTGGATATATTTTCACATTTCCTGGCCCATGACAGTTGTCTTACATTTTTTTCGACATTTTACAGAAGGTTGTGGGCTTTGTCTTGGACTAGGAGAGTTAGATAACGAGGGGACCCCAGAATGAATATGATAAGCCTTGAATCAATATAATTTCTTGGGACTAAAGGATCAAGATGCATGTTATCAAAATTACCTTGAGGGGTGACAATCATGGATAACAATTACCCATTTGGCATGAACAACTGAGAATGTTTCATTCAAGAACAAAACACATCTCAGAATTAAAGGTAATCACTTACATACAGAACTGGTGTTACCCTTGAGGATGGGCAGTTGAACTGATATTGGACAGAAGATTCATACATGAGTTAACAAACCCTACAGATATTCTAACGAAGCCATTAGTCAAAGCTGATAAGATTTGAGCTACAAATTCCCTTCTGATGGTACAGAATAAGCCTTTGGTACCCCAAACTCCTGAAGAGGAAAAAATAAAGATAAGTAAATCTCAAGAATGATGTTGTAAAGGTATGGTGCAGTGATTTAATCTCCAAGTGGGAGATTGACTGAGTAATGTGGAGCTCAATTAATTGAAGAATTTGCAATGTAGGATGAGACCCACTTCTAGTGGGAAAACATGGATGATAACTAACTATCTTGAATAGATTTAGGGACTTGGGATTCGGTTAAGGGATAACAAGAGGCATCGGTTACCTATGCGGGAGTGTTTTATAAAGGAACTCTAGGAAGTAGATCTATTGAAGTATTGATGAAATAGATTTATCTTGTTTTTAAGATGAATTCTATTCAATTGTATTGAGTTTTAGTCCCCTAAGGATTTGTATTTAGACAACTATAATGTGAAGAAGGATTTTCTTCATGGTAATTTGGATGAAGATATTTATATGCAAGAACCGCTTGGGTATGAAGTTGAAGGGTAAGGAGAAATTAGTGTACAGGTTGAAAAAGAGCCTTCTATGGGCTCAAGAAGATCTCAACAAAATGGTACATGAGGTTTGATAGTTTTATGCATCTGACATGGTTACTTGAGATGTAAATCTGACCATTGTGTTTATTTCAAGAAAGCTTGGAAATGGGAGCTATATTATTTTGTTACCTTATGTGGATGATATGCTTATTACAGGACTAGTATGTAGGACATTGGTAAGTTTAAGTTAGATAGCTCACATCATTTTCTATGAAGAATTTCTTCTGAAAAAATAATCCTTGGCATGAAAATTGCACAGTAGACAGGAAGAACAAGATATTTTATTTGTCTCACTGATGATTATATCCACATGGTGTTAGACAGGTTCAAGATGCGGAATCAAAACCTGTTAGTACACCTATGGCTTGACACTTCAATTTGAGCAAAGATCAGTTTCCTTCATCACTGGAGGTCAAATACATGACACGAGTACCAAATGATTTAGCAGTTGGGAGTCTCATGTATGTTATGGTTTGTACCAGATCTTAAATTGCATCAGGAAGTGGAAGTTGTGAGAAGATATATGGCTAATTGGAGGTAAAGAGCATTGGAAATAGTCCAATGGATACTCAGGTATTTGAATGGGACAGAGCATGCATTTATGATATGGGGGTTCAAATATTTCATAATTTGGCTATGTTTATTCGGATATGGCTCGAGATCTAGATGGCTAGGAGGACGCACTACTGGATATATTTTCACATTAGGTGGGATGACAGCATCTAGAAAGATTGCAGAAGGTTGTGGCTTTGTCTACTATAGACCTTAGTGACGCGCGTCAATAGACCTATTGATAAGTAGCGTTCACTGGAAGAGGTGCGGACCACGCGTCACTCAAGGGTGCTATCCGCGCGTCACTGCATTTTTTGAGTGACAATCGACAGCAAAATCTTCCATCGCGCGTCTGCAGCCTTCGACCTCTGCGTTTCATTCAAGATCAAAACACATTCTTTGAGGTATGCACATCATACAGAAACTCTTTGTCGATGGGCAGTCTGAATCTATGAAAAAGATTCAATATCTGTTGAAAACCCTACAGATATGTCTAACGAAGTCATTAGCAAAGGATGCAGTTGACGCGCGTACAACAGGCCTTAGTGACGCGCGTCAATAAGTCCTTAGTGACACTCGTCACTAGAGGAAAAATTGACGCACGTCACTAATGATCCTATTGACGCGCGTCACTAAGGCCTGTGACGTGCGTCAATAGGCTCTTAGTGGGACGCGTGTCAATAGAGCCTGTGGAGCTCAATTAATTAAAATTGATGCATGTAATATGAAACTTGTAGGAAAACACAATAACTAATAGGTTATTGAGGGACGTCAATAGGCATCGGTTACCTTAGTTAGTATTAAAATAGACGAATGCGTCAAGTCCCCTAGGCATCGGTTGACGCTATGCGTCAGTAAGTTTTATTTGACGCACGGGACTAAGATCTATTTGAGTTACGCGTATTAAAATAGGCCTTATTGAATCTAATTGAATAATAGATGGCTAAGTCCCCTAAGGTTGTAATTTATATGCGATACAGCAAATAATCCTGTCGCTAGCGTTCTAAAAGTAAGAATTTAGAAGCCCTTGCGTAAAATTTTGATTATTATTGTGAGAATAATTGTGAGAGAGAGAATCGCTCTTGGTCAATGAAAAAATCTTTGTCACTGTGACAGAATCTACTATGCTGTCAATATCTATAGACCTTATGACGCGCGTCAATCCTTGATCTGCAAACCCTCCTAAGGGTGTCGCGCATCAATAAGCCTTTATCTTTGTGTTGCACATCAACAAACTCTTGTCGTGCGTCTATAATACGTGGATAGTCCTTATCATATTGTTGAAAAATGTGAAGTACGCGTGATAGTGTTCTACCTGGTGAATAATCTGTTGACAGGTTTATATAGGGGATATTTTTCAAGGACGTGTAGGCGAAGCCTAACCCTAAAAGGCCTTAAAATTAAGCAAATATCCTGTGTAACCTTTGCCCCCTTGCAATAGGCGAACAGGTCACTGGCAACAAAATCTTTGTCATGCAAAAAAATTTGCCTTTTCAAATTTTCAAAACTTACCCCCTTGTCGTGCGTCTATAATACGGGAATATTCTACCGCCATTTTTACTGGCCCGTTACGAATACGAATTCGCCACTAAAATTTTCCCTGAGTGCAATTTTAGGATGAAATTCCTCATATATGTTTCCTTTCTAAGATACCATCCTCAACAAGACCATGTATCAACCATGAAAGACTACTGCAGTGCCTTAGTGGAAATGTGAATGGCAACACACATAAGAAAGTGCATGTTGAAACAAAAATTTAAGGTGCAGATTTCAAGTGTTGAAGGAAATTATACTTACATCAGGTGTTATGAATTGTGTTCATGGTCGTCAAATAAAGGTACAATTAATTCCTTTTAGTTCATTATGATTACAATAAGTTGTTTTATTGTATTGAGTTGCATAGGTTATTTTTATAGTATGTAAATGAAAATAAATGTAAAAGAAACACTATACAACTCATTACTTAAGGAAGTTTCATATATTCATAAGAAATAATTATACTAAGATCCCACACAAGTTGTGGGATATGACCGTAAAGGAAGAATACATATAAATTCAAAACTTAAAATGTAAGGAAGAGGAAACTAGTCATTGCTTGAGGTGAAGATCATTCTCATGGCTATCTAGATTTATCCATGTTGTTGCTTCATCTTACCGCTACTTAAACGTTAAAAATTGAACATATTAGAGCTTTATGTTTTTCAATTCCTTACATTATTAGTGTTATATGTATAATCATTCTATCACTATGAATTGCTTAAAAGAAATAAATACAACACAAAAACAAGATCAACATGCTTCTAGAAAGAATATGTTACAAGGTACAGTTGCCATCAATGAATGAAGTATAAGAGTAATGCTGGTACATATTCAAATTAAATTAAAAAATTCACATTTATTTAAAGAATTGAAACTAGAAAGATACAACATAAATCTCGTCCAAAATATTTCAGAGTATGAATGCTACAACTATTAAATATATTTGTATATTATCTCAAAGAATGAGATGTTCTATTGTAGTGAAAAATATATGGGATAAAACTTCATAAACATGAACTACTTCCTAATGCATAGAATTGCAACATAACAACAAACACTGGTTTCAATATTTACACAAAATGGGAACATGTTCAGATTGTACCAGAAAGGTTCAATCAATTGTTTTGCATCAAGTTAAAGGTTTCAGAAACAAAGTTCAAAACATCATTATAAATCCACAAATTATTTTATTTATTATGCATTATCAAAATAATGAATGGTAGTCTCCTATTGAAGTTACAAGTTTCTAGTGTAAAAAAATGCTTTATAAGATCCATTTCATAATGTGTAAATTAAGAAAGGACAATCATATAGTTTTTAGAATTAACCAAAGTTCAGATCTAAAAAAACATGGTTCGACCAGTATTGTAAAGGTCCATCTCAATATGAAAAGCTACAGAAATAAAATGATACATTGAAAAACTCTATCATCAAACTTTCATACAAGCTATGCTTTCATGTATGAATTTTAGAGACCAATAGCGACAAGTTACATCCATGAAATAAATTTTCATAATCATTAGACCTTTATGAAAATTTATCTTCCTCAATTATTTTCTTTCATATGTCCAAGCAGCTGTCAAGTTGACTTCAAGATATCGACTTAAAGAACATAATGATCAACTAATCAGGATTCATCTAGTTAACATAATCATGCAGTGAGTTCTTTTAACAAGATCAAGATAAAAGTAAATAATGGAAATTTATACTAATCAAACCACATGGATGAATATCACTCCAAAATGAAATAAAAACACATAACAGTTATGAGTTCGTGGAAAAAGACAACAACTAGAAAAAACCCATGATAACAGTGAGCTTGCAAACTAGCTAATTAATAGATAATGAAAATTTATATTAGGCATGAGGAGCTTGTGAGCATGAATATCTTAAGAAAAATAAACCATGGCGAGTCAATACAAAGTTCCACAACCTAAACACATAAGGCGAGCTATGTAAAGGCATAATAGCATTGAATATCTTGAACAAGAGAAAATACAAAGTGAGCTAGAAAATGGCCAAGGTCTAAACATGCCTTATGAATATTAATAATGGTAGATACCAAGCTACTCAAGCTGGTTTACAAGAACATAATGGTGAGGGGAAAAAAATCATGTCAAGTAACAATATCTAGCCAAGTTGGGCCACTAATGTATCAATCACGAGAAACACAGATTTTTCTGGCCAAGATGACACTTTAAGAACACAAGATTAAGTTTTCAATTAACATCGGAAGATTCATAAGAAAAGGAATGAGCTCCATAAAATCGTTGAGAAAATAAATAATCCAAAACTTGAATGTAACTATATTGATCTTAAAAACAAATTTAAAACATGAGTTAAAAACAACCAACACAAACCAAGATCTAGGTAAATATGAAAAATACACTACAAAATCATAATAAAGCTCGAGTACCATAGTAAGCTAAAGTAAAAGAAAAATATTATCAGTTCATATTCATGCATAGAAACATCATGTAAATAGAGATTTACATTTAAAATAGGGAATTTGTTCATTAGGTTCACAAAGATAAGTATGAGTCATTACAGAGCACAATCGAGCTACATGAGACTCACTATAGAACTTAGTTAAACCCACGAGAAGCATGATGGGGATCTAATGCACAAACCCACAATGAGCTAGGCCAAAAATGTGATAAAATAATATAAATCAGATCTATAAACCCATGGCTGAGTTGAGCAAAGAGAACTCGACCTTAAATGTGCAACGACAGAGCCCTCAAACTCCTATGAGTTATCCAACCAAGTTCCCACCAATCTGGGTGAAATGAACTCACCAAAGATTGAAAAGGTAAGAAAGAGATTCTTATTATTTAAATTCCAATTGCTTTATTTTGTACAACATTAGTCTTTAACAGAGAATGCGTGGCTGGTTCTTTTCTCCAATTTCATTAGTTATCCATAGTTCATTTGTTTAACAAAATTATTTTGAACAACTATTAGTATCCTAATATTTGATTATTATATTAAATGTTTGTTTCTAAAAAAAATAGTTGACTATAATTGTCTGAAGAACACATGTCATGGGACCCTTTGGTGCTTTATAACTAGGTTGCATGTTTTTTTTTAACACTTCACCTATAGTAGCTCCATTAGAATTTGATTGTTTCTCTTATGGTTATATAACTTGATTGTGATTAGGAATTTATAAACACACATGAACCTTCTAATAATTTACTTAAGGATTTGTTTGAGAGAGCCATGTTTACTTGGTTTGGACAAGTAATCTCGTTACAAGGAGGAAAATTTCACAATAAGAAAAAAGAGGGTTACTAGGTCAATAGAAATCCTATCACGAGTTAATTTCATAGAATTGTTTGATACTAACAATCTATTATTATAATATTTAAGTTATTACAACCAACTATGTAGGTTAACTAATTAAGTCGTATCATTCTAGATTCACAATTTGTTGCTCCAATTAGGAATTCATATTTTCACAATCATATTACGTAAGGAAGGGTACATTACACCTATGTTACCCTTCTAAATATTTTTACTTGAATCTAACTGATGAAATTCACATTTCAAACCACTTATGTTTCATCATCTGAAGGGTTCACTCTTAGTAACAACCAGTTGCTTGCATGTTTCAAACATAAATTCTACTTCTTGAGTGATCCTAGATTTACTATATTCCTGACTAAGCTAAGAGTTCTAGTAAATTTTACAAGTCCAACAAGAAGAAAATCTCCTTATCTCACACGAACTTGGTTGTAGTTGAAGGTATTTGATTCTCAAGGTTACATTTTATTCTCTCATTAACATCATTGTTTTATTCATATATATGGAAACAAAGCATATGATCATACATCATATTTGGAATTTTATTTTATTAGGTTGTTGAATTAGTTATGGACCTCTACTTTATTACATTCATTTTATGATCACATTTGAAATTTTGGTTGGTTTTTACATTTCTCAAAGGTGTACCATTTTCGTAGTGACATTCCATAGATTAATATTATTTACCGTTTGTTTACTAACTATATTTACAAATTTACTTTGGTCATGTATTAGCATCATTTTGGAATAAATTTAATCCCTATAACACTTACGAAACACCTAGGGATTTAATACTACAACGAGTAGGACCTCCCAAAAGACAACTCATTTTAATGCTCTTGGACATGGAAATATAAGTGTATATTGTAAGAGAGATATCCCAAAAAACCTTATGCATTTCAGAAAATATCCTTTGGACCTATTTCAATTGTTTGGTAAATACAAAAGTTATTCAACACATAGTATCCACTCACATAATTTATATCTCAAAAGAGATCAATCGAATGTATAACCACCAACTATCTTGTAAGGCTTTGGCCACCTACAAGGGTATAAAGGAAAATCACACATAAAAGGGTTGAATTCATTTAGGATATGGTCACACTTGCAACACCTAGGCATGATCACTTCAATCATACCAATATGATAGGATTCACAACATATATGCACCACCTCATAAAACATCAAGGAAATAGTCCTTAATAATACATCTTAGGTGTGAAACAAGGAGATGATTAATGAGGTCAGAGCATTTTATTAACACAATCAATGTTTTATACCCTAGAAAAAGAATCAAATGGGGGAAGGAAGGATAACAGGAATTATCATTCATTCTTTTAATTTTGTTATTTTTGATGAGAGAACATTCTACCTATAATTCTTGGTGTCAAGGACATAAACCAATAATTAACATAGTGAAAGATTAGTTTAACATCTTTATAACATAGTTACAAGATTGAGTACAACTTCATATCTAATCTGACACTATAAAATATAGTTAGAATGGTATTCCCATTTCAAAATATACAAAGAACAATTCTTCAAAATACAATATAGATCAATATTCTATGTTACATGTATTGCATTATGAATATAACTTTACAATGACAAATCATTAATTACAACATATGACATCTAGAAAATTCCTATGGTTTGGAGTTCCTGCAACAAAAATTACGTCAGTCCTAGGACTGAGTATGGAAATTCCCTACACTGAAGCATAAATTTTTTGTATCAATCATTTCAAACAATTAGAACAAACAATAGAGATAGATAGAGATAGAGAGAGAGAGGGAGAGAGAGAGAGAGAGAGAGAGAGAGAGAGAAGAGTAATGGAAGGAAGAAGAAAATATAGGATTCATTTTCTTTTCAAATCACTGATAACATCCCATATAAAATTTTCATTGCATTTCATCTCATATACATTTTGACCCATTTGTATTATCGAAACCCAAATCAATATTTTAACAATTATCTCTAGAGAGAGAAAATGGATGAGAGAGAAAGTATGAAATTAATTTTCCTTTCTATTTACCATATCATAATAACATACATTGTCAAAAATTAATTTCATTTCCAACTCATGAACATTTATAACTAATTTACATTTTTAGAACCAATCAAAATATCTGAGTTACTTTTAGAAAGAGAGAGAGAGAGAGAGAGAGAGAGAGAGAGAGAGAGAGAGAGAGACATCATAATTTCCCAAAAATCATTCATATAATAATTTGATCAATTCATACTCTATAATTTTTAGAAACATTATGTACAAGGTTTCACGATTAGTTAGGAGTCAACAAAACCCTTAGAAGGTGTGTTTAACGAAAGTTTCAAATTTGGTGCAAGTTGGCCGAAAAATATAAAGTGCTCACAAATTGGGCCTTCAAAAACACTCATTTTAAGTGTGGACAAAAATTTTGATGATTCATGTGTACTATCCCATATAGATATAATTCATCATGTTTTACAGAAGTTTATTATAAAGAGCATAGCTTATGTTACAATGGGAAATTTGCGGCCAAATATCATAATTACGTTAGTAGCTCTTTTCACACATCCAGTGGGCCCCAATAACCACTTACAAAATTAGTTTCCCAATGCATTTTCAGTGAATTGAAGGTGGGTTATGATCCTCTTGTTGGCATTCTAGAGGTAGGAGGTAGTGGTTTTCAATTCTCTCAAACTAAGCGATAACCATAAGCCGAAAACCAATTGTGTTTTATTAAAATGACCATGTCACCATAAGTCACTGATAAGCTAAGGGTGTTTAGGAAAACTAACTTACAATAGCATTAAATGATTTCAAACAGCTCGGTTAAGGTTCCCTAAGTTATTACATGTTACTTGGGGTCATGCAAGAGTTTTGTTTTGCGATACATTTAGTTGTGGCGCTCCATGCACGTAACATTCAAAATCAGATTTATTTATTTTTTATGTTGATGTTTTGAGATTTCACATCAAGGAAATATTTTCTCGCCTATCATTCAACATTTCATTTTGAAAAAACTTGAAATGTTGAAGCAAAATTTAATGCAAGTGAAAAGGGGGAAAACCATATATTCAAAGTGATCACATCATCTTGCCACATTCACCAAGCGTAAACCACATGACCATACATGATGATCTCCACAAAACTGACAACTAGCCATGGTGACATCGAAGTCACAGGATGAGATACAATAACAACTTAGCATTTCCTCCAAACAACCAAACCCAACACTAAGGCATCTAATCGAATGGTTTTATTGGATTTTCCTTTATTCCCAACCACTTTTTTTTTTTTCTCAAATGTCTCTAAAGCTTCATTAGAAAAATAATTAGTGAATTTTTTATATATAATGCTGAAGAGATCCCATCTTGGTGCATACACTAAGTATCATGGTCAATGCAGCGTCATCCAACCTAATACACACCTCTTGCAGTTGCACAAAGACATTAATGGTATCCACTGCATAGATTTTTTGAGAAAAATACCAGCCCCCTCTTAAAAATATTTATACACCACACCTTATATTTCACACACATTCCATCGTAAATAAGAAATACATTTCATATACTACCAAATTTTATATAAATTTCCACAAGGGCATTCTATCAAACAATTCACATGCTATGTGTATGCTCCCACATTTTGCATACAGGTCAACACGGGAACTTGAAATTTATAACATATGACAAACAAGAAAAAAACCCTTTTTATCATACTACGATGAATATCCATGCCTATTCCAAAGCTCTTATTTTGGCGCAAGAAGGGAGTATGCTGAAAACATGAGATGATATGGTAGACCCCTATTGGTTGCATTTGTGAAAAAAAGAATTTCTTCATATAGATTGTCATACTTTCTCCCACAACCCCTACATAATCTACAATCATTTCCTTCTATGATACCATGGTTCTCTAAATTTTTTATTCCAACAGTGCATGTATCCTAGCCTGTGTATCCACATTTTGCAACATCTCTACCAAGAGGCCACATCTACAACTTTTTGATAGTATTTCTACCCTAGTACTTTAGTGCACGACACTACCTTGTTTCAGATCTTCTCTTAGCACAGAAAGGGGAGGATAAAGGTATGTGTTTTGTAAATAACTTTACACACGTCAATCAATTTAACTGATATTATTAACTGATCACTGGCCACTACCACATATGACAAAAAATGTCTACTTGCTTTATGCTTTGATTGATGACAAAACATACTCCAAAGCCCCCATTCCGGCGTATGAAGTATGGATTCTGACATAAATGAAATATGCATACAAAAGGGGGTGTAAATTCTTTGGTTTCACACTAATCAAATGTGGTTTCTTACAAAAATAATACTTTGGTGTTTATTTAAAAAAAGTAGACCCATCATAACTCCTACACAAACACCTCACAGGTAATCCAAAGAAACTAGTTTAGACTTTCAAAATATCTTCCAAGATCACATACACCTTGAGGAAGAGATTGGTATGACATGGGGAGAAGAAATCGTGGGCATTACATATACCTCCACTTATAATAGCATCTTCCTTGATGCGACGTAACACCAAGGGTAGAAAAATGGATAAGTAATTAAGGAAAGTTATTGACGAAAAGTTCCATCTAGGGATAAGATCTATATCTTTATAAGCATGACCACGAGAAAGCAAACTAATTTTGGAAATATGTTAAATTTTAATGTTCTTTGAATATTGGTAGTTCTCTTTTACTTTATTACTTAGTATTTTTCTTTACATTATTCCTTAATTTCAAGCTATTAATGTTCATTTTTAAAAAAATTCAATTGTCTTATGTTTGCGGTGCTCAATAGTAATTGGCCTCAAAATGTCACAAAACTTAACACAACACAAATGACCCATGATACATCTTGATACATAGTTTCATGACTGTATCACATCACAAGACCTTTAATTCCACCATGGAATGACAACAAGTAGTCCACATAGCAAATAATTTCCAAAAATTATGTCACATGCATAGATCTAACACACACAAATGACTAACAAACAAAGAATCCTGATGTTGATATAAAGGCAATTAGTATCACATAACCTGAAAACCATGACTATACCAACACAATTCTAAGACAAGATCCAATAGTATATATCAACCCAGGGGAGAAAAAATCCTCAAACATAACAATATCTAACAAGACTCATAAGAGTAGAGATAACTCATAACACCAACTCCACACATCACAAAACATCATGAAACAATCTCCATATATATCCTAAAGCATCACCAAATAACTCCATATACCTCCCAAAGATAAAGAATCATAGTGTTAAAACCAATTCGGGTACTTAACCATAGAGCCACATCACCTAATTTTTACATATCGAGTAACTCAACCATAGTTCCCCATCAATAATATCAGGTCACTTAAGCATAGAGACCCATAAATTATATCAGCTCACTCAACCATAGATCCTCATCAAGAATATTGTGTCACTCAACCATATAGCCCCATATACTTTCTCCAAATAATGAAATCGGGTCACCCTATGGCCCTGGGCACATAAATCCCTGTCACCACTAACATAAGTGACATAATGACTCATGGTTCAACAACCCACTAGTTATATATAACTCCTTAGGGTGTACTCCCATACAACTAAGTGGCTCCATAGGTTAACCCACTCCATGATGAATCACATGACCTTATTCCAACACATTATGACACTAGAACCAACATAACAATATGTTTCAAATGACAAGTGGAAAAAATCCTAAGCTTTGGGATATGATATAAAACTTTAAAATATGAAAATAAAATTTAAAAATAAGAAAAACAAATGGAGAAATAGCCATAGTTAGTGTAAAAATCCACATGTTAGTGCAACAACCAAATAAAATTCCAAAAGTATAAGAACACGTCAATCAAGAAAACTATCTGTTCTTGCAAGAAAATAGATAACGATCAATTTATGAAAAAAATACCTATTGATAAATAATACATTACAGTCACTATGTTGCCACACACGGCCACCAAAAGGGTACTCATCAAGTTTCTGGCACTAGGATGTTGAGCCTTAACTTGAAAAAAATACACATGTAACCCGAAATTAGTATATCAAATAGTGTAACTGTCATCATCTCTACCTGAATCATCCCTACATACTCCCACAAGGCTCAAAATAATCAAAATATTATAGGATTATTTGATGGACAACCCAATACGAGAAAACAGGGGATGTTAGTTTGCATAATTTGAGCCTAAGGTGGTGCGTATCCACAATATACTGAGCAAGATCGAATTGTACTAAATAGATAAAAGTGGGTTTTCAGTCTATATAAGACTCCACTTCTTCACTTGTACTTCTCTCAATATTATGAAAACCTGATCCACACCTCTCTCCACACATACACTCTTAACAATTGTTCCACTCAGGGTCATCTAGTGTAACACTCGCAACATAACACGTAACTAAATTAATAACACGATGGTGATTCACATACATTATCCATAACATATTATGCATGGTATATATATATATATATATATATATATATATATATATATATAGGGTAAAACACAATCATTAATCTCACGGGTTTCAATAAATCATGTTACCACATAATGCATCAAAATTACAAGAACTATATATTAAAGGATGTACGTTCACCATATGCCCCTAAATCATGACATGAACCATCACATGTTACACGAATTATACGTATGATGAACACAATGAATAAAATTACAACATATAGTCAATTGAAATACAACATGGTGATGCATACGATTCATCAAAACATGGTGGCGACATCACAATAAAATCCAATTTAGTATACACCAATGTTTTTATACAACACATCAACACACCTACCTATCAAAGACTAACAAAAAACTCTAACACTCCGTAATCTGCACTAACATTATTTTCACACACCATAAGGCAATACATCACAAGTGAATTTCTCATTGAATCGACAAAAAGGAGAGCGAATACTCTCATCATAGGCACATCAACATGATGATAAATACGCACTACGTGACATGCACAACATGTGTATTCATAATATCACAATTACAACATTGTTCACATCACAACATATATCACATTACTCTTGCCATCTCCACCACCACCATGAAAAAACATCACAACTCCAATCCATCCTAGAGGTTTGAGGGCATGAACCTCCTCTCTAATACCATATGTAATGCTCACATTTCCAATACCAAAATACAATACTCAAATTATCTGAATAATTTTTTTTTTCACTTTAATTACACGCTACACAACACCACATAGGATCCAAATAAATAAACTCAACATCACGTCAGACAGTTACATAAACATAAACCCACTCATATAATAGGATAACATATGGTATACACCAATGTCTTACTCAAACGATGTAAACTAGGAAAATGACACAATTATAGTAAGAAACACATGATAGGCATACTCCATGACATGGCCTTTTCATGTTTTACATATTCATTACATTAAGGATTCAATTATGTGAACTTATAGTTTTCAGCAAGATTAAACACATAACGTTTAAAATTTCCTATTTTTCAAACTCCAATTGTTTTATTTTGCAGGGCATTACTCTTAACAAAGAATGCATGGTTGGTTCCTTTTTCCAATTCCATTAGTTATCCATATCTCATTTGTTTAATAAATTCATTTTAAGCAACTATGACTCTCCTAATATTAGATTCTTATGTTAATGGTTTGTTTCTCAAAAAATATTCAGTTGATTATAATTTTTTGAAGAACACATAACTTGGGACCCTTCGGTTCTTTACAACAAGGCTGCATGTTTTTGTTTAACATTTCAACTATAGGAGTTCCTTTACAATTTACTCGTTTCTCTTATGGAGATAAATTTATATATATTGATTGTGATTAAGAAAGTATTTACACACATGCACCTTCTAATATTTGACTTGCAGATTTGTTTGAAAGATTCGAGTTTACTTGGTTTCAAAAAATACTCTTGTTACAAGAAGAAAAAAGAAGGCTACTATATCAAAAGAAGACCTATCCGGAGTTTATTTCATATAATTGTTTGATACTGAAAATACACTCTTTTCAACTTCAAATTATTACAACCATGTAGGATAAATAATTAAATTTTACCTTTATTGATTCACGATCCATTGCTCCAATTAGGAATTCATATTTTTACAATCTTATTTCACATGGAAGGGTGCATGACACATGTGTTCCCATTATAGATATTTTTATTTGAATTCGAGTGACGAATTTCACATTTCAAACTACATCTATTTTATCATCTTAAAGATTTTCTCCTAATAGCAATAGGTTAATTTATTGTTTCGACCATAAATTCTACATCTTGAGTGATCCTAGGTTTAATATATTCCTATATGTGCAAAGGGTTCTACTAAATTTTACAATTACAACTAGAGTATAATTTTCTTAACTCACAAGACATTGGCTACAACCAAAGGTGTCTTAATCTCAAGGCTACATTTCATTATTTCATTAGCATCATTGTTTAACCGCATTCATGTATACAAAGTATGTGATCATACATCATATTTAGTTTTCAAATTTATTCGGTGAATTTATTATTCATGGAGCTCTACTTTATCACATTCATTTTATGATCACATTTTACATTTTAGGTTGTTTTGACATCACTCAATGGTCTACCAATTTCATAGTAGTCATTTCTTAGTTTAATCTTATTTACCCATTTTACTAACTACATTTACATGGTTACTTTGGTTTTGTATTATCATCATTTTGGAACAAATGTAATTTCGATAACACTTACGTAACACTTAGGGATTTAAGATTATAAGGAGTATGACCTCGCACAGGACAACTCATTTCACTACTCATGCACATGGAAGTAGAACTGTATATTGAAAGATAACTATCCCAAATAATCTTAAGCATTAAAAAATCTTGGTAAGGGCCTACTTCAATTATTCAGTAAATACGTAAGTAATTCTCTACATAGTGTATACTCACATAATTTAGATCTAAAAAGAGATCAATCGAATGTATAACCAATAACTATCTTGCAAGGATTTTCCACCCACTAGTTTACCAAGGGAAAAGCATGCAAAAGAGGGTTAAACTTATTTAGGATATGGTCATACTTGTAACACCTGGGCATGATCACTTCACTCATGCCAATATGATAGGTTTCACAACATATATGCACCACTTTATAAAATATCAAGGAAATAGTCCTTACTAAGACATATTAGGTGCGAAACAAGGAGATGATTAATGAGGTTAGAGTATTTAATTAACATGATCAATGTTTTATACTGTAGAAAAATAATCAAATGAGGGAAGGAAGGAAAATAAGCATTATAACTCATTGTTTTACTTTTGTTAGTTTTGATGAGAGGATATTCTACCCAGCATTTTGGGTGTTAAGGAAATAAACCAATAACTAACATAGCAAAATATTAGTTCAAAGTTTTTATAACATAGGTAAATCATTGAGTGTAACTTCATATCCAATCCGAAACTATAAAATATAATACATTGGTATTCCCATTTCTAAATATACAAAGAAAAATTCATCAAACAACAATAAAAATCATTATTCTATGGTTATACATGCATTCCATGATGAATATAACTTGATAATGATAACTCATTAATTACAACATAATACATCAAGAAATTCCTCTTTTTTGGAGTACCTACAACCAACGTTGTGTTAGTCCTAAGAATAAGTATGGAAATCCCCTAAACTCAAGCATAAATTTCACGCATCCATCATTACAAACAATAGAGACAGATAGAGATAGGGAGAGAGCGACACAAGAGTAAGGGAAGGAGAAAGAAAATCTAGGTTTCATTTTCTTTTAAAATCACCATAACATCCCATATCCAATTTTCATTGCATTTCATCTCATATACATTTTGACCCATTTGTATTATCAAAACCCAAATCAATATTTTAATAATTATATCTAGAGAGAGAAAGTATGGATTTAATTTTCCTTTCTATTTATCATATCATAATCACATACATTATCAAATTTTCATTTCATTTCAAAACCATGAACATTTATAACTCATTTACATGTTTTGAACCACTCAACATATCTCAGTTACTTCTATAAAGAGAGAGAGAGAGAGAGAGAGAGAGAGAGAGAGAGAGGGAACGAGAAACATCATAATTTCTCATAAAGCATTCATATAAAAAGTTTATCAATTCATACTCTATAAAGCGTGGAAACAATATGAACAAGGTTTTATGGTTTGTTTGGAGTCAACAAACCCTTAGAAAGTGTGTTTAGCTAGAGTTTCATATTCAGTGCAAGTTTGCCAAAACATCTAAACTTCTCAAAAATTGGGCCTTTAAAACAGTAATTTTAAGTTTGAACACAATGTTTGACGATTCCTGTGTACTCTCCCATATACATAAAATTCATCATGTTTTCGATAAGTTTATTAGGAAGAGCAGATCTCAAGTTACAATGGGAACCTTGGTGCCAGATATCATAATTGCGTCGGCAGCTCTTGTCACACAATGACTAGTGGGCCCCAAAACCCACTTTGAAAATTAGTTTCTGAATGCATTTTTAGTGAATTGAACATGGTTTATGATACTCTTGTTTCCAATCTAGAGGTAGGAGGTAGTTTTTTAAAGTTTCACCCAAGCTAAGTGGAAATCAAAAGCTGAAACCAATCGTGTTTTATTAAAATGACCATGTCACAATAAGTGACATATAAGCTAATGGGGTTTAGGTATACAAATTTCAAGAGCATTAAGTGATTTCAAACAAATGGGTTAAGGTTACCTAAGGTGTTACATGTTACCTAGGGTTATGTAAGAGTTTCTTTTTGCGGTATGTTTGGGTGTGGCACTCTATGCATGTAATTTCAAAATCTGAGTTTTTTTTTGTTTATGTTGATGTTTTGAGAGTTAACGTACAGGAAATAAGTTTTTTTTCTATAATTCAACACTTAATTCTGAAAAAGATTGAAATGATGAAGTGAAATTTAATGCAATCAAAAAGGAGAGAACCATACCTTTTTCTTTTATGCAAAACTCGTGATCCTCGCATTCAACGTGATTGCATACACTTACCACATTCACCAAGTGCAAACCACATGACCAAGAATGATGAGCTCCAAAAAATGACAACTGGACATGGTGACACCAAAGTCACAGGATGAGATATAATACCAAATTAGTATTTCCTCCAAACAACCAAACTCGACACCGACACATCCAATCAAATGGTTTTATTCAATTTTCTTGTATTCCCAACCACTTTCCTTTTCTCAACCTTATCTAAATACTCTTCAATAAAATCGTTTTTGCATTTTTTAATATATAATTTTGTAGAGATCCCATCTCAATACCTGTGCTAAGTACCTTGGTCAATGTAGTGTCATCCAACGTAATACACGCCTCTTGCATTTGCACAAAGAGATTAATGGTATCCAATACATAATAGTTATGAGAAAAATACCAACTCCCTCTTAAATATCAAAATCCACCATGCATTATACTACACACACATTCCTCTGTAAATAAGAAATGCATTCCATATAATACCAAATTTTATATAAATTTCCACAAGGGCATTCTGTCAAACAGTTCACGTGCTATGTGTATGCTCCTACATTTTGCATACAGGTCAACCAGGGCACTTTAAATTTACAACATCTAAAAAAAGAAAGAAAAAAAAACAACCCTTTTCATCATACTGCAATGGATATCCACGCATGTTCCAAAGATCTTATTTTGATGCAAGTAGGGAGTATGTTGAAAAATTGAACTGATCAAGTAAACCCATGTTGGTTGCATTAGTGAAACATAAGCATTTCTTCATATGGATTGTAATACTTTCTCCCACGACCCCTGCATAATCTACAATCATTTGCATTTTATGATACCATGGTTCTCTAAGGTATTTTGTAAAATAGTTCACGTATCCTTCCCTTTGAATCTACATTTTTTAGCATCTCTACCAGGAGGCCACATCTACAATTTCTTGAAAATATTTTTACCCTAGTACCTTAGTTGATGACACTACCCTCTTTTAGATCTTCTCTTAGCACAGAAAGGGGAGGATAAAGTTATGTGTTGTGCAAATAGCTTTACACATGTTAATCAATTTATTTTTGGATATCTGTGCCTTTTCCACAACCCATTTTTCCTATATTTTTAATTTATCACCGGCCACTACCACATGTGACAAAAATGTCTCCTTGCTTTTTTCTTTGATTGATGACAAAACATACTCCAAAGCTCCCATTTCGGCGCAAGAAGTATGGATATTGACTGAAATGAAATATTCATAAAGTGGGAGGGAACATCATTGGTTTCATGCCAGTATAATGTGGTTTCTTGCAAAAATAATCCTTTGGTGTGTATTTCAACAAAAATAGGCCCATAATATCTCTAAGAAAAATAGCTCACAAGTAAAGCAAACAAACTAGTTTATACATTCAAAATATCTTCCAAGATCACCTATAGTTAGAGGACGAAACAAGTTTGAATGAGGGAGAAGAAATCATGGGCATTATAAGGTCAAATAAAAAAATATCCTAGTCAAAACAAATTTGCAAACGTGAAGCTCAAGTTACCATTAAATGAGATGATAGTTTATGAATAGAAGATCAAAGGTTGATTTGAACCAAAGTAACAAAATACAATACAATCCAATAATGGCTTCATAATAAGGTTAAAATCAGAGCATCCAAACAAGAATGACAACCTAGAACAACCCAAAACACAAGAAAACCACTTTAGAACTATTGGCGAGACAACTTATCGAGTGGAAAAACTTGTCGATTTCTTACCAACACTATTGGAATCCAAGTCCCTCTACTAAACTGGTGAAGCTGTCGTATATGCATGTGCATGAAAGGGTGGATTTATGTAGTGGCATTTCAACTGGGGATCCAACAGGGACACTCTGCTGACCTTGCAAGAAAGCTTTCTGATACCTGCAAGAGAGGACTTTGTTTGTAGAGAGGGAAATGGGAGTGAGAAATTAGATAGGATAACTAATGTTCCAGGTAGAAAATAAGATTTCTACATAGATCAATTAGAATTTTTATCACATGCATTAAAATTAGGAGGAAACAACTCTACACATAACAACAAGACCAAATGGAATTTATGATTACAAAGTATCAACAAACCCCTTAGTCAAAAAAGTCTTGAAACTCCTTCTTGTATTGATTGCTTAAACCAAGTTATACATAGTATGAGAATGGAGAAAAATAGAGAGTTAGGGAAAGGAATAAAATGGGTACCTCTTTTGTTGTCTCTAGGTACAATGCACTCTTGAGTTTACAAGATCAATCACCAACCCTTTGAGATGGGAATGTCTTTACAATTTATAGAATAGAATTGACTCCTCAACTTCCTCATGACCCTCCATATGCCTTATTTCTAACTTTAGACTATTCATATTCCTACCAAATATTTAAGTCCCATTTTATAAAATCAAGGTGACTTAATTTACATTATGTTTCTAAAGTCACTTTTAAGTGACTTAAAGGAATATCAAAAATTACAAACCCCAATGACGAATTATAACATTTGAAAGGAGATAAATTTGGGGGAGAGGGAAGAGAGAGAAGAGGAGAAGATGTTTCCCATGATGAAGTTTGATGGTCCTCGTTCATGGAAATCTCTGATGCCACAAAGTTTTGAATGTTCTATTATGCCAAAACTGTTATTTAAGTGTGACTTTCTATTTTTAGTGGGTGTTTGTGTGACCAATTACTATAATTAGTAAGTGTCAAAAATTTCCGTTCCAGTGAATTCTCAGTTTTCGTGCACCTCCAATCTCTTTATCTCCTTCACAGGTTCTTCTTTTCCATACTTTCCCAAAATAGTAGTCCTTATGTAGAAGACATGTTATTTTTAGAAAGTGGGATTCTGGAGGTCTGATTGATGCAGAGAAATTTTTTTATACGTGTTTTTCCCCAATATCACCCCTCTAAAATTTGAGACCAGCCCGCTTAATAG
This sequence comes from Taxus chinensis, assembly GCA_019776745.2. Classification (NCBI taxonomy): domain Eukaryota; kingdom Viridiplantae; phylum Streptophyta; class Pinopsida; order Cupressales; family Taxaceae; genus Taxus; species Taxus chinensis. The sequence goes on from CM034150.1 coordinate 790,573,234, forward strand.
TCGAGGAGATTTTAAAATTTCAAATTTCAGACTTGGCAGTGCTTTTAAATGTGGAAGCCATTAATGGACCTCAAAATGCAGGTCTATTTTTCTCCTCCATTTTTTAAGAAATAAATTCCATTATGATAGGGTTTTGTTTCTGGTGCTTCACGTAAAATTTTACTTCAATCCAATGACCAGTTTGATAGGAAATTGAACTTTGTTCATTGTCGAGACGGAAGTGAAATTTCTTTACTGTGAGCATTCTTTGCTGAAAATTTGAGGTTTGAATATGATTTTTTAATCCATGCACTAGTTTTCATTCAAGAGAGAATAACTCAACAACAAATGGTTTTTTCATCCGTGCACTAGTTTGCAAGATATCTTCAAATATTTGTTTTATGGCAATGGGGATTTCCATTGTTCTTCTTCTATGTTCCCCTTTTCATCTTCTTATCTCGATGAATTATTCTTTTGAGAATAGTGTATCACCATGGGGTAAATGATTTTATTGCTTTGGTGAATCTGGTTTGAGCTTTTACAATGTGGAGTGGTGGGTTGGTGTTCTCTGCAATTTTCTTCTGGTAATGGAGAACCTGTTAGAAGCAGCAAGAAAAACAAAACATTTAGATTTTTTTTCAAAATTTGGAGTCTGATTTGAGTTAATTTTTCATGTTTTTATGTCCTTGACCTCAAGGACTTGAGGTAAATCAAATTCCATGGTGGTCTTGGAGCTGACACATAGCAGAAATCAGATGACAGGGAATGAAGGTGAAAAAAGTGGCTTTAAAGCACTGGGTGCTGAAAGCTGGTCACGTGGATGACCAAAGAAATCCCCATAGGTTATGGGAAAAAATTTCCATGTTTTTTGTCCCTGACTTGATAGATGTGAGGGACACAAAATTCCATGGTGAGAAAAAGGATGACACATGTCCTCGATATGACGACAGGGAATTTCAGCTCCAAAAAAGCACTTGAGGGCAAAACTGTCAAACTTGAAGGTCACATGAGGGTCCCAAAGGTCAAATGGGGATTGGGATAATTTTTCCAAGGTTGATGTACCTAACCTTAGGTACTTCAGGGACATAAATTCCCAGCATGATCCATGTGCTGACATGTGTTCTCCCAAAAATTGACTAACTCTCAAACTGTCACCAAGAGGGTAACTTGGAATGATGATAAATTGAGCTCTCGGTGGAATTTATTGGTGAAAATTTATACGACCTTGATTGTAAATGTAATTTTAAATCTATTTTTGGGGGTCACATGTTTTTATTCTTCCATTTGATCCCTTAAAAAATGGATTTTTTATTTGGTACTCTACCTCTGTTTGAGAAAAATTACCTACAAAACTTATGCGCCAAGGTGCTGTGAAAATTATTATTTCGTCATCTTGTATTTATTAGAATTATCTTTTTGTAAAAAAATTTTTTACTCCTAACTCCTTTCAAAGCTCCTAGAATCTTCTTCTAAAGCTCAGCAACAACTTTAGGCCTGTGTACTACCTAGGCTTACGAACCCTATTTTTTATTCAGACTGCTCCATGTCGAATTTGGCCCTTCTGTTTTTCTCCAGGGAGGTTGATCTAGTCCTGGGAAGGCCATCGATAACCCTTCCTGTGACTACGCAAAGTTTACGTTTACAATGATCTCATAAAATCACCTACGAGACTAATTTGACTTTCCTAAATCACCTATGGGGATGAGATAACGTTGCTTAAGAGGTCACTGGACTGATTGGGTGGACTTGGTGTTCCTACAAATGATAGAACATGAAAATTTTGGTGCATGGGTATAGATATCGTGCTTGGGAATTTAAATTTCCCTGTTGCACATTTGCACAAAAATAGTTGGCTCTAGCTTGGGGACATGACATGGACTGAGAGAAGCAAATACATGACATGGAGAATACATAATATCAATTTGAAACCATATAATTCATTGACTAGTGCCTTATCCATTGGACCCTACAGAGTCATGTATAACTTACAAGATAGAGAGAGAGAGAGGAATGAAACATACACACATGAAAAGGAAACAACACACACAAAAGGAAGGAAAAAAACACACAACATAAAGGGAAACACACCTAGCAATCACCTATGGTACAAGGTGGGGGAAAACCCACTTTCACTAAAGCACTTTTCATTTCTCAAAAGTTACCCCTGAGTGGTAAACATTGAGTGATGTTGTTTGCCGAAGCCATTGAATGGTTCTATAAAGTTGTTTATGAAATCCAGGTGATTTCACAATTGTTTGTGTACTTGGTATGAGTGAGTCTACATGAGCTTCTTGATACCCAGGCCTTCCATTAGAAATTCCATTGCTTTCATCCTCATTGAAATTGGTTTGATAGTGCCAGTTGCATTCCGCATTTATCCACATTGATGATTCTTCACTGAGCATGTTATCTTTTCCCTAGGGCTATTTTTTGTTCAAATTACTTGAATATTCAGAGTTACTTTCTTTCCTAGGTCTATGATCATTGACATATTCTCCATGAGAAACATCAAATTCATCCTTTATCTCTATTACACTACGAGGCATTCGAGTATTGGCGGGAGAATAGGAGGTGAACTCATATTTTTCTTGTATGTCTAAGGCACAAGTTAAGAGATCAAGAATCATATCGGGGTCTTCCACAAATTCTACTACATCTAATATTTCTTGTACGAAGTTATGCTTCATCATTTCTTGTAGCTCCTCTTTATATGCCTTTAAAGAATCCTTATTTCCCAACTCAAGGAAACTATCTAGAGGGATTACCCCATCATCTTGGGAATCTCTGCATTTTATCACTCCTTTTTCCAGAGGAGCTTCAGCTTCTAAGGCCTTGAAACTTCTTGCTTTAATTTATTCATCATGGAAAGATTCTTTCTCTTGAAATGGGAAATAAAATACCTAAATTTCATCGTTGTATCCACTAACCATTGGCTCGAGAGGGACATCATATTTCTCATCTAGATTTATATCAATATGGCCACCCTTCACATTGGTTAAGGCTTCCAAATCAACTTCATGCTTGTCTTACATATTTTTGGCTTACAACAGGAGCTCAAGATCTTCAGTTTCTTCTGCGGCTCTAATTAGTTCTTTTACAAACATTTCTTTCAAATCTTTCACGAGCTCATCACAAGCTGATTTTATCTCTCCATAGATGACCTGACTGAGATCATCTTCATCCCCAAATGGGAATGAGAATAACTCCTCATCTTGGATAAAAGTATAAGATGGTTTTTCTTCTTTAAAATCATCAAGAACCATCTCCTCTTTGTCATGGTTTGCATCATACGGAAAATCATGGCTGCCCTCTTGTAATTAGAATGTCCTCAATGCTTCTTGTTATCCAATTTTTCTCATCAGGAAAAATTGATCAAACATGACCCTACATAAGATAAATGGAGAGGTTGGTTAGATCATGCAAGCTCACATTCAGTTTCGAAAATCAAGTTACAAACGAGATCGTAAATGAAATGCAAGGCTGCAAAATCAATGGCCGAGAAAACATCAAAGAAGATCAAAGTTCAAGAGGAAAAGCATTGGAGAAAGGATCAAAGTTTTTTATTTTTTTCATTTTTGGCACTTCGAAGAAAACGTGGTAAAAATGGGCAGCCAATGTCCAAAACTTGAAATCCTAAAAATCCAAAATTTTGGATTTTCAGATTTTGGGGTTTTGGAACTCTCAGGCACGAAGTATGAAAACCAGAGCTCAATGTCTGAAATCTTGAAGTCCAAGAGTCTAAAAATTCAGACTTTCAGGGTTTTGAGGTTTCAAATACCTCAAAAAGCATGCCAAAAATGGAGTGTCAATTTCCAAAATTCCAAAGTTTGAATGTCTAAAAATTTAGACTTTCAGGGTTTCAGTAATTTTAGGAATCATGCTAGAAATCAACAAGAAGAAATCCCAAAATCCCAAAGGTCTGAAGTCTAAAATTTTAGAATTCAGAGTTTCAAGGTTTTAGTTTGTAGATTTTCAGAAGTCTCGAACCTCAAAACACAAAAATCACACCTCAATGTCTGAAATCCCAAATTACGGAAGTCCAAAATTTTAGACTTTCAAACTTTTGAGTTTCAGAGTTTCAGAACTCTCAGTCCATCATTTATACAAAATAAAACCTCAACCTTTGGATGGTCATAACTTTTGACTGGGATCTTGGATTAACTTAGTCACATCTATAAATTAATGAGGCTAAGTTATTCAAAATGAAGAAATACAGTTTGCCATTTTTGGGGTGTCAGACTTCTCACCTACCACCATAATGAAGGCATGGGATTTATTTCTTTTCCAACAAGGAACAACACATGGAGACATGGGTTTTGTAGTAGAACCTATAATTTATGAAGGTTAATTCAATGCATTTCTTGGGTGGTTGGAGCAAGAATTTGTATTTCTTCTATCTCCTTATCTAATTCTTCCTATATATTGTAAGAAGGGGAATTTTCTAAAGGGTTGGAAATTTTTTGTTTTGCACCCTCCCTTCTTCTCTTGTCTGCAAGTGAATTTTTTCAGTTCAAGCCTCCCATCAAAATTGTAATGCAAAATCTTTCCACTTGGCTATTGTAGTGTATTGTATCAAATTTGTGGAGTAATAATACAAGGCTTTGGATGATTTTCAACCCTCTCTTGTGTTAATTTTTCTCTTTTGGTCATTCATTTTCAATCTTGGTTATCTGTGTATAGAGGTTGTATTACATTTCAATGGTTTGTGTTTAATGGAAAATAAAATGTATAACATTCATTTGGTGCATCACCTCTGTTAGTTTAGGTTTATTTTCTTGCATCTTCTCAACCCTGTCTCCTTGACAAGTTAGAGTACATTTTAGAGAAGATCCTCTACAATTTGAATGTGTGCATCTAAATAGAGGAATAAGAACCAACCTTCATCTAGAGATATTTCTTGATTGTAAAGTCCCACACTTTGGGTGAAGATCCATGTTATGCAATCACACTGATAGTTTCAATGCATCGAGTTATAGACATTCATGGGTGTTGTGATTATGCATCAACACTTCTTAAAAGTCTAAATCTCTCTAGGAAGGCATGTATAAACCTATCAAGATGGGGATATCCTCTTCCTCCTCGGTTCCCACAAAGTGATTCATCTACCTACTACCTCGATATAGGATGTTAACTTCTGGGCTTCTGGAGTTTAGTACCATGTACATAATCTTCTTCTCAGGAAGCAATCTCTCCATGTCTCCCTTCATTGGTATGGTTGCAAATGACCAATTCATCTAAATTTTCACTCCCAAGTTTTGGTAGAAACTTCTACTCAACAAAATTCCAAATGAGGTTGGGATGTCTGCTACAAAAATCATCGCTGAAACTTTCTCGTCTGGAAATCAAGAGAGAGCCACATGTGCATCTTGGATCTTCCCTACAAGTGGGACTTATTTTGACTCCAAGGAGTAGTAAGAGTCACCGGGTGGAGCCATTATAATTTTTAGATATTTTGAAATCTTCATGAGCATGACATTATCTGAGGCACCTGAATCTTATTATGCAATTGTTCAATACATATTCTTCAACAAAAAGGGAGACATAAAAAGGTTGAAAATTATCATTATTTGATGCACTCAAAGTAAACATGTTTTTTGAGGGACGTTGTAGGTGGGTTTGGGAACATGCATTTGGATTGAGAAGTTACAACATTAAGTGTTAGACTACCACTCTTAATATATTAGACAAACCTCTTGAATTGTCCAGGATGAGTCTACAAATATTCAATTTCTGTAATCTTTACTTTGGCTTTGTTTGCATATTCTATGAATTTAAAGGGAGAAGATGTAGAAAAAAGGGGGTGAAAGGACATACTTTGGAGTCTTAATAGGCTTGGGAGTGGGATTTGATTTTGGGGAAGGGAGGGTATTTTGAAAGGTACACTAGGAGATTTCAAAGTAGTATATTTTAGAGAACCAAATTTAGATTTAGACTTGGAAGAGACATCAGAAGACTTACTTTTGGATTGTGGGAGCCTTCTTACTTTCTACAGGATCAAGCTCCAACAATTCCGACTTCATGGAAGATGTAAGTGGGGATCCTCGATTGATTATTTTGTTTTACAGAGTCACCATAGGAGGATCATCAACCTTATTTTATTTTGCAATAGTGGAGGGAGATGCTCTTTTCTTAGACTGAGAACGATTAAATATAGCACATAAGAAACAAGGTGCATCTTCTTCATTTCTTTCATCACCTCTAGAATACTCACAACAATCTGATTTGTCTATCATTCTTAAGTTCATTGATCACTAGCAAGTCACCACCTTGAATTTCTTGTTCAATATCTTCTCCACTTTCTTGAAATTTGTAATTTATGTTCACGGGTGGGGCCTCCAAGGAGAGCCTTGGGGGTGCTCCTGTAATTTGATTTTTTCGCTACTTTTAGAAAATACTCATTTAAATAATTCCATCTTCAAAGATGCCATCTCATTCACCAACTTTTGCAGCAATGGATTGGTTATCTCATCTCCATGATGTTGAGCTTTACCATTTGAGGGATTCTTGATCTTTCCAGATATGATGAGATCGTCATCAAGTTCAATTTCCATCCTTTGTGCTTCTACAATGTTCCTTGGTCGGGATCTTTGTAGAAAAAATCCTACTTCTAATGATTGCACATTGATGAAGAATCTCTTGATATTTTTTTCAGACGAAGAATCTTCTTCCGGTATCCTGTGAAGAAACCATTCGAAGCAAACCACAAATTCTCTGATGGTTTCACTTTCTCCTTTCTTCATTTGAGCCAACTACACAAAGAGGTCCTGATAGTCTTCAGTTGATTTGAATATTTCCTTGAAGATTATCTTGATTTCATTACAACCAGTGATGGATCGGGAAGGTAGGAGGAGTAACCATTCTGCTAATTTTTCTTGGAGGGACTCCAAAAATAGTCCTATAACAACATCTTCATGTTAGAGCCCAATAATTCCACATGATGTCATGAATGCCATGATGTGTTCTTCAAGATGCTGTGTTTTTCACCTTTGAAGTTTGTAAAGTTCTTGTTGGTAGATCGTGGAGAGGAGGTTATGGAGCAATTGGACCTGTATTCCTTCCCCATGGAATAATGGGTTGGGGGTATTTCTACTTCGTCTTCCATTTTCATTTTTTCTTTTGTTTCAGCTCTTGTTTCTACAAATTCTTCTTCTATCAGGAACTCAATGCTCAAGGATGATTGAAAAATGAGATAATTTGAAGGGGGTATCTATATGAGTTTCGATAGGATTTCCAAGTGAACTTCTTGAAGAGCCAGATAAACAAGAGGCTTGGGAGAAGAAGTATGGATTATCTATAATTTATTCTCGTTGATTTTGCAAAGCCTCAAAATTGGAATCTGCAACACCTATCGAGCTCCTTAACCTGGTGTATCTTCCTTTAGCCAACTTTTTGAAAATCTTGAAATGGGAATATGAAAGTTCGCGTGTACGAATTGACAGTGTATATTTCAGCAATGGCTTTTCATGAACTCTTTTTTTTTTTCAATATATATATTTTTTAATTTTTTGGACCTTGCAGTTGTTTTTTGGGTGCAGATGTTGCTAAATCAGCCCCACAGTGGGTGCCAAAAAAATTTCATGAGAAAATTTGTCGGGTGGAAAAACTTGTGTATTTCTTTCCAAAAATGTAGGATTCTAAGTCCCTTTACTTAACCGTTGCAACTGTCGTATATGCATGTGCATGAAAAGGTGGATTTCTTAGGTGGCCTTTCAACTGAGGATCCAACAGGGAGACTCCACTAACCTTGCAAAATTTTTTACAGAGACCTGTAAGAGAGGATGTTTTCTCTAAAGAGGGAAAGGGGAGTGAGAAATTAGATAGGAGAACTAATGTTGGAGGTATAAAATGAGATTCCTGCATACATGAAATTAGAAGTTTTATCACATGCATTAAAATTAGGAGGAAACAACTCTACATGTAACAACAAGACCAAATGGAATTTATAATTATAAAAGTATCAATAAACCCCTTAGTCAAAAATGGCTCGAAACTCCTTTTTTCTTGTATTGATTGCTTAAACCAAGTTGTACATAGTATGAGAATGGAGGAAAAATAGAGCTTGGGGGAAAGGAATAAAATGGGTATCTCCTTTTCTTTCTCTAGGTACAATGCACTGTTGAGTTTACAAGATCAATCACCAACTCTTTGAAATGGGAATGGCTTTACAATTTATAAAATAGAATTGAATCCTCGTCGTCGTTGTGACCCTGCATATGCCTTATTTCTAACTTTAGACTATACATATTCCTACCAAATATTTAAGTCCCCTTTTATAAAATCAAGGTGACTTAATTTACATTATTTTTATGAAGACACTTTTAAGTGACATAAATGCATATCAAAAAGTGAAAACCCCAACAAAGAATTAGAACATTTGAAGGGAGAGAAATTTTGGGGAGAGGGAAGAGAGAGAAGAGGATAAGATGTTTCCTGTGATGAAGTTCAATGGTCCTCGTTCATGGAAATATTTGATGCAATGAAGTTCTGAATGTCCCAATATACAAAAACTGTGATTTCAGTGTGACTTTCTATTTTTAGTAGGTGTCCATGGAACCACTTACTATTTTTAGTAATTGTCAAAAATGTTTCCAGTGAATTCTTGGTTTTTGTGCATCTCCAATGTCTCTATCTCCTTCACCGGTTCTTTGGTTACTGAATTTCATGAAATAGTAGTCCTTATGTAGAAGACTTGGTATGTTTATAATGTGGGCTTCTAGAGGTATGATTGATGTAGAAAAAAAAAATTGATATGGGTTTGTGATCAATATCACCCCTCTGAAATTTGAGACAAACTTGATTAATAGTCTAGGAGATTTTAAACTTTGAAATTTCAGACCAGGTAGTGCTTATGGACGTGGTAGCCATTAATGGACCTCAAAATTGTAGGTTTAGTTTTCTCCTCCGTTTGTGACCAAATAAGTTTTGTTTCTATAGGGTTTCGCTTCTGGTGCTTCACACAAAATTTCACTTCAATCTTATGACCGGTTTGATAAGAAAAAAAAATGTTCTTCATGGAGCTGGAAGTGAAATTTCTTCACTATGAGAATTCCTTGCTACAAATGGGAGTTTTGAATATGATTTTTGAATGTTCTTCAAGAGATAATATCCCAGAAACAAATGGTTTGTCAATCCGTGCACTCAATTGCAAGATACCTTGAAGTCTTTGTTTTATGGAAATGGGGATTTCCATTGTTCTTCTCCTTTGCTCTCCATTTCTTCTTCTTATCTCAATGTATTATTCTTTTGATACTTTTGTATCACACTGGGGTAGAGTATTTATTTCTTTGGTGAAGATGGTTTGAGCATTGGCAATAGTAGAGTGGTGGACTGGTGTTCTTTGCAGTTTTCTTCTGGTAATGGAGAAGTAGTTAGAAGCAGTAAGAAGCACCAAACAGTTAGAAGTTTTTTCAAATTTGGGAGTTGGATTTGGGTGCATCTTTCATGTCTTAATTTCTATGACCTGAGGGAAATCAAATTCAACGGAAGTCTTGGAGCTGACACGTGGCAGTGATCAGACAACAAGGAATGGAGGTGAAAAAAGTAGCTTTAAAGCATTGGGAGCTGAAATCCGGTCACGTGGATGACCAAAGTCCAACCCATAGGGGCTGGGCACATTTTTCCATGTTTTTTGTACCTGACTTGATGTATGTGAGGGGAATAAAATTCCACGGTGAGAAAAAGGATGACACGTGTCCTCGATCTGACGACAAGGAATTTGAGCTCAAAAAATGCACTTGGGGGCTGAACTGTCTAATAAGGTCACATGATGGTCCCAAAGGTCACATGGGGGGTGGGGAGAATTTTTAAAAGGTTGATGTACCTTACCTTAGGGATTTCAGGGACATAAAATCCCGCCAGGCTCCTGGTGCTCACACTTGTCCTCACAAAAATTGACTAACTCTCGAACTGTCTCCAAGAGGGTAACTTGGAACGATGATAACTTGAGCTCCCAGTGGACTTTATTTATGAAATTTGATATTATCCTAGCTTGAAATATAATTTTTAATCCAATGTTATGGGTCTTATACCTTAAGTCTTCAATCTGATCCCTAAAAAAATGGAGTTTTGATCTGGTACTCTACCTATGCATGAGATAACTTACTTGAAAACCCTATGGGCTAAGGTGTTGTGAAAAATATTATTTCATTATCTTTTAGGTCTTGGAATTATGTTTCAGTATATTTTTAATTTTACTCCTAACTCCATCCGGAGTTCCTGGAATCTTCTTCTGAAGCTCAACAGTTGTTTTAGGCTTGTGTACTGCCTAGGCTTGTGAACCCTGTTTTTTATTCAAACTGTTCCAAGTCTTTACAAACTTCCCTGAACCTTCCAAAATAATTTCCATGATGTTCTAAGGTCTTCAATACACCTCCATGTTTAATTTTTCCCTTTCTTTCTGCTCTAGGAGGGTTGATCCAATCTTGGGAAGGCCAACGGAAAACCTTCCTGTGACTGCCTGAAATTTAAGTTTTAAATGAACTCCTAAAATCACCTAGGGGACTGATTTAAATTTCCTAAATCACCTATGTTGATGAGATAACGTTGTCTGCGTGGGCACTAGATTGACAGGGTGGACTTGGTGTGCCTCGGAATGATAGAACATGAAAATTTGGTAGATGGGTATAGTTTTTGTGCTTAGAAATTGTCAATTTATCTATTGCACATTTACTAGACAACAAGAACTCAAAATAACAGTGACCCATAAAATGTTTAGCATAGTCTTCCCTCCATCAACAAAGTTTCCATAAGTTCCTCAAAAATGCAAAATGAGGCATCTTTTAGGGTTTGAGCTCTGATTCAGTTTCTTTTTACCAAGGTTAGGTTAATGTGACTAGGATTAGATTTACCTTATCCATTATGCCATTCACCCATTTAGTAGGTATTAAATTTTTTTTATAATTATTTAATTTGCATGTGTCTAAGAAAGGGGGGAAATTTTTTAGCCAAATCTATTTAGGTCAATGTATGCATTAGATAAGTCAAAAACATCAAATATTTACCCATGGATGTTTTTTTACACGATCACCTTATCCATGTGTTAGATGAGTCATAAATAAACCATATTATCACCTTGTAGTGCATGTGATAGGAAAATATTAAAAAACACTTTACCCAAAAAAGTAAAGGAGTACTTATATTAATTTCTTCAAATAGACATAACATTACTTTAATATCTTATAAATAGGAGATTTGACTTTATTTGTGCATATTTGGACTGGATTAACCCAAGTCCAACTTGGACGAGAATATGCATCATGTAGTTTATTTTAGCTTTATTGTTATTATATTTTTGCAAAAGGAGTTAAAATTAAGTATAGAAATGCTAATATTAGATTTGTCTTCAATTAGCCATCTTTTCAAATTTAGGATGGGTTATATTTGGAATTAGATGAAGTGCACTTTTGATATATATATCTTGTTTATGCAAGAAATTGGGAATATTATTCATTATGCACACTTTTTATGTAGAAATTTTTACTTGTGCATCTTATTGAAGCAATATAACGACCATTTTCCTCCTAGTAAATATGTTTGAAGTCTGTTACAATGGTTTTGTTGTATGTTCTAGTGAATAATCTCTTTCCTTTGCATGCTCATAACATTTCATCACCTCCATTAATTTTTTTTGTAAGTTTTACAGGTCATTCAAGTGTATGCCAATGCCTTTTCTTAGTGTAAAATTTTTCAAACAACAATTAAAGTCAACATTAATAGTCTTTTTGCATTCAATCAAGAATGATTTTATGCAACCATGGGTCAAAAAACAATGGTGTATCACTTTTTTTCATGATTTAATCAATTTTTTGTTTATTTCTGCCTTAACTCCACTAGAGAATTAGTTGAGGTGATCTACCTATTGAATTTGTCTTCTCTATAGGTTCTCCTCAATCTGAGTCACCCATAAACCAGAGGAGTTCCCATTATCACAGCTGAAGTGAGGATTTTTCTTGCACTTCTTCATCAAGGGTGAATTTTGGACTGATAACATTTACATGAGTCAAATTTACACTTAAAGGGACCAAAATAAAAAATAGGGAAAATCTAATATCTTCTAGGTTCAAAACCGAACTGCAACGTTGGCTTCTTATCACACTTTATAGCCCCACTTATTAATTTTATGCATTACAAGATAACATTGGAGGTACAAAAATCATATGTAAGTGAGATTTTCTAATAATTACTCATATGAGAAATTATGCAGACGATGTGTAAGGAAAATTGTCCTAGGGTGGATTCATGGGTGCACAATTTTTTGCTAGAAATCAGTGATTATAGAAGGATGATAATAGTATTAAAACCAAAAATCAATCCACAAATTCAATTTCATTCTATGGGCATTGTTGATCATAGTGATAGGCATCCTCCTTATAAGAGTGTGGTGTTAGGAAATCAGGATAATTGAAATGATGAAGCTTTTCTTTTTTCTCTAACTAAATCTTGTGCTTGAGATACTCCATTGACTCAAAAAAATATTCCAATAAACTTTTTTATGAAATAAGAGCAATGAATCCATGTAAAGGTTTTATAGACATACCTTTGCAAGAAAAATAGAAAGTGTGCATAAATGTTTTTACATGATCATATACCCATGGTTATCCATAAGACTTATGGGTGGTTATGAGTGTTGAAATTTATCATCATTAAAGTGGTAATCCATACAAAGCCCAACCCATCCTGACTCCAATCCATTTGTTAATAAAAATATCATTATCATGAACTCAAATGACGAGACTTGTCATATAAGTTGTACATTTACATAATTGTCACCTTTTATTCAAAAAGAATTTAAGTTTGAGGATAAACATAGAAATAATGATAGTAATGTAAAGAATCATCACAACCATTCCAATTATGATATATTTAATCTTACTAATTGACAAGACCATTAGCTGATAGAGCATGTATTCTCAGTCATTGTTATCAGTATCATGTAATGCTCACAATGACTACCTTGATATATTTTAAAATTGTATCCATGCTCAATCAAATTGTCATAAACATATAAGAAATACATGAAAAATCTCATCCAATCCTAAATTAATGTGTAGGAAGGATTAAAAATTCATGAGATTGCAGAATTACATATACCCAATAAGGTGTATAGTTATATTTCTTCAAAATTTTATTATTATATCCAAATATATATGGGGTAAATCCATGGATTTGGGGATCAAAAAGTGGAAAAAATATTATTTTAAACAAAAAGCATACACAGTTTGTAAAATAACATTCATGATTCAAAATTCAAGGTTTGGTAATTAACGAACCTATTAACGTGTATGCAAAATAGAACATAGAATTTAAATCTTTATTATTATTTATATTTTAAATTAATTTTATTAAGTATATGAAATTAGGGTTACTCGACACTTGATGGAAGTTATGTCAAAATTCTATGAGTTACACTTTAGCAAATACTTTGGGCATAATCCAATATGGTTAGTACATAGATATTTTCAGGATTTCATAATTCAACATAAACCTTTTAGGCTTTAAATTCTACAATTGATGTTTATTTTGGGAAAGATTATAGTCATTGTTTAGGTTTCCAGTTCTTTTTTATTATTTACTAAAATTTGTATAAGTGTTATACATTGATTAAGTTACAATTTATAAACACAATCCTAATCTAATGTTATAGTAGTAGCAAATACTTGCAACAATGAAGTACAAATACATAACAAAGAAAGCTAAGACATAAATTATGAAACACTAAGTGTGAAGAGAGGGTGAGAAGCCTTAGTTAATTTGAAATGTTTCCTAATGTGTACATGGCTAGAAACTGGAGAAATATGAAGAACTGGCCATCGCACAAAATCTCAAAATATTGTAAAATTGGAGGAGAAGGATGTAATGGGGCACCTGGAGAAGGAAAGGGGCAACCGTGGGTTCCCTGAGCCTGTTTCTAGGTTCTTGGGTCAATGGAAAATCTGAAAAAACCTCCTCTAAAGTGTCATAAGGTGTTCTATGTTTGACGCCTTTTGTCTGTATGAGGTCACACCAAGATCACCGAGGTTACTGTAAACCTGCATTTAAGCATGACCTTGAAAAACCCTCAACTAGACATCAAATACTACAAAAAGAAAGATGCAGTATGAGGGGTCAGAATATTCTCACCTGTCGTAATGGTGAACTTACAAATGAGAATTTCACTACATCTCATACCCAATGTAGTTTTTTTTTGTGTGTAAAATTATGCCCTAGGTTACTCTTGTGCATATCACACTTGGATAGCGAGAAAGTAGCTAGATGTAAAAAAAATGTAGTAAATGTGTGTATGGAATCTAATGAACTTCTCTCATATGAAATTTATGTAGATGAACCAGCCCTTGTGTCACTTGTGATAATGATAGATGCATGCAATGAAGCTCATAGATGCCTTGATGGATGCAACCTTAGATGGCGATAGTTAATGCTTAGTACTTGCTCCCTTATTATGATCACATAACTTTATACATCTATGATCCCCTTACTTGAATTTCATAATTAAACCCAAAAAGGCCAACTAATAAACATATATGATGCTCAAATGAATAGAAAGGACCCAAAAATTATGAGAAAAGTACAAAGAGGATAAGTGTGCTAAGGGGGGATGAGAGCGCCTGGCACTAACATCCTGGCTAGGCGTTGGTGTCCAAGATGAAAAATGCCGAAGAGTAAAAATGGAGAATGAGCAAGTAAGGTTTCATGAATTAAAGTAGCAATAGAAAGAAAATAAAGGTGGCCAAATACATGGGTTGATTAGTATCATTCTTACTTAGGAATCATATGAATAGTAGTATGTAATTAGGACAAGATAATTACTCAAAGTGCATGATTTTGTGTCTAAATTTTCCTTTACTTTATGTTAGTGAGAGGAAATATCAGTAACATAAATTAGATAAATATGTTTACCTGATAACAATGTAGATCAATGATGTAAATGTTTTGAGGGCTTAAGAAAAAGTGTGGAGTGATACAAAAATGAGACACGTGGATGTTAAGGAGGAGAAAGTGTAAAAAAGTGATGAAACTGAACCTACAACAGAAACACATGTGTAGATGTAATGATGTACCTATTTTTTATGTCAATGTTGATGTGTGTGATGTTATTTTTGATGTTTACTATCACTTCCCATATGGACAAACATACAAACGAGAATCCAATTAGTAGTCAAATATGCATGTATCTCATTAAAATATGTAAAAAGTATGTAAGGAAAGTATGAAAAGTATGAAAATGTGAAGAAAGGAACATGTGCACCTGATCCATGATGACAAAAAGGGTGTAGAAAGCATCCCAAAGATTATGTAGAAAATAATTTTTTTGGGTGATTGCATGTGAATGTAATGCAAGAATTGTAGGGAGAACTATCTCCTGTCTTCCAAAAACCATTAAATGTTTCCAACTATGTAAAACACAACAGTAGATGGTGTGTATGTTCTAAGAACTCTCAACCCTGTCAAAATCCTTTTTCTGGTGTCGTCCACCAACCATTACCTACTTCCAACTATGTAAAACACCACTTCCAATGGTGTGTATGTACTACGAACTCTCTTCCCTGTAAAATCTGTTTTGTAAATGCCCAATGCTAAAGGAGTCTCTACCATGTAAAAATTCTTTGTGACATGTCAAAGAACTATGTAATTGTGTCGTGGTTACTGGCATTATAATAAATATTGTTTTATTTTCCCTTGTTTTAGGCATCTAAGAAATGATATTGTACTAAAGAACCAAGTTGTATTTTGAGCCCTATCTAAAACTAAATTTTTTAATGTACCAGTACCATGATGTGTGTAACTTTGTATGGGGTGGTGGATTCACCCATTTTATTCCCCCCTCATTTGAGTTGCTTGCGATGTTGCTGAAGGAATATGAGGGGAAAAAGTGGACCAACTGTTGTGCTGAAATTGTGCCCTATAGGGGGAGGGAATGTGCTCATTAGAAACCAAGGCATGTTCAAACAAGTGGCTAGGAAAAAAGTGTTAGTACAAGAAAATATTCATGTAACAGATAAGATGCAAGAATGTAAACATGTAAGAATACAATTTATACCATAGAAAGTAGTTGTAAACATGTCACACCATTCACAATTTTGCAATACAATAAAGGCCATTATGGCCATAAGTAGACAAGTGTGCACACAAGACAAAGGGAAAATCCCGCAAACAAGAGCATATTATGATAAAACAATGACAAACAATGTAATAGATAACCATGGAAATGTGTATTCCTACATACCAAAGGTTGTACACGAAGAAATCATTAGCATGTTAAAAAGATAAAAAGTATGTCAAAGCATGTATAATATGAAAAAGTAGTGTGGTATGAAACAAAATGAAACAATAACACCTGTAGTGTAGGAATGTGGATGCGTCCAGGATCTAATGTGGGTCTAGTACTAGGTGTTGCGCAAAACATCCATGCTACATGTAATATATTTATAGAGTGTGTGATCACAAATAGAAAGGAAATCAAATGCATATGTATGTATGGTAAAGATAATGACATACAAGATATTTATCTAGCATGTGTAATAACCTGAAAATGTAACAAGTAAATCTAGATAAGACTAAATAGAAAAAAGATATGTTGTATGTTGTGGATGAGGAAAATGTAATGTAGAGTGAATGGTAAGAGCATCATGACACCCCCCGAGTGGTTATATATGTATGTAATGGGGTTCATTTATTTATGCCCCCTCAGTAGTCAAGAATGAACCATAAATAAGAGTGTGTCATTGGGAAATGGTGTGAAATGTGTGGATAAGAAATATGTTAGTTGAAAATGATCATACAATGTGTAAGATTTAATGTAAAAAAATAAAAGTGATGAGGTTGTATAATGTGTGATGATTTAGCGTAAAGTCTATATCAAAAATGTATGAATAAAAAGATAAAAAGGTTTGATGATGTAGCACAAATCATATATCATGAAATGTATGGATAATATGATAGAAAAATGTTATGATGTAGCACAAAGCATATATCATGAGATTAATGAAGCATTAGTACAAATAATATATCATTGTTATCCAAAATAAGCTCATGGTTATTTCTGGTTAACTACACCCATTTTTCCTCTTTTAGTGCTTCAATCCAATTTTTTAGATATTCTAAGCACTTAAGGTTTCTTGAAAGCATCTTCATCAGGTGGGAAATTTCTTCCCCTTTCCAAAAATATAAAGATGTCCTTCTAACTCATATTTTGCAAGTTACGGGCCGACGGACTTGGGAGAGACTTTTTCCCAAATGGAAAATGCGGTCCGGCGGGCTCGAAGATGATCTTTTGCCCAAATGAATTTCAGGTTGGTGAGTCTGTGGGGAGATTTGGAACTTTTATACTTTTTGAAAATAGGGTGCAAAGTGAATTTCATGCCCACAAGCCTACGGCGGATCTTAAACCCAAATGAATAAAAATGCTTAAGGCCTGCAAAGGGGCACATGGCCATGCTGAAAAAGTCAAAGCGGGCCGGCGAGTCATCGGAGGCAGTTTGAAATTTTTAACCCAAGAAGGCATAAAGTGAAAAAATAAGCCGCATCTCCACTAATTCCCAAGGAGCCACTTGTCAAGCCTCAATTGCATGCAGGCCGACGGGCCTCGTAGAGACTTTTCGACCAAATGGAAAATGCAAGCCGACGGGCCCGAAAAAGATGATTTTTTTGCCAAAAGTGAATTGCGGGGATGTGGGACAATTTTTTCATTTTTTTATTTTGGTGCCAAAAGGCACAAAGTGAGTTTCGGGCCCACGGACCTGTTTTGCTAACTTTTTTTCACCATTTTTGTATGGACCCAACTCAAAACATTCAAATGGACATATCTTTCGACCCAGTGCCCAAAACTCAACAAATTTAGCACCATTGGAAAGGTATCGACCTCGTCTACATCATGGAAACTTGAAACTTTAATGTTGGTGAGGTTGGGTGGGTGAAAAATGGGAAAATGTCTTCATTCCATTAATACACGATCTGATTACTCCAACAACTAGATCAAATTGGATTTGATCCGCCGTTCTTCTTTCTTCGATACACCAAGCAAAAATAGAGTGGAGGACTCAAATATTGTGGGTGAAGTTGCAGTGGCATTGATGGCTAGTAGATGAGCTTCAAATTAGTTTTCCCACCTCTCTCCTTCTTCTCTCTATGCAACATCTATAAAATAAGGAGTTGGGCTCATTGAAAAGGGTTGAACATTTCTATTTTGCACCCTCCCTTCTCCTCTAGTCTGCAGATGAGTTCGTGGAGTCCTAACTTCCCCATTCAAGTTGTAATGATAAGTTTTACCTATTGGCCACTATAATGTATTGTATCAACTTTGGATCAATAATATATGTCTGTGGATGATTCTCGACCCTCTCATGTGTTTCATTGTTTCCTTTCTGAACTCTCATTATAGTTTGGTTACCTGTGCATGGTGTTTGTATTACATTTATGTGGTCTTTGTTAAATTGCAAAATGAGTGACTAACATTCCTTTGGTGTATCACTTCGTTAGATTAGGTTTATTTTTTGTATATTCTTAACTTTGTCTCCTTGGTAAGATAGAGTAGTTTTTAGAATAGATCCTCTACAATTTATTTGTGTGCAATTGAATAGAGGAATAGGAACCAACCTTAATCTGGAGAGCTCTCTCAACTCGCAAGGTCCTAAACTTTGAGAGATGCTCCATGTTGTGCAATCACACTGAGAGTCTCAACCCATCTGGTTGCAGATATTCAAGGGTGTTATGATTCTGCACTAACATTTTTTACACGCCCGGTGGGACCAAGAAGTCTCCATCTTTATCACAGCAAGATTGATTTGCACTTGCTGTATTTTTAGCTTTTAAGAATGTTTGAAATTGAACATCTAGCGACTCCAAAAGAATCAGAATCCAATGGTTTCAAAAGTCCAAGATTGTTAAGTTCATGATAATAATATAAACAAGGTCAAGAACCAGAGAGGAGGGACTATTTGTCTATCTACACTTGTCCCTAGACAAAAGGGGAAGAGGGAAAAGATCCTAGAGGTATCCATCTCCATCAAACAGAACCTTGACAACACCTCCTCCTGGTAGGCTATTCATTCAATAAAAAAGAGTTCTCAGGCCAATCAGGATGGCACAGTCAAATCCTTATGTCAATTTCACTGGCAGCAAGCCACTCGCCCTTAATGCACAAAATCCATTCCTAGTTGCAGCATTAAAGAGCATCCAATTTCACTGGAGAGAAACCGATTTCTCCTAGTGACCACATTCAAGACATTGCAAATATCTATGAAAATCATGAGATCATTGAGATGGAAATTGCAATCAAATTACTAGACTCTTCACTCAAGGATAAATATTCACAATGGTTCAGGAATCTAACAACACGCTCCATTGAAACTTGGGACCATCTATGCACATCTCTTCATTATCAATTTGGAGAAAAGGGAGATAATATATACTTGTTGGAGCAACTGAAAACAATCAAGAGGGCCCTTAATGAGTAGTTGATAGATTTCAACCTCAGATTTCAAAGGACATGGGATAGGATTCCATTGGCTATAAGGCCAATAAATGAAGGTGCTTTCTTATACTTTCATAGAGCTCTAAATTTTGATATTTGTTTAATGGTTCAATCAATGGGAGGCACCACCTTACTTGCAGCCTATGACATTTCCATAAGAGCTGTTTTTTTTAATTTAGGATAGAAAAATTGCTCCTAGGCCACCCATGCCTCTATACCAATAACTATCAACCTCAATCACTAGTTAGACACCCACAATGGCTCCTATACCAACTCCTAGGAATCAGAGTTCATTTGAAGCCTCTACCTCATCCTCTAACACCTCAAAAGAGATTCAATAAGTTATGAAATGGCTGCAAAACCTAGGGAATGATTTAATAACTATCAAGAGGAAACAATCTTAGATTTCTAGGCCATATCGGCCTCAAGCTTAGTATTAGGCTAGACACCCATATCAGAAAAATAGGCCACCAGATCAGGTTGCAAATCAGAAAAAAAACCAAGGAAAGCCTCAAACCGCTAGGCCTTTCTGGTCATATGATCCAAACACAACTTCAACATCAATGGCCTTGGTTCAAGCACAAAACAACATGGCCTAAGAATATGATTGGTGTTTCCCATGCAATCAGCCACATAACCAATCAATGTGTTTCAATTGTGCACTAAACCAGGCCTTGATGGTATAGACCATTGGTATGTCACAAGAGTCTAGCTAAGAAGAAAGTCAGCAGCAAGGAGTTTAGCAAGAAGCATCTCCATGTGAGAATATGCTTCTCAATTGGTAGGCTAAAGACTTTTGTGGGATGAATCAAACACCTTCTCAAAGTGTAGCTACCAATACATAGTGCAAGAAAAGGAATATTAAAGAGGTACAATAACCAAATTCAGGTAATCCTTAACCCTCCATTACTCCACAAGGTATTGGCACTCATAATGAAATTACCAATACGCAGAGTCATTCCAAGCCACCTTCCAAACCCACTCAGGCACCGGTTGTAATGACCCATATGCAAGAGAAAAATGTACCAGGAAAGGGGCAGCAAAAGCATAGCTCATTTAACATCATCAAACAAATGAAGAAGACAAATGTGAATATTTCAATGTGGGAGTCATTGGCTATTCGAAGATAGAGAGATGTGTTGCTGACTACTATGACCAATTGGTCAAGCTCAAATCAACCCCCTAACCAGCAAGAGAAATTTTTTACCAATGCAGCTCAGACTAGGGGAAATCATGGAGGAGAACAAGGTAAGAATCTAAAGCCCCCTCCATTCTATGTTTCATTGATCATTGGGGACAAATTGGTACATAATTGCATGATTGATTTAGAAGCAAGTAGCTCTGTAATGCCAAAGCAAATAGCCAATCAACTAGGTCTTCAATACAAAGTCATCTCCAGGGGGGTAGTGCAATTAGATGGGACAATAGTGAAAACCGTTGGAGTCATCAAATATTTGACCCTCACACGACATGCCTGCCCCAATGTCACTATGTTACAGAATGTATCAGTCATAGACTTACCCCCACATTTTGCATTGTGTTTGTTAAGAGACTTCACTACTAAGATTGGGGGCTATCTGTTCTACTAATTGTTCACACATTCTCTTTAGAACAAGGTATAGAAGATAAGGCCACAAATAGATCTGAGCTCATTGCAGATTACCATATTGAGTCTTATGTACCCATCCCGATTCAATGCCAATTGTTCAGCCTTTCATCAGGAGGACCTCCCAAGCAGTAGTGAAGTAGATACCAAGGTTTGTTATATTCCAGACTTGACTCTCGATGAGTGGGATGAATAAGAGGTATTATTTTGACCCCTATAAGGAGATGGAGGAATTTGAGACTAGGAGTCTACTGTTTGCATGTAGCATAATCACCCTCTTCCTGACATCATTAAGACAGAACACAAAGATGATAATGACTTATGGAAGTTGTTCTTTGATAGCTCAAGGAGTAGACAAGGAGCCAAAGGAGGGGCTATGCTTGTTTTGGCTCAAGGTATGAAATACTACTTGACTTTCCATGTTACCAATTTTCTTGTTCAAAAAATACAGCAGAGTATGAGGCTTTGGTCCATGGACTGCATTGGGAAAGGAAAAGGGGTATAAGAAACTTGCAAGTGTTTGGAAATAGTGAGCTAGTTACAAATCAATTCCAAAGAAAACATTGCTTCTAAGAACGACCGGCTAAAGAGCTACAAGAACTGGGTATGGGACCTTATCGAGGATATTGAAGCATTCAACATCAAATCCATCCCAAGGAATAAGAATGAAGCAGCAGACAGACTGGAAACAATTGGGGGAAGCCTTTGACATTGTGGAGAGTATCAAGAGTGATAAATCCTAGCCCCATATCAAGTTGGTTGTGAGGCCAGCTATCCCAGACAACAACACAAGCTAGCAAGTTTTTTTAAAATGATCAACAAATTGTCAACTTTCTACAAGAAGAAGATGAGTTCTCCTCTAGGAACCAAGACAGGTTGGAGTAGCAGTATGGTCAATCAAGTGGTGCAGTTAAGGACCAACAAACTACCAAAGGGTCTTTTCACTTTGGAATCAATCTTTCAACCCAAATGACCAATTCTGAAAGGAGAAGGATGAATACTCAGGTAAAAAGGTTAAGATTCAAAGCCCATTTTCATAGAAGACAGGTAAAAACGTTGCAGATTGGACAAGGGTAAGCTCTCAACAAGAAAAAATATGAGTTTATTCAACTTTGTCAAGAATTCCCAGATGTATTTTCCTAGACTTACAAAGATTTAATAGGTTTTAACCCAAAGCCTAGCATAACACACTATCGAGCTAGATCCAGGATCTAAGCCTTTTAGACAAAAGCAAAGGCTAGTAAATCCTCACATCGAGCCTCTCATGAGAAAAGAATTGAACAAAGCTAATTGAGGACAACATCATCTTCCCTATTACGCATTCAAGTTGGGTTGCAAACTATAGTGCCTGTGAGGAAAAGAAGTGGGGGGAAATAAGGTTGTGTGTAGGACTTATCATGATCTAAACAGAGCATTAATCAAAGATCACTATCCACTTCCATCAATGTAACAGATCTTGCAGGTTGTAGCTAGATATGGGCGGTTTTCATTGCTAGAGGGATACTTAGGCTATAACCAGATAATGATGAAAGAGGAAAATCAGTTCAAGACAACCTTCACCACCAAATGGGGCACATATGACTTATAAGAAGATGTCATTTGGATTATCAAATGTCGGAACAAAATTTCAACAAGCTATGGACATGGCATTCAAAGGCCTAATAAATAATATTATCATGGTGTATCTAGATGATATCACCATCGTCTCAAATAATGTTGCAGACCATCTCTTCCACCTTAGGCAGGTGTTTTCAGAGGTGTAGAAGGTTCAGAGTATCACTTAACCCAAAGAAGTGTGTGTTTCTAGCTCACGAGGGGAAATTGTTGGATCACATTGTCTCAAGAGAAGGGTTGACAATTGATCCTGAAAGAGTGGAAGCCATTTGGACACTTCCATTGCCACAACAAAAAATATCCATCTCCAAATCTTCTTGGGGATGATAAATTTTTTATCGTAGGTTTGTACCTAACTTTGTCCTCTCTTTTGAAGCCTTTAACAATGATGTTAAAGAAGAGTCTTGCATTTTAATGGATAGTGAGAAGTCAAAGAGAGTTTGTGAGGCCATCAAGCTTGCAATATCACAAGCTCCAACTCTTATTAACCCATACTTCTCAAAAGACTTTATGCTATATGCTTTTGGAGGGTCAGACACCATCTTAGCCATCTTGGTCCAGCCCAATGAGGGAAGGTTCAAAACAACCAATCACATATCTTTAGTCATAATCTTGGAGGACTATGCAGATAAAATACTCTTTCATTGAAAAACATGTCCCTTATTATTATTAGGAGCTTGAAGAAGTTCAGACACTTGGGTCTCAAACAATAAGATTCGACTGCTAGTGTCTCATGTTGGGTGTCAAGGATTTTTTCCTGAACAAGGACTTAAATGAGAAGAGAGAAGGTTGGATCAATCAGGTAATGAAATATGACATTGAGATCAAGGTGACCAAACTAGTTTGACGTAAGGATTTGTGTGAATAGCTCACCTCCAAGCAATAGGCTGAGTCAGTGGGTGGATAAGAGGTTGTCCTATTTCTACAAAATTATCAAGAGCAACCAGCTAATTATGCACCTACTACATTTTGGACCCAATCCTTGGTGCATTACCTCCAAACAGGTGTGTGCCCCCCATAATGGAATAAAGAAAAGAGAAGATACTTCAGACTATAATCCATTCCATATGTGCTTGTTGATGGTTTCTTGTTTAAAAAGGATATCAATAGTGTTCTATTGAGGTGCGTTGAGGTAGGCCAAATTGAGAGAGTGTTGCATGAGTTCCATGATGGAGAAGTGGGAGGTCACTTTTCCCCTCGAGTACCAACTCTCAAGATCATGAAAGCTAGTCATTTTTGGCCTAACGTTGTTCAGGGACTACTACTCATGGGTCAAGGAAGTTATAAAAAGTGTGCATTATTCACAGGAAAGGAGAAGCTAGCAACCCTGCCCCTTCATCCCATTTCAATGGATCAACCATTCATGCAGTGGGGAACTAGATTTCATTGGGGTGATTAACCCAAATTCAAGCCGAAGGCCACAAGTGGATACTTACTACAATAGACTATTTCACCAAGTGGACTAAAGGAGTGGT
This sequence comes from Taxus chinensis, assembly GCA_019776745.2. NCBI lineage: Eukaryota > Viridiplantae > Streptophyta > Pinopsida > Cupressales > Taxaceae > Taxus > Taxus chinensis. The sequence goes on from CM034150.1 coordinate 790,597,376, forward strand.
ACTAAAAGAAGCAAATGAATCCAACAGCTTGGATTTCTATGAAGGAATAGCCACCAGGTTTGGATTCCCTGTAATAATTATATCAGATAATACATTTGCATTCCTTGGTACAAGGATCACTGAATGGGCAGTCAAGAATGGTGTGTACCTCAAGCACTTCATCAAACTATTACCCTCAAGGTAATGGCCAAGCAGAGTCCACAAATAAGAACCTGCTAAGGATTATCAGAAGGACTCTTGATGAAAATAAGAGAACTTAGCATACAAAGCTCAAATCAGCTCTATGGGATGTTAGGATCACATCCAAAAGGTCCACAGGAAGCTCCCCATATAAGCTCGTTTATGGAAAAGAGGTAGTATTTCCCATATCATTGGAGTTTCTCACTTTAGAGCCCATGAAACAGTTTGAACTAACCGAGTTTGAACCTATGGACAACAAGGTATGCATAGCTTATGGAAGTAGGAGAGGCAAGAGAGCATGCAATGCAGGTCATGGAGAAGAATCAAGCATTGATCAAGAAGACTTTTAATAAGAAAGCAAGAACAAGGACCTTCCAAGAAGGGCACTTAGTTTTGAAGTGGGATGCAAATCAGGAAAAACCAGGGAAGCATTCCAAGTTCGATGAAATTTGGGAGTGGCCCCATACATGGTCACCAGATGTAAAATTAGCAATGCCTTCCAGCTGGCTAAGTTAGATGGTGGAAGAATTGCAGATCCTAGTCAATGGGATCTACCTCAAACACTGCTACTAAAAAGTAAAAATTCCTTTTCCTTACATAAAATATCTAGCCCTCGGTTTTTTAACTTCCTAAAGTTTGCATATGCACATTGTCTTTATTGTACCATAGGTTTTATTTCCCTAAGTTTTGTGGCACAAGTTCTTTTGTTACTCCAAGTTTGCATCTTTATATAATTCAATGTGCCTCCAGGCGAATGCATCAGGCCCTTCATCATTTGCATCAAGGGAGACCCATGGTCGCCACAACAGTTGCTAATTTTAAAATAGAACAAATGTAGAGTAACTAAAATCGAGTCTCGCAAGGGCCCATTTCCAAAATATTTAGGGTCAGCTCTAGTTTCAACAATGTCCAAGCAGCTCAGGGATCAGATTTTCAACGTTTAGATCAGATCAAGCTATCAATTATGACTCCATGCCCAATGGATGCTTCAAAAGGAAGTTGGTCTCTTCATGTAGCAGGAAGATGTCCCCTTTGAGTCATTAAATTGTTATCCAAAGTAAGCTCATGCTTATTTCTGGTTAACTACACCCATTTTTCCTCATTAAGAGATTTAATCCAATTTTTCAAATATTCTAAGCACTTAAGGTTTCCTGAAAGCATCTTCATCAGGTGGGAAATTTCTTCCCCTTTCCAAAAATTTAAAGAAGTACTTCTAACTCCTCATATTTTGCAAGTTACGGGCCGAGCGGACCTAGGAGAAACTATTTCTCCCAAATGGAAAATGCAGGACAGCAGGCCTCGAAGATGATTTTTTGTCCCAAGTGAATTTCAGGCCGGTGGGTCTGTGGGGAGTTTTGGAACTTTTTTGATTTTTGCAAATAGGGCATAAAGTGAATTTTAGGCTTGTAATCCCGTGGGGGATATTAAATCCAAATAAATAAAAATGCCTAAGGCCCGCAAAGGGGCACATGGCCATTTTGAAAAGTCAAATCAGGCTAGCGAGTCATCAGAGGTAGTTTGAAATTTTTTCCCGAAGAAGGCATAAAGTAAAAAAATTAGCCATACCTCCGTTGATGCCCAAGGAGCCACGTGTCAACCCTTAATTGCATGCGGGCTAGTGGGCATGGGGGAGACCTTTTGACTAAAATAAAAATCCAGGATGGCGGGCTTGAAGATGATTTTTTTCCAAAAGTGAATTGCAGGGATGTGAGGTAATTTTTACATTTTTGTATTTTGGTGCCAAATGGCACAAAGTGATTTCGGGCCTGTAGACCCATTCTGTTAACTGGTTTTCATCATTTTTGTACGGACCTAACTCAAAACATTCAAATGGACATATCCTTCAACCCAGTGCCTGAAACTCAAACAAATTTGGCACAATTAGAAAGGTCTCGACCTCGTCTACACTATAGAAACCTAAAAATTTAATGTTGGTGAGGTTTGGGCAGGTGAAAAAATGGGAAAAAAAATTCATGCCATTAATATGCGATCTTATTTCTCCAACAACCATATCAAATTGGAATTGATATGTTCGTTCTTCTTTCTTCAATACGTCTGAGTAGACACAAAGTGGTGGACTTGACAGATTGTGGACAGATTTATAGGGGCATTGATAGCCGAGTATCTGAGCTTCAAATTAGTTTTCCCACCTCTCTCCTTCTTCTCTCTATGAAATATCTATAAAAGAAGGATTTGGGCTCATTGAAAAGGGTTGGAGATTTTTGTTTTGCACCCTCCCTTCTCCTGCTGGTCTGACAGACAAGTTCGTGGAGTCCTAACTTCCCCATTCAAGCTGTAATGCTAAGTTTTGCCTCTTGGCCACTATAATGTACTGTATCGACTTTGGAACAATAATATATGTCCATGGATGATTCTTGACCCTCTCATGTGTTTCATCATTGGATTTTTGATCTCTCATTATAGTTTGGTTACATGTGCATGGTGTTTGTATTGTATTTCTATGGTTTGTGTTAAATTGCAAAACGCGTTTCTAACATTCCTTTAGTAAATCACCTCGTTAGCTTAGGTTTATTTCTTGTATCTTCTCAACCCTGTCTCCTTGGTAAGATATAGTAGGTTTTATAATATATCTTTTGTAATTTGTTTGTGTGCACCTGAACAGAGGAATAGGAACTAGACCTTAATCCGGAGAGCTCTCTCAACTCGTAAGGTCCCAAACTTTGAGAGATGCTCCATGTTGTGCAATCACACTAAGAGTCTCAACCCATCTAGTTGCATACATTCAAGGGTGTTGTGATTCTGTACTAATAATCACTATGTGTGTAGATGAAATGATTGATTGGGAAGGTCCGTGTAGAAATATGTGAGTGTGATGGGGTCTATTTGAGTTATAAACCCTCAACAATCGAGTATGGAGCATGAAACTAGAGTGCATGAATGGGTAGAGAGTGTAGCACATAAAAGTAAATGTAAGAGAGATGTAGCATGAATGTGTATGGTGAGTAAGATGAAAAATGTATGATAAATGGTTCATTCATAGCATGTCGAAAGGGTAATGTGGAGTGTGTAGTATATAGTGCAGGATTCATAGATTATATAAGTATGGAAATGTAAAATTGTGTGATGTTGAACATTTAGAAAATGTAAATTGTAGAATAATGTAGTTTGTAGGGTTTATTTAAAGAGACCTCTAGGAAATCGAAGGTGGAAAATCCCTGGTGAATATCCCCAAAACCAATTTTATGAAACATGTGAATTTTATAGGGTTTGTGGGTAAGATTTTCACCTAATTTTTAATACATGTGACAACAAGGTTGTTGTCGTATGGCACCAAGTTTACTATTGTACATAAGGAAAAACATCCTTGCTAATGCATGATTGCAAGGTTGTTTTCAAGCGATAGGAACCTTGTTGTTGCATGACAGTGGCCTTATTTTCACCTGACAACAAGGTTGTTGTCATACCATAGTAAACTTATTGTCGCATGATAATAACCTTGTTGTTATACTATAGAAAACTTATTGTCACATGAATGCAAATTGAAAATCCCCCATCATGCATCTGTAGCCTCCTGTCATACGTCAATAACAAAGGATTATCACACGTCAAAAACTTCATGTCTTACATCAACCTATTCTATTTGTGCGTCAGCAAAGAACCTATTAATGTGGAATCACAACACCCCCAAATGGCTTGGGTATGAAGTGGGGCATTCGGTGTGATTTCACAACATGGGACCATCTCTCAAGTTGTGGGACTCCAGAGAAAGCCGGTTCTTGCTTCCTAATCTACCTGCCATAAGCTACTCTAGAGCAGGTAGAACCTATTCTATCCTAATCTAACCATTCCAAGTGGACATAGAGAGAGAGAGAGAGAGGATAAAAGATCCTACACTAAGTAGTGATACACCAGAAAAGAAAGTAGTTGAGTCACATATCTGACTTCCTGAAGTGGAGAGAGGTGAGTAGAGGATAGGGTGGAAAGAATGCACCACGGACCAGAGATAGATTTCACACAGAGCACTAGTTTGAAACCAAGTAAGCACAACTCCCATATCCTACAACAAACATCAGAGTATTCACATTATACCCTGCAACAATTAGAGGTAAAAGGAGACAACAAAATAAGCCAAGGATGGATAGATGCATCAGGAAACATATTTTATTGCTCCAAAATGTTACATGGTACATCATCAATGGGCAAGAGGCTAGAAAATGCCATTACAAAGCCATGGGAGGAAGCTTAGACTATGCATTCTACCCTAAGGAAGAAAGAGAGAGGGGATGGAGGAGAAACAACAACCAACAACATTTTGAATATGCCCCTCCTGGATAATATATAGAAGAAATAGGAGAGAGAGGAGGGAATAATTTGAATCCTACTCCAACCACCCTGAGACGCATTGAATCCTACTATGAAAGCTTAACCGCTACCTGTTAATGCCTACTATGGATCTTCCCACAATCTGTCAATTCTGGTTCCCCAACAGATCAAATCGAATCAGATCTGGTAGTTGAAGAAATCATATTATGCATTAATGGCCTGGAAGACACTTTCCTATTTGTCACCTGCCAAATCCTACTAAAAATGATATTTTATGTTTCCATGGCATAGAAGGTGTCAAGACATTTCAAAAAAAAATTCTCCCACCCAAATTTGAGTTTCTAGTCAAAAGATATGGCCATTCGAATATTAGGGTTGCGGGGCGCAATATTTACAAAGTTTGTCTGTAAAGGGTCCACGAGGTGATCTCACGGATCTTGGACCTATGGATCCCTCCTTCCGCTCTTGAAATCATACTAGATATATGTGTGGTAGCTTCCGTGAGTTATTTGGGCTCCTTTGTATTTTCCTTGAGTCCCTTTTCTTGGCGGGCCAAAAAATCTGACCCTAGACACGTGGAGGCTTGGCACTTGTTTTGAAACCTGCCAAAAATTTTACCTTTAAATCAGCATCGTGTTGACACTTGGGTCATTTTTCTAGCCTACCTCTGTTTGTCTATTCAGCCTAGACTTTGTCCCTTTCTTTGGACCTGGGACATGTGGTATGTCTGCGCTCATTTAGGAACCTACTCAGGATTTTTCCTTTGAAGGAGCATTGGATTGACACATGGAATCCTTCCCACGCTCTTGGAATTTTCAACAAACAATGTTACTTTTTCCACCCTTGAACACGTGGCAAGCTGGAACTCATTTGGGAATCACCTTTTGGGTTGCGCCTTTGAATTTGCGTTGATGTAACGTGTGGCGTTATCTGTAAACTCTCCATACTTAGTCAATTTTTGGCCCGATCTATCTCCCTCTATTGACTCTGTTAGACCCTAGACACGTGGAGAGTTAGGGCTCATTTGAGTATCCACACTTCAGACCCATCCTTGGTGTTGTGACTTCGAGACACGTGGAGGCTTCTACTAATAATCTTATACTTAGTCGATTTAAACAGCCTGCTCTATCCCCTTTTTAGACCAAGTACACGTGGAAGCCTCACACTCATTTGGGAACTGCCTCCATTATTTCATATTGAAATCGCATGAATGAGACACGAGGAGGCTTCCACTTGTTTTGTATACTTAACCAATATGTGCCCACTCTCCTTTTGACCTATGTTGACCATTAGCTACATGGAGGGCTAGGGAAATTTTGATTCTACGCTCTGGATCCCACTTTTGAACGTGCGTCATTTAGACACTTGGCACCTTCCGCTGAGTCGAATACTTTTTAACGGCTAGTGTAACTTTTGGGGCTTTGGATGTGTGGAGGCTTGGTGTTTGTTTTATTTTCCCTTTTGGATTCAATCCTTAGAAATGCACCATTTTGACACTTGGCAGCTTCCATTGTTTCCTCCATACTTAGCCACTTTTGGGGCTTGTTCAGAGTCATTTCAGAGCCCGACGACTTCGAGCCTTCACCATTCCTTTTTCTTTGAGCCTCTGGATTCTTTGACACATTATTCTCTTCCCGACCCTATAATTCCATTTTAGAACCCGTTTGCAACCTGTTTTTTTGATTTGAAGCATGAATTCACTCGACAGAGTCATTTCTTGGTTTTTTTACCACACAGGGTCGTGGGTGATCCAAATTTTACCGGGGGAAAAATTGAGATAACAATGGTGACTCACAGGGGCATCTACCTACTAGATGAATGGACTAGTGGCCTTGAAGCATCTATTGGGCATAGATTCAAGAATGATAGCCTAATACTGACCTTTCTTTCAAAATGGACCCCCGACTACCTGCTTTTGCTCGCCCTTACCTGACCTTGAACCTACCCACACATCTGCACTCTCAATTTCCATGAGAAATCTTGAAACAAGGATTGTGAGAGTAGAAAATTGTCTGACCCTAGGGCTTTCATTTGTCCTTGAAATGGACTGTCTCGAAACTGATTTTGAGTTGCTCTGCATTTGTTTCATTGCAGATAGCAACTGTTACAAGAAACTATGGGCGTTTCTACCATGAATACTGAAGAGACTGGCCTCATGCACCTTCAAAGAAATACAAACAAAACTTATGTACAAAGACAAAATCATACATGGCTTGAATTAGACATGCAAAGTGTGCACAAGAACTTCTTCTATGGGAAACAAAGTCTACTCCTACTCCTACATTGACCAGAGAGAAAGAAGCTAAACAAAGCATGCTATAGGTTGGGAGAAGTAGCTTCCCTTTCTCAAGAGGGGCAGCCATGCAAATGATTTGACACTAAAAATGGCTGCTTGTATGAGTGAAAAATTGATAATAAGCCGATCCTCCACCCAAATCATCAAGGTATCAAAATCAATGGAAAATACCTCCTCAAGCTGATTTTCATTGGACTCCTAGAGGTTTTGATGATGGCCCTTGGTACTTTGATACTCATCTCATGCCCAAAAGTAGGCATGACTGGTTTTGGTTTCTCCCTTCGCTCCAATGAAGCCAAGTACCTGATTGGGCATGGTTCGATCCTTTGGATGTGCTCATTGCTCTGAAATTCAACCCCAAAAATGGATTCTTCCTTCTGACCTTCCTGGGTGGATGGTGTGAGATGGATGGTGACATCGTCTTTCCTTTTCTCTTCTTCTTCTTGTGGAGAACATGGAAGATCAAGATCTTCCAACCTTGGTTCCAAAGGGAAATTATGAGGTGCATGATGCTACACTTGAATATTCTCCTTCATGGCAGTAGGTTCATCTGCTTGGAAGGTGGAATATGGAGGAAGAAATGATGTTATCTCCTCAGGATCCTCTTTATCAAAGCAATCTTCCAAGTCTGATAGACAGTATGCCTCCTTGTTATCATGTTGCATGTGTTCAACCTCCTCCATGGTGTCCTCCAGATATACATCTTGATCACCATGGTTCCTCTCATCTTCAAACATGATGTTTTAAAGTACAGAATCTTCTTTGACATTAGATCTTGAAGGGTATGAAGTGGGAGGAAGAACTGAAGGTTCTTCTGTATCTTACTCCACACCTGGAGCCTTTGAAACTGTATGTTCCTCCTCCATTTTCTCTTCTTTAACTAGACTTGGAGTTAATTGTTCCTCTTCTGCTACAAACTCATCCCCAGCCACCACTGGCTTCTCAACCCTGACCTCCTCTATTGGCTTAACCTTCAAGGGGATCTTTGTAAACCCAAATTTTGCAGCCCAAATCTTTAGATTATCTATCATTTCTTCTTTTTTGGGATCCTCCTCTTGTTGTTCGCCTTGACTAGTTTCTTGAGTCTCTTCCCAACATGGACTTGGGAAAGCAAGAGGAGTGGTAGGTTGGGGTTCAACCAGATTTGTAATTGTTTTTGGTGGTGAGGTAAGTGGAAATTCTTGTTTATTTGGAGGGAATGACTGCTTAGGAAAGAAAAGGGGAGAAGAGTTGAAATGGGATGGAAGATGAGGAGATGGGGAAGGGAAATCAACACTTGGAGCAACAGATGGGAAGCTTGGGAATTGAATCTCTGGTTGAGATGGTGTTGCTTGGGGAAATGAGAGAAAATTACCAAATGATGGCGTAGGACTTACCCATCGACAAGGTTCCCTGACACCAAGTTCGTAAGCCTCTATCTCCTCATTCCACTGTGCAAGATGGAGCAACATATCAATCATGAATTCAAGCTTCTCCTGTGGGCTATAATGTCTTGGAAAAGGGCCTCCCCATGAACAAGGTGCCCTACAACCAATCCCTTCATTTCTACTGTAGCCCTTGACTGCACCATGTTGGCCTCCATTCTTTGAATCTTCTCCAAGAGATCGACATTCTCCATATAGTTGTCACCATTGTATACATCCCCTTGTTCTTGATAAGCTCCATGGTCAAAATGGTTTTGAACCTGCTCATATGAGTAAGCATAATGGTTCTAGATCTGATCATAATGCTAATTGGGAAGAGATGGAAAAAACATTGTAGGTAGAATGCATTGTTGTAGGTGTGAATTCCATGAAGGGAATGAAGTCATGATTGCACAACTTCATGAAATGGAAGAAAAATGGGAGATATGTAAAGAAATGTGAATGAAGATGGGTGGAAATGGATGGAAAAGGTTTGCAACTTCAGAGATGGGGTTGTTGACCAGATGGAGTCACCAGATGTTCTTGCATGTGCCTCAAAAAGGCTAAACCTTAATAGCAACACACCAACCTACTAAGATGAAGTGGTAAGGTGCTTTAGACTTGTCCCATTGAACGTACCAAAACTGTTAATGTGGTCGCACGGTGGCTTATGATTTGTTGTTAATAATGAGACACCTTGGAAAGATGAGAAATCCAACCTCAATGTCCCACTAGGAATTATAAAACTGTTAGTGTAGAATCATAGAACCCCTAAATGGCCTGAGTGTGAAGTGGGGCATTCGGTGTGATTGCACAACATGGGACAATCTCCCAAGCTGTGGGAAATGCAAAACTTGAGATGGACCTCCAAAGAAAGTCAATTCTTGCTTCCTAATCTACCCGCCACAAGCTACTACAATGCAGGCAAAAATTATTCTGCCCTAATCTAACCATTCCAAGGGGATAGAGAGAGATGAAGAAAAATCCTACACTAAGCGATGATACACTAGAAAAGGAAGTGGTTGAGTCACATATCCGACTACCTGAAGTGGAGAGAGGTGAGTAGAGGAGAGGGTGGATAGAATGCACCATGGACCATAGATAGATATCACACAAAGCACCACTTTAAAACCCATTAAGTACAGCTCTGAGATCCTACAACAAACATCAGAGTATGCACAGTGTATCCTGCAGTGATGAGAGGTAAGAAGAGACAACAAAATAAGCCAAGGATGGACAGATGCATCACGAAAAATATTTTATTTCTCCAAAATGTTACATGGTACATCAACATTAGGCAAGAGGAAAGAAAATGCCATTGCTGATCCATGGGAGGAAGCTTAGAATCCACATTCTACCCTAAGGAAGAAAGAGAGAGGGGGTAGAGGATAAAAAATGATGAAAAACCTTTTGAATATGTCCCTCCTGTATAATATATAGAAGAAATAGGAGAGAGAGGAGGGAAGAATTCAAATCCTACTCCAACCACCCTGAGATGCATTGAATCCAACTCTGAAAGATCAACCACCACCCGTTAATGCCTGTTGCTGATTTTCCCACCATCTGTCAATTCTGGTTCCCCGGTGGATCAAATCAAATCAGATCTGGTAGTTAAAGAAATTAGATTCTGCATTAATGGCCTAGAAGATTTTTTCCCATTTTTCACCTACCATATCCTACTAAGAATGATATTTTATGTTTTTATGGCGTATTGGGTGTCAAGACATTTCCAAAAAGTCTTTTCCTGCCCAAATATGAGTTTCCAATCAAAATATATGGCCATTTGAATATTTGGGTTGCGGGACACAATATTTAAAGAGTCTGTCCATATGGGGTCCATGTGGCAATTTCACGCATCTTGGAGATATGCCTCCCTCCTTTCGCTCTTGAAATAGTACCAGATATACGTGTGGAAGCTTCCAAGAGTTCTTTGGGCTCCTTTGCATTTTCCTTGAATCCCTCTGTTTGGTAGGCCAAAAATTCTGACCCTTGACACGTGGAGGATTGGCGCTCATTTGGAAACCTGCCCCAAATTTTACCTCTAAAACAACACCGTGTTAACACTTGGCTCCTTCTGTTGATGTGCCTCTGCTTTGACTATTCAACCCCGACTCTATCCCTTTCTTTGGACCTGGGACACGTAAAAGGTCCATTCTCATTTGGGAACCCGCTTAGGATTTTTCCTTTGAAGGAGCATCGGATTAACAAGTGGAATCCTTCACAGACACTTGGACTTTTCAACGGCCGCTCTTCCTTTTTCAGCCCCTGAACATGTGGTGAGCTGGCACTCATTTGGAAATCACCTTTTGGGCTACGCTGTTGAATTTACGTTGATGCAACACATGGAGCCATCTGCAGACTCTCTATGATTAGTCAATTTTGGGCACATGCTGTCTCCCTCTGTTGACTTTGTTGGACCCTAGACATGTGGAGAGACAACGCTCATTTGAGTCTCCACATTTTAGACCCAGCCTTAGTGTTGAGTCGTCGAGACATGTGGAGGATTCCATTGGAACTCTTATACTTAGTCAATTTAAATGGTCGGCTCTATCCCCTTTTCAGACCTGGAACACATGGAAGCCTTGTGCTCATTTGAGAACTGCCTCAAGACTTTACTTTTGAAATTGCGCCAATGAGACACGTGGAGGCTTCCACTCATTCTCTATACTTAACCAATTTGGGCCTGCTCTCCTTTTGACCTCTATTGACCATTAGCTACATGGATGGCTGGTGCAAGTTTGAGTCTCCACTCAAGATCTTGCTTTTGAATGTGTGTCATTCAGACACTTGGCACCTTCCGCTGAGTTGAAGACTTTTCAATGGCCGATGCAACTTTTGGGGCTCTAGATGTGTGGAGGCTTAGCATTTGTTTGAGTTTCCCTTTTGGATTCAATCCTTGGAAATGTGGCTTTTTGACACTTGGCAACTTCCGCTGTCTCCTCCATACTTAGCCAATTTTGGGGCTCGTTCTAAGTCATTTCAGAGCCCAACGACTGGGAGCCTTCGTCGTTCCTTTTTCTTTGATCCTCTAGATTTTTTGACACAATCTTCTCTTCCCGACCCTGTAATTCCATTTTAAATCCCATCTGCAACCTGTTTGTTGGATTTGAAGCATGGATTTGATCGACGGAGACATTTCTTGATTTTTTTTAACACACAGGGTTGTGGGTGATCCAAATTTTTTCTGGGGGAAAATTTGAGATAACTGCACCCTTTTTGCGCATCAACAGACTCCCCTTGTCACGCATCAATAGAAATTCCTTGTGCATCAACAGAAATTTCTTATCATGTGTTAGTGATCAATAGTTTTCAAGTGTCAACAAACAACCCTTGTCACACGTCATCAAATAGTACTTGTCACCCGACTGCAAATATGATGATGATCTATAAGACTATACTTTTTGTACTAGACTCTGGTGCTTCACATGTTCACTGTACTTGATATGAGTGTAGTGGTAAGGTACCTCAGTATGAGTATTCTATTGTATTCTACCTAGAGAATCACCTCATTTTATATAAGGTATGTTGTCAAGGATAGGTGAATTTGACCCCTACAAAAAATTATACCATAATTTTTAGGTGAACATGACACTGCCTTGTTTCAAACAAATCACCTTTTCAAGTTTTCCTAAAATGAAATATTCTCCATATTACAAATATTCACTACTAAAAAAATCCTTGGTTGTGTGCAGAATGTGTATGATGCATATGTATATGAAGCACAAAGTATGGACGATGCAGAGTAGATGGAAGATTCTTTATGTGGAAAAGTGTGCATGGTGTGTAATTTGTAGAGGAATGTGTCACATGAGTGAAGTATGAAATGTGTGATATGTAATGTTTAGTGCCTATTATACAGTGTGTGAGGTTTATGTGTATATGATGCCCTCAATAGTCAAGTATGAACCAAAGCACAATAGTTCATCATAGGGTAATGATGATATGAGAGCATGTGAAGATGTATATGCTAGAAGTGAGGTGTTTGATAAGGCTAATGTAATAGGTATGTTGATTGTATGGTGGTGGGGGGAAATAAATGTAATTCCCCCCAAGTGTGTGTTGATAAAAAATCTATCTGATAAGAGTAAAGGGTGAAGATCCTATACTTGATACTTGCAGTGATGAAGAAGTTTGAATATGCTTAAGAGTGGTGGTATATGATATAAATGTTGCACATGTCAGTGAATTTTAAATGCATGCAAATGATGAGTGTAGTATGGGAACATTTGTGTAAAACAATGTGTAGGTGATGGAGACTTATGTGACATGACACATGGCAGTGGTTGAAACCTACGTGGAATAAAATGAGGTGGTGAAGAACATATATATTTAGGATGTATCCTAGCAACAAGAATATACTAATGTACTGGAATAGTAGAGTGATGAGACTATGTAGGTATTGTGTGAGTGGGTGAGCTAGGATTAGATTGTGTGTTGGGCTCTATAGGTCATGGCATACTAAATGGACTAGGTGAGTCATTGGAAACTACAAGAGGATATGGTGACCGTGAAGTAGATAGAGGGACACCATGAATAGAAATGAATTTAAAACACAAATGATTCCTAGAGATGATAGACTTAGAATTGAGAATCCAATTGAGGCCTAGGAGCATGTCCCAACCATCGACTACTTGTCCCATAAGGAAGGGAACTTACATGGTAAGAGGACCGATGTTAACATGAAGCTTACAAACACCATAAAGATTATTCATTGGATATGAAACTTGTGAATGTGGATAGATGATAAAATTAAGAAGTGGAATAAAACACACACTAATGGGACAAGATGGATCAACCTGGGTGTTATTGATAGTGGCATATCACATAGAGTCACTAATGTGTAAGGTATTAGAATAATATTTTGCATGATAATCATGGTCAGAGAAAGTGATAATTGGAGGATACATCATTGTTTTAATAACTAGGAAATAAAGAGCTCTCGATGGAGGAGAAGGCACTGAAATATATGTATGATTATCCAAGGAGTCATCATGTTTCTTTTCCTGTTTTTTAAGTGGATTGTTAAAAAAAAAAATCTTATGATTTTTATTGATAGGTGCCGAATTCGTAGGCTCTGGAAGCTCAAGTTTGTTGTTGTCAATAAGATCTTGGATGATGGTGCGAAGTTTCAAACACCTATTTGTACAATGTCCCACACAGTGATCATAGTCACGTGGAAAGTTCTCATTGTAGTTCTGACCTTTTGGGTGAGATGGGTCTAATTTTATTTGAGGAGTAAGCATAATAATATTTCTCTCAAGAATTTTTTGTAATATAATATGTGGTGAAAGAGTCAACTTTGTAAATGTATGCCTAAGGGGATACAAATGAAGATATTTGGTAGTGTATACCATGTTTATGGTCATTTTTGCACCATTCGGTTTGGTTGGTGATGGTTTGAATGTTGACTTAGTTTGAAAATGTGTAGAAAATGGAACTTTCTCTTGATATTTAAGCTTGCATATAGATAAGCGTTTAGTTTCATGAAGATTAAGATTATCACATAGTTGATCGAAAGATGGAGATGTATCAAAGAGAATACTCTGTTATCCAAAATTCACCCCGTAAGGTAATTTTGATAACTTGTAGGCTAAAGCAAGAGGAAATGGTGAAAGGCCAAAAAATTCAGATTTTTTGGGTACCACTTTGCTTTCCTTTAACTCCCCTGTCCAAGAAAAATATGAGGAGTTAGTAAAAATTTCCAAAAATCTAAAAGAGTGAAGTAATAAAGGGTCTATTTTAGTGAAAATCAGATTTGAGGGTTGTGGATGGAACCAATGCAGATCATACCAGGGTTCATTATACCAAGTTTAGAGCCAAAATGCAAAGGAGGCAGTGAAATATAGAAAAATTGGAGAAAATTATCCCACTCGATCCACGGGACAATTGGGACAAAAGAACGTGATGGACCTGAAATTCTGAAATAACTGCAAGTCATTGTATTGTAGATATGGCAGGAAAATTTATCTAGGTTAGCCGAGACAAGAAAACCCAAAATTTCCAATCAGAGAGTAGGCTTAGTGTATAACGGGTTTTTCAGAAAAAAAATTGTCCGAGGCCACACGGGGACAAGCGGGACATCCAAACCATAAATTACCACACGAAGAAGGAATCTTAAACAGTGGAGAAAAAAGGCCCAAATTGTCTGAGTACCACAGGGACATGATTTCCCAAAAAACCGACCATACCTGCAATACAAAGGAAAAGTCAGCACCTAACCCCCGAACTTCAAACGCCATAACTTTTGACCCAGAACTCTGATTTTCACAAAATTTGACTTTTTAAAAAGGGTGTGACATCCTGTTAAACAAACATCTCCAACTCTAATAAAACAAACATCTCTAGCTCCAATAAGAAAAAATTAAAAAAACATTTCCATCTCTAATAAATTAAATTCCCACTCCCGTAAAATGTAAGAAATCCTTAGCAAACTCAAAATAGTTGTTCAAACTCAGAAGGCCACAACTTTTGTATTTCTCAACAAAATCAAGAAAAATTGGTACTATTGGAATTGTGGCTATGATCCTGACACATAGAATTCAAAAATTCCGTAATTTGATGAGGACCTAATGGAATTTTTTTTGAAAATGTGGCCAATTTCAAAATAGTGATTTTACTGGTGGTTGGGATGAATTTAATGAAGCATGGGCAGACATTTTTCACTGTTGAAAGTTATGAGACAGCATGGGGAGCCCTTTTCAAGAAACACACCATCATTTCACTCCATTTATGACATATTACAATTTGTGGGAAGGCATATTTTGTGATTTTCATTTCTCTCTCTCTCTCTCACTCTCTCTCACACACACATTCTCTCTCTCTCTCTCTCTCTCTCTCTGTATATATATATATATATATATATATATATATATATATATTAGAATGATGGGCTCCTTGCAGAATTCTATATATTATAATGATGGTCTCATTGTAGAAGGGAGTAGGTAGTTTTGTGTAGAAAAACTTTGTCAAACTGGTTTTGTGAAGCCAATGTGTTATAGGCCCTTGTAGTGGAATCCTTGCATGGTGATCCAAGCCCTTATTTTGTAATAGATTAAATTGTGCATATAAATGAAGGAATAGATACAAGTTCTAGATGTATCTTCCCTTGCTGTGTTTTTTACGTTCTTCTTTCCTCCTCCACCTCATTACAAATATATTGTGTTTGGGTAACTAAACGAATTTGGGGTACTAAAAAGCCGACAAGAATCTGAAAAAAAGAGAAATGTGCTCACATTTTAATTTGTTTGGCTCAGGAAATACCAAAGCATAATGCGTACATGTTATGCCTACTATATATAAAAAAAGCCCTGAGCCTCTATCATTTTATCTCCCTCAAACGCGAGTTTCAGAGCTTAACCATGCCCTCACATTTTTTCATTCAGCTGGATCTCAAGCTTAAAGGATCATTTTTGGATCACTAGGAAGATCTGAATCGATGATGGCACCACAGAGAATAGGTAAGTACAATTAATTTCTCAAAATTTCATTGAAATATGATAGTTATAGATTAAAATTTGAATTGAATACATATTTTTTATTGTTACAGTTAGAGGTCAAGGGAATCAACCACAACTAAACCCTGTTATTCATGTCATACCTCCTGACACTCCCATAATTTCTCAACATCCCTCGGGTAGTCAAGAATATTTAGTAACCCAAATAGTTGAAAACAAAATTGAAATTGAGGATTTAATCAAAACAATGAGGGATTCACAATCTAAAAACCCCCACCGCGCCTCTCTTGCAAACACATTGGATGCATTACTTGTTCAAATTGACTCGGCAATGGGGAAAATTTATCATTGGAAAACTTACAGAGAGTGTTTTAGGGATTATTATTCCAACAATTTTTCATATGTGGATGTAAAGAAAAAATAAATTTCAAAAGACCTCATATGTGCCTTATTCATAGACCCCTGCACTAATTTTCCTGTTTCGTTGTCATGTAAATGATTTCCCATCCAATGGTGAAATAATAATTTGATTGAAAATTTTTTTTGGGACCAATCATGGATGGTGTTCTATTTTCCACCTTGTAATAACAATGAGGTTCCACTATAATTTTTGAGGAAACTCTATTGCAAGTTTATCCTCAAAGAGATCCTAAAAGCGATGTAGGGATAAAAGAGACTGAGAAAGAAATTGTAGATGGTACTCAAAGTCTTTTGAGCCATCTGGAAACTGCCTCCCCAATCCTTTTTTAATGAAATTTTTATCTTGGAATGTTAGGGGACTAAATGGGGGTCCTAAACAAATAATTCTTAAGGAACTTAGAAGATCAAGTAGACCTAGTATCCTTCTAATTCAAGAAACAAAAATGAAAACTAAAGCTGTTGAAGAGAGCAAAAAGATTTTATGGGAGAATGTTGCCTTTGCAACTTCTGATTCTCAAGGGGCTTCTGGAGGTTTAGCGGTCTTCTAGGAGACTAAAATTTTTCATGGTAATGTGCTTTTCTCCTCTCAAAATCATTTAGCTATAAATTTTAAAAGTCTTGAGAACAATTCTAGCTAGATCCTTTCCAATATCTATGCTCCAAATACTATTGCTGGTAGAAGAAATTTATGGAAAGAGTTAGCTTGGTTTAGAAATAATTTTGAGGAATCTAACTGACTGATTATGGGGGATTTTAACAATCCTCTAAACCTTATGGAGAAATTATGAGGGAACTCTGATTTCTCTACTAGCATGGAAGATTTTACTGCGTTCATTTCATATCTCAATCTTATGGACATTGAACTTCATGGTAATCAATACACTTGGTCTAACAGAAGAATTGGAGAAAATTTGATTCTGGTAAGATTGGATAGAGCTCTGATTAATACTAACTGGATCTTAAATCAGAATTTTCATCTATCCTCTTTACCTAGAACTGGTTCTGACCACAATCCTATTGCTCTTAACTTCTTCAATTTGTCTAAGCCTTTTCACTGTAACTTCAAATTCGAAAAGATGTGGCTTGAGCATGAGGACATTCTAGATATATTTAAAGAATGGTGGACTTGGGAAGGGACAGGAATAGCTCAGTTCAGACTTCTTCAGAAGCTGAAAAATGTGAAGTAAAAGGTTAGAACCTGGAATAAACAAATCAGAGTTCCCTCCTAATTTCTCCCCATTTGAGCTAAAAGTTTCAATGAAAGGTATGACTTATGAGGATCACCAAAGAGAAAAGAAAATTCTTTCTAACCTTCATAATATCAATAGTCGCGTGGAAACCTTTTAGAGAATGAAATCTAGAGCTCTTTCGTTAAAGTCTGGGGACATAAACACAAAATTATTTCATATGACCACTCTCGAGCATAGGGCTTGCAAAAGAATTACTGAAGTCTCCAAGGGGAATGGTACCATTACTAAGGATGCTAAGGATATTAAAGTTGAATCCCTAAAATTCTATGAGAATCTTTTAATTGAGAATAATTCTTATAACGAGCAAGAAGCCTCCTTCCTTTTAGACTCCATTCCTAACAATTTGCTTCCAGAAGAGAGATTTAAGACCCTTTCTAAAGTTGTCACCATTGAGGAGTTGAAAAAAGTTTTCTTTTCTCTAGAATGTGATAAGGCTCTGGGCCCTGATGGATTCTCTACTAATTTCTTCCAATGATGTCAGGATATATGCTCTGAAGATTTGTTGAAACTTGTAAATGAGTTTTATAGAACTGGAAATCTAATTAAGGAATTAAATAACACACATATTGTGCTTACACCTAAGAAGTTGGATGAAAAGGATTTTAAGGATTTTAGACTAATCATCCTGGTTAATGTGGTTTACAGAATTTTCACTAAGATTTTAACCACTAGACTGCAACCTCTTCTCATGGAAATTATCTCCTAACAACAGAGTGGATTTATAAAAGGTAGAATTATCCAAGATGGGGTAATTATGGTCCATGAAACAATTCATTCAATGGATAAAAGCAGAAAAGTTGGGATGGCAATAAAGTTATATATGCATACGGAATTTGATAGAGTCTCTTGGAAATTCATGGATGAGGTACTGACCAAGTTTGGGTTTCAAAATAAATTTAGAAAAATTGTCCAAGCTTGCATCTATTCTCCTAGATTTTCAGTGGTTGTCAATGGTGAGCCTATTGGTTTGTTTGCTAGCAATAAAGGCATACAACAAGGGGACCCCATGTCCCCTCTGCTATTTATCATAATGGCTGAAACCCTCATTCATTCTATTACAAAAGATATATACAATGGTATGATAAAAGGATTTCAACCTACTTCAGACAATCAGATTTCTACCCATCAGCAGTTTGTTGATGACACTATTCTACTCCTTATGGCCTCCATCATTGAAGCTAAGGCTATCATTACCATTATTTGATTCTATGAGGATGCCTTGGGACATAAAGTAAACTTTGATAAAAGCTCGGTTTACATCTTGAATACCCATATTGAAAGAAAAGAAAAGATTGCTCTCATTCTTGGTTGCAAAATCAACTCCCTCCCAGCTACTTATCTAGGACTCCCTATGAGTACTAGTAAGGTTTTTAATGAGGTTTGGAATGATTTTCTCAAGAAATTTCAGAAAACATTAGCTGGGTGGAAAGGGGCTATCCTCTCAAGTGTTGGTAAATGTTTATAGATTAAAATCACTCTTCAGAATTTACCCATCTACATCATGTCAATGTTTAGCATTCTAGCAGCAATGGTGAATAGCATTGAAAAAATTCAAAAACATTTCTTATGGCATGGGATAGAAGAAAGGCTTAGATATAATTTAGTAGCTTGGGATCAGGTTTGTAAGCCAAAGAGGATCGAGGGTTTAGGAATCAAAGATATCAGAAATATGAATGCTACTTTAATTGCAAAGTTGGGTTGGAGGTTAATCAAAGAGCATAAACCGTGGACCGCATTGATCAAAGTCAAATACCTTTCTAATCAAAAAATGAATTCCTTTCTCTTCGACTAGATGCTTCTAAATGGATCACTTTTCTGGAACAATCTTCTTCACATCAGGCATATTCTTTCTCAGGGCTGTAGATGGAAACTTGGAAATGGATAGGAAATTGATTTCTGGCATGAAATCTGGTCTGACATAAATTGGGATACCACTTTTAGCTCCATCAAAGATAACCTAATAAAAATTATGGAAAGAAAGTCAAAGACTATATTGAGGTGTTTGGCAACAAAAGGAACTGGAAGTAACTCAAAGTTGACAAGGAAAATATGCAGCCCGTTGTCTCCTCCATATAGACTCATCTCTCCCTAATAAATATTAGTAAACATGATAATAAGGATGAGATTATTTAGATATACTCCTTTTGATGGAGAATATTCAGTTAAATCTGGTTTTAATTCTTTTTTTGCTTCTATTGAAAGTGAAATTGATTGGCACAAGCTCTAGATGCCTGAGCTAACTCCTAAAGTAAATTTCTTCTGGTGGCTTATCATCAAGGGTAAGATTCTCACTAATGAAAATCTCATTAGGAAGGGTTTTATCATGCCTAACAAATGTTGCATGTGCTAAGAAGAAGATGAAGACATTAAACACCTCTTTTTGCATTATAAGTATACTTCCAAAGTCTGGCATCTTATTTTTGAGAATTTCAATCAGAAATGGGTTTTCCCCCATACTTGTCTACAGACATGAGAACAATGGAACTCCCTCACACCATGTGGAAAGTCTAGAAAGCTAGAAATAATGGTATTTTTAGAAATACCAGAAAGAATTGTAAAAAAGTCTTTAAAGAAATTATCATTGCAGTGAAATACAACATTGAAAGATTTAAGCCTCCCAAAAATAAACTATATTTCGAGGAAGAGGAGCACATTCTTGCTACTTGGAACATTAGCACTGATAGCATTAAGCACAAGGATAACATCAGCATTGATAGATCTTTTATACGTTGGATCCAGCCACCCACTACATGGTACAAACTGAACTTTGATGGAGCTTTAAAGGGTAATCCTTGGGATTTGAGAGGTGGTCGGGTGATCAGAGATCACAGAGGCTATTTTGTTGCCACTTTTTCTGGCAAGATGGGTAAGCAAACAAATCATTACTCGAAAGCTTTAGCAGTGCTCTGGGGAATAAGGTTGGCTAGAGATTGTAATATTTCTAATATTATAATTGAGGGTGATTCGTTGAACATTATTAATTTGTTAAATCAAAAGCAACCCCCAAGCTAGTCTATCAGGGATTTCATTAATGAAGCTATTGACATTTGCAATTATTTTGATAATTATACGATTATCCACACCTATCATGAAGGCAATAGAGTGGCTGATAGTTTACCAAATATTGGTGTCAATAACACAATGCAAACATGGCTAAGCGGTGACCCTCTTCCCACCAAAGTACTTGATGAAATCACTAAAGATATACATGATTTTGAACACAATCATTAATAGATATAGAGCAGGTGCCAAGGATGTGATTATTAATTTCAATGGTAAGTTTAATGATGTTTTATAAATTCCACACACTTCAGAGGTCCCCAAAAGTAGAGACGGTATAGATTCAAATGAAATTTTTACCATTGTGTAGAGTAGGAACAATACTGGAAAAATGGGGAGGCCTCCATGTAAGACCAAACCCATTCACAACCCACCCTAGAAAAGTGACACAATTCTTTGGCATTATCTACAAATGGGGACTATTTCAAATCTCATTGAAAAGCTGCAAGATTTTAACTAGGACATCTCGGTGAAATTTGCAAATGGTTGGAGAAAATGTACTATTGAGTATGGAGAAGTCAGGGTTGAGATATCTGAGGAACTCATCACCCAGGTCACGGGGCTGAACCTAGATGGAGCCATGTTTTTCAACAAAAGAGTCAACTGTGAGGTTGAGGCTAAAAAAATTCTCAAGGAAGGAGAGCACATCAAGTTTGTCATGGCTGGAATAAAAGTGGCCTCTATCCCTGAGCCCTTTGCTGAGATAACGTGGATGATGGTTAGGTACATCACACTTAAGGGAAGATATGACACCATTCCCTTGAATCATTTATTTTTTGTCAATCATTTTCATAGGAATCTAACCATCAATTTCCTGCATTATCTGTTGAATTCCTTGGAGAGGTCTGTTTTAGAAGTCCAAAATCATACCTGGGTTGTACCTCTATGCCAAGGTCTGATTCTGCTCATCCACCACCACTGTATGTCTTGCTCTCGCCCTCTGCCTACTCCCCCTGTTATTTTCCCTATCCCTGCCGAAATAGGTCTAGACTCTGTTACCTCTAGCAGAAAGATGAAAGGCAAAAAGGCTATGGTTTCCCTGCCTTCTTCACAAAGGATTGTGCGTAGCCACAGGGATATTAAGTTTACCGAGAACTTACTGCATATTAGTAAACCTGTTGAAGAATGCAAAGATGTGGACCTTCTTACCAGGGTTGGAAATCTTGAAGAGGAGATTAAAAACCTAAAAAATGCTCCTAGAAATTTGGAAAAAACAAAAGGAAAGAGGAAGTTACAAAATTCTGAGGACAATGATGCCACTGCTGAGATTTTTAAGAAGCTCCTTTCACTTGATGCCAGGCTGGGCAATGCCAAGGGATATCATGACTGCATCATCTCTACACTGAAATATGTTTATAATTTTATGGAGCAGCACGTGAGAAGTGTTTGCAGCCTTAGTGGCATTCTTGATGACATATGGGATTCTAATGAGACTTGTGACCTTGCTCTTGCTCAGGCAGACATGAATGATCCTTCACATACCACGGCCATTGCGTTATTCACCTCTCTTCATAAAATTAAGGTCAAGATTGACAGGGAAGTCAAATAGTGTAGTGCCCATGTGATGTTTAGATGCTGTGAAGTTGCTATTTTTTGGTGGTTTTGTTGTTGTTTTATTGTTGGGATGCTCTATTTTGGATCCCTTTTTGAAGTTTTTTGGTCCTTATGTTCTTCTTCAGATCTCAGTTTGGATAGATCTTTTTGTACTCAGTTTACTGATATATCTGGCTTTTGAGCCAACATGTTTAAGGCATTTAGCCTTTCTTAGTTGGTTTTTCTCCTTCTAGTATCTAGCTACTTGACCCTTTTTGTACTCAGGGTATAGTCCCTTCAAAACTATTTATCCTTAATAAAAAATGAGATCCCAAATAATTTTGATTTTTGAGATTTCCAGGGCCAAGGAAAAGGAGTACTAGCATGAGGCCACATCTTTTCTCATCATGTGGTAGCATATTTTTGGGGCCCGAGGAGGATGATACTTTCATGCGTACTGATTTTGGTGCACCTGGTGCTAGGGGTGAACATGATAATGTCACTATGTCATATGTCCTTTTGAGTGAGACATTTGGATTACATTCATCAGCATCACCTTCGTAGGTAAATTTGTTATGTTTTGTTACGTGTGTTATAAAAAAAATCAAGTACTTGATTTACTTATATATGTTAAATTTTTGAAATAATTATATTTGTACATGTATATGCATTGATTTTATAGCGCGTGGGAGTTGCAACTTCATCCCAACCACAGGTGGCAAGCACCATGCATACACATACATTCACAGAGGTAATTTAGAACGTTAATTATGTAAAATTTTCACATACGTGTGTATATATTTATATATATTTGCATGTGTGTGTGTATGTGTCTATATATATTAGTTTTGAATTCAAATATATGTATGTTCTTGTATGTCCATCTGACTCACATGATATACATGTTTGATAAAGATGTTGACTTCACTAGACACTCCACCATCTCTGTGACAAGTAGATAATGGTGTTGCCACTATGATTTCATCTATGCAACAACTCACTGAGGTATTCAAACTACATGTAGATTTTGTTGAATTTCTCATGTAATTCATATTATGTTAAATTACATGTTAGTAATGTATTTCATTTTAGAATTATGAAATTATGTTAATAATGTCCTTCATTGTGTATATGTAGGAGTTACCTACGATAGGTAGTATCCCTATTCATTTGATTCACAGGCGTGGCGGGGTAAAACAAATAGTTCTATATTGATAAAATTAGTTAAAATATTTTCATTATGTACATACATGTACTTAATTCTATTTTCGTTAATTCTGATGTTATATTTTATGATCTTATGTGTATGTAGGGAACTTCAACCCCTCCATTTTTACTTCGAGGGCACAGGCTCCTCCATCTCGTCATCTTCGTACCCCCATTTGTACTACAGGAGCTCCCGATGAATCATCTGAGCGTGAGATGCAAATTCAGCATGATCGACAACTTGCGGTAAGTTTGTGTATTTATGTAAATAATTTCATTCTAGCACGGTCTTAAATACATGTTGAAAACATATATAAATTAAGTTTTGACAAAAAAATATTGTTTGCATTTATAGGCTCATCTACAAGCGAGTATTCAATGGAAGAGGACTCGAAGCATGGGCTCGGATGATCCAAATTCATCTCATGGATCTCCATCTTTGTCTAAGGGAGGGCCTTCTTCAAGAAATACCAAGAGAGGGATATATTTTGATGAGAAGGAAATATATATGTCTTACATGACATTGTTTTTGTGTGACTATGTGCATGGCATTGTATGTACGCCTATATGGCATTTGAACTTGATGGTATATGACCTATTTGGGAATTTTTGTATTTATTATGCACATTAAAATACTATTTGGAACTTGATAATTTTTTATGAGACCTTACATTTTTGAGATTATTTTCACATGAAACTAATATGATGTGCACTTGACAATATTTAAGACATTATGGATTATTTTTTCATTTAATGGTGATGTACATGTACTAACATTTTCAATGTATAATATGCATCAAACTTTGGAAATCAATATTTCTATAATGTATATATATAAAGAGTTACCTAATTTGAGTAATTATTCATTCAATTTATCAATGTGTATATATGTATTTACCTTACTTGTACTTCTTCTTGCTCATGGTCTCTTTGTATTGGTTCTTATCTTATCATGCCCTTACTACATTTTTCTATGCTTTGTAGTCTTCTCCCCTGTTAAAATACTCGAGATTCGTCACAATTTGATGCCTTTCATCTATTGATATTTTGAGAATGTCTCTCCATATACATTACTCCAATGCTTGAGAATGTCTCCAGATGCAATGACATTCTGATTCAGACACTCAATGATTCTTGATTGTCTAATCCTTTCCAATTCGTGTTATTACTATTAAATTTTTACAAATTTCAAGTTATTTGGAAATCACATCACACCCTTCACTAGGCTTGATGACTACCCCTATCCTGTTTAAGGTGCTTTTGAAAGCATATCAATGAATGGAAGGTCACTAAGCCATAGGCTACCTAACTTCCATCTAGAACTAAACAAGAAATATTTACTAGGTGATTGATAACTCCCATGTGTTCTTAGACATACCCCTATCAAATTCATTCTTAAGCCAATCTAGTCATTCGGGGCTCTTAAGAAACTACGCCCAGATGAGGTATCCCGAAAGCATAGGGAGCACGGGGAACCAAAACAAATGCTCCAATAGCATTCACTTGGACACCCTAATGTGTTGGCGTAGTTGGTTCGGTCCCATGAGCTTCCGTTTGCAAACTACAGCGTCTGACATCCCTACACTAAATCAGACTGCACTATTTCACACATTTGCAAACACTAGCATAGCGAGAGAAAAAGATGGAGATCGAGAAAACCTTGAGAGGATTTCATAGAGGGCCTCGACATGGAGGTCTCATATTTGATGAGACATCTCTAGGTGCCACGGAGTCCGAGAAATCACCCTTCGAAGATATGTCATGTTTGGGCCTTAGGGCTCTTAAATGACTATGCCTGGAAGAGGTAGCCCGAAAGCATGGGGAACATGGGGAACGAAAATGAATGCTCCACTAGCATTCACTTGGCAACCCCAATGTGTTTGCGTAGTTGGTTTGGTCCCACGAGCTTCTATTTGCATACTACAGCGTCTGACACCCCTACACTAACTCAGACTGCACTTTTTCACGTGTTTGCAAACAATAGCACAACTCGAGAACCGGATGGAGATGGAGAAAAAACCATGAGAATATTTCATAGAGGTTTTCAAATTGGAGGTATCTGATCTTACGAGATGTCTCTAGGTGCCACGGAGTTCTAGAAATCACCCGTTGAAGATATGGCATGTTTGGGCCTAAGGGCTCCTAAGCGACTACGCCTGGAAGAGGTAGCCCGAAAGCATGGGGAGCATGGGGAACAAAAATGAATGCTCTAATAGCATTCACCTAGCCACCTCGACATTTTGGTGTAGTTGGTTTGGTCCCATGAGCTTCCGTTTGCAAACTACAACGTCTGGCAGCCCTACACTGACTCAGACTACACTATTTCATGTGTTTGTAAACAGTAGCACAGCGAGAGAACTAGATGGAGATGGAGAAAACCATGAGAGGGTTTCGTAGAGGGCCCTGACAAGAGGTATAAGATCTGATGAGATGTCTCTAGGTGCCATGGAGTCTGTGAAATCACTCGTTAAAGATACAGTGTGTTTGGGCCTCAGGACTCTTAAGTAACTACGGCTAGACGAGGTAGCCTGAAAGCACGGGGAGCATGGGGAACAAAAAAAAGCCTCCACTAGCATTCCCCTAGCCACCTTGAAGTTTTGGCATGGCTGATTTGGTCCTATGAGCTTCCGTTTGCAAACTACAGCATCTGACAGCCCTACACTGACTCAAACTGCACTATTTCACACATTTGCAAACAATAGCACAACGAGATAACTGGATGGAGATGGAGAAAAATGCAAGAGGCTTTCATAGAGGGCCCTGATGTGGAGTTCTTGGATCTGATGAGATGTCTGAAGGTGTCATGGAGTCTGATAAATCATCCGTAGAAGATATGGCATTTTTGCACCTCAGGGCTCTTAAATGACTACGCTCAGATGAGGTAGACCGAAAGCACTAAGAGCATGGGGCACAAAAATAAAGCCTCCAATAGCATTTAGATGGCCACCCGAGCTGTTGGCATAGTTGGTTTGGTCCCAGGAGCTTTCGTTTGAAAACTACAGCCTCTGACAACCCTACACTAACTCAAACTACACTATTTCACGCGTTTGTAAACAATAACACAGTGAGAGAACTGGATTCTATCGACAACATCACATAGATATTCCATTCCAATTAAGTTGTGATCCTTCCACGCTTCCCATTTTTCCTTTTCTTCTGCTCGTATCTTCTCTTTAAGTTCTTCCAGATGTTTTTGGGTAATCAAATTGAATCTTTATGACTTTCAAGAGGCATTTCTTCTTGAATCATAGTGACATCTTCACCTAGTTATTTTTCTTCACGATCTTCATTGCCATCTAAAGTTGAAGATTGAATATTTATATGGCCTTCAAATTCTTTTTGGGCACAAACAACCTTTTGTAATGTCCAAAAAAATACAGGCTCTTCATTCTTTGTTTGATTGAAGATCTTCGTTCTTTCAAAATGAACAGTTGGAACATTGGTGGTCTCCCAAAAAAAATTAAGTTCATAGTCTACATAGTTGCTTCATGTGGCAAAATCATTGAACATCATTGGTTTCCTCCACCCATGCTTTCGGGCTACCTCATCCGGGCGTAGTCGCTTAAGAGCCTTGAGGCCCAAACACGCCATATCTTTGACGGGTGATTTCTCAAATTTCGTGGCACCTAGAGACATCTCGTAAGATGCAAAACCTCCACATTGATGCCCTCTACGAAATTATCTCACAGTTTTCTCCATCTCCATCCGGTTCTCTCGCTGTGCTATTGTATGCAAACACGTGAAATAGTGTAGTCTGAGTCAGTGTAGGGTTGTCAGACGCTGTATTTTACAAATGGAAGCTCATGGGACCAAACCAACTCTGAAAACATGTCACGGTGGCTAGCTGAATGCTAGTGGAGGCTTCCTTTTGGTTCCCCACGCTCCATATGCTTTCGGGCTACCTCATCCGGGCTTAGTCGCTTAAGAGGCCTAAGGCCCAAACACACCATATCTTTGATGGGTGATTTCTAGGACTTCGTGGCACCTAGATATGTCTCATTAGATCCGAGACCTCCATATTGGGGCCCTCTACAAAATTCTCTCACGGTTTTCTCCATCTCCATCTAGTTCACTCGATGCGCTATTGTTTACAAACGCGTGAAATAGTACAGTCTAAGTCAGTGTAGAGTTTTCAGATGCTGTAGTTTATAAACGTAAGCTCATGGGGAAAAACCAATTACACCAACACATTGGGGTGGCTAGTTGAATTCTAGTGGAGGCTTTTATTTTGTTCCCCACGCTCCCCGTGCTTTCGGGCTACCTCGTCCGGGCGTAGTCGCTTAAGAGCCCTGAGGCCCAAACACACCATATCTTCGACGTGTGATTTCTCTGACTTCGTGGCACCTAGAGACATCTCATCAGTTCCTTGACCTCCATGTCGAAGCCCTCTACAAAAATGTCTCGCAGTTTTATCCATCTCTGTCCAGTTCTCACGTTGTGCTATTGTTTACAAAAGCACGAAATTGTGTAGTTTGAGGCAGTGTAGGGCTGCCAGATGCTGTAGTTTGCAAACAGAAGCTCCTATAACTGAACCAACTACACCAAAACATTGGGGTGGCTAGGTGAATGCTATTGGATGCTTCTTTTTTGTTCCCCATGCTCCCCGTGCTTTCAAGCTACCTCATCTGGGAGTAGTCACTTAAGAGCCCTGAGGCCCAAACACGCCATATCTTCGACGGGTGATTTATTAGACTCTGTGGAACCTAGAGATGTCTTTTCAGATCTGAGACCTACACATCAAGGCCCTATATGAAATCCTCTCACAGTTTTCTCCATCTCCATTTGGTTCTTTCGCTGTGCTACTCTTTGTAAACGCATGAAATAGTGCAGTCTGAGTCAGTGTAGGGCTGCCAAACATTGTAGTTTGTAAACAAAAGCTCATGGGACTAAACCAACTATGTAAACATGTTGGAGTGTCCAAGTTAACACTATTGGAGGCTTCTTTTTGGTTTCCCATGCTCCCCGTGCTTTCGAGCTACCTCGTCTGGGCGTAGTTGCTTAAGAGCCCTGAGGCCCAAACACACCATATCTTCAACGGGTTATTTCTCAAACTTTGTGGCACCTAGAGATGTCTCATTAGATTCAAGACATCCATGTTAGGGCCCTATAATAAATTCTCTCGTAGTTTTCTCCATCTCCATCCGGTTCTCTCGTTGTGCTATTGTTTGCAAACGCGTGAAATAATGCAGTCTGAGGCAGTGTAGGGCTACCAGACACTGTAGTTTGCAAACGGAAGGTCGTGGGATTGAACCAACTACACCAACACATTAGGGTGGCTAGATGAACACTATTGGAGGCTTCATTTTGGCTCCCCACATTCCCCATGCTTTTGGGTTACCTCATCTGGGCGTAGTCACTTAAGAGCACTAAGGCCCAAACATGCCATATCTTCGACAAGTGATTTTTCAGACTCCGTGGCACCTAGAGATGTCTCTTAAGATCTAAGACCTCCATGGTGGGGAACTATTTAAATCCTCTCATGGTTTTCTTCATCTCCATCTGGTTCTCTCGTTGTGCTACTATTTACAAACGCACGAAATAGTGTAGTCTGAGTCAGTGTAGGGCTGCCAGACACTGTAGTTAGCAAACGGAAGCTCGTGGGACCAAACCAACTATGCCAACACATTTGAGTGACCAGATGAATACTATTAGAGGCTTCTTTTTTGTTCTCCACACTCCCGGTGATGTTGGGGTACCTCGTCCGGGCATAGTTGTTTAAGATCCCTGAGGCCCAAACATGCCATATCTTCAACAGGTGATTTCTTAGACTCCATGACACCTAGAGATGTCTCGTTAGAGCCAAAACCTCCATGTCGGGGCCCTCTATGAAAGCCTCTCGTAGTTTTCTCCATCTCCATCTGGTTCTCTCACTATGTTATTGCTTGCAAACATGCGAAATAGTGCAGTCTGAGTCTGTGTAGGGCTGTCAGACACTGTAGTTTGCAAACAGAAACTCATGGGACCAAACTAACTATGCCAACATGTCGGGGTGGCCATGTGAACACTATTGGATCATTATTTTTGGTTCCCTACACTCCCCGTTCTTTCCGGCTACCTCGTTCGGGCTTAGTCGCTTAAGATCCCTGAGACCCAAACACGCCATATCTTCGACGGGTGATTTATTAGACACCGTGGCACCTAGAGACATCTCTCCAATTCTGAGACCTCCATGTTGGGGCCCTCTACGAAATCCTCTCATGGTTTTATCCATCTCCATTTAGACTGATTCATTGTAATGTTGTCCATTTCCAATCACCTGAATAATTTATGTGGTTCATACAATATAGGTGGTGAAATGAGAATTTTAATAAGATATTTTTACAATATAGGTGGTGAAATGAGATTTTTTGTTTGTTTTTCCTTTCTATTATTTAATTTCTCTCAACTTCACTTGGCTTCAAGAATAATAAATTCTCTACTGACAGTGCCAACCACGAGAAGGTGGAATCTTTTTTGGCACCACTAACCTACATAAACATGTTAGTAAGCAATTAAATAGAATTTTAAATCATACAAAATTTAAACAAAATCATTTAAGTAAATATTCAAATTAAATTTATGAAGAACATACCTTTGTAAATTCAATCCAATGAACTGTAAGGATCAAATCTATTCTTGACAGTAGCAAGAATTGCTTCATAATCTAATTCACGAACCTTCCACAGATTTTTGTTTGATGGCTGACCTTGATATTTGATCAATTTAATATTTGTTGCAAGGACCAAATGTGAATAGTGAAGTATCTTCCGATGCACTTCATAGTCTTCAAACAACCAAATGTTTGATTTTTTATAGGATATCATCGAAGCAAAGTTCCAGTGACTACCACTAATCCAGTGGGATACTCAAGGGCTTCACCATCAATGACTATGGAAGTCAGTTTTGTTTTCCTCTCTACACAACGAGATAAGAAGTAGTTTGTTCCCTCTTCGTTAAATTCCATCGCAATAACTACAAAAATGTGCCCTATGTATCACAAAGTAAAACCGTTCAGTCAATTTATAAATACATTAAGAGTTGACCATTTAATAATTTATAAATCTAAAACATGGCATGTACATATATGTATGTACCTTGTTGCACTAAATCAGAGACTTGGTCAAAGTCAGGTGATGTTGTCATTTGATTTGAAGACCCTACAAGTTTTAATGTTCATGGAACTTGATGTGTGTCGAGTGGAGCTAGAGGTCTACAAGTCCATTCATCCACCCACTATTGTGACTCACATTCATTCCATGCAAAATCAATGCATGATATATAAAAAGATGTCATGCACCTAGTATGAATAGTCCAAGCATTTACCTCTGAACTATGGAATGAGTGCATATCACTTGATCTTGCAACTGTCATACAATCTTCAAAGTTTTCCAGATGTTGTTCCTTTACCAACCAAAATAATCTACGAAATGTTGATCTCTCTTGAGATTCATGGCCCATATTCTTAACACACCAATCAACAATGTTTTTTGCATCTGTAAATTTAGCACCATCCCTGAACTTTAAATATTCTCTTGCAAGTGCTCTTTTCACACATGCTCCTGCACCATCATGCTTTCCTTTTTTATGCCCTACCTCAGTAAGAATCCAGATATGCTGTACATTTGTTTCTTTGTGCATCTTTCTTAGCCAATAAAACATCTATGCATTCTTGAATTACGATCTGCAGTTGTCTAACCAAATGTAATGTTGATCGAAACTAATGTTCCTCTCATTCAAGTTTGCATAAAACACCTAGAAATACCCATGTACATATTATGTGGAATGTGTTCAATCATCACTGATGTAGAAATGATACTCTCTTAATATTTTTCGATCTTACTCAATGCTTTCAGGAGAGTGCATGAATGTTATATGCATGAAAATAGAAACTCACATTGAGTTATAATATTGAGATTAAACCTCCATTTGTGGCTGTAATGTGTAATTATCTGTGAAGCCAACTACTAAAAAAATAGTACCAAGTGGGAATGTGTCCTTGGTTAACTTAAATTTTTCATCCAACCATCGAGCTCTATG
Source organism: Taxus chinensis (assembly GCA_019776745.2). Lineage (NCBI taxonomy): Eukaryota > Viridiplantae > Streptophyta > Pinopsida > Cupressales > Taxaceae > Taxus > Taxus chinensis. The sequence continues at coordinate 790,628,481 of CM034150.1, forward strand.
TGTGTGCTTAACATACTCATAAAAAATTTCCTCTCTGAATTTCACAATATATTCTGATACAGGTAATTATTTTCTAACAAGCTCACACCTCTTAGATTCTTTTCCATATTTTAATTGATATGTCACTGATTTATATTTGGTGACATCAACCAATTCTTTTCCTATTGAATATGTACTTTCCTCGTGGATAAAACTTTTCAGATTTGGCAAGCTACCGCATACATTGCACGTTCCATTTAGACATGCTTGTTATAAAAAAAATTATCTTGTTGATTTTTCACAAAATATTGTCAGAATAAATTCCCTTGAAGATTTTTGTGGGACATTTATTCCACACTCCTGCAACATGATGTTAGTATGAAAAACACGACGTATTTGACAAAAAACATCATAATGCATTGAAAATTCAACATGATGCCTGCAACAACAAGTGGTATGTGAGTGATTGATTTTCACATAAAAGGGTTTTCTCATTTCATAGAATATTTGGCTAACATTAATTTGTGGATTTTCACTTTTAAACTTAGAGAACAATTCTGTTTGAGTCATATTTAAGAAATGTTTTGCACACGATTCATGATTACGATAACCTATTCTTCTTTTTGCTATATCTCTTCTATTTGGTGACACCCTTGTGTTCCCATTCAAAAAATTTACAATTAATTCTTTTAGAATATCAGATGTATTCTTATCTTTTCATGGATGTATGCTAGAGACAGCCCAATAGTCAGTGCTATTGACTGACTCAAGACGTTTACGTCTCTCTATTACTTTCATTAGTGTTTTTCTGTTTAGCTTCAAAGCACTGCTTGTTTTTCTAATCAAGAGTTTATTAACTGTTTTATCAATTACTATACAATTAGTTAGTGCACATTGTGTAGCATTACTATCTTTGGTGTGTCTTTTGCCACCTATAGTTTAGTATGCTTTATGTATGTTTTCAACAATTGATGAATTTTGATCAACAACATTAGATGTCCTTAACCCCGGGGTTTTCATTATAGGTCTCATCTTAATTAATTTCATCAATGAAACAAATAATTGACATCTTTGCGTGTCATTTAAATTCTCAAAGTAATTATTCCAAATTCCACTAGCTTTTCTTCTCACATTTCTTTCAGACATTTTGTTAAGCATTGGTTTTATAATGTTTTCATCAATTGCAATTAAGTGAATTGGTTTTCTTCACAAAATGGAAGGAGGTGTTCTTAGAGGTGAAGATTCATTTACAAGGTTACTTTCTTCATTCAGTGCTTTCATACAAATTTCAGGGTTAACATTTGGATTCTCAAGTAAGGGTTCAACAATTGGGTTCATATCAATTTCTTCATCCATACTAATATTATCATTCAATTCAATATCATTATTCATTACAAAACCATTATTCTCTACATTTTCATTATGTATTTCATCCCCATTTTCTAATACATTAGCTACATTTGATATAGCAGATGTACCTTGCCCTGCTTGAAGTTTTTGCATTCTCTTCAATTTCTTTATTCTCTTTTATTCCAATTTCTCCTATGTCTTGTTCTTGACTTTCCTCTTGTCCTTAGCTTGAAGTTTATTGCCCATGATTAGAAAAATTCAACTAGTGGGGTAGGGGACAAAATGAACTACTAAAAAATTGTGCAAGAATGTAGAGAAAATTGTAGACAAAACAAAATGTTTATGGAATTCCTGTGAAACAGATGAAAGGGATGTTGGGGGGGCACAATATATAAAACAATGAAAAATGCATACGTGTTTTGTGTTTTCTCTTTTCCCAATCCATGCCTCAAGGCTTGGGATCTGGTTTGGAACCCCAAGCCTGAGACATGGACCTGCACAAACACAACAAAAAACATGTTTTTAAAAGAAAATGTAAAAATGCCACTTCCTCTATGATAAATCAAAATAAAACAATCGCTCCATTTTCAAAAAATTATACCACGACGTAGAGCAGAGTTTCTCTTTCTATATAATTTTTCAAATTTTCTAACTAATATAAGGTTTCCATATTATTTATTTTCTAAATATGCCTTTTTATAGCTATTTTTTGAAGTGTAAATATGTCTATCTTTCATTGTGTATTTTTTTTGGGTGATCGAAATTTAAAAAAATTATACTAGCCCAAACTAGGCATAATTCTATACATATTAAAACAAACTAATTTTTTATATTTTTTGAGGTTGTTAGGGGGGGCACGGTCAGAGCTCTATTATTTTTCAAAACATAAAATTATTGTACTAGAAAAATCATAAATAAAAAAATATTCGCTAAAAAAATCTTTTAAAAATGGAGCCCAAACTAGATGCTCCTAGCTATCTATCTACAAAAGGGTTTTCAAAAATACTAAATGGTGCTCACAAAATGGTGGGGGGGGGGGGGGGGGGGGCGTACGAAAGTCACTATATTGTGTTTTTTAATAAAAATAGTTTCATTTGTTGGTATTATAGTTGTTTGACCCACTTAAAATTATCCGTTTTCAATAAAATTTAGTAGCTTAGAAACTAGACTCAAAATGCTACGATTCATATTTCTACAATATCTTCCAATTTTGAGTGTAACTATTTCAAAAAACTCGTACAAATTGAAGTTGTTTTTCCAGAAAAATGTGTCCACTTAAGACGCCCTTTAGGCCCCCAAACTTGGTGCACTTACTTGTCTATCTTATGCTCTTGCAGGGATTCATTGTCATTGTGTGTGTATGAAATATTGTTGTGAATGTGGTTGCTAGACTATGGGGAACTATTATCAGACCTTCTAGTATAAACTATGCTTCTATTTTTCACACATTGGAAGACTATCCTCACACCCTCCTTTTCTTGTGTATCACCGCTTTAGTGTAGGCTCTGATTTCATGCACTCTCTCTCTTTGGTCCATTGGAAAGTTAGATTAGGATAAGATAGTTCTTTTTTTTGCATTAGAGTGGATTGTGGTAGGTAGTTTAGGAGCAAGAATTAACTTTCTCTGGGAGTCTATCTCAAGTAGCAAGTCCCACATCTTTGAGATAGTACCCATGTTATCCCGTCACACCATAAGCTCAAGCATACACACTTGTACAAACCTAAGGGTGTTGTGATTTGGCGATAACATACTCTCCTAGAGAGGTGGTAATAGGCTCTGAATGGATAAGTCCTAAAGCTCATATCCCTCAAAAACATTTGAAATCTTAGCTAAGTTGTTTTTTTTTTATCACAAGACATATTCGGTGAAGCATTCATTAGATCCTTTCTTGATTTTTGTGAGTTGATTACAAGAGATCTAAGAGATAATTTTGATAGAGAAAAGAGTAAGAAAATCATCGGCCAGATGCATGAAATATGTGACCGAGTTAATAGGTAGGTCATAGAACCTATGCATTGCATAATCATGGAGATTACAATTAATCTATGAAATATAGACAAGCCATGTGGAATGCTCTAGTGGGTCACCATGCCCATTAAAATTGGAAGCTTATGGGTGATGAAGTTAGGGGGAAGGGTGTAAGCAGATATGGTCAAATCGAATCGAGTATGCACTAATAGAGTGGAATCTAATGATGGCAACACATGAGATGTAGCATCCTTTAACTAATGGATTTACACTTGAAGATCTTGACAAAGGGAGACTAAATATTGGATGTTAGTTGAAGTAACTTGCTGCATGTGAGAAATATGAGGTGGGGAATAATGATTAGAAGAAGTATGGATGTAAACGTGAATGGTAGAAATGGGTGGAAGAGTTAAAGCTAGTTGTTAAGTAGTAGAAGTGTCGGGAATAGTTGCAGAATAAGTGAGCTTCGCAAGTTTGGTATCTTCCTCATGATTAGCATATAAAATAAATTCTAAATCTTGGCGATAGTCAACGATATGATCATTAAGGGATTTGAGATGGTATTCTATAAATTCAACATATGATTGTGCCATGGTTATAATAGGATGAAAACTATAAATGAAAGGTGGGTTCGAAGGTTAGGTTCACTAGAATGATTAAGCTAAAATGGAAATACACAATCCTAATTTGATGTTATAGTAGCAGTAAATAATTGCATCAATGAAGTATAGAAATATAACAAAAGCAAGCTAAGAAAAAAATAACGGAACCCTAAGTGCAAAGAGAGGGTGAGAATCCTTACCTGATTCATAGTGTTGTCGAAGGTGTGCATGACTGGAAACTTGATAAATTTGAAGTATTGATTGTTGCATAGGATTTCAAAAAAATACTGAACTGGAGAATCAAGATGGAATGGGGTGCTTAGAAAGGGACAAGGGTGCCTATGGGTTCCTTAGGCATGTTTCTAAGTTCTTGGGTTTGCAAAAAATATCAAAAAACCTCCTCCAAGGTGTCACAATGTGTTCGTCGTTAGTCAACTTTTGTCAGTATGAGGTTGTACCAAGATTATCGAGGTAGTTGAAAATGTTCAATAAAGAATAAAGCTACAAAACCCTCAACTAGACATAAAATCCCTGAAAAGTAAGATGGAGAATGAGGGTTTAGATTGTCCTTACCTAACACAATGGTGAAGTTACTACTGAACATTTCATTAGATCATAGACCCAATGTAATTTTTTTTGTGTGTGTGCAGAATGGTGCCCTATGTATTTATTGTGCATGTCGCACTTAGATAGGGAGTAATTAGTTAGATGCAAAAAATGTAATAAATGTTTGCATGTAATAGAATGAACATCCCTCCTATGAAGTGTATACAAATTAACTATCCCTTGTGTCCCTTGTGATGGTGCTAGATGGATGCAATGGAGCTCATAGATGCCTTAATGGATGTAACCTTAAGTGGTGATAGCTAATGCTTAGTTCTTGGTCCCTTATTATGATCACATAACTTTATATTTATATGATTCCCTTTCTTTAATTATATAATCAACCCTAAAAAGTATGAATAATAAAAAGATAAGATGCTCAAATGCCTAGAAAGAACCCAAAAAGTGTGAGTAAAGGACAAAGAGGACATGAGCACCCATAAGGGATGAGGGCTCCTACCACTGATTTCCTAGATGGGCGCTAGTGTTTAGGATGATAAATTTTGAAGGGTAAAACTATAGATTGAAAAAGTAAGGGTGTTGTTATGGAAAAATCACAGAACTCCCCAAATGGTCTGTTTTGAATTGGGGCATTCAGTGTGATTGCATAACATAGAGCTATCTTGAATGTGGAATGTTAGGAAATGGGATAGCTCTTCGGAGAAGGCCAGTTTCTACTCCTAACCTACCTGCCACTAAGTACTCCTAATGCAGGTAAAAATAATCACTAACCCTACTATAAAACTTCCAAGGTGATAGGGAAAGTAATATTTCATGAAATAAACCTACACTAGAAGCGGTGATACACCAAGAGAGGAGTGTAAATCACTTCTTTAGCCTACACAATAATTAATCTAGGAAGGTTAGTCCTATACCAAAAACTAAATTGCATTCAATACATCGTTCCCGAATGAGAACAAAACAAAAAAAGTGCAATGAACAATTAGTATTCACAACTACATGTTTGATGATGAAAAGTAAGGAGAAACAACAAACCATTGAAGGCTATAAATATAACACAAACATGATTTTATTGCTCCTTTAAATTTTACACAATACAATGTCCAACAGGTGAAGTTTTGAATCAATTACAGTGTCTAGATGAAGGTCTAAAGCCCCAAAAGAAGAGGGGGTTCATGGGAGGAGAAAATGACTAACCCTTTGCATGTGTAACCCCTTATAATATTTATAAAATAATTTTTAAGGGACGAGAGAGAGAGAGAGAGAGAGAGAGAGAGAGAGAGAGAGAAAATAAATCACAAAATTACTCCAAAACCCATAAAAATTCATTTTTTATCTTACAATGAGTGCTTAAATATTTGTAAAATATCTGCTCCATTAATGGCATTGCTTTGTCCAAGAAGGAATTAGTTATGATTGTACCTAGGTCTAGTCTCTAGCTCTTATAGCTTCATCATGACCTCTTCTCCCACTAAGCCCATTAATGACTTTAACCTAATTATCATTGTAGGCTATTATCAAATTTCAAAATTTCAGAACCTTTAAAATCCCAAATTTTATATTCCCATGCTGTAGATCATTGTTCGAGCTTTCCATCGATAGGATGTTTACAAAAATCTAACAATCGTGGCTCAAGGTATGCTTATTTTTGCATTTATGGGTCCCTGGGGTATCTAAAAATGTTGGGGTTTTAAAAAACTCAGAAAATCCATTTACATGCTATTATTAAAAATATCACATCCTTGGATTTCCATGCACTATATTTTTGTGAGATTCTGAGCACTAGAGATCAAAATATTAAATTTTGAGTGGAAGGGGGGTCTTGGCATATTCCGGCCTATAAATAGCTTTGCATACGCAAGTTAATTGGTTGGCTTGTCGAGCAAATCACTGAGCTGTTTGGCGAACTGGGGCAAGTTCCTCCTGATTTTTTTTATAATGGCCTCAGAAACTGCCTTCGACCATCTATTTATCTCCTAACTTCCGTAAACTACAACTCAACAAGAGTTTTGTTTTCTTGTTTTTGGATTATAAAAATCCCCTTGTATTTCGACCAACTCTACATGTTTCTTCACATATGCTCCACTGAGTCCATCTCTTCTTTAGGCTCAACCAACCCCTGAACTTCCTTCCAACATTAACTTAGTCAGATCTTGTCTCATTGGATGAGTTCAAACATTGCATTGGATCCACAATTCACACTATGTGTTGCTTCCCATTAGCTTGATGTGTCATTTGACATGGATTCAACATTTAATGCCACCTTACATACCCTTTATTCTATGCGTTGGCCATTGTCTCACCGGTAAGTGTTATCACCTTGAAACCCCCATTAAAACATATGGATTATGCAGGACTTGACGACCTCCTTTGAAGGCTTTAATACATTTTTCTAGCTCACCCAAAGCGCCAACTCCATGCATGTCGTGACTCATGGACCCAGTTTTGAACAAGCCTAAACTTGTGCATGATCCCTAAGCTACCACGCTTTCGAACATTTCTCATTTATATCTTACAAATTTTACATTTTGTGCCCTTTGCAATGTTCATCATTGGCCAAGATAAAATATCCCAAAAGGAAATTTCTAGCAAAACTCCAAAATGTACTACCGTTGACCAATCATAGCTTGTTGACCCCCAAATTTTTGAGTTTTTAGAGTCTTGGTATTCTAGCTCTTTTGACTCACAACTTCAGGGTTTTTATCCATTTATTTCTGAACTAACATACACCATAAACCCCAAACAAGGTTTGAATCCCAAAAATCTCGAGGCCTTTCAGACTTCGGGGTTTCAAGATTTTAGGCCTTTTTCTCAAATTTCACAGTTTTCTCAATGAGAGTAAGTACAAAGTCATTTGGAATCTGGCTCCACCCAAAATTTTGACTCGCTCGCCATGTCAAGTTTTATCCCTCTGCATCTAGTCATTTTGCAAGCCTCCCAACTCAGTTCTCATGTCATTCACTTCAACTCACTTTGGTTGAGCTACTCCTGCCAGCTTAATTCAATTATCATTTCCCTGGGTGACACAACCCTCCACGTACTTGGTTTCATTTTCATCAAGGCTTGATACTATCAGTTTCTTTTTCCTATGCAATTTTTGAGCTCCACCTGTGTGCATTTCCATTCAGAGATTCATAGCCGAGTCCCATGGCCTTGCCTCCTTTCATGAGCTCCAGATTTACACCTCATCTTGCATGGCTTGTCATTGCCCCTAGTTGACCGATAAGCTTCCTCTCCCTTTTTGGTTGAATCAGCCTTTCACCTAAAAACTTGTTAACTCAGACCATGAGCTGACATCACCATTCACATCATGCACCCAACACTACATAGTTCCCTATCATTTTCTGGCATGAAGGCCTATTTTGACATGATCTCGTTGTTTTATCCATTTATTTTCTTGGCTCCTTGTCAATGTTAATCGATCTTTCCCGTTAAGATCCAATCTTCATGGATGGAATGTCATGCCTTCAAGGCTAATACATTCAAGTGTAGATCAAGCTCCTTTTTCCTCATTTTATCAGACCAATATGTATCCTCCAACCATGGCTCGATGCCATACCCTAGTTTATATTGCTCGGTGTTGAGCTCATTTGGTGACCCAATAACTTGGTTCATGAACAAGCCCTTTCTTACATTGTTCTCATGAGTCAACCAAGCTAGTCGTTTATGAGCCTGACCACTTGTCCTTCCAGCTCGATCTAGTGAGTTTCTCGTTCACTATGGTTTGTGATGATTATATGGCCAAGTTACAACATATGACATTTTGACTCACCGAGTAGATTACCAAGCTACTAGGTGATTCCTTTCCTACACTAAAATTTTGAGTTCAATGGGCTTGACCCCTATCCATGCTCGAGAATCATTTAACATCGCTCACTGATGCTCCTCCACATAGATGATCTCGAGGAGCTCAGATCCAACTCATTCAACCCATACTGATCTCGTCAACAAGACTTAACTAGCTCACCGAGTAGCTCACTAAGCTACTCAACAAGTTATCTAGGGACCCATTTGAATGTTTTTGACCCTGCATTACTAAATTAATGATTTCTTAGAATATTCTTGTGCTATTGGTATGGTGAAGACCAAACATCAAGATTTTTGGGCCTAATGGTCATTTTGGCTGATTATGCTTTTTATGACTGATGTTGGCCCATCAGGAGCTGTGTTTCATCTTTAATAAAATTTGATTCTACTCAATACCAAGAAGAGGAAAACTTTCCTCTTATGATCTCAACACCCGAAAATCACTGAAATTTCTCTTAAGACTTTGGAAACCACATACGAAGCCAATTTTTCCTCGTTCAATGCTTAGGCCCCACACACCCTTGTTATTCATAATTTCATACCAAAAATAGATCTAATCATCAAAATAGTGTTTTAAGATAACTGTAAAATAGACCAATAATTGTCTATATCTGGTAGAATTATCAGGTTTTTGAATTCAATTTCGATCAAACAAGTATGGAAAAGTAGATCTCATTTCTTCGATATTTTCCCAAGTTACACTTTCTTCTCTAAACAGGTCCCATTGGACCTTACATTGATTCACTTCACGATTTCTTAAGTACAACTGGCGAGTTCCCAACACTTGAATGGGCTTAACCATGATTATTCCTGGGTCCTAGACCTGCAAGGAATTCCAATTCAGCACATGTGATAAATCTGTTACGCATTTCTTAAGCAAAGAAATATGAAAAACAACATGCATTTGCGATAAAGCAGGAGGTAATGCTAGACGATAAGCTACAGGGTTGATTATTTCAACAATTTCAAAAGGTCCCACATAAAGAGGTGATAACTTGGCAACCTTGCCAAAAGTTATAGAACTCTTTTTCGGCTTAACCCGAAGAAAGACCTTCTCACCAAGTTTATAATTCCTATCAACCCGATTTAAGTCTGCATAACTCTTTTATCTATTGGTAGCCTCCTTTAAATGTTCCCGAATAATTTTAATTTGTTGTTCCATTTCCGTAAGGATTTCTGGCTCAATTACCTCTCTGTCCTCTATGTTGTCCCAGCTAACAGGGGTTCTGCATTTTCTTCCATACAATGCTTCAAAAGGTGCCATATTTAAAGTGGCATGGTATGTATTATTATAGGCAAATTCAACCAACGGAAGGTATTCCTCCCATTTATACTGCTGGTCCATGCAATACATTCTTAACATATCCTCTAAAACTTGATTGACTCTTTTGGTCTGTCCATCCGTTTCTAGATGATATGTAGAACTAAAGTTTAATTTAGTTCCCAAGGCCACATTAAGCATTTGCCAAAACCTTGATGTCATTTTCGGATCTCTGTCTGATATGATCAATTCGGGTATTCCATGCAATCTGAAAATTTCATGTACAAATATTCTTGCTAACACTGGTGCATCGTCTTTTAGGTTACTAGCAATGAAGTGTGCCACTTTGGTTAATTTGTTGATGACAACCAGGATGATATCATGCTTATTCCTTGACATTGCTAATCCTTGAATGAAATCCATCGTTATCACTTGCCATTTGTACTGCGGAATGTTGTGGGGATACAATAATCCAGCAGGATGCATATGTTCCACCTTAACACACTGACATTCCAAGTAGTGTGTCATAATTTCCACCACATCCTTTTTCATTCCCTTCCAGAAATATTGCTGCTTGAGATCAGCAAGCATTTTTGTAATGCGAGGGTGTCCAGAAAAAGGTGAATTATGAAATTCAGTTAACAATTTCTTTCTTAAATCATTTGCCAAGGGTATATATACCTTGTTTTCAAACCTCAGAATTCCTTCATCGTCAAAACAAAATCCCTTATACTTCACATCCTTTGGATCTGCAGCAAGTGTTGTTTTAAATTGCTGGAAATAAGAGTCAGATTCCATGACATCTTTCACCTCATCCTTAAATTGAGTTCTTAATGTTATAAGAGTAGATATGTGCTTCGTACAACTCAAAGCATCTGCCACCCTATTTTCCTTGCCTTTGATGTAGCTTATATCAAAATCATATTGAGACAGAAATTCTAACCATCTCCGCTATCTTGCATTCAAGTTTGGTTGAGTAAAAATATACTTCAACCCCAGATGGTCCGTTTTTAACTCGAAGGGCTTACCAAGAAGGTAATTCCTCCACATTTGCAGTGCATGCACAATGGCAGAGAGCTCTAGGTCGTGTGGAGCATAATTCCATTCATGTAACTTAAGCTTTCTACTTTCATAAGCTATGACGAGGTTATTTTGTAACAGAATGCCTCCAAGACCTTCTCTAGACGCATCCAGTACAACTGTAAAATTTCCATTTGGGTCAGGTACAGTCAGAATAGGTACTGTAGTTAGCTGTTCCTTTAAAAATTTAAAGGTAGATTCACATTTGACATTACAGAAAAATTTCTCATCTTTCTTTTGTAGTGAAGTGATTGGGGCAGCAATTTTTGAAAAGTCCTTAACGAACTTTCTATAATATCCTGCCAGGCCCATGAAGCTTCTTACTTCATGCACATTATTAGGCACAGGCCACTCGGTTATAGATACGATCTTTGAAGGGTCTACAGCTATCCCATTCTTGCTTATAACGTGCCCCAAATAATGCACCTCTGCATCATAAAAGGAACATTTTGATAATTTACCATACAACCTTCTCTTTCTCAAAACTTCCAGCACTATCCTTAAATGCTCTTGGTGCTCTTCGACATTTTTGGAGTATATAAGAATGTCGTCTAAGAATACAAGCACGAACTTGTCTAAGTACTCTTGAAAAATATTGTTCATCAAATTCATGAAGGTGGCAGGTGCATTCGTTAACCCAAAAGGTAACACCGTGAATTCATAATGCCCGTACCTTGTTCTAAAAGTTGTTTTATGAATATATTTTTCCTTTATTCTCAGTTGATGACAACCAGATTGAAGATCTATTTTTGAATAGACTAATGCTCCACGCATCTGGTTGAATAGATCATCAATCCTAGGAAGTGGATATCGATTCTTAATGGTTGCCTTATTCAACATTCTGTAATCAATGCACAGTCTTAGTTGGCCATCCTTTTTCTTTACAAAAATTATCGGCGCTCCCCATGGTGAGACACTCGGTCTTATCAGCCCTTTAGTCAAAAGTTCCTGTAATTGAGCCTTAAGCTCCACCAACTCGAGGGTGGTCATTCTGTAGGGTGCCTTAGATATGGGTTCAGTTCCCGTCTTGATCTCTATTGCAAAGTCAAACTCTCATTTGGGCGGGAGACCTGGTAACTCTTCCGGAAATACATTACTGAAATCCCTTAAGAACGGATACTTTTCCATGAAATCATCATCTTCCTTGGCATTTTCTATCATTCTTACAGCATACAAAGTGCAACCTCTATTTTTATCTCTTTTTAGTTGCATAGCTGTTAGTTTTCTAACTGCAACCTCACGCTTTACACCCTGTATGACTGTTGCTTTCTGCAGGTCATCAAAACAGAAAATCTATTTTTCATAACACTCAACCTTTGACTTATGTTCTGCCAACCAATTAACTCCTATAATGATATCATATGACCCTAAAGGAGTGACATACAGGTCAACTTTGGTGGAGAAACTAGGAAAGTCAAGAATTGCCCCAAAAAGGCACATTTCGACTATATGGACAACATTATTCCCATAATGCACTGTCCATGTCTTATCCATTCGTTCAACTTTCCTTTTTAATTTCATTACAAGTTTAGTAGAAATAAAACATTCAGTAGCTCCAGTATCAAAAAGTATGACTACAGGTGTACCAAATAAGTTACCCGGAACTTCTATGGGTGTAACTTACTTTTCAGCTTGTTTGTTAGCCACCGCAACATGTATCCTATGTTGTTGATCACGATCATCCTTTTTCAGAGGACAGTGACTCGCGTAATGGTCTTTTCCATAGTTGAAGCAACCTCTGACTGGCTCCTTCCTAGGCTCGAATTTGCTACCAGCCTTGAATTTATCACTCTGGCTTCCATAGGACTTTTTTCCATTACCACTAATTTTTGCAAAGCTGCTCTACACACTATTTACAGGTTTGTTCATTACTGATTTCTTATTGTTATCCACAACAATTTTGTTTTTCATACCAAACCTTTTCCAGGGTCCCTTTTTGGGTGTGAGAGATGAATAAGAGTTGGGAATCTTCTTCCTAATCTCCTCCCTATGAGTAGAAATTGCTCTCAAATTTTGTTCCTATCTTATTGCCTTTTCAACAACTCCTTCCATAGTGGTTAGACCGTGGACATCCACTTCGCCACCAATGATGGGATTCAGTCCCATTATGAACTTTCGTATTCTGAACTTCTCGTCAGCTTGGTACTACGGCACATACTTAAGGAGTTTAGTAAAATCTTCCCAGTATTCTGTCACCGTCAGCCTTCCTTGTGACCAATTCTGAAATTCAGTCATTTTCTGATCAAAATAGAGTTGAGGCAGCCACCGTTGCCTAAAATAACCTTTAAATTGATCCCAAGTTATGTCTGTTTCGACAATATTCAACTCAACCTTGCGGTTGTCCCACCATGATGATGCTTCATGAGAAAGTTGATATGCTCCCCATATCACTTTGGTCTCCTCAGAGAAGTTTCTTATTGCAAAGTATTTCTCCATTTCACTGAGCCAATTTTCAGCTCCGTCCCTAAGTGTTTTTCCATCAAACTTTGGAGGACTTATTCTCTTTATATCATTTGCAAGTTCATCTGCTAATCTTGCCATTTTATTTTCAGGATGACTAGGAGTGTTTGCATTACTATTATCAACACATGGATTCCCTCCATTGATGTTGTCCACAGGAGGTGGCTGATCATTCATATCAGCTTCTTCTTCCTCCTCCTCATTTCCCATTGATTGATGTTCCAAAAAAGTCAAACGATCTCTCGTATCTAGTAGGGAAGCAATGATTTCATCCAACTTTTGAGCAGTAGCTACTTCTCCACCCAGTAACAGATTGTTCGTAGCATTTCCTCTTTTTCTGACCATTTTCTGTTCAATAAGAAAATGTAAACCTTATTAAATTATGGACTCATTAGGTCCAAGATATGCAACCTTCAGCTCTGATACCAAGATGTAACATCCCCATTTTAAGACACTAGAACAAGGAATTTTTATTTATTTTTATATATAACGTTCTCTGTTCTGAATTATGTAATTCAAAACACACGACCAAGTTTTAATAATTGTTCTCTATCCAATTAATGTAATTCAGATCACACAATTACTTTTAAAACCAATGTTCTCTGTTCACATATTTACAATATGGAACACACATTCATTGTCATTCAATCATATAACAGATACCATATGCTGCTGTAAATGACTCGAAGAACTACCGATCTCCCATTTTATGGCTCAGAGTTTCAGCGATCTCTCATTTCATGACTTGGCAACTTACCGATCCTTCATGTTAATCCATGCATTGTATACTAAATATACAGGGTTCTCTTTACCATTTCTGGTTACCGCAGTGTTCCATTTAAGAGGCCTATCTGAATATCTGTTACTGATATTCATCTGATATCCTACTTCTTAAACTAGGTGATTAGGACAACGCAACCAACAACTTGCGATACTTTGGCCAAAGATTTTCACATGCTTTGTATGATCATATTCCTAGACATTATACGCCTCAATGGAATATGTCCTTCACCTCACTTCATCTGTTATCTAGAATGGTCTTTTCTGACCTCTGTCAGTCCTTTTGTCCAAGGTTAAGCTCTAACCCCCAACTAGCAATATCAAAGAGTATAGGAAGACACTCGTGGTGACTAAAGGTATGCAGACATACCGTGTCGACCCTAAACGACTGCGTGTGTCTAGTTACCTTTAGTCCTCAGGAGTCACCCCGTATATGCGGTCACATTCCTATCCTCATCCAAGTAACTTGGTCCCAGCTTATGTAAACTTGATGATTTGATTTGGGAGGGTGTTGTAAAATGTCAGCTACAACATTGTGTCGTCATGAAGGCCCCGCCTTGATGAAGACACTAGATTACAGCTGGCATGTGTTAAGGTCATACGGAATCCTCTCATCAAGGAATACACATCCAACCTGAGTGTGATTAGATTCTTATCTTTAGTATTTTAAGAATAGGTTTCAGCAACCGTGCTGATCCTCTAACCTCACTATTCATTACAGTTGCATAGCTAAGAAAGACTTAAACTGTCTTGTAGTTTAATATACGTTTACTCCTCCATATTGAAGTATTGCATATTTTCATCTCAGTTCTTTAATTTAAGCTTTAGACTAACAATCCACTATAGCTTATTGTAGTAAGATCAACTTACTAATCTTAACCAAGTTTTATTTGTAACTGAATTTAAAATCAGAATTTCATCTTATTAGATGCCATTTAAGTGAGGCCTGATTCCAAAAGAATGTATTCATTTAATCACTATAACCTTACTTCAATTAAGGTTTGTTACGAGGAGATATAATTCTTCATATCGAATATCCTCTGGATCAAACATCTCGAGGATATTAACGAAATCAGAGTACAAGATTCAATTGTCTCTTTTATTTATATTCACTAGCTTATACACCAGTTCTGTATATCTTTCATTTAAGAGTTCAGGTTCACTTAAACCCTTTCCAATGTCAATCTAAAATTCACATTAACCCAAGTATGAATTAATTGTACATTCCAACTTAAAATTTGTATTCAAGTAAAGAATAGATATTATGTCCTTTTAAAATCTATCAACTATCATTTGAATAATTCCAAATCAATGAATAATATTATATTCTCAATCTTATTCAACAGTTTCAAAGTGATACAACCATTAAAATATCACACCTTTCCTTGTATTCAATCCATAAGATTTAAAATCTATACAATTTATCAGTCCATACAACTGAACTTCATTTATATCAAACAACATTACAACACATAAGGGAAGAAGAATGCAACTTCTTCCTTTCCCATTTCCTCGTAGAGGAATAATAAACTATCAGATATGATCCATCCTTAGCTACTCAGAAGAAGCATAAGAAAACAACATGTCTTCATTTTTATTGTAGGAAACCATCTGCAAAATTTACTTGCACGGGTCAATTCATCGAACTGAGCATATTTAGCACTTATCATTAAAATGAGGTGCTCTTAATTAACTGTCTCAATAAAAGAACTCTACTTTTATGAAACGTTAATAAATTGATATGGACATCATCTACGAATTAAGTACTGATAAGGATGAGCATCTTAACAACCCAATCATCGAATTACCATCACAATCAGACAAAGAAATTTACTAACTTTCTCCCAAATAATTACTACAGAAGTAATTTCCTCTAAGTAGTTCCAGATTAAAACATCTGTAAGAACTAATACAAATATGTATATAATGTTGTTTCTAATGTATTTGCTGTCAGTTCCATTCCCTTTTTAACAATTGAAATTTTAAGAGATATATTTTAAATAAGAATTCCAACAGAACTGCTTCCCTTTCGTACCACTTATTTAATTTCAAAAAATCAAATGCAGAAGAGAAAAGTAGTTGTTCACCATGAAAACACTGGTGTCATTTCTCAAAATTCATCAAACAACATAATTCTTCTTTCAAATCAGAAAAGAAGGAAACAGTAATTAGATGCAGATGATTATGCCTAAGGCAACATGAAATCCGTTCAATAACAATATAGAATTTCAACCGTATAAGAGAAGAAATAATCATTACTTCAAATTATCCATCCAATATTCTCTTTCTTTTCATCATAACTGTACTGAATAATTTTAACTAGAAGTGATATCAATCAATGATAACAACCAAAAGAAAAAGTAATTGAAGTCAATAATCAAATAAAAAAATATCATATTACCTCTTCTCCTTGCTTAGCTGAATATCAACTTATTCAGTGCCAGCCTGTTCCCCATAGGGTAATTTTCTCAACAATTATAATTTAGAAATTACAACTTACTAACTACCATTCCAGAAAGTTGGCCAGAATTCATTTGCATCTGGTCCGTAAGCATCAGTATCAAAAGTACCTCTAAATACAATCATTTCCTTTTTAATTTTTCACCCAATGGACATTCTCATCCAGATATAAACAAGTAAGAGTGTACAACAACAAAAAATCATGCTTTCATCATAATAATAAAAGAATTCACTTTGCAAACACCAAAGTAAGAAATCCACTCATATTCCGTTTCAATGAAAACAATGAAGAATTTTTAATCTGTAAATTATATAAATATATACATATATACATATATATATCATTGTGTTCAACAAAGCACAAAATATAAATTGCATGCTCTACCCAGTCCATTCTATAGACTGACTTCCCTATTCCCATTCAGTTCAGATCTTCTTTCCAAACAGTCATATACGAATACCAAGAACAAGCAGGTAGAACATCATATCAAGCTAGAAAAACAATGTAAAGATGCTACTATGATCTTACTATCCCTGGAAGGGTTCATACGCCATTCACTATAATATGACAAGATAAGCAGTCATGCAAAATTCTTGTCAAGCATTTTTACAGCTTTCCATATCCATTAGCGCACACAAATTATGGACAAAAATTTGCACATTGTTGTTTCCTTCAGCAAGATCGACCCATAATGCACAATGAAACCCTCTTACAATTACTTTTAGAATTCAAAACATCAGATAGAGAAAAATTCGTTTCCTTAATTATTTCAGTATGGGAAACACTCATTATCATCAAATCGCATTAAGAATACCCAAATCGTGTTTGTTTTTTTATAAGGATATCTCAAACCAGAGGTCACACCGAATCATTCTATCATTTCATTTTTACAAGAATGCATAGAACTCAGAAAACAATACTCACATCGTTGGTACATTCACTAACTCAAATCCATAATGGGTAATAGAAATGAATACCCAACACTGTCACAACAAAACTTGTACAGCAAGAACATATTCATTTCATTTACTCTTTTTGCAAGGAAATACCCAAATTGCATTCATCAAAAGAAAAATGATTCAACCCAGAAAATTACTTCAAACATATTAACAATTCCATTTAACTAAAACACCCAACATAAGAGAAGAGTTCTTTTAATGAAGACGCTTAAACAAGAGCAAAACGGTTTAAGGAGAAGGGCTCAACATGCCTGTAAATTTTATCATGGCTTGAAGAAAACCGTGCCCACATGATCTATTCTTCTCCACGGTGACAACAAAAAGAATCTCCCAACAATCTCTTAACTTCCATAGGCTCAAAAATAGTCGTGGCTACTCCAAAACAACATCAACAATAACCAAAATAATAGCAGGTTCGAAAGAACCATGAAAGAAATGCAGAGCAGTCTCAAAACCCGAAAGAACACAATGACCATCAAATTTTCCTCTATCCTCTTTCCAAGGCGAGCTGGTCGCTAGGACCAAGATCATTAATGCATTGAATGCATTGTTTTTTCATTAATTTCCACGCCACCACCGACTCAGGTTTGGCGAATTTCCTTTTTAAAATTTTGCATGTAATTCCTTCTTAGCTACATAGCTAGTTGGATATCTTCCAAATTTTCATGTTCTCGCCAAACTTGGCGTTGAAAACTATAAGGACATCATTTACTGTCCTTAATAAAATTTCTAACCTTCCCTTCTTATCCGCTCACCAGCACGTGTCCATAGGTCCCCTCCATAGGTTAGTAATAGTTTAGGTTTTTCACCTAGGTTGAAAATCATTAAGATTTGCCAAAATTTACATCCATGTAATTTAAAATCCATGCAGAGTAGTTAGGTTATAGGCTAAAACATAGTCATAGGTTAAAATTTAATCCCCATAGTATTTACTTAATAGTTTTCCTTAGTAAGTCTTACAACTTACGTTCACATTCAACACATTGCAGGACGTTTCATCTTATGTTCGACACATACCTTTGTCGCTTGCATCAAGGCTCTTATTGTCTTACGCTGTCTAGCATTACAACTTGTATGTGGTTTTGGAATCGAACCTTTTCCATTAGCATCTAGGTATTAGATATTTATACCTGTAACCAGGTTCTGTAAAATTTATAATGACCTTCAGTCTAGTTCAGACTTCGTTCCTTATAGAAAATAAATCGACAAAGTGATCTCAAAGAAGGCCACATCATACCTTGGATCAATGGAATTGATTCAAGGTGTGCTATCAATCAACAATAAGAGTTCATCAATCATATAAGAAAGTTTGTTGTCTCACTCTTGCAAAACACAAGTTATAACAACCTCCGTCCCAAGTAAATAAATTACAGTAAACAAGGGTCTAGATTAGTAACACATTCCTTTTTAAGGTTAAAATATATATCCTTAACATAATTATTATCATTTCCATAGTTACAACATCATGAAAAGAGATTATCATATTAGCTTATAAAAATCAAGGCATTACACTACTTGCATCAAAATTTTCATCAATACAAGAAAACAATAAGCTTTCAATAATCTCTTCCTCCTGTAGAGCCTTTGGAATTGGCTTGTTCTCCTTCATGGAATCTTCCAGATCTGCAATTGGTTTTCCATGGTCATCCTTATCCTCCAACAAAAAATCTAAGAGTTTAAACTTATCCTCAAAATTAGAAACTTGAGAGGGTAAAGTGGAAGATGGGCTTGGAGTTCCTTGCATGCCTTACCTTGTGTCTGAGCCCTTTGAATTTATCCGTTCTACCTTCATAGCATGAAGCTTTTCCTAGTTTGTCGTAATTGATAATGACTTTGGTATAAAAATGTAACCTCCCAATCCAACAATAATCTCAAGGCATGGAGGGCGATAAGGATCATTGCATCCCATTACAATGCCTCGCATAATTAGAAGTTCTTCTATTTTTTCTTGCACATGCTCCTCTTCTTGTTGATTTAGATTTGCATATGCTTCTACCGACCCTATCAACTATGATGGATCAACAAGACTTGAAAAGATAGTGCCATTATGAACACTACATTATGAAAAAGTAGACTATGGGTCATCCTCCTCTTGTTGTTTCTCTATTTCTAGTGCAAGACCAATCTGAACCACCTGTGGTCCAAACCTCAACCTCCTCTATAGCCTTAACCAT
The DNA here is from genome assembly GCA_019776745.2 of Taxus chinensis. Classification (NCBI taxonomy): domain Eukaryota; kingdom Viridiplantae; phylum Streptophyta; class Pinopsida; order Cupressales; family Taxaceae; genus Taxus; species Taxus chinensis. The sequence goes on from CM034150.1 coordinate 790,647,927, forward strand.
TAAGGGGAAATTAATCCCCAATTTTAGAGCCAATGTCACCAAGATTTTATCATTTGTTGTTTGTTTTCCTCCTCTTCTTGTTGCTCTCCTTAAAAGGTTTCTTGAATTTCTTTCTGACATGGTTCCAGGATTACAAGAGGAGTGGTGGGTGGGGCTTCGAATAATTTTTTCTTTTCTTGTTGTGGGAAAGGAAGTTTAAATTCTTGTTTATGCAGAGGATCTAGTTTTCTGAAGTGAAAAAGGGTAGAGAAACTGAGATGAGGTGGAAGATTGGAAGATCAAGAAGGGGATTTCACATGGGAGAAACATGTGTGAAACTTGGGAACTATGGCTTTAGTTTAAATGACACTAGATGGGGACTACAAGATGGTAATGTAGGATTTTCCCATTTATAAGAATGATTAACCTTTTAATCATAGGCTTGTATATTCCTGATCCATGCTTTGAGGTGTGGTGTCATTTCAACCAGAAGATCAAGTTTCTTCTGTGGGCTATGATGACTTGGAAAAGGGGCCAACCACAAAAAAGGTATCCTAAATCCAACCTTGGATGCTTTCAACTGATATGAAGCCCTCAAATTTTCCAATTTGACCTCCATGTCTTGATCTTTCTCCTGTAAACAAATATATTCGAGCATAGATTACACCCCAAAATTTGCATACTCTTGACCCTGAAAATTTTTATTGTCTCGTGGATAGCTAAATCGATCTGCTTCTTTTCCTTGAGAATATGCATATTGATCCTCATCATAAAAAGGTTTTGAGGGTGGCTGCTATTAATATGAGAGCATATGTTGCAAGTGTGGAGGTAGGCCTAACTAACATTGTTGTTTCTGCATGTGTGAATCCCACTACGGGAATGAAGCCATGATTGCACAACTTCATAAAAGAAATGGGATGGAAAAGGAGTGAGAAAAAAGTAAGAAAATGGATGGAAATGGATGAATAAGAAATGGAATGTTTTTTACTCAGAGAGTGGGTTCTTGACCGAATGGATTCACCAGTTGTGCTTTACACGTGTCTCCAAAGATAGTGATTCCATCAAGAGAACAACAACTTCATGGAATGGAATGGATACCTATATGCACACCGTAAAGGGGCCAAAAAATAGTGTGGAGGTTTAACTAGCTTGTTGCAAATGATCTCCGAAACCTTGAAATTCCAAAGGCTCCGAAGTCTGAAGTAAGGAAACTCTGAAATTTGAAAATAGGAAAACTTCTGAAACTCTAAAATCAATATCTCTGAAATTAAAAAACCTTCAATACTAGAAATTTCGAAATCACCAAGAATCTGAAATCTGAAAGGTCCAAAACTTCAAAATCTCTGAAATCCTCAAATCTTGAAACCTCAAATCCTGAAATTCAAAAAATCCCATAATTCCAAAAATGAGAATTTTAAAATTCTAAGGATACCCTTTTGGATTTTAGCCCCTGATCTATTATCTGTTAAAATTTGATCCCATTTTGCACATGTTAGTCCCTCTAAAAGTTATTTCATACTTTGACCCTGGAGTAGAAACCTCTCAAAGCTGAAAAATTGCAACCTCTGAATTCTAAAGTGCAAGAAAACCTACAAAAATGTCTTCTTATGTGAACTTAGCATTAACGTGATAAAGTTTGCAATAGAACAAATATGAAAAAATAGAACTCCAAATCCTTTGTTGTCCCATCGGACATGCCAAAATTGTTATAACAAAATCACAGGACCCCTCGAATGGCCTGGTTTGTGATGGGTCATTCAGCGTGATTGCATAACATGGAGCTATCCTGAGTGTGGGACGTTGCAAAATGAGATAGCTCTCTGGAGAAGGCCAGATCCTTCTCTCAACCTACCTACCACTAACTACTCATAATGCAGGTAACACTACTCACTAACCCTAATCTACAACTTCCAAGGGAACATGGAAAGATTGATTACATGAAATAAAACTACACTAGAAGTGGTGATACACCAAGAGAGGAGTGTTGATCACTTCCCCAACTTGCAAAATAATGAATCTAGGGAGGGTGGTCTTACACCAAAAACTAAATTTTATTTAATACATCATTCTCGACTGAGCACAACTCACCCAACCTGCAATGAACAAGGAGTATGCACAACCACTTGCTTGATAACAAAAAGTAAGGAGAAACAACAAACCATCAAAGGATAAAAATATAACACAAAATTTATTTTATGACTCCTTTAATGTTTACAAAATACAATGTCCAGTAGGGGAAGGAATGAATCCATTACAATATTTAGATGAAGTCCTGAAGCCCTAGAAGAAGAGGGGTTACATGGGAGGAGAAAATGACAAACCCTTTTTATGTGCAACCTCTTAAAATATTTATAGAAGAATTTTAAAGGGAGAAGAGAGAAAATAAATTTTGAAATTTCTTCAAAACCCATTAAAATTCATTGTTTTATCTTGCATTGAGTGCTTGAAGATTTGTAAAATCTCTGCTCCATTACTAGCATTACCTTATGCAAGAAGCAACTGGTTGTGATTGCACCCATGTCTAGTCTCTAGCTCTTTTAGTTTCATCATGACCTCTTCTCTCACCAACCCCATTAATGAATTTAACCTACTTCTCACTGTATAATGTTCCCAAAATTTGGATTTTCTTACAGATCATTTTATGAGCTTTCCATCGACTAGTTGTTTGTGAAACTTCGACAATTAGGGCTCAAGATATGCTCGTTTGTACATTTAGGGGTCTCCAGGGTCTCTGTCAATTTCAGGGTTTTAAAAACATTTGAAAATCCATTTTCATGATTTCATTAAGAAGATCTTGTCCTTGGCTTTCGATAGACTATATTTTTTGGAGATTATGAGCACCAAAGCTCAAGGCATTGCATTTTTAGCTGGAGGGGGGTCTTTGTGTTTTTCAGGCATATAACTAGCAATCACATGTATACAATGCAATGTGAACGTCGAACGGTATATGTTATTTTATTTGGAGGTATAGTTATTACTTTTGTAGTTGATGTTGGTAAGGGTGTGATTGTTTTTATAAGTGTAGAAATATAGATGATCCACTTAATTTAAGGTTGTTTATACATTTCAAACTTGTTACAAATTCGTACATGAATACATTTGATACCGTTTTATTATAGTTGATGTTGTATGTATTTAATTCGGGTTAATTGTGTTAGCTGTGCATCAGTTGTTTGGTTGGTGTTCTGTTGGAAAAACCTTTATTATATAGTTGATAATGTATGTGATTGATAGTGGTAGTGTAGGAATATAGATGAAACATTACATTGAAAGGTTGTATATGTACATTTAATTCTGTTATAGATTTATACATTTACAGTTGCAATTCATATTTCACAACATCAAATACATGAAGATCTGCATACACATAATGAGACATGTATACATTTGTAGTATTTATATCATGAATGGTAGCCTTTAGTGGACAATTTTAGTTTCAATAAACATGATTACATTCTATACCCTTTGAATGATAGTGTCACTTTGGATACAAGAAGTGTTGAGTATAGTACTAGTGGAGGTGTTATCAAAGCAGAGGGTAGTATTTATGATGGATGAAGTGATAGTAGTCTTGATTCCTCCTTTCTTCTTTCTCCAAGTGTTAGTACGTGTGCCATATTTTAGTATCTCTCGAATGAAAAATCAAGACTTGCAAGCGAAGGAACTCTAGAGAAAGATGTGAAAGTTAGGCCATACCTTTCAATGGTTCCAATGTTGACAGTTGCTCTATGTAAAGTAAGTCCCTGGGCCACAATCTACCAAATTCATTCAGAGCCTTCCAAGCACCAACAAATAACAAGAAAGGTAAAAGGCATGAAGTTGGAAACACCAATGGACACGGTAAATAATGAAAAGTAGAAATATTTGCAAATAAAGAATTAAAAAAAGTAAATAGGAGGGAAAAAAATTAAGCATTATAACTGAAAGCGTGGGAATCTAAAAAGGATTGTTTTAAATGGAAGCAAGATGTGGTGTCTCCTCATAGTTATGAAAAATCATATTAAGGCAATGTAGCAACATTTGAGCTATGTAGTGGGAGATGGCTACATAGGGACTTAAATCCAAGTGGACTATCCATATGAGTTACAATGCTTTATGCATTGTCAGGATACATAACAAGGTCTTATCAACACCAATTGACAAAATGGGTTTTGATTGTATTGTGACTTCAATCATGACGGAGGTCTTCATTGTACAAGGACATACACTTTTTTTTATGTTTATTAGGGATGATGTTTGGGAAATTAATCATCCATAATTTATAAAGGAATCGTTACATTAGTGTGTTTGTAACATCCCCATTTTAAGATACTAGAACAAGGAATTTTTTTTATTTTTTATACAACGTTCTCTATTCTGAATTATGTAATTCAAACACACGTTCAAGTTTTAATAATTGTTCTCTGTCCAATTAATGTAATTCAGATCACACAATTTCTTTTTAAAACCAATGTTCTCTGTTCGCATATTTACAATATGGAACACACATTCAATGTCATTCAATCATATAACAGATACCATATGCTGCTGTAAATGACTCGAAGAACTACCGATCTCCCATTTTATGGCTTGGAGTTTCAGCGATCTCTCATTTCATGAATCGGCGGCTTACCAATCCTTCATGTTAATCCATGCATTGTATAATAAGTATACAAGGTTCTTTTACCATTTCCGGTTATCGAAGTGATCCATTTAAGAGGCCTATCTGAATATTTGTTACTAATATTCATCTGACATCCTGCATCTTAAACTAGGTGATTAGGATAACACAACCAGCATTTGCGATACTTTGGCCAAAGATTTTCACATGCTTTGCATGATCATATTCCTAGATGTTATACACATCAATGGAATACGTCCTTCACCTCACTTTGTCTATTATTTAGAATGGTCTTTCCTGATCTCTGTCAGTCCCTCCATCTAAGGTCAAGCTCTAAGCGTAACTAGCAATATGAATGAGTATAGGAAGTCACTCATGGTAACTAAAGGTACGCAGACATACTATGTCATCCTTAGGTGATTCCGTGTGTCTAGTTACCTTTAGTCCTCCAGAGTCACTCCATATACGCGATCACATTCCTATCTTCATCTAAGAACTTAATCCCAGCTTATGTAAACTTGGTGATTTGATTCGGGAGGGCGTTGTAACATGTCAGCTACAACATTGTGTCGTCATGAAGGCCCCACCTTCATAAAGACACCATACTGCAGCTGGGGTGTGCCAAGGTCCTACGGAATCATCTCATCAAGGAGTACACATCTAGCTCGAGTGATTGGATTATAATCTTAATATTTATGATCAATTTTCAGCAACCACGCTGATCCTTTAACCTCGTCATTCATTACAGTTGTATATAGCTAAGAGAGACTCATTTGTATTATAACTTAATATACGTTTACTCCTCCATATCGAAGGGTCTTATATTTCCATCATGGTTCCTTTCTTTAAGCTTCAGATTAATAGTCCACTACAACTTAACGTAGTAAGTTCAACCTATTAAACTTGACCAAGTTTTGCTCCCAACTGTAATTAAATTTAGAATTCCATCTTATTAGATATCATTTACACAAGGTCCCATCTTAAAAAAAGGTATTCAGCTATCCTCCCTGAACCTTACTTCAGTTAAGGTTTGTTAATAATAGATATGTTTCCCCATATCTAATATTTTCTAAATTTAAACATTTCGAGGATATTAACGAAGTCCGAATACAAGGTTCAGCTACTCCCTTGTTATTTGATATTCCTTAGCTTATAAACTAATCCCGAATATCATTCAATTAAGAGTTCATATTCACTTAAATCCATTTTAATATCAATTTAAAATTCATATTAACCCAAGTATGAACTAATTGCACATTCCAACTTAAAATTTGTATTTCAGTAAAGAATAGATAATATGTCCTTTTAAAATCTATCCACTATCATTTGAATAATTCCCAATCAATGAATAGTATTATATTCTCAATTTTACTCAACCAGTTTCAAATGATACAACCATTAAATATCACACTTTTCCTTGTATTCATCCATAAGATTTACAATCTATACAATTACCAGTCTAACAACTGGACTTTGTTTATATCAAACAACATTATAACACATAAGGATAGAAGAATCTAATTTCTTCTTTTCCCATTTCCTTGTAGAGGAATAATAACTATCAAATACGATCCATCCTCAGCTAATCAAAAGTAGTATCAGAAAACAACCATGTCTTCATTTTTACTCAAGATCCATCTGCAAAATTACTTGCATGGGTCAGTTCATTGAACTGAGCATATTAAGCACTTGTCATTAAAATGAGGTGCTTTCAATTAACTGTCTCAGTAAAAGAACCCTGCTTTTATGAAACATTAAAAGGAACATCATCCAAGAATTTAAGTACCAATAAGGAGATGAACAGCATAACAACCCAATCATCTAATTACCATCCCAATCAGACAAAATGATTACTACCCTTTTTCCCAAATAATTACTAGAAGAAGTAATTTCCTTCAAACAGTTCCAGATTAAAACATCTGTAAGAACTAATACACCTATGTATATACAGTTTTTCTAATGTAAATGCTATCGATTCCATTCCCTTACAATAGTTTTAAAAAAATATTCACGTAATAGATTTTAAATAAGACTTCCAACAGAACCACTTTCCTTTCCTTTTATACTACTCGTCTAATTTCAAACAATCAAACGCTGAAGAGAAAATTAGTCATTCACCATGAACTCATTGGTGTCAATCCTCAAATACAAAAACAGAATAATACTTCTTTCAATTAAGAAGAAAGTAAACAGCAGTTAAATGCAGATGCTTATACCAAGGCAGTAAAAAAATTCATTCTGATAAAAAAATATATATATTCCAACTGCATGAGAGAAGAAATGAACCTTATTTCAAATTATCCATTCAACACTCTCTTTCCTTTCATCATAACTGTACTGAGAATTTAATCCAGACATGATATCAATCAATGGTAACAATCCAAAGAGAAGTAAATAAAATCAATAATCGAATAAAAGGAAGAAGGATCATATTACCCTCTTCTCACTGTCTAACCAAATATCCACTATTTAGAACAGACATAATCCAATAGTATGATTCATTCTGAATAGTATATTTCTGATAGGAACCAGGATAGGAATGTACAGGAAAAACTAGATAATTAATTACACACAGAATAATATTCTTCACATTGTCAATCATGCTAATACAATGGCTATTAAATAGCCAAGAATGTAGTTTGAACAACTTCCTGTAAAATAGGAAGTATACAAACAATAACAAACCCGTATTGATATATTGTTATATAATTGTTATAACAATATATCAACAACCTTACAAACTAATTACTCATATATCATGAGTAATTATTCAATTACATCACACATATATAATTGCACATATTAATAATAATGTGAACAACATTCATTCCTAACATTCACCCCCTTGGTGTGAACATTATTAAATCCCAATATTCACCGCCTTAATGTGAACACGAAGAAGAACCATATTCAAAGAAATTTAACCATCTCTTGAAAGCACTTCTTAGACTAGGTACAAAAATCCATAGATGATCTCTTTACCCTCGTAAAGGCGTAGTGTCAAGCCGAATTATGCATGAATGCTCCCTTCCTCTTTAGGTTCCTGTGGGACTTTCCCTTCCTCCCTGGGCACCCGAATTCTGAATCTCCAAGATCCAAAAGCTTCACACTAGCTGGATAACCATCCCTTGAGTCTACCTCAAAATCTTCTCCTGTTCCCCAAAAATGAGTATTTTGAAAACATGACTCCTCCAAAAAGTTCTGAAAAGGGTTTATTCAGAAAACCATCACTCTGCAAAACAAAAACACTGAAAATGAAAAAACCACACTGCACACATGTCACCAGATCAGTATGCGGCCCCGTCATTGGCGACTGACGAGAGGACGCTGCTTGTTCTCCATCCTCCTGTGCCTCCATCCTCCAGTGTCATGTTGCTAGCTCAGCTGGATTTGATCATGGAGCTCAATTGCAACTTGGATGTCGGATTCCACCAAAAATTCGTCTGGATAAAAGTGAGGCAAATTTTTTATTTATTTTTATTTTTATTTTTTATTTTTTTTACATAGACACTTTTACTAAAATAGAGAGGACTTCTTACAAACTTTTTACAATACTCTATCAACAATAAACCTTATATCACTTAAGCCCAAAAACTATGTAACTTTATATTCACAAATGATTTGGTGAACAATACCGACTCAAACTAAAACATTAGACCCAACTAAAAAAATTGAACAAGACATATATGACACAAATATAGGAATAAAACCAATATTTACAACATAAAATACCTATATCCCGAAAAAAAGGTTGATGAATGCACAAATTTTTAGCGAAATAGGACCACAACCAAACAAATAATGTGAGATCTCATTCAGGCTTGTTAGAAGAATATGTGGAATAACTCACTGCTAACCGACAAGTATATTACGCATTGAACAAGGAGCTCGCGGATTTAGTTTGACTGGTGCACAACTGATAATATTCTGGACTTCCACACGTGATTTCAAACCCTTTCACTAAAATTTCTCATACACATATGTGTCAGATCTGCGTCGAAGGACTATAATGTACTGATCAATATGCACGTATTGCCAAGAAAAACTGTGTACAATTAGAGGAAACTTATTTCTGAGTCAAGTAGAGGTGATCATCTACTGCGACCTATTTTATTTTTTTCAAGCTCAACAGTGATTTCTTGGATCCAAGATGCTTCGATCCACCCACTCAGAGCCTTAATTCAACACCCTACGCAAGATAAATCCGTAGATGAAAATTAGAGCCGAGCAAAATTAGCACAAGATTGAATGCTATCTCTTAATGATGGAGGGTTGTCCAATGCTAATCGAATTCCTTTGAAGCTGGTTTGGTCGGGCGAGTAAATATGTACAGAGCCTCTACAAAGATCTAACGTACTTAATAACTACAAGTTACCTTAGTGCCAATACTGTATAAACTCTTCTCAAAAAATAATTTCACATCCACAGGGGCAAAGACAGAATATGACAGCCCCCACACAAAATCCACTACACATCCATCATGAAAAAAAATAATCACGCTCTGATAGCACTGATAGGAACCAGGATAGGAATGTACAGGAAAAACTAGATAATTAATTACACACAGAATAATATTCTTCACATTGTCAATCATGCTAATACAATGGCTATTAAATAGCCAAGAATGTAGTTTGAACAACTTCCTGTAAAATAGGAAGTATACAAACAATAACAAACCCGTATTGATATATTGTTATATAATTGTTATAACAATATATCAACAACCTTAAAAACTAATTACTCGTATATCGTGAGTAATTATACAATTACATCACACATATATAATTTGCACATATTAATAATAATGTGAACAACATTCATTCCTAATATTCACCCCCTTGGTGTGAACATTATTAAATCCCAATATTCACCCCCTTAATGTGAACACGAAGAAGAACCATATTCAAAGAAATTTAACCATCTCTTGAAAGCACTTCTTAGACCAGGTACAAACTCCATAGATGATCTCTTTACCCTCGTAAAGGCGTAGTGTCAAGCCGAATTATGCAGGAATGCTCCCTTCCTCTTTAGGTTCCTGTGGGACTTTCCCTTCCTCCCTGGGCACTCCGAATTATGAATCTCCAGGATCCACAAGGTTCACACTAGCTGGATAACCATCCCTTGAGTCTACCTCAAAATCTTCTCCTGTTCCCCAAAAATGAGTATTTTGAAAACATGACTCCTCCAAAAAGTTCTGAAAAGGGTTTATTCAAAAAACCATCACTCTGCAAAAACAAGAACACTGAAAATGAAAAAACCACACTACACACATGTCACCAGATCAGTATGCGGCCCCGTCGTTGGCGACTGACGAGAGGACGCTGCTTGTCCTCCATCCTCCTGTGCCTCAATCCTCCAGTGTCATGCTGCTAGCTCAGCTGGATTTGATCATGGAGCTCAATTACAACTTGGATGTCGGATTCCACCAAAAATTCGTCTGGATAAAAGTGAGGCAAATTTTTTATTTATTTTTATTTTTATTTTTTATTTTTTTTACATAGACACTTTTACTAAAATAGAGAGGACTTCTTACAAACTTTTTACAATACTCTATCAACAATAAACCTTATATCACATAAGCCCAAAACTATGTAACTTTATATTAACAAATGATTTGGTGAACAATACCAACTTAGACTAAAACATTAGACCCAACTAAAAAAATTGAACAAGACATATATGACACAAATATAGGAATAAAACCAATATTTACAACATAAAATACCTATATCCCGAAAAAAGGTTGATGAATGCACAAATTTTTAGCGAAATAGGACCACAACCAAACAAATAATGTGAGATCTCATTCAGGCTTGTTAGAAGAATATGTGGAATAACTCACTGCTAACCGACAAGTATATTACGCATTGAATAAGGAGCTCGCGGATTTAGTTTGACTGGTGCACAACTGATAATATTTTGGACTTCCACACGTGATTTCAAACCATTTCACTAAAATTTCTCATACACATATGTGTCAGATCTACGTCGAAGGACTATAATGTACTGATCAATATGCACGTATTGCCAAGAAAACTGTGTACAGTTAGAGGAAACTTATTTCTGAGTCAAGTAGAGGTGATCATCTACTGCGACCTATTTTTTTTTTTCAAGCTCAACAGTGATTTCTTGGATCCAAGATGCTTCGATCCACCCACTCAGAGCCTTAATTCAACACCCTATGCAAGATAAATCCGTAGATGAAAATTAGAGCCGAGCAAAATTAGCACAAGATTGAATGCTATCTCTTAATGATGGAGGGTTGTCCAATGCTAATCGAATTCCTTTGAAGCTGGTTTGGTCGGGCGAGTAAATGTGTACAGACCTCTACAAAGATCTAACGTACTTAATAACTACAAGTTATCTTAGTGCCAATACTGTATAAACTCTTCTCAAAAAATAATTTCACATCCACAGGGGCAAAGACAGATATGACAGCCCCCACACAAATCCACTACACATCCATCATGAAAAAAATAATCACGCTCTGATAGCACTGATAGGAACCAGGATAGGAATGTACAGGAAAAACCAGATAATTAATTACACACAGAATAATATTCTTCACATTGTCAATCATGCTAATACAATGGCTATTAAAAAGCCAAGAATGTAGTTTGAACAACTTCCTGTAAAATAGGAAGTATATAAACAATAACAAACCCGTATTGATATATTGTTATATAATTGTTATAACAATATATCAACAACCTTACAAACTAATTACTCATATATCGTGAGTAATTATACAATTACATCACACATATATAATTGCACATATTAATAATAATGTGAACAACATTCGTTCCTAACAATTTCAGTATTCAAAAACTACTAATTACCTTTCCAAAAAGTTGACCAGATTTCATTGCAACTGGTCTGTAAGCATTAGTACCAAAAGAACCTCTAAATACAATCATTTCCTCCATATATTTCACTCAACAGACTTTCTCGTCCAGATATAAACAAGCGAGAATATACAACTAGTTTTATCAGCAACGTTTCATCAAAAACAAGCATTTCAGCTAGACCTGAACAACAAGAATGTACAGCTAGCTACAAAATCATGAGTTTCATCATCATAATAAAAAGAATCATTTTCTTAAACATTCAAAGTAAGAATTCCACTTCAGTTCAGTCTTGATGAAACAACAAGATGTCCAGAAGGCAGTTCGTATAGATATACATACATATATATGTAAATAATTTCATCATCCAATCCAAAGAAGACTGAAATAGTAAACTCTAATCCATCCGGTAAATATCCAGATACTCAGTTCCAGAATTAGGAAAATAATTCCTTAAACAAAATCTTTCATGGATTTCAACCCAAATACCGAGGCTTTTAATCATTTTAAAAGGGTGTGAGAGTAAAACGATGAAACAAGCCCACTGTTCCCAAGAATTTATATTCTATGCACTATATACCCTCAGGGAAAATAACTCACACAATAGTTCCATCTATCATTCTCACGGTTCTTCAAAAACCATTCACGCACAAAATTCAGAAAACAATCTCCATATACGTATCATTTACATAAAACTGAATCCACAATGCACAGTAAAATCCACTTACCATTACCTTGAAATTTCAAAACAGCAGAAGAGAAAACTAATTTTTTTTAATAATTTCAGTAATAAAAACACTCGTTTTCTTCAAAACACACAAGAATACCCAAGTCGTATTCATCTTTATAATGACAGTTCAAACCAGGCATACAGAATCATCTCATCCTTCTATTTTTACAAGAATGCACAGAACTCAGAATTGATACACGCATAGCTAATGTATTCATCAGCACAAACTCATATTGGGTAGTAAAAATGAATACCCAACACTGTCAAAACGAACCCACACAACATGGACAGTTTTATTTGACTTAATCATTATGCAAAGAAATGCTCCAATTGCATGCAACAAAAGAAAACGACTCAACCCAAAAATCACCTCAAGATATCAGCAAAATCATATAACCAAAACCCCCATCATATGAGCAGGGTTGTTTTAATGAGAAGTTTAAAGAAAAGAAAATGGTTTAAGGAGAAGGGCTTAACATGCCTGTATTTCTTTTTGTGGTTTGAAGTAAACTGCGTCCACTGGAGCTATTTTTCTCCACGGTGGCCTCAACAAGGCTTACCCAACAGTCCACTAACTCCCATAGGCTCAAAAATAGCCGTGGCTTCTCCCAATAACATCAACAATAACCAAAATAATAGCAGGTTCGACAGAACCATGGAAGAAATGCAGAGCAACTAAAAACCCGATTGAACACAATGATAAACAAATTTTTCCTCTATCCTCTTTCCAAGGCGAGCTGGTCCGCTAAGAGAAATATTATTGAATGCATTGAATGCATTAATTTTTCCTCAATCCTCATGCCACCACCGACTCAGGTTTGGCGAATTTCTTTTTCAAATTTTTTCTTGCAATTCTTCCTTAGCTACTTAGCTAGTTGAATACCTCCAACTTTTCCTTGTTCCCGCCAAACTTGGCACGTTGAAACTTGTAAGGACCGCATTTACTTACCTTATTAATTTCTAACCTTCCCTTCTTATCCGTTTTCCATCCACATGGGTCCATAAGTCCCCTTCCATAGGTTAGTAATAGTTTAGGATTTTATAGTCCATAGCTAGGTTGTTCATCTAGTTCATAAGTTATTAGGATTTGCATCAATTTTCATCCTTATGCAATTTTAAAATCCATGTAGGGTAGTAATTAGGCTATGGGTTATAACATAGTTATAGGTTAGGATTTAATTCCATAGCATCTAATTAATAGTTTCCAACGAGTCTTACCAACTGGCGTTCACATTCAACACAATGCAGGACGTTTCGTCCTATGCTCAACACATACCTATGTCACTTGCATCCAGACTCCTATTGTCTTACACTGTCTAGCGTTACAACTTGTATGTGGTTCAGGAATCAAACCTTTTCCATTGGCATCTACGTACCAGATATTCATTCCTAAAATCAGGTGCTGCAACTTTTATATCAACCTTCAGTCTGGTTTTAGGCTTCTTTCCGATTTAGAAGCAAATCGACAAATTAATCTCAAGAAGGCCCCAACATACCTTGGATCAATGGCATACCTTGGATTCAATGGAATTGATTCAAGGTGTGCTAGCAATCAGCGAAAAAAGTTCATCAAACATACGACAAGTCTGTTGTCTCATTTTGCAAAACACAAGCAATAATAACCTTCCGTCCCAAGTAAACAAATTACAGCATGAATAAGGGTCCAGATTAGTAACACATTCCTTGTAAGATTAAAAGATATATCTTAACATATTTATCTTCATTTCTGCAGTTACAACATCATGAAAAGTGATTACCATGATAGCTTACAAAAATCAAGGCGTTACATTCCTTCCTTCTTAAAGAATCATCGTCCCGATGATCAAATTAACCAATTCAAAGAGTTTTTAGGACAAAATTCAGTTATTGTCCTTCCATTCATAAGTTCATACCAAAAACATATTCACTCATTAAAACAATGTTTTAAGATAACTGTAAAATAGACCAGTAATTGTCTAAATTTGGTAGATTTATCAGTTTTATTCGAATTAAATTTCGATCAAACAAGTATGAAAAAGTAGATCTCATTTCTTCGAGATTTTCCCAAGTTACGCACTTTCTTCGCTAAACTGGACCCATTGGACCTTGCATTGATTCACTTCGCGATTTCTTAAGTAAAACTGGCAAGTTCCCATCACTCGAATGGGCTTAACCATGATTATTCCTGGGTCTTGGACCTGTAAGGAATTCTAATTCAGCACATGTGATAAATCTATTACGTATTTCTTAAGCAAAGAAATATGAAAAACATCATGCATTTGTGATAAAGCAGGAGATAATGCTAGACGATAAGCTACAAGGTTGATTATTTCAACAATTTCAAAAGGTCCCACATATTGAGGTGACAACTTGGCAGCCTTGCCAAAAGTTATTGAGTTCTTTTTCAGCTTAACCTGAAGAAATACCTTCTCACCAAGTTTATAATTCCTATCAACCCACTTTAAGTCTACATAACTCTTTTACCTATTGGCAGCCTCCTTTAGATGTTCCTGAATCATTTTGATTTGTTGTTCCATTTCCATGAGGATTTCTGGCCCAATTACCTCTTTGTCCTCCACGCTATCCCAACTAACAGGGGTTCTGCATTTTCTTCCATGCAATGCTTCAAAAGGCGCCATTTTTAAAGAGGCGTGGTATGTATTATTGTAGGCAAATTCAACCAACGGAAGGTATTCCTCCCATTTATACTGCTGGTCCATGCAATACATTCTTAACATATCCTCTAAAACTTGGTTGACTCTCTCAGTCTGTCCATATGTTTCTGGATGATATGCAGAGCTGAAGTTTAATTTAGTTCCTAAGGCCGCATTAAGCATTTGCCAAAACCTTGATGTCATCCTTGGATCTCTGTCTGATATGATCAATTCGAGTATTCCATGCAATCTGAAAATTTCATGTACAAATCTTCTTGCTAACACTGGTGCATTGTATTTCAAATTACCAGCAATGAAGTGTGCCACTTTGGTTAATTTGTCAACGAAAACCAGGATGATATCATGCTTATTCCTTGACATAGGCAATCCTTGAACGAAATCCATCGTTATCACTTGCCATTTGTATTGCGGAATGATGTGGGGATACAGTAATCCAACGGGATGCATATGTTCTGCATTAACATGCTGACATTCCAAGCAGTGTGTTACAAATTCCACCACATCCTTTTTCATTCCCTTCCAGAAGTATTGTTGCTTGAGATCAGCAAGCATTTTAGTAATGTCAGGGTGTCTAGAGAAAGGTGAATTATGAAATTCAGTTAACAATTTCCTTCTTAAATCATTTGCCAAGGGTATATATACCCTATTTTCGAACCTCAGAATTCCTTCACTATCAAAACAAAATCCCTTGTACTTTACATCCTTTGGATCTGCAGTAAGTGCTACTTTAACTTGTTGGAAATAAGAGTCCGATTCCATGACATCTTTTACCTCATCCTTAAACTGAGTTCTTAATGTTATAAGAGCAGATATGTGCTTCCTCCGACTCAGAGCATCTGCCACTCTATTTTCCTTGCCTTTGATGTAGCTTATATCAAAATCATACTGAGACAGAAATTCTAACCATCTTCATTGTCCTTGCATTCAGATTTGGTTGAGTAAAAATATACTTCAACCCCAGATGGTCGGTTTTCAACTCAAAGGGTTTGTCTAAGAAGGTAATGCCTCCACATTTGAAGTGCATGTGCAATGGCAGCGAGCTCTAGGTTGTGTGGATCATAATTCTGTTCATGTAACTTAAGCTTTCTACTTTCATAAGATATGACATGGTTATTCTGTAACAGAATGCCTCCAAGACCTTCTTTAGACGCATCTGTTACAACCGTAAAATTTCCATTTGGGTCTGGTACGGTTAAAATAGGTGTTGTAGTTAACTGTTCCTTTAAATTTTTAAAGGCATATTCACATTTGTTCAGTCCAGACAAATTTCTTATCTTTCTTTTGTAGTGAGGTGATTGGGGCATCAATTTTTGAAAAGTCCTTAACGAACTTTCTATAATATCCTGCCAAGCCCATGAAGCTTCTTACTTCATGCATGTTCTTAGGCATAGGCCACTCGGTTATAGCTGCAATCTTTGAAGGGTCTACAGCTATCCCATCCTTGCTTATAACATGTCCCAAATAATGCACCTCTGCATCATAAAAGGAACATTTGGACAATTTACCATACAACCTTCTCTTTCTCAAAACTTCCAGCACTATCCTTAAATGTTCTTGGTGCTCTTCGACTTTTTTAGAGTATATAAGAATGTCGTCCAAGAATACAAGCACGAACTTGTCTAGGTATTCTTGAAAAATATTATTCATCAAATTCATGAAGGCGGCAAGTGCATTTGTCAACCCAAAAGGTAACACCGTGAATTCATAATGCCCATACCTTGTTCTAAAAGTTGTTTTATGAATATCTTCTTCCTTTATTCTCAGCTGATGATATCTCGATCGAAGATCTATTTTTGAATAGACTGATGCTCCATGCATCTGGTCGAACAGATCATCAATCCTAGGAAGTGGGTATCGATTCTTAATAGTTTCCTTATTCAACATTTTATAATCAATGCACAGTCTCAATGTGCCATCCTTCTTCTTTACAAAAATTACCGGCGCTCCCCATGGTGAGACGCTCGGTCTTATCAACCCCTTAGTCAAAAGTTCCTGTAATTGATCCTTAAGCTCCACCAACTCGAGGGTGGTCATTCTGTAAGGTGCCTTAGATATGGGTTCAGTTCCTGGCTTGATCTCTATTGCAAAGTCAAACTCTCATTTGGGCGGAAGACCTGGTAATTCCTCTGGAAATACATCACTAAAATCCCTTAATAGTGGATACCTTTCCATGAAATCATTATCTTCCTCAGCATTTTCTGTCATTTTTATGGCATACAAGGTGCAGCCTCTATTTTTATCCCTTTTTAGTTGCATAGCTGTTAGTTTCCTAACTGCAACCTCACGCCTTACACCTTGAATGACTGTTGCTTTCTACAGGTCATCAAAACAACAAATTTATTTTTCATAACAGTTGACCTTTGCCTTATGTTCTGCCAACCAGTTAACTCCAATAATGATATCATATGATCCTAAAGGAGTGACATACAGGTCAACTTCGGTGGAGAAACTGGGCAAGTCAAGAATTGCCCCAAAAAGGCACATTTCGACTGTATGGACAACATTATTCCCATAATGCACTGTCCATGTCTTATTCATTCGTTCATCTTTTCTTTTTAATTTCATTGCAAGTTTAGTAGAAATAAAGCATTCAGTAGCTCCAGTATCAAAAAGTATGACTACAGGTGTACCGAATAACTTACCCAGAACTTCTATGGGTGTAACTTACTTTTCAGCTTGTTTGTTAGCCACCGCAGCGTGTATCCTATGCTGCTGATCACGATCATCCTTTTTCAGAGGACAAGTGACTCACGTAATGGTCCTTTCCACAGTTGAAGCATCCTCCAACTGGCCCTTTCCTAGGCTCGAATTTGCTACCAGCTTTGAAGTTATCACTCTGGCTTCCATAGGACTTTTGTCCATTGCCACTAACTTTTGCGAAGCTGCTCCGCACACTATTTATAGGTTTGTTCATTATAGATTTCTTGTTGTTATCTACAACAATTTTGTTTTTCACACCAAACCTTTTCCAGGGCCCCCTTTTGGGTGTGAGAGATGAAGAAGAGTTGGGAATCTTCTTCCTAATCTCCTCCCTATGAGCAGAAATTAACTCTCAATTTCTGTTCCTGTCTTATTGCCTTTTCGACAACTCCTTCCATAGTGGTTGGACTGTGGACATCCACTTCACCACCAATGATGGGATTCAGTCCCATTATGAACTTTCATATTCTGAACTTCTCGTCAGCTTGGTACTGCGGCACATACTTAAGGAGTTTAGTAAACCCTTCCCAGTATTCTGTCACCGTCAGCCTTCCTTGCGACCAGTTCTGAAATTTAGTCATTTTCCTATCAAAATAGAGTTGAGGCAGCCACCGTTGCCTAAAGTAACCCTTAAATTGATCCCAAGTTATGTCTGTTTCGACAATATTCAACTCAACCTTACGGTTGTCCCACCATGATGATGCTTCATGAGAAAGCTGATATGCTCCCCATATCGCTTTGGTCTCCTCAGAGAAGTTTCTTATTGCAAAGTACTTCTCCATTTCACTGAGCCAATTTTCAGCTCTGTCCCCAAGTGTTGTTCCATCAAAATTTGGAGGACTTATTCTCTTTATATCATTTGTAAGTTCAGCTACTAATCTTGCCCTTTTATTTTCAGGATGATTAGGAGCGTTCACATTACTATTATCAACACCCGGATTCCCTCCATTGGTGTTGTCCACAGGAGGTGGCTGATCATTTATATCAGCTTCTTCTTCCTCCTCCTCATTACCCATTGATTTTTGTTCCAAAACAGTCAGATGATCTCTCGTATCCAGTAGGGGTAACAAGGATTTCATCCAGCTTTTGAGCAGTAGCTGCTTCTCCACCCGGGTAACGGGTTGTTCGCAGCATTTCCTCTTGTTCTAACCATTTTCTGTTCAATAAGAAAATGTAAACCTTATTAAATTGTGGACTCATTAGGTCCAAGAGCTGCAACCTTCAGCTCTGATACCAAGATGTAACATCCCCATTTTAAGATACTAGAACAAGGGATTTTTTTTTTTATACAACGTTCTCTGTTCTGAATTATGTAATTCAAACACACGTTCAAGTTTTAATAATTGTTCTCTGTCCAATTAATGTAATTCGGATCACACAATTTCTTTTTAAAACCAATGTTCTCTGTTCACATATTTTCAATATGGAACACACATTCAATGCCATTCAATCATATAATAGATACCATATGTTGCTATGTAAATGACTCGAAGAACTACCGATCTCCCATTTTATGGCTCAGAGTTTCAGCGATCTCTCATTTCATGACTCGGTGACTTACCGATCCTTCATGTTAATCCATGCATTGTATAATAAGTATACATGGTTCTTTTACCATTTCCGGTTATCAAAGTGATCCATTTAAGAGGCCTATCTGAATATCTGTTACTGATATTCATCTGACATCCTGCATCTTAAACTAGGTGATTAGGACAACGCAACCAACACTTGCGATACTTTGGCCAAATATTTTCACATGCTTTGCATGATCATATTCCTAGATGTTATACACATCAATGGAATACGTCCTTCACCTCACTTCGTATGTTATCTAGAATGGTCTTTCCTGATCTCTGTCAGTCCTTCCATCTAAGGTCAAGCTCTAACCCCAACTAGCAATATGAACGAGTATAGGAAGTCACTCATGGTAACTAAAGGTACGCAGACATATTGTGTTGTCCCTAGGTGACTCTGTGTGTCTAGTTACCTTTAGTCCTCCAGAGTCACTCCATATACGCGATCACATTCCTATCTTTGTCAAGAACTTAGTCCCAACTTATGTAAACTTGATGAATTGATTCGGGAGGGCGTTGTAACATGTCAGCTACAACATTGTGTCGTCATGAAGGCCCCACCTTCATGAAGACACCATATTGCAGCTGGCATGTGCCAAGGTCCCACGGAATCCTCTCATCAAGGAGTACACATCCAGCTCGAGTGATTGGATTATAATCTTAATATTTAAGATCAATTTTCAGCAACCAGTGCTGATCCTTTAACCTCGTCGTTCATTACAGTTGTATATAGCTAAGAGAGACTCAATTTTTCTTATAGCTTAATATACATTTACTCCTCCATATCGAAGGATCGTATATTTCCATCTTGGTTCCTTTCTTTAAGCTTCGGGACTAATAGTCCACTACAGCTTAACGTAGTAAGTTCAACCTATTAAACTTAACCAAGTTTTACTCCCAACTGTAATTAAATTTAGAATTCCATCTTATTAGATATCATTTACATGAGGTCCCCTCTAAAAAGAAGGTATTCAGCTATCCTCCATAAACCTTACTTCAGTTAAGGTTTGTTAACAATAGATATGTTTCCCCATATCTAATATTTTCTGAATTTAAACATTTCAAGGATATTAACGGAGTCCGAATACAAGGTTCAGCTACTCCTATGTTATTTGATATTCCTTAGCTTATAAGCTAATCCTGAATATCATTCAATTAAGAGTTCATATTCACCTAAATCCATTTTAATGTCAATTTAAAATTCATATTAACCCAAGTATGAACTAATTGCACATTACAACTTAAAAGTTGCATTCAAGTAAAGAATAGATATTATTTCCTTTTAAATCTATCCACTATCATTTGAATAATTCCCAATCAATGAATATTATTATATTCTCAATCTTTATTCAAACAGTTTCAAAATGATACAACCATTAAATATCACACGTTTCCTTGTATTCATCCATAAGATTTACAATCTATACAATCACCAGTCCAAACAACTGGACTTCGTTTATATCAAACAACATTTCAACACATAAGGATAGAAGAATGTAACTTCTTCTTTTCCCATTTCCTCATAGAGGAATATTAGCTATAAAATACGATCCATCCTCATCTAATCAGAAGAAGTATCAGAAAACAACCATGTCTTCGTTTTTACTCAAGAACCATCTGCAAAATTACTTACACGGGTGAGTTCATTGAACTGAGCATATTAAGCACTTGTCATTAAAATGAGGTGCTTTTAATTAACTGTCTCAATAAAAGAACCCTACTTTTATGAAATGTAAACAAAAAGGAGATGAACATCATCCAAGAATTAAGTACCCATAAGGATGAACAGCATAACAACCCAATCATCTAATTACCATCCCAATCAGACAAAAGGATTACTACCCTTTTTCCCAAATAATTACTACAAGAAGTAATTTCCTTCAAAACAGTTCCAGCATTAAAAACATCTGTAAGAACTAATACACCTATGTATATAATGTTGTTCTAATGTAAATGCTATCAATTCCATTCCATTACAATAGTTGTAAGAAAAGATTCATGTAATAGATTTTAAATAAGACTTCCAACAGAACCACTTTCCTTTCCTTTCATACTACTCATCTAATTTCAAACAATCAAACGCTGAAGAGAAAAGTAGTCTTTCACCATGAACTCATTGGTGTCAATCCTCAAAATACAACAACAAAATAATACTTCTTTCAATTCAGAAGAAAGTAAACAAAAGTTAAATGCAGATGCTTATACCAAGGCAATACAAAATTCATTCCATAACAAATATAGATTTCCAACTGTATGAGAGAAGAAATGAACATTACTTCAAATTATCCATCCAACACTCTCTTTCCTTTCATCATAACTGTACTGAGAATTTAATCCATACGTGATATCAATCAATGATAACAGTCCAAAGAGAAGTAAATAAAATCAATAATCGAATAAAAGGAAGAAGGATCATATTACCTCTTCTCACTATCTAACCAAATATCCACTATTTAGAACAGACATAATCCAATAGTATGATTCATTCTGAATAGTATATTTCAGTATTCAAAAACTACTAATTACCTTTCCAAAAAGTTGACCAGAGTTCATTGCAACTGGTCCGTAAGCATTAGTACCAAAAGAACCTCTAAATACAATCATTTCCTCCATATATTTCACTCAACAGACTTTCTTGTCCAGATATAAACAAGCAAGAATATACAGCTAGTTTTATCAGCAACGTTTCATCAAAAACAAACATTTCAGCTAGACCTGAACAGAACAAGAATGTATAACTAGCTACGGAATCATGAGTTTCATCATAATAGTAAAAAGAATCATTTTCCAAACATTCAAAGTAAGAATTCCACTTCAGTTCAGTCTTGATGAAACAAAAAGAAGTTCTACAAGGCATTTCGCACAGATATCCATACATATATATGCAAATAATTTCATCATCCAATCTAAAGAAGACTGAAATAGCAAACTCTAATCCACCCGGTAAATATCCAGATACTCAGTTCCAGAATTAGGTCAAATAATTCCTAAAACAAAATATTTCATGGATTTCAAACCAAATATGGAGGATTTTAATCGTTTTAAAATGGGTGTGAGAGTAAAACGATGAAACAAGTCCACTGTTCCCAAGAATTTATATTCTATGCACTGTATACCCTCAGGGAAAATAACTCACACAACAATTCCATCTATCATTACTCACGGTTCTTCAAAAACCATTCACACATTGAATTCAGAGAAACAATATTCACATATCAGTATCACTTCCATAAAACCAAATCCATAATGCACAATAAAATCCACTTACCATTACCTTCAGATTTCAAAACAGCAAAAGAGAAAACTTAATTCATTAATAATTTTAGTAAGAAAAACACTCATTTTCTTCAAAACTCACAAGAATACCAAAGTCGTATTCATCTTTATAATGACAGTTCAAACCAGGCATACAGAATCATCTCATCCTTCCATTATTTCTTTACAAGAATGGACAGAACTCAGAAAACAATACTCACATCGTTGCACATCTATCGAATCCATAATGGATAGTAGAATGATTACACCATTCTATCAAAGCAGACTCATACAACAAGAAAAAATTCATTTATTTACCCATTTGTAAAGAAATAACCAAGTCATATTCAGTAGAAGAAAAATGACTAGACCCAGAATCACATCATACAAATCAACAACTTCGTTGCACATCAGAAAACAATACTCACATCGTTGCACATCTACCAAGTCGAATCCATAATGGATAGTAGAATGATTACACAATTCTATCAAAGTAGACTCATACAACAAGAAAAAATTCATTTATTTACCCATTTGTAAAGAAATAACCAAGTCGTATTCAGCAGAAGAAAAATGACTAGACCTAGAATCACATCATACAAATCAACAACTTCATACAACCTAAACACCCATCATAATAGTAGGGTTGTTTTAATGAGACGTTTAAACAAAAGCATACGGTTTAAGGAGAAGGGTTTAACATGCCTCTATTTCCTTTTGTGGTTCAAAGTAAACCACATCCACTGGAGCTATTTTTCTCCATGGCATCCTCAGCAAGGCTTACCCAATAGTCCACTAACTCCCACAGGCTCAAAAATAGCCGTGGCTTCTCCAAATAACAGCAACAGTCACAAAAAATAGTAGCAGGTTCAAAAGAACCATGAAAGAAATGTAAAGCAACTAAAAACCCGAATGAACACAATAACAAACAAATTTTTCCTCTATCCTCCTTCCAAGGCAAGCTGGTCGCTAAGACCAAGATTATTGAATGCATTGAATGCATTGCTTTTTCCTCAATCCTCACACCACCGCCGACTCAGGTTTGGCGAATTTATTTCTCAAATTTTTGCTTGCAATTCTTCCTTAGCTACTTAGCTAGTTGAATACCTCCAACTTTTCCTTTTTCCTGCCAAACTTGGCGTTAAAACTTGTAAGGATTTCATTTAATGTCCTTATTAAATTTCTAACCTTCCCTTCTTATCCATTTTCCATCCACGTGGGTCCATAAGTCCCCTTCCATAGGTTAGTAATAGTTTAGGATTTTATAGTCCATAGCTAGGTTGTTCACCTAGTTCATAAGTTATTAGGATTTGCATCAATTTTTATCCCTATGCAATTTAAATCCATGTATGGTAGTAGTTAGGTTATGAGTTATAACATCGTTATAAGTTATGATTTAATTCCATAGCATCTAATTAATATTTTCCAACGAGTCTTACTGACTGGTGTTCACATTCAACACAATGCAGGACGTTTCGTCCTATGCTCAACACATACCTGTGTCACTTGCATCCAGAATCCTATTGTCTTACGTTGTCTAGCGTTACAACTTGTATATGGTTTAGGAATCGAACCTTTTCCATTGGCATCTATGTACCAGATATTCATTCCTAAAATCAGGTGCTGCAACATTATATCAACCTTCAGTCTGGTTTCAAGACT
This sequence comes from Taxus chinensis, assembly GCA_019776745.2. Taxonomy (NCBI): domain Eukaryota; kingdom Viridiplantae; phylum Streptophyta; class Pinopsida; order Cupressales; family Taxaceae; genus Taxus; species Taxus chinensis. Next base: position 790,671,929 of record CM034150.1, read on the forward strand.
TCTTTTTGATTTAGAAGTAAATTCGATAAAGCAATCTCAAGAAGGCCCCAACATACCTTAGATCAATGAAATTTATTCAAGGTGTGTTGTCAATCAGTGAAAAGATTTCATCAAACATACGACCAGTTTGTTGTCTCAATTTTCAAAACACAAGCAATAATAACCTCCGTCCTCAAGTAAACAAATTACAACAAACAAGGGTCTAGATTAGTAATACATTCCTTTTAAGATTAAAAAATATATCTTAACATATTTATCTTCATTTCCACAGTTACAACATCATGAAAAGTGATTACCATGATAGCTTACAAAAATCAAGGCATTACAGTGTTATATCAAATGTTAGCGATACAAAGGGTCACATAGGTTATAAAAATAAGATTAGGTGTTGCACAAGTGTGCACTCACGGATTTGGAATATCAAGAGACATTGTGTTGTATTTTTTAATTTTGTTTTCTGTAAAAAAAAGGGTTGCGCTCCATTAGGGTGAGCTAACCTCAAAAACTTGGCCTCAATTCGGAAAGGCTAATGAATTTATTACATATTATGTCCCATATTGTTGTGTTTCCATTACTTATTTGTACTATATGTTATGGATGTTTTGATCTCATTTTCAACACATATATGTATGCTTGTGTATGTATCATATTAGGTTTCCCATATTCATGTATGTAATGTCATTATACTATGAGTCCTTAGTAGTGAAATTAAACAATGGGACCTTGAGGTTGTTGGTTAAAACTTTCTTTTGTGTTCTATGTCACTTTTTACAAAGGATATTTTGAGTATGAAAAAACATACATTGTACGTGATTTTTTCTCCTAAATATATTTTAAGTTTATCGTGAATTTTTTTTAACAAAGAGAATAAAAGTACCAATCAAATGAACTTTAAGGCCCAACTCCTTCTAACATGTACTTGTAGAGACTTGTTAATTAGTTTCATGAAGAACATATATATTATAAAAGCTAATACCCAAACATGATAGCCTAATAGGTATATCCCTTTGAATGATATCATTTTATAATCCCACAACATTAACAATGATCAAAGTTGACCACACAACACATTGGGGTCTTATGGTATATACTTTTTCTATAGGAGTTGTCTCTTGTCTCAAAATCTTTCCATCATCAATATACATTATGCATGCATTCCAACTTGACCAATTCAATAGATTTTGTTACTATTGAAGCCTTCTCACCATCACAAGATCCTAATCATGCCTTCAATTGCAAAAATGGTAAAAGGGATATTGTTGTAAAACCACATATGGTATGTGTAGTCTTTGTTTGTAGAAACAATTACGATGATCACCTATTCTGGACATTAAACCTGGTAAAACATCATCATTGTTAAACAATAATCCAAAAAATTGATGTAAAGAGTCACAAAAATGCTCAACCAAACAAGGAAACTCAGATTCCATGCAACAGTTCTCTATGAGGACCTCTAGGTCATCTCATCCCAAAAGGGTGTTTTTATGTCCATAACCTATAAAAGTCATTTGTGATGCATAACGACCTCTAAAGGTTGTAATAGATGTCATTCTAAAACAAGGACTCAAATGCTCATTATTTCTCTAACAAAGGGCGGCATAGAGTTTTGAAGGCCAAACATCTCCACAGTTACCGAACTTCAAACAAATGTGAGCCAACCTTTTTAAAGGATAAAATACATTTTTGACTACAGTGGAAGAAAACAAACAGTGAGGAGAAAACAAGGGGTCTTGTAGGCTGAACGTTGCAGTGGTCGGCACCTAGACCCATGTCTGCAATATGAATCATCATATGGCTCTTGCTCAAGATATATCATGACATGTTAGAGCACTAGATTTTCCTTGTAGGCTTGACATATTTAGTGGGGAAAGAAGGATAACATTAGAAAAATGGCAAGGAGCAGCACCTTTATTTTATCAATTCATGTTCACCCTGGTCCTTAAGTTTCAGGAAGTGATGTTAGACATATTCATTCCCTATCAAATGAGTTTGATTCTTTTTGGCTATGGTTTAATCATTATTCTGGGAGGGTTAAGTTTGAGAAGGGTTAGGAGTGGAGATAGGTTGGGATTTTTGAACTTTTTTAGAAGTTTAAAAGGACAGGCCCCAGAAATGTCATTGTTGTGTCTTGGAACATCCTAGCATCTCTGGAATTTTTGAAATGCTTCCTCAACATTTCCGTAGTTGTTTTTGAATAGGAAGGATATCAACAATGAAATGTAAGCCTGGAGACAGGCAGAGAGGTCATTTCCCACAACTTGAGTTATTAGTCATGAAAGGAAAATTAGTATAGTTAGCGTCAATCTCAGTTGTCAGTGACACTTCCCGTAATACATTAGCATAGGGATTATAAAAATTTGCACACATTTAGTTGGTATATAAATTTTTCTAAAAGGCCTTTGGGATCACCATTTGTAACTATAAATATCCACTGTTAATTAAATAAATTAACAAGCTTTTAATTCTTCTCATTGTTTTCTGATTCATTATTGTATATTAATCAATTATTCCTCTATTGCCCATCATTGTTGCATATCATTCTGACTTATACAATTTTTTGGAAAAGAAAAGTAATACTTCAAACATTTAGGAAAATATAATTAAATGTAAATCAAAAAATAAACCAGGGAAGAACAAATAATTGACAAGAAAATGGAAATTACATAAACACGTGGAAAAGAAGGGAGTGTTTCTTTGTCTCTGGATCAAAGTGCTTTGTACCCCTGTAACTAGGCCTACTGATTTAACTACAAAGGTCAAATAATTGTGTTTTCAATACATTTTAGATAAACATAGTTCCCGATATACTTCACTATCAGAAACAAGTAACATAACAACATATCTAATGGTAAAATAGCTTGTTTCTTCCTCCAAGTGTGAATAGATGATGACAAGAAGCAAAAAAAATCACCATAATCTAGAATGTACAATTAACTGTAGTTATGTTTTTAAAACTAACTACACATAATAATTGGCACATTGTTACTTGTTTTACAATGAATAGCATGCCACAAGTATTTCCATCTAAGTTATATGATTGCAATAGTTTTGCCCAAGAAAGGAAGAACAAAATGCAACATGAATGGACATAAGCATTATTTTGTGAATGCCTAGAGTTGAAGACATACTGTTGATCTGCGAGACAAACAGAGAGCCAAAGAGGTGGGCTAGGAAGTGTCATCGATGCAAGATGCAAATATCAAGATAAGCCAAGGGAAACCATAGCAATACATAATCCATACTCTAATTTAATTTTTTTGGTTTCATGTGAGAAAGACACTTCAACCCAAATGACTGTGCTAAAATACAAGTTCAGACTTCGCATGACATGACATTTGCTTATGCATAGAGATAATCAAAGAGGATACCAAATACGTACTGAATATTGAGAGAAAAGTGGTGCAAAAATGTAAGCTAATTGTATTACAAGATGGAATAATTATCACTTGACATATGAGCATAAAAGAAAATTAGGAACCAAAAATCACAGTAAAAGAGAAAAGGTGATAAGGTTTGATAGAAAAAACAGATTGTTAAAGTGTGCGTGATCAAATAGGGATCTGAGAAACTAAACATGATTTTTTTGGTGTGACCTTCCTTCTATTTGGTTGTTGTTGGGCTGGAGCATCTTTTGCTTCACGAGCAGCACGCTTTGCTAAATTCGTTTGATGCCTCTTTACTTGTGTATGTAAAAAAAATAACAATAGTGACCTGCCACAATCTCAAAGAGGTGAACAATTAAAATAAAAATGGCGACCCTACTCCAATCAACCTGCAACAGCCAAGGAAGAATAAACAGTGAGGAGAAAACAGGGGGTCTTGTAGGCTGAACTTTGCATTGATTGGCGTCCAAACCATCTGTAATATGAATCCTCTGCAGAATCTTTCACCGAAAAAGAACAGAAATACGAATTAAACCCTAGAAATATTGTGCAAACATGGGTGGCGACAAACAAATGGTTGCTGGTTTCTGTAAACCAATCGCAACTATAGCATGCAACTGCAAAATGCAAAAAAACACAAAAACGTCTAGACGCCCGTCGAAACCGTCAAAACGACCGTCAAGTCTAATCACTTTAAAAAACGTCCAAACGGATGTCAAATTTAACATAGTTTGAGAAACGTCCAGAAGGCTCTTGCCCATAGGGGGAACGCCTTTGGCGTAAATAGCTTTACATGGATGAGTTGACTAGTTGGCTCATCGAGCAACGCGACAAGCTGGGGCAAGTTCCTCCTGATTTTGTTTATAACGGCCTCAGAAATGGCCTTCAGCCCTTCTTTTATCTCCCCACTTCGCTAAACTACGCCTCGGTGAGCTTTTTGTTTTCTTGCTTTTGGCTTATGGCAAGCCCCCTGTATTTCGATCAACTCTACGTGTTCCTTGACATATGCTCCACCAAGCACATCTCTGCTTTAGGGTTCACCGACCCCTAAACTTCCGTCCAACGTTGACTCGGCCGACTCTTGTATCGTTGGACGAGTTCGAATGTTGCATTAGCTCCACGTTTCACACTCTGCGCTGCTCCTCATTAGCTTGGATTGTTATTCGATAACGATTCCCCATTTAACGCCACCTCTCATATCCTTTACTTGATGCATCATCTATCGACTCGCCAACCATTATTATCACCTTCGAACCCCCATTACATCTTCGGCATTGCGTAGGACTTGATGACCTTCTCCGAAGGCTTTGAGACGTGTTTCTAGCTCGCCCAAAGGGCTGACTCCATGTGTGCCATGACTCGCCGACCGAGTGGAGACTGAGCCTCAACTTGGCACTACCGTCAAGTCGCCATGCATTTGGAGATTTCCCATTCGGATTTTCGAGATTTTGTATTTCAGGCCCTTTGCACTGTTCATCCTCAGCCGAGTTAAAAGTCCCCCGAAGAACATTTCTCCCAAAACTCCGAAATGTGTTTACGTTGAATTACCATAGCTTGTTGACCCCTGCAATTTCGGGTATTCAGACACTTTGCGTTTGGGCTCATTTGACTTGCCACTTTGGGGATTTTTGCCACCGAGTTCCGAACCGACATACAGTGTTGACTCCCAAAAATCGCGAGTACTTTCGGGCTTTTGGGCCTTTTTTCCAATTTTCGCATTTTGCTGGGCGAGAGCCGAAAGTACTTCGGGATCCAGCTCCACATAAAATTATGACTCACTCGTCATGTCAATTTTTATCCCTATGCGTTGAGTCATTTTGCGAGCCTTCCAGCTTGTTTCTCCCGTCAATCAGTTCAACTCGCTTGGCTCGAGCTACGCCTGCCGACTTCAATCCATTATCTTTTCCATGGCTGAAACGGCCCTTCACGTACATGGTTCATTTTCATCATGGCTCAATCCTATGAGTTTCTTTCTCTTACGCGATTTTCGAGCTCCACCTGTCTGCATTGCCATTTGGGGCTTCACGGTTGAGTCCCATGGCGCGACCTCCTCTCACGAGCTCCACATTTAAACCGCATCCTACGCGGCTCGGCATTGCCCGTGGTTGACTGATAATCTTCCTCTCCAATTTTTAATTAATCGGTCTTTCACCTATAAATTTTTCAGCTCATACCATGATCCGACATCGCCGTTAACATCACGAGCCCCACACTACATGGTTCCCCGCCATTGTCTTGCATGTTGGCCTATTTTGACGTGAGCTCATTCTTTGAGCTATTTGTTTTCTTGGGTCCTTGTCAATGCTAATCGAGCTTGCCCCTTAAGCTCCCATCTTCATGGCTGACATGTCGTACCTTCAAGATTGATTCATTTCTACATCAATCAAGCTCCTTTTTCCTCGTTTACTCATAACAATTCGCTTCCTCCAACCATGGCTCGATGCCACGCCCAAGTTGATATAGATTGGTTCTCAACTCATTTGGTGACCCAACAACTTGGCTCGTGAATGAGCCCTTCCCTACATTGTTCTCGTGAGCCAGCCGAGCTAGTTCTTATTGAGCCCGACCACTTGGCCTCCCTACTTGTTACGTGCTACCGGATTAACCTTCCAACTTGCTCAGGCGAGTTTCCCGTCGACTATGGTTCATGACACTTCTATGGCCGAGTTGGCCCATATGACGACTCGACTCACCGAGCTACTCGGTGAGTCCTTTCCTGCACTACATTGGTGAGCTCAACGGGCTCGACCCCTATCCACAGCAGAGGACCATTCGACATCGCTCACCGATGCCCCTCCACATAGCCAATCTCAAGGAGCTTGGCTCCAACTCATTTAACCGATACTGATCCCGTCAACGAAACTCAACCAGATCGGCAAACACTTCATTGAGCTACTTGGCGAGCTCTTTAGGGACCCATTTGAACTTGTTTAACCCTGGATCGCTAAATTTATGATTTCTTGGAATTTTTTCGTGCTATTAGGATGGTGAAGACCAGACATCATGAGTTTCAGGCCTAAAGTCTGATTTTGGCTTATTTTGCTTGTTTTAACCGAGATCGGGACCGCTGAGGGCCATTTTTCATCCTTAATAAAATCTTAGACTACTCAACACCAAGAAGAGGAGAAATTTCCTCTTATGATCTCAACACCAAAAAAATCACTAAATTGCTCTTGAGACCCCAGAAACCACTTGCGAAGCCAATTCTACCATGTTCGGTGCTTTCGGCCCGCACACCCCTATTCTCCATTTTTCCCAGGGGAAAAATATATAATAGGTGTCAGACTGAAAGTAGTAGTATGTAAGTAGGACTAGATAATTACATAAAGCGAATGATTTTATGTCTACACACATGCTTCAATAATAGAATTTAAAAAACCTCACAACTCCAAAAAGTAGAAAAAATAGATCAAATATATGGAATCATTAATGTTACCATGAGTGTGGAGTTAAATTCCTAATTTTGTCTTGTAATATGGTAGAATTATAATATGGATGAGCACCTAATTTACAAGTTTAGGGAATACATATTTAATAGGACCACTCAGATGATTATCACAATCAACAATGCAAAGGAGTGACCTCGGATCGCATGTTAGAATATGTATAATAATTTGACCCTTATAGTGAAGACTATCAATATCAAGGTTTGTGCAAGAAGATGTTCTTTCCGAGGACAATAATATCCTCATTTTTCTAATAGAATAATTAGTGCCAGCTTGAAGAATTTGAAGCTAAAAGAGTGCATCACATCAATATATTTATAACACTCAACATAAATTAGGGTAGGAGTAGGTGAAATTGTGGAAACTCTTCCACCTACTCATTTACTTTCCATGGAGAATGAAAATAAGGACTTTCATCAAGATTTATGCTAACTAAATTAGTTACAATCTCACCTTAGTACCGGAGTAGGAAGGTTAATTCAAGTGACACATACTTCATAAATAATTTACTATACATAAAATTAAGATATATTATTTTCATATATCATTTTGTGTTGTTTCCAATACACCATTGAAATAAATTCATATATGGCCAAGACATCATTGATTTAATTTCGTTCATTACAAAAATATATTTTAGTGAAAGTTGTAAGAAGGAGACAATAAATGAGTATACTATAAAATTATCTTCATTAGTTTCAATAAGGGTAAAATCCAAGCTGATGTGAACATTCCATTTAGAATAAAATAAGAAAGGATCAGTTATGAATAGGAAAATAGGATATTTGACGTATGATCATGAATACTCTCACACCAATAGTGATTTCAATCAATCTATTGACTGCATATATATATAATGATTTTTATGATGGTCTACTTGTATACTCCAAAAAAATATTGATTTCACTCAATTTAACCCAAATAGAGCCTTCCACATGACTGTACAAGATGACTGAGATATCCTATAAGCATACTTTTACACACATATAAAAACATTATTTTCTTTGTTCCTCTTTACTAAATGTTTTAAAAAAAAATTGACATGAAATATATATTTGTAAATGGGAATACCAAAAATTTTCACAATACATTTCTGGGACTAAGCTTTATGGTATAAAAGAGAATCATAACAAGCTTTAATAAAAAATTTAGAGTCTTGGAGTATTCCAAATTAATGTATACATGATTCAAACCTTCCAAAAAATCATCAACATATGTACGTACCCATAACATGAGTGATGACGTTAATTTGATTATGGCTAATATATATTAAGGATTTGACTATTCTCATGAAATAAATACTGAATTAGGTAATAAGATTGAGATGAGTTTTTCTAGACCTTGGAACTATGCAGAAACTTCATTCCATTATTGAAATTAGATTAGTTAACCATGAACAATAAAACTCTACAAACTCCTTTTGTCTATTATTACAAGCTTGCTTATAAAACTTTGAAATATCTTTCGTTCAATTTCCACTCAATTATAGGTTCAGTTTCTTTGAATGAAAATCCCCCATTGTCTCTCCCTTGTTGTTTAAATTATGGTAGAGAAGAAAAAACACATTTTTTCTTTCTCAACCCAAGGTGGTTACCAAGTAAGGTTGCACAAGCATTTTGAAGTTAAATAAGCTGATATTCCATCCACAATGTGCCTCTAAGTCTCCATTCTATTACATTGAAGGATCAAGATCAAGAAAGGAAATAAGACTAAAGGAAACACATATTACATGAACTAAGAATTTAAATTCTTAAAATATTAGGTTTAAATGACAAAACAAGTTTGAAAAGATATGATATAAGGAGATAACAAGAAAAAGAAGAAGAAAATACTTTATTCACCCAAAATGAGGTCTAAGACCTCGAAAAATTAAAAAAATTCTATATACTTCTTGACTACCCTTGCATCATCTACCCTAGTTAACCTGATTTGAGTCATATGAACTTCAATATGATGATGTGATGAGATTTAGGGATTATTTGGTCACAATAATATCATGCAAAATAAATAAATCATGATTGCATGTTATGTTTTTCGATTTTATGGACCCTAACTACATCAATATCTAAAATAATAAGCAATATGGTTGAAGAGAGAAGTCACCCAGAGGTACATGCTTGTGCAAAAGAATGTTGCAATGAGGAAAAAGCCTACCATGAAGGAGGAGATGGCTAGTATAGAATATCAATGCACATGAGGTTACATGAATCCATAAGATAAGGAGATAGAGAAAATAAAATATGAGGGATAGAAGGATACATTGTTGAATATTGAAGGGTGCTAAAAAAATCCCACCAAAAGGAATAAAGTGAAAAGAATATTAACATGGTGAATGTTGGCCAAAAAAAAATTCGGCTGGAAAAACTTGTTTATTTCTTGCCAATGCTCTGGGAATCTAAGTCCCTCTACTTAATCAGTGAAATTTTTTTATAAGCATGCACGAAATAATGTGGATTTCTATGGTGATCTTTTGACCGGGGATCCAATAGGGGAACCTCACTAACCCTGCGGAAAAGCTAGCAATCTCTTGCTAGGTAAGACTTTGTTTGAAAAGTGGGAAAAAGGAGTGAGAAATGAGATAGGGGACCTAATGTTATAGGTAGGAAATAAGATTCCTACACACACTAGTCAGAAACTTCAACACATGCATTTATGAGAAGAAACAACCTTGCAAATGGCAACAAGATGAGATAAGATTGCGAACTCAAAATTTCTAAAATATCCTCATTAAAAAGACTACAAAATCCTTCTTCTTTCATTGATGCTTAAACAGAAGTTGAACATAGAGCTGGATTGTAAATTTATCCGTGCAACCCTACATTAAATATAGTAAAGGTAATGTATATTCTTTGTTTTAGGTTACTCTCCAACAAGATTACCATGTAAGGTATAGAGTAGATGGCAATAACTTTATAATCTAGATGGTCCTATTATACATCATGGAACAAAGAACACAGTCCTGTAAATGAACAAGTTTCATATCTATATTCCATCAAGTGATGGTTGCATATAGTATGATAATATGATGTAGGAAATTTTACTCCTTAGAACATTAAATTACAGCTTGAGAAAAGGGGCATACAAGTGATCTCTTACACTTCTTGAAGTCTGTGACTATTTTTGAATGATATTCAAGTGGTAAGTACTTTCAAAATCTAATCATGAATTTAGAACATTTGAAGAGAGCACGATAACAAAATTTTCAGTAACACCACACCAAAATCCAATATAATTATTCGACTAATAAAAACATAGGTCATTATTATTGATTCTTATACAACATTATTAGCAAAAGGGAATTCTTGACTCATCAAACATGAAGCACTACAATAAAGCTCATGATTGTCACTTGTCATTTCACTATGAACGAGGCATCTAAAAATAACCCACGTCAAGTAAGAAGAAAAGGAATCATCAGAAACGGATAAGGAATCAATATTAGAGATAGATAATGTGGACCCATGAACAAAATAGGGAATAATAAATCAATTCACAGATACCTTCTTGGATTCCTTTTACTTTCCTAAGATCTGCATCGGCTGTCGATTGTCATGTGGTTCTTTCCTTCATCCAATTCAAGAAGGAATAGGGGGAATCATCAGAAATGTACTAGAATTCAATATTAGAGATAGATAACATAAACCCAAGAACAAAAATATTGAAAAATAAATGGATTATTAGATACCTTTTCAGCCTCCTTCAGCTCACCTAAGATCTGCACTAGTTTTGCATTGTCACGTTGTTCAAGTTTGTGCACTAACAAGTTAGGAAGGAATAGGGGGAATCATCTGAAGGTTTGAAGGAATCAATATTAGAGACAGATAACATAGACCCATGATCAAAAATAGGGAAAAATAAATGGATTTGTGGATACTTTCTAAGCCTCCTTATTTTCTCACCTAAGATCCGCACCAGCTTGCCATTGTCATGTGGTTCTCTTCTGTAGTATATGCATGAGAATGAAACTTGCACCATGTCCCTTTGCACCCAATAGTGCACAAATTTCCATGTCAACATGATCTACCGCATTCATTGTTGCATTTCCTACTTACAAGACACCTTATAGGATAATGGAACATTTTGTAATTAATTTTTTTTATAAAGGGTATGACAATATAGGGAGGATAATAATTAAAGACAAAAATATGGAGATGGTATAAATTAGATAAAAAATACATTTTTTTCTCTAATTAATGTCCCAAAGCACCCCCCTTATAGTAGTGATACATACACGCTTCAACATGACTCTTTATACTTCTAACAAGCTAATGGTTCTTCATGTGCAACATTTTCCTTGCAGGAAGAATTTTCCACCATGGTTGTATGTAACACTTTATTTGCTATTGTATGTTATTATTTGCGGGCTTTATCCTATGTCTTGTATGATCATTGTTTGTATGATTCTGACCGCTTCAACCCTAATTTTCAAAGAATATTGTGATCAATGTCCCATATTTGAAACCCACATTTTAAGGAATACGTTTTCTACACTATTGCTTGTTTACATTGTCTTCTTAAAGTACACTTCTAACATTTTCTACTAACACATGTTTCTAGTCATATTTTTTTTATATGTTCCTTAGTTTCTACCATGTAGTACATTCCCTTCCCCTACAAAGTATCAGTTTAAAATTAGTTTCAGGTCGTCTCCTTTGGGCCACATTCTCCTGGCGATGTCTCATTGATTCAAAATGTAGGGGAATACATTGAGTGAATCAATCACCCCATATAATAGATCAAAGATTAAGATATAGACCTACATAGTATAGAAATAAAACAAAGTTACAGTTATAGAATGGACTAGATTCTGACTTGGGTCCTCATTTCAACACAAACACCAGCACCCACTTACATATAATAACACCTAGGCACTCCTGAAATTTCCTGCAAACCTATGAATAGGGGGTAGTTTCAGTTACTTTCTCATATCTTTATAGTCTATAATACTTTTCCAAAGAAGTTTCACAGGATCAAGAATTAGCTTAGGAATACAGAATGCATGCAATCTGTTACTATCTCCTTTTCAACACAGAACAATACAAACCTAAACATGGATCACACCATTTATAGTGGTGTCTAATTTGGGAAACAATTATAAAAGGAGAGTATCATTATACCTCTCTCCTCAACATTCTTTTGTCATGGTCTGAGATTTCCCAAAAAACTTGCACTTGGTGTGAGATCACCTAGAAAACTCATTCTTGGCGTGAGATCGCCCAAAAACATCCCTCTTTGTGTGAGATAATCCAAAAAATTAGCTCCACTACATCATTTTAGGACAGTTTCTATCCTTTTCACTCTTCACGGATTAGGTGCACACTTTCCTTTTTACACATTTTTACACACTTATGCAAACATTTTTAATATACACATATTTGACTACTTCTTTTCTCTTCTTTTACAAGTCTATCCTTTATACACAACAAGAAGCAACCCCACATTAAGAAAAAACAAATCATAACATTAGTACAACTCAATAGGGTTTACCCCTAGGGTTACTTTCTCTTTCTTAGATTCCACACTTAATTTGTATCACTTCACACTTTCACTTGTCCTCCTTGGAACACTATCACCATCACATTCTACATGGTTATCAGGTACACATCTCTTATCTACTTTATGTTATCAAGTATTTACTCAAAAACATAAATTGGGGAAAATTTAGACATAAAATCACACACTTGGGTACATTTTGAGGTTTAGAAACACATAATTACATTCATATGATTCTTAAGTGCGGAAACTAGTAATCGACAACTATCTTTGGCTTTTTTTTTTTATGGTCTTCTTTCTAGTATTTTCCACCCTATATCCTAGAGGACAATACTTTATTTCTCTATATTTTATGACTTTGAACACCAACACCCAGACAAGACACCAGCACCCAAGTATCCCTATCCTCTTTGGGTGCCCTTGACCTCTTTCTATCTTATTCACTCTTTTTAGGCCTCTTTTATCTTTTAAGAATCTTGTTTTCTTATGGGTATTCCTACTAGTGTTCAATTACAAAATTCAATGAGGGAAACCATATAAATATAAAGCTATGTGACCAAAATAAAGGAATAGGCTCTAAGAATCTATTATCATCACCAGGGTTCATTTTAAGACACCTCTATAAAATTGTAGGTGGAAAATACCTGGCGAATATCCCCGGAACCAGTTTCAGTGAAAGGTGAATTTGACAGTATTCCAAAACAAAAATTTCACCTGGTTTTTCATGGCTCCATCATTGACGTGTGACAACAAGACGTCAATAATCACTCCTGACGCGTGTCAATGGAACGTCCAATGGTCTTGTTGACACGCGTCACTGGCTCCAATTGACGCACGTCAATGGCTTCTATTGACGCGCGTCACCGAAACTATGACGCGTACGACAACTAAATACATTGATGTGACAACTGGATCCATTGACGCACGTCAATAGTCTTAGCTGACACACGTCAATGGATCCAGCTGTCGCACGTCAATGGATTCTATTGACGTGTGTCAATAGACTTCTATTGACGTGTCAACCAGGATTTATTGACGCGCGTCAATAGATCAGTTGACGCACGTCAATAGAACAAATTGACGTGCGACAATTGGATCCATTCGACGCGCGTCAGCTAGGACTATTGATGCACGTCAGCTAAGACCATTGACGCGCGTCAATTGAAGCCATTGACGCCTGATTTAGCCTATAAATACCCTTCAACTGGTCATTTTCTCATTTTCACCTTCCCGCTCTTGAATTTTTGCAGGTCTCAATCGTTGTCAAAGACGCAAGTACAACTATAATGTCGACTTCACATGCTTCCCAACTGCAAGTTCAGGAAAAAAATCAAGAGAATCCAATTCAATCGATTTCCAAGATCATCTACAGGAATCCCTTATGCCCTCACATCCATACTATTTTAAAGATGTCTTCAGAATATAAAGATTTGATGGATGCGTGTGAATTTACAGGGCTCGTTAATATGCCCCATTTCGAAACAGATCCGGATATTTTGAATTACCTTCTGTCATCCTACAATTCAGAGGATGACCTTTTTTATGTGACTCTGAATGATGGCCGAATGTTCCAATTCAGTATCGAAGCAAATGACATCCATCGGTTTACGGGCCTTCCGTTCAGAAATTTACCAATTGTTACAACCAAGGCAACACTTGTGGAAGAAGACAAGAAATTTCTCGAATCAACGTTCGGTTTCCATGTTGATTGTAAGTATAATTCGTTTTAATTCATATTTTTTATTCTGTTTTTTATTCTGATACAATTTGCTGTTATAAATTTATAGTAATTTTCACTGTTTCGCATTTGCAGCCCATGTCAATAAATCCAGGCGTGGTGTGGATACACAATCAATTGCACACCACTTTCTTGCTGCACTTATTTCATTTTTTCAATCCAGAATTGTTTTGCAGGGTCGCCAAACAGATATACCAAATTGGGCCATTGCATACATTGTTGCCACTATCTCAAAACAAAAATTCGATTGGTGCACATATCTATCCAAAAAAATAAGAACTGACCTAACAAATTCAAAACTTTCAGAAAAACCTGTCATTTATTCAACAAACTATCTCCTCGGCCTTTATTATGAGGCACTTTTAAATTTAAAAGATAAAAAAATTCCTACTTGCACTGATGAGGAGTTGATGAAGTTGTCAATTCCATTTGAAGAACAACAGGTATAAACTATTTAGTTTGTAATTGTATTTCAATTTTTGACATTACATTGTGCACAGTTATTAACACTTAAATTTTAATGTTTTGCAGAGAAGATATCTTGAAGCCCTTCCCCAAAAAAAGGTTTTATCGAGAGGAAGAGGCCAACAACACGCTGAGGCTTCGGGGGACTCCCAATCTGAAATGGAAGCTCACTCCTCTCCAAACCCTCAACAGTTTGAACTCGTTAAATGCCAGAGAAGTAATACCTTCTCATATATTATTTACAAATTCCAAAGTTGCATATTTATTTTTCAATTTAAATTTTAACCAAATGAATTGACAACATTTAATATTGATGAATTGCAGGGACTTTGGAACATACACTTGTTTCACAAACTCAACCTTCTTCCCCAACTCACTCCATACAGTCGCATGCATTCATATCTTCTGAACAGACACTGAGTACAACTCCTACAAGGCCACCCTTAGCACCGAGAAAAACAACCCCTCGACAACAAGGTACAACTTTTCGATAGTACGTTTAATTTCGTAGTTTTTGACTTTATGAATTGTTTTCCTATTTTTCATTTTTTTCTTGTACTTTTCAGCACATGTCAGTCCTGATCAAACTACGGCACCGACACCCACTCAACCAATAATTTTTAAAATGCCAACCAGAGGAACAGTGAAAAAGAACATTGGTAAACGCATGCCACTTGCTCCGGCCCCTAGTGGGACACTAAACATTGCCTCCTCCTTTCGAATTCCAACTCTCTCACTTGGTGGCTTGCCCAGTGCAACGGGCATATCTGTTTTGAACAATATAAATTTAGATGAAGATTATTTGGGCATTGATAGCAATGACCCAACTGGTTTTTTCAATACCCGCGAGATGATTCAAGGCCAGCAGGTATACTTCAAATTTCAATTTAAATATGCTTTACAATTTTGAATTACATTTCGATTTAAATTTATTTATCTAAATCTTGATTAATTTTTTCACAAACAGGATCAGCCCACCCAAAGGCAGAAACAAGTAGCAGTTGATCTTGCTGAAAGCCCCCATACTTCTCCAGCAAGATCATCTTCATCAGATTCAGATAGTGAACAGTTGCTACCTTTTCCTTTGGAGAACTTAATTGGTTATGATTGTCAATCCCATGTCAGTGAGTTTATTCTTCCTCATATCAATCAGCTTATAGAATGGGAGAGAAGGGCTAAAGTTCTTATCAATGAGATTATTAGTCGTTATGAAAATTATTGGCAACGGGATAGTTTATACGCTGCAGTCCAGAATCAACCTGCGAAGATGGATTCCTTACTTACCCAAGTAAGAAGTGGGACTGTCACGTATAACAACAACTATAAAGATGACATTTTAGATAAGTCATTAAACAAATTGGAAAATATTAGTGCCGAGGCCTAGGCATATTTTAACAAATGGTCCAAGGACAAGGATTTGGTAGCAATTGCAAATGCCGAAAGAGATAGAGTGGTTGTAAGTACTATTACTTTCAAACAATCATTCTTGTTAATTTGAAATTTTCATTTTTTAGTAATATTTTGAATTGACATTACTCTTTTTGTGCAGTTGAAATATGAAAATTTGAAGAGTCAGGCGAAGGTATTGCAAGTTCACTTGGAAACAACAAAGAACAGTTTATCCGCAGCAAAAAATTTGAAGCAAAATATTGTTTTGGTTAACAAACAAAACAATACACTAAAGTGGATAATTAAAGAGCACGGTTTCGACCCTGACATATTATTCAATGCTAAAGCAGCAGCTGATCCAAATTTGTTGTCGCATGGAGATGCGACAAATCAAGAAGAAAGAATTTTAAAAAATTATGGACAGTGCTGCGGAAGATCTTATAAGTTCAGGGGTTATTTCTGTTATTGGGGAAAGGGGTACAACCATAGTGGAAGAAGCCGTTGGGGAAGGGAGCAGAGGAGTACAATTGGATAAAGAAAAAGAGGGTTGAAAACTAGAAACTTTTATTATTGGGGAAACTTTAAATATTGAGTTTGAAAACTTCTAATATTGAGTATGGTATTTGAATTTAATTATATATTTAATCAGTCTTTAATTTTGATTGCATTAGATGGTGATTATCGTGAATTATATGTATGTTTCTTGTTTACTTGCATTGTCATGAATTGTATGTGGACGTAGATGATGAATGATGATAATTGATAATTAATGATAGATGATGATGATGAAAGATGATGAATGACGATAATGATATGATATATATGGACGATGATCAATTTAATGTGGATATAGATGATAAATAAATGGAATGTGTTATAATGGATATAGATGACATTTATGATTAGAATGGATATATATGAGATTAGAACGAATATAATTGTAATGATATGATTATGAATTATTTTTAGAAAACTGGAATTGTTTTAATAAATTTAAATTAGATAAATAATTGTGTTAATAATAATTGTAGTGTCAGGACTCAGGATTATGATAATGATATGGTGATGATATGATATATATGGATGATGAGGAATTTTATGTGGACTTATATTTAAAATTGTATAATGTATTGTTTATCCCACAGTGAAAAAAATATATCAAAGGATTTTGCACATATAAAAAATAAATTAAATATAATTTTAAGAAATCAAGAAAGAATCATCACTGGTAAGAAATTAATCATAATTACAAATATGATAGGGTTTAGCTTACCTCTTGCGTAATAGATTGCTGTGAAATCATCAACGGTAACGTGCTAGATAGGGTTTGTTTTACCTGAAATTGTAGATAGAGGGGTGAGTTGCCTGACATTGTCAGTCATGAGAAGTGCCAGCAACATCTTTAAATATATAGACCAGCAACATCTTTAAATAAATGTAAATATATAGAATTAGACCTGTAACATCTTTAATGATAACAAGAGCTGAAAAAATGTAAAGTAACAAACAATAAGATTATGTTCAAGAAGATACCTATTCAAAATTGAAATCATCACCGGTAATGTGCTAGATCTTTGTCTTAAAAAAATTCAACACAAAAAATGGATTAGTAGATAGATGGGTGAGTTGCCTGACATTGTCAGTCCCGAGAAGTAACAGCTTCCTCGGATGGATGTCAACCCACGTTTTCAAAAAATAAAAAGATTGTATTTAACTAAATGTAAATACATAGACCTGTAACATCTTTAATGATAACCAGAGCTGAAAAAAATGAATAGTAACAAACAATAAGATTAAGGGGAAAAAGATACCTCCTTAAAGTTGAAATCATCACTGCCACTGGTAATGAGCTAGATCTGTGTTTAAAATTTAAGAAAACCCAACACGAGAAATGGATTAGTAGATAGATGGGTGAATTGCCTGACATTTTCAGTCTCGAGAAGGACCTATAAAAAGATTGTAGTTAAATAAATTTAAATATATAGACCTGTAACATCTTTAATGATAAAGATAAAGATAAAGAAGATACCTATTTAAAGTTGAAACAATCCATTATCAATAGCTTCATCAAACTCGATGTTGTCTTCTGTAGAATGTGACGATGAGCCAATTACACTCTCAAGGTTGGGAATATTTGTACTTGTAGCTGTATTATTCACACCTCTTCTTTCGCAAAGGGAATTCCAATGCGTAATTGCTCTGTCAAACGGAAAGGTTTCGATGGAGTATCGAGAAACATAACACCTCATGCAACTTTCCAGATTTTTATCCAACCTGTTTCTCTGTTTTGATTTTATAAATGACAATGCACTAAAAACCCTTTCATCCTCCACAGACCCCAAAATCATTGTTTGGCATAACTCATATAATCTGAAATATTCACTGATATCTTCTTGTAAGATAGAACTTTGATAGATTCCTTGCCACAGCGTTGTAATAGCACCACTTTCAGAAGGTTGATCTAAATTCTTATATTGGTTCCTCATTGTTGTTGCAAAATTTGTTGACTGAAACTTTAATAAATCGGCATTCAGTATACCTTTGATTTCCATACCCTTGAGCTCTGAAGTCTTTGTAAATTGTTCCATTATTGTACCCATTGATTTATGGAAATGCTTTCTGACAAAGTCTGCACGGCCACCTTCAGTATTCCAAAAATTAGGATTCATCACACCCATGGCTTCCAGAATTTTATCTTTACAGAAATGTTCCCTAATTTTTGATGACAAGGTTTCTGAAAATTTTTAAATTTTTATTCTTGTTTCAACTATAACAGACTCAAACAAATTATGTGTCACGGGAACATCTTCTCGTTCTGATCCTGTAATATATTGGCGTTTTTGCAAAATGTGCAGTGGTATTTCCCTCCCATTAACAGTGATGCAGAGTTGATCATGGATATTAAATCTCAAAAAGGTGTTAGGATTTTTAAGATCTAATAAAGCTTTCCAATTCTCAAAAACAGGTGCATCAAAACTATCTTGGGAACAGTACAATATATCAAGACTTTGGCATACCATTTTTATCATCCGTATAAAATCCACAATATAGATTAATCTGCCTTGTGCATGCTTCATCAGTGTATTGATCTCCTTTAACATTGGAAGAATACCAACCAATGTAAGCAATGTCTCCAAATCAGTTAAACGGAACAACAAGTCCCTTGCCCTATCAACTTCATGATGGTATTTGTGCATGAAACCAACCAATGAAGGATACTCCTCACGAAATCTGCATGCAGGTTCATACAAAGAGATCCATCTAGTCTCCACATCCTTCAGAAGTTTTTTGCCATCTGTAATTCCAATTGCAAATTTTTGGAACTCGAGAAATCACTTTGGGCTGCTTGACATATAGGCATGAAGTTCTCGTATAAGGTCTTCTAATTTAGCAACGTTTTCATGGTTACTTACCATTTTATACGCTAAATTCATTCTGTGAGCCATACAGTGAATTGGTAGCATATATGGGGCCACTGTTGTTTGTAATCTAACACATAGCCTTGTTCAGTGACCCCGCATGACAGATGCACCATCTGCTCCAACGCATACCAACTTCATAGCAATTTCATAATCAGTCATTCCAGAAACATCTTTCAAATGAGAAACAACTATTTTATGTAGGTTTTTGGCATTACAGTTTTCAACCATTTTCATAACACCCAATAGATGAGGTGTCCTTATATGATTTTTTAAAGTATAGACATGGATACATACCCATGCGGTGTTGTCGACTGCTGTCACTTCATCAATTGAAAGAGAGATAAAGTTTGCTTTTTTTACATTCTCTTTCAAATCTTCCTTCTCTATCATCGAGAGGCATTTTTCCATTTCCCATCCACTACTTTTAGACCAATGAGACTGAGGTACATTCAGCATTCCGTTAAATTGATACAAAACTTTGAAATCGAGGAAATCTGAAATCGCTCTTCCTTTTTTTAGTATTTGAAAAAGAGTAGAGAATTGTATGAATTTTGCATGTAGATTTGTTTCTTTCATCTTACCAATATGCGATGTGATCATTCCTCCCTTTTCCAACAGATGTCTATGTTTTTTCTGCTTTGCCTCATATTCCGCTGCATATCTAACATGCATGCATTCTTTTTCAGTTTTCCACCTATGTGTTTTGATTTTCTGGCCATCCGCCCCCGTTACAGTCAAATATTGTTTTCCACAATGTTTTTCTATAGTGTCCAGCTTCAGTTGCATTTTTTGTTGCTTTCCCAATTTCCACGTACATATTGTACATGTACATTCAGATGGGATCTCTTCAGAATTAGATGATTGTATAGGTTCAATAAACGGAAATTTAGCTGCCCAATAAAACTTGTATGTCCTGCCAATGGTCCACATATTCTTGTTCATTTTCAATGCTTTACTTTTTTGAGTAGAATTTTGAGCAATATCACAATCACCTGGTTTCCTCTTTCTTGGACCGGAGTTTGATTTTGATTTTTGTCTTCCATTTTGCTGAGTGTTTGTATCTGTGATATATAGATTCAATTCTGGTTGCACCCAAAGGGAACAATATCTTCAAGATCTGGCATATTATCGTAGGTTTCATTTGTTTGACTTTGATACTGTGCAGAATGCATGTCCACCTCAATAATACCTTCCACACAGTCAGTATTCTGATTCTTTGTGATGCCTGATATATGATTGGTATTTTCAATATCTGTATCTGCAGAGTTTCCAAAATACTTGAAGAGCGATTTCTGAGATTTCTTACTTACTTTTAGGTTATTCGCATTCTTTGAGCTGGCACCTTCCATTATTATGAAGAGAGTCCTGCATCAGCAAAAGAACCAAGTAGCGAATCTGTCCACTTTCTGGACTCTTTTTCACGTGTCAACTATGCACTTGTCACGCGTTAACAACCTATTCAATGTCACGCATCCACTGTCTGAATATATTGTCGCACGTCAACACTTCCCTTGTTGCGCGTCAACTGCTATGCCCAAGTCGTGCGTCAATATTGCCTTTTTCGCACGTCAAAATTGCTCTTGTCGCGTGTCAACAATGCCCTTGGCGCGCGTCAACACTACTTTTGTCATGCATCAACACTGTCCCTGTCGCATTTCCACAACGAACAATCACAGGCTAACAGTAATCTGAATCTCTAGTGCTTAAGGGTATGCGAGTTCAAATTTCACAGTATTGGTAATTTGGTAAGCTACTTGAGGTATACTACCCGGTGAATCACCTAGGTTTTTTATAGGTTTGATGTTTTCAAATGAAGGTGAAGCCGACCCCCCCAGAAAAATATACTATATATTTTAGGCGAACAGGACACCGACCCACTCCGAATAATTCACCTTTTCAAATTTTCCTAAAATTAAATTTTCACCATATTACGAATATTCGCCACTAAAATTATTCCTGTTCACAATGAAGACATGGCATGAATAATCTAAAATCTCAACTTAGAATAGATTGAGAAGTGCCTTATCCATTGGGCCTTGCAGAGTCATGTATAACCTATAACAAGAGAGAAAGAGTGATTCGAAAATAATCAAGTTTTTATCTACTTGATCTTGGACCTTTATAGGCTTTAATTATTTGCCGATAATTTACTCCTTTTAAGTAATCAATTTAAAATAAATGCAAGACAATAAGACAATTGCACAATGATTGATTACGGAGTTTGGCAATTGCCTACGTCTCCGAGTTCGTGGTCGAACCGTTCCACTAGTAAAAACTTATAAGTTATAATAGTAATTTCACAAGAAAAACTAATGGAAACTATTAAGAACTTGCTTAGAAAAATATCTAGACCTTCGGACGACAAGAGTGAAAGATAGCACCCGACATCCACTTTCCTGGTGTATTCGACAAGCTCTATGGCACCAGCTCCACTCCACAAAAACATCTGGTTCTCAATCGGCCTTCCAAACGCTTTGTAATGCCCTATGGCACTCCGGTCGATATTCCAGGCTTCACAATAATTTGGTGTGGCGCTATGGGCCAACTAGGTAGTATGAATAACTCCTAGCCACAAATATTTAATTTACTATTGCCTAAAAATAATAGGTCAATAATAATTAAAATATCAATGCCTAAATAAATTAGGTCTTCACACAACTATGCCCATAGGCAACTAACTCTCCTCTTCGCTCACTCTCCGTCTTTCCGAGCTCTAGGAATGAGATTCTCCGTTGCGTTTGTATGTGTCTATTACAAAGGAATGGGTTCCCTATTTATACAATTTTAGGGCCCTTAAAAAATGCAATTAGCATTTATCCTAAGGCTAAAAATATCATAACTTGTATCATAGTTGATGGGATAGACTTATATCCATTTAGATGGATTGCATTGTTTTAGTGGGTATATCCCACATTTTGAGCATGGCATTTTTAATGGGATAAATTCCCATATATGGCGGTGGGGGATATTGTTTGAGGCTTTATTAATCCTTTCCACGCATTTTAGGTGGTCAAAAGACCACTTTGGAGCATAACCGGCCCCACCTTGATCACCACATGGATTTCCACGCATTGATTAGACCCTTACAACACCGCTTCACCTTCTCTCTTCCACGTGGAAATGTAGCATGTTGGAAGCTTATGTAGGCATACTAATGTATAAACATTAATATAAAAGCATAGATATCTATATGCGTGGTACATGGCATTTGGGAATAATGTGTGGCAAATAATTACAAGGTAATTTGAAATTTGACCCACATGAAATATGGCGAATAAGACCGCTTATCGACCTGCGATTGGAAAATCAAATGAATTTGATGAGTGGTGGAAAGCCATGTGGTCGCTTGTGGACCCAACACATTGGCGATAATACCATAGTCCACTCAGCGGCCAGGCTCCCCCTCTGTAATAAAAGTTGAGCCTCTTGCTCCGATGTGCTATTCCATTTCATGATTGTCGAAGACCGGTGGTTAAAACCCCTTCAATTTTGCCAACACCTTTTGCCATGTGTCACATTGCGATTGGTCCAATATTGACAAGTTGACTAGAGTTGACTTTCCCACTGACTGAACTTTGATCGGACATATCTAGAGCTCCTGATGTCCATTTGTCGCATTGTCATAGTTGATGGAAAGCTCTCAAAATGATCTTCTACACTGACACCGTTTAGGTATTTCTACAGAAATTTTGAAATAAAAATGATCCCTTGATCACACCTCCCCACTGAGAAAGGATTTTTGTCCCAAAAAGCTTCCATACTATTCTGAATCTAAAAAACTCTGCTGCCACCTCAGAAGTGCTACTGTAGTAGACCCTTGGGTCTTCTCCTCTAACCTTCTCACTTCGACAACTCTGATCCGATCCTAGGACCTGTGGGTTATGGGCCCATGACACTTCCATTGTGCCACTCAGATATCCAAAGAAGACCTCCACGCCTCCACTATATGCTATTAAGTTTCTGAATGAAACCTCAACGCTCCTTTTTGTGCGGTGCTAAGCTTCTTGATATTTGACAACAAGGATCTTATTTTACTCTATAACACGACTCCTGGCTCCGATTTGATTTCATAGAATCCAAACTAGTTTGAAAGAACTCCATGTTATGTAGAGCTATGATCGATCCAATGTCGATGATGGACAATGAATTGTCCCTTTTTAGACCTCAACGCCTACGATGCAAGATGCTAAGCCTCTTCAAAACCTCAATGCCTCCAATGCATGATGCCTAAGTCTTTGTAGACCTCAACGCCTCCGATGCATGATACTAAAGCCTCTTTCAAGAGCTTGAGCCTCTAATGCACGATGCTCAGTCTGTTGATCAATTACCATTCATATGTGCGGTCACAATGCCTTGACACCGAATGACATTCTGAGCTGATCCTTTTAGATCTCCTCTTTTTTTGACACCACTAATATCAGGTACCACTCTGTTGCATGGTCACAATGCCTCTACACAGAATGATGTTTTGAATCGACGTCAATGCCAATGATGATTCAGCTACCATTCTGTTGCATAGTCATAATTCCTCTACACAGAATGAAGTTCCGAGCTGATCTTTTGAGAAATCCTTTTGTTGAAAAATTATATCAGATACCATTCTACTAGATGCCCATGATGGCTTCTCCACAAAATGAAGTTTCGACCTGATGTCAATGCCCACGGTGATTCAGCTACCATCCTACTGCACGGTCACAAATGTCTCTACAGAGAATGAAGTTCTGAGCTGATCTCTGCGAACTATACTGTCTGCACAAATGGTAGATCAATCTCCAAGCTTTATATGAGTTAATTCCTGTATCTAAGCTGTAACAGGTACTCACACGCTGATTAGGAGATAGGTTTGGAGCATTAATCAAATTTTCTAAGTAAGAAAATCCACTAATTATGGTAAACCTTTCTCTCAGCATTTTCTCACAACACTTGATCTCCAAACTTAATACTGCATATGATTCATCAATGTGAATTATGCAATATATAATTGATTTTTTTTTAACTTACCCATTTTAAAGGACTTTCACTTTCATGTATTACCGAGTCCATGGTTGAATTGTCAACTAGTGGTGGAGTAGAAATTTCTTCTACCTTTGCAATAGGCCTCCATTCCATCTTTGGCTTGCCATTACTCTGATGGCGAGATGGATGTAGTTTCCAGAAATTATCCACTCGTTGCCTATTACTCTAGTAATGAGAACAAAAATTCCTCTTAATCTCCTTCTTCTAGGATGAGGAACTCTTTGTACCATTTCCTGACTTTGCATGATGGGATTGGTCTTTCTAATTTTCCTTGTTCCCAAAAAATGACATCAACTTATTCATCCATGTCCTTCTTTTCCAGCATCTAGCCATAGAATGATTATGCAATTCACAAAAATTACATGGAAAGGAATTCTACATCTTTTAAAAATTATAACCATACCTCTTAAGCTGAAAAAGTGGATCAGAAGTTTTATCGTGCTTACGATTATGGTAAGAAACTAGAGGTGGAATCTCATTACCTCTTCATTGATTTCTCTTACCACATCCTGTCTATGATGATGAAGAACAAGTTTCCTTCTCTGAATCTTCTTGCAGGACTAGTGGGGTAATCTCTTTCTTTCAGAAGCTTGTCTCCCGTCAGTGTTCTTGGAGCATTCTCCAATATCCATTCCTGCACTAGAAAATCCCAAACGTGCAAAACAAGGACGATCCTTGACCTGTTTTGGGTTAGATATGCCTTGTCCATTTTTACTAAGGCCTCTTCCATCAAATCCCATTTTATCTAGTAACTTGGATCCAATGCCCCTAGTATTCTTTTCAAATAAACCAAAGACTTCATTACCTAAATCCAAAACTAAATGGGAGGAAGAAGATTCCATTGGTGAACAACTTACAATGCAATCATTTGCCATGGTCACTGCATCTGAAGTTGAAGGTATTTCCTTTCTCTGATCACCACAATGTAACCTTGCCAAGAGCTCATCCTTGGTTTGCGGTTCTGATTTCAAACGAGCATTCTCCTCTTCCAAGGAGTAATACATTGATCACAAGATAGAGTTCTCTTCTTGGATCTGGTGATTATAAGCTTCAATTTCCCTGAGATTCACCTATTTAGACATCTTACCCATGGTGCACATGTACCCTGTTCACACAAACTGAACCAACTGCACCAAATTGAAGCAATCACCAACTTACTTCAGAGATTAGCAAGTTTGCAAGGTCCACCACCAACTCTGATACCAACTTGATCCGAAAATAATCAAGTTTTTATCTACCTGATCTCGGACCCTTATAAGCTTTAATTATTTGCCGATAATTTACTCCTTTTAAGTAATCAATTTAAAATAAATGCAAGATAATAAGAAAATTACATAATGATTGATTACGGAGTTCAGAAATTTCCTACGTCTCCGGGTTCATGGTCAAACCATTCCACTAGTCAAAACTTGTAAGTTACAGTAGTACTTTCAGAAGAAAACTTAATGGAAACTATTAAGAAATTTCTTAGAAAAATATCCAGACCTTCGGACAACAAGGGTGAAAGATAACACTCGACTTCCACTTTCCTGATGTATTCGGAAAGCTCTATGGCACCAGCTCCACTCCACGAAAACCTCTGGTTCTCGTTCAACCTTCCAGAAAATTCTTAACACCCTATGGCACTCCAGTCGATATTCCAGGCTTCACAATAATTTGGTGTGGCGCTATGGGCCGACTAGGTAGTATGAATAACTCCTAGCCACAAATATTTAATTTACTATTGCCTAAAAATAATAGGTCAATAATAATTAAAATATCAATTCCTAAATAAATTAGGTCTTCACACAACTATGCCCATGGCGACTAACTCTCCTCTTAGCTCACTCTCCGTCTTTCCGAGCTCTAGGAATGAGATTCTCTGTTGTGTTTGTGTGTGTCTGTTATAAAGGAATGGGTTCCTTATTTATACAATTTTAGGGCCCTTAAAAAATGCAATTACCATTTATCCTAAGGCTAATAATATCATAGCCCGTAGCATAGTTGATGGGATATGCTTATCTCCATTTGGGTGGATTGCATTGTTTTAGTGGGTATATCCCACATTTTGAGCGCGGCATTTTTAATTGGATAAAGTCCCATATTTGGCGGTGGGGGATATTGTTTGAGGCTTAATTAAGCGTTTCCACACATTTTAAGTGGTCAAAAGACCACTTTGGAGCATAACCACCCCCCACCTTGATCACCACGTGGATTTCCATGCATGGCTTAAACCCCTACAACACTGCTTCACCTTCTCCCTTCCATGTGAAAACATAGAATTTTGGCGGCTTATGTAGGTATACTAATGTATAAACATTAATATAAAAGCGTAGATATCTATATGCGTGGTATGTGGCATTTGGGAATAATACATGGAAAATAATTACAAGGTAATTTGAAATTTGACCCACATGAAATATGGCGAATAAGACCACCTTTCGAGCTGCTATTGGAAAATCGAATGAATTCGACGAGTGGTGGCAAGCCACGTGGTGGCTTGTGGACCCACCACATCGGTAATAATACCATAGTCCACACGGCAGCCGGGCTCCCCTCCGTAACAAAAGTTGAGCCTCTTGCTCTGACGCTCTATTCCATTTCATGATTGTCAAATACTGGTGGTTAAAACCCTTCAATTTTGCCAACGCATTTTGCCACGTGTCGCAGTGCGATTGGTCCAATATTAACCAGTTGACCAGAGTTGACTTTATCGTTGATAGAACTTTCACTAGACATATCGAGAGCTCCTGATGTCCATTTGTCACGTTCTCAAAGTCGATGGAAAGCTCTCAAAACAATATTATGCACTGACACCATTCAGGTATGTTCAGGGAACTTTTGAAATAAAAAATGATCCCCTGATCAAAGAGGGGAGAAGGAAACACACACACACACACATGAAAAGGAAATGACACACACAACAAGAAGGGAAAAACACACAATTGAAAGGGAAACACACAAAACAGAAAGGGAAACACACCTATGGTACAGGGCAGGGGACAACCCATTTTCACTGAAGCACTTTTCATTTTTCAAAAGTTACTTGTGAGTGGGAAACACTAAGTGATGTTGTTGTTCGAATCCATTGAATGGTTCAAGAAATAAATATCATTTCATTAATTTTTTATGAAAGCAAGGTGCTTCCATGATTTTCCTTTAACTTTGTAGGAATGAGTCCATGTGAGCTCTTCTTTATGCTCAAGTCCTTGCTTGGAAATTACACTGCCTTCATGCTCTTTGAAATTGGTATCATTTTGCTAGTTGGCTTCCATGTTTATCCATATAGATGATTATCCATTGAGCATCTCATTGCTGCTCCAAAGCTGATTTTTCGTTCCAATTCCTTGAATCTTCTGAGTTACTTTTTTTCCTGGGTCTATGTTCATTGACATCTTTTCGATGAGAAACCTCATACTTATCTTTTTCCTTCACTCCACTACGAGGTGCTTGAGTACAGACGGAAGGATTGGATACGAACTCATACTTGTCTTGTATGTCCATGGCACTAGTGGAGAGATCAAGAATCAACTCAGGATCTTTCACAACTTTTACTACATCCAAGATTTCCTACACGGAGTTATGCTTCATTGTTTCTTGCAACTCCTCTTCGTACACCTTTGAAGAATTTGTATCTTGCAACTCAAGGAAACTATCTAGAGGGATTACCTCATAATTTTGGGAATCGTTGCACTCTACCTATCCTTCATCAAAAATATATTCATCTTAAGAGGTCGCAAAACTCTTTTCTTTAGTTTCTTTATCATGTAAAGGTTCTTCCTCTTCGAATGGGAAAGAAAATATTTCCATTTCATCATCATATCCACCAACCATCAGCTTGAGAGAGATCATATTTCTCATCTAGATTTATTTCAACATAGCCCATATTCACACTAGTTGAGGTTTCCAAGTCAGCTTCATGCTTGTCTTCAAGATTCATGGCTTACATTAAAAGTTCAAGATTGATTTCAGGGTCTTTTGTTTCCTCTGTGGCTCTTGGCAGTCCTTGTATAGATAGTTCTTTCCCATTTCTTAAGGTTTAATTGCAGGATGGATTGGTTTCTTCATGGGTAACATGTTCAAGGGAGTCTTTGTCTTCAAATGGGAATGAGAATATCTCCTCATCACAAATACACACATATGCTTATTTTTATTCTTTGAAATTGCCAAGAACCATTTCCTCTTCTTCACGGTTTGCATTGTCTGGAAATTTAGAGTTGTCCTCTTGTAACTTGAATCTCTTGAATGATTCTTCAAAATCCAAATATCTTTGGGAAGGCATGACTGGTCCCATCAAGATGGGGATATCCTCTTCCTCCTCATTCACCACAAAGTGATTCATCCGCCTATTACCCTAGTACAAAATGTTAGATTTTGGGCTTCTGAATGTTTGCACAGTGTACCTCATCTTCTTTTCTAGAAGTAATATCTCTATGTATCCCTTTATTGGTATGGTTGTGGTTGACCAATTTATCTAATTTTTCCCTCCCAAGTCTCGGCATATACTTCTACTTAGCAACATTCAGAATGAGGCTGGGACATCTACTACCAAAATAATCACTGAAATTTTCTTGTCTCGAAATTTGACGAGAGATACATGTGCATCTTTGACCTTCCCTACGAGTGGGACCTTTTTTGAATCCAAGGAGACTTAACAAGAGGTACTGGGTGGAACCATGGTGATTTTGAGAGCTTTAACAACCTTCAAAGGCATCACGTCATCAGAGGCACCAGAATCAATTATGTAATTGTTCAGTACATATTCTCCAACAAGTAGGGAGACGTAGAAATGTTCAAATTTATCAGTCTTTTATATGCTCAAATAAATTATGTTATGTGAGGGAGGTATAGGTGGGTTTGGTAGTAATAATTTAGGGTGATGAGCTACATCATTGGGTGTTAGAATACCATTTCTGATGTATCAGACAAACCTCTCAAATTGTTCAGGATGAGTCCTCAAATATTCAATTTCAGTAATTTGGACTTTGGATTTGTTCGCATATTCTATGAAATCAAAAGGAGTAGATGCACACAAGGGGGTGAAGGGACTGATTTTGGAGTCTGGACAGGCTTAGGAGCAGGATTTGATGTTTGAAGAATGGACGGTATTTTTAAAGGAACACTAGGAGCTTTCAAGGTATTACATTTTGTAGGAGAAAATTTGGATTTAAGTTTGGCAGAGGCATTAGAATAATTACTTGGAAAAGTGGGAGCCTTCTTAGTTGTTATAGGATTAGGATTTAGCAATGCCAACTCAATGGAAGGTGAAAGTGAAGATCCTCGACTGATTATTTTCTTTTACAGAGTTGTTAGAGGAGGATCATCAACCTTCTTTTTCTTAGTAGTGGTGGAGGAAGATGCTCTTTTCTTAGATTGAGAACAAGTGAATACCGCACATGAGAAACTAGGTGCATCTTCTTCATCTCCTTCATCACCTCTAGAATACTCATAGAATCTGATTTGTGTATCATTATCAAGCTCATCAACTTCTATAAGATCATCACCTTCACTTTATTGTTCAAACTCTACTTGTCTTTCTTAGATTTGGTAATTTGTGATTACGAGTGGGGCCTCCAAGGAAAGCCTTTGAGGTGCTCCTGTGATTTGATTTGTTTTTTTTTCTTCAGGAAGATATCCATTTAAGTAATTCCCTATTCAAATATTCCATCTCATTGTCCATTTTATGCATTAATGGATCGGTAATTTCATCTCTAGGACATTCGGCTTTACCCTTTGAGGGATTTTTTATCATTCCAAATAGGATGAGATTATCATCAAGTTCAATGGCCATCCTTTGTTCTTTCGCTACATCTCTTGGTTGAAATATTTGTAAGATAAATCCTACCTCTGGTGATTGAGCATTGATGAAGAGTCTCTTGACATGGTTTTGAGATGCTGAATCCTCTTCAGGTATCCTGTAAAGAAACTAGTTGAAATGAGCCATGAAGTTTCTCATAGTTTCACTTTATCCTTTCTTCGTGTCAGCCAACTACACTAGGAGGTCCTGACATTCTTCAGTTGATTTAAATATTTCCTCGAAAGTAATCTTAATGTCATCCCAACTAGTGATGGATCGGGAAGGCATGAGATGAAACCATTCTTCTACTTTTTCATGGAGGGACTCCATGAAAAATATCACAGCAACGTCTTCATGTTGGACACCAAGAATTCCACATGATGTCATGAAAGAAACGATGTGTTCTTTGGGATGTTCTATGTTGTCGCCTTTGAACTTTGGAAAGCTGTTGTGGGAACCTGTTTGTAGATTGTTAAGAGGTGGTTCAAGAGCAACCGGGCCTGTATTCCTTACCCGTGGAACAATGGGTTGAGGTATTTATCCTTCGTCTGCCATTTTGTCTTCTTCTTATACATATTTGATAATAGATTTGTTGTGGTTTGTAGACATATGTATGTAGACATTTTTTTTTATAGATTACAGGTGCGATTGTAACCTTAATAGTTAACCCAGAGCAACATAAAATATATTGGATCGAAGACCTTCTGACCCAAAAATATTCATAACTTGAGCATTTAAGCGGATACTATCACCTGAGGTGCTATTTTCATCTTGTGGGAGTTTTTTCCTTCATATTTATCTACTTTTGAATCTTCTATGAGCCTTTAAAATGTTGAACCTATCCTATTCTAGTAGTTACATAGTCAACATACTCTCCAGATCGCTCAGAATTAACTAAGTCACCTTACTCTCTCACTTGTTTTATTGCTCATCCATTATTGTATCCTATTACTTGCATTGGTTAATTTGTAATTAGATTTAACTCTATTTAAAGTAAAATAAATTAAATTTTTAGCTAACCACATATTAAATGAGTTTTAATGTATGAATATGATTTTTATTGGTTATGGTAGCATGATAATAGATTTTGTATGCATCCACATAGTAACTACTTAATTTTGAACCTTATGATGTGCCAAACTAGTTAACTACTATATGATTGTTTTTCAAAATGATGAGTGAAAACTTGCCAAAGTAATTTCATATATTATATAAAAAAATGGTTGAAATGCATATGGAAAATCAATTGATGTGGTTTGGTATTTTTTCCTTAAGGGGATAAAATCATTATAATGCATACATAAGAACAAAATCATTTATATGAGCACAAAACTAGGTTTTCCTATTATTTTCTTCACTTTAAGTTTACTAAATAGTAATTGTCCTTTTTGCATCACCTCTAACTATGTCTAAAAATGGCCACCATTGGAAAAATCAAGAATGGATTGTACATCCTCATATTGCATCTTCCTACATGGAAAAGAGATTTACAATATTTTCCAAGGAAGTGCTCGATAAAAATATTTTTATAGATTAATAATTCATGTGAAATCACTCAAAATATTTTTTTCTTATCCTGAATGCATTTGTAATTTTACCTAATATATGTTTTATATGTACAACCTAAGTACAAGTGCCAAATAAAACGATCTTCTTAAATCTATCGATTTGTAAAAATTTCAAATACATCAAACATGTATCTCTAAAAATGGGACAATCCTCTTTATTTTAAAGAAAATACCTCTATTTTCGACTAAACATTAAAAGGAAGGAATCCAGGGGGATGCAACAAATGAAATATTGGATTAATAACTAAATCTTGAATGGACCATATTTTCTAGACACAAATGTCATGCTTGCAACTAATTCTTTCAAAGATTATGTAGAATTGGTGATTCATATGTAATGATAAACTAAATACATGGAGGACACATATTTATGAAGAAATTTTGTTACTCTTCATTGGAGATAAAAAATCCCATGCCCACAACAAGAACTTATACATTTTTATGTAGATGAAAATGGAAACAAAACTTAGATGTTGACATATGATGATACATGAGTAAACATACACAAGTTACAAATGCTAGTGATCTAGCAACATAATGTCGATTTTTTTGCATGTTATGCCTATCGATGGTGTTTGGCATTATATAATGAAGTACAAATCAAATATGGATAAAAAATAAGAAAGATACCATTATATGTTGACCATAATATTTAATACTATTAACATTGAATTCTATCATAAACTTCCTACTGTAAGTCCCTTCCGAAACTTGTTCTTGATCACGATATATGTGTATAAGAGATATGTCACATGCTGGAAAACACGTGTCTGAGTTTTTTATCCATAAAATCACTTCCATCTCCATTGGAAAAAACGTATTTAAGCATGTTCTTATAGACACAATGAGAATTCCTTCTTCCATATATTACACGAAGCATTTTCGAGATATAAAACTTTTCTCCTAATTTGAGGACGTACGGGTATGGTATTTCAACAACCAATGGAAAGAATCTTGCTGGAAGAAAAGGTAAACCCATGTGGTCATTTTTTCATTCATCATTACTAAGATGTGCATGTGGTTGATGCCCCTTCCTAGAAAGGCTTTATTATGTTCAGTTTTTTAACAAACCATTTCGACACATATAGACAGACAATGTGTTATGATAAGAAAAATGGATATGCATTCAAATGAAATTTAAAATTCCTACCAACCTTTACATATAGGATGGAAACTATTCAAGATGTAAGCGTTGCTTAAAAAATGTATGGATATCGAGTCCCAAGGATACTACTATGTGGAAATGGAACTAGAATAATGGGAGCATATTTACCACATCTACCTATCTACCATTGCATTGCATTGATTAACCATCTAGATATTTTAGAGATTAGATATTTTGATATTATCCATGATTATTTGAAGTATGTTGTCTTACTCAACATGTACAGTGAAACACTAATATTAATATATATAAATCTAACATCGAGAATTAACTTGCAACTACTATTTCACCAACCAGCTATATCCCTTACAGACATCTTCAACATGAAACCATTCTTACACAATTACTGTTGGGAATTATATAAGAAAAGATAAACTCCCACTTTGAAAAATAAATTTTAAAGTTATAACTAATGTAGAAAATTCCTAGCATATTAGGTTTACTAAGTTTATTAAGAGCACATTGTAAACACTCAAGGATAGAAGCTAATCCTGCCTTATCCTAGTTGCTCCAAAAAATCTTATATTATGCATTAACACATATATTGTACATTCTAGGCTTAAAACCTCGTTCAATAAATGAAGGCTCTAAAAAGATAGGAACTCATAGTATTTCTAGATTATATTATGGAAATAGAATCCAATATCATCAATGAAATGAAATTTGTACGAAAAAAATGTTGAGCAATATGAACTTTAGGTTGTGTGAGGAATTCCTTTAAAACATAAAATTAATGATTTTGGTTGCAACTCAATGATATTGGTGAATGAATTTTGTTAGCTACTCTTGTTAACAAAATAGTACTATATGTAACAAATGTATTTGTTTATACACTTTGGAGAATAGTTGGAACATTTTAAAACTTGAATACAAATTTTTTATCAACAACACTATAGCCCACAACAATTGAATTTAAAACATTTATCAACCAACATAAGAAATTCACACCCAACATTAAAGAATTGAAATCTTCTCAGATAATGTAAAGACAATTTCATTTCCCCATTATAACAAGTATCCTTTATGCAAGAAACACATATTTATGCAACGACATAATTTTAAATTTTGGACAATAGGAAATTCGAAAATCGTTGCACCTTCTAGTTTAAATAAGGAAAGAAAACTAAAGCGAACATGGAGTGATATTGGACTTCAATGACCCTTAGTTGGATCATACAGATAAGATGTTATGTTGATGTGTAATTTATGAGTTAAATATAGTTTGGTTAATGGGGCACTCTACCCAATGCATCTTCCACTACCTCCTATCTCATGTGGGAACCATCATCAAATCTTACATTAAATGTTGTTGGGACTCACTATCCATAAGGTCCAAGGAATTATATGCAATACAACAGAAAAAACCATTGACAACATTGATCAACAAGGACTAATATTTATTACAATCTTGAAAGCTCACTCACTTAATTTCATAGCTTTCCTTCTTTTAGTTTTAAAATTTTCACAAGAATGAATTGAAAAAAAAAATGCTGATGCATGTAGAAAGGAGAATAGGATAGTCTATATTATAAATAATATTCTCTTCATTTACAAGGTATTTATTTTATCTTATTTGAATTCAAATAAAATTATTTCCACACAAATATTGGTTTTGCAAAGAATTACCAAATATGACTACATTCTTCACTGTTAACCTTAACACAAACCTAAAACCATTTAAGGAAACATAAATTGTATCTCAATATAAAATTCCAAAAAAAATTACACTGTTATTATCTATAGAGTAATTTTTGATTCACGTGCAATTACTCATATTTTTTTATATATTAATATATATTTTATTTTGGTTGACATTTTTTTATTAAAACATAATTTAATATTTATATGATCAAGAAAATTACATAGGGACCCCAATAAAAAATCCAGATGGATTTGTCACACCCTAAAATATGCCACACCAGACACACATGTGTCATGGGATACAAAATACAAATGAACAAACAACAAGTCAAATGTCACAGAGAAGATAATTTAGTAGTAGCAGTGAACATGGCAGATAGAGGAGGAGTAGGAGAATACTGACTAAACATGGCATTGCCCCAACCCATTATAGAGGGATCAGGAGAAGTCGGTGTTGGATCCCACCAATCTCCCTGATCGCAGGCTGGAGCATCTTGTCTAGTCGGAGAAATCACAAGAGCTAAGAGTGGAAATTTATCAAGGAGGCACCCTACATACAAGCAGAAGTTGGAGAAGAAGAAGGCCACCTAGAGCCACTTCCACTAATGTGGTTGTAGGTAGTAACCCCCTAACTAGAGCCATTTCCAGCTTGAGATCAAGGAGAAAACCCCCAACCATCACCACAGAGCTGAAAAAAATACCACTGGTTTGTCGCCGAGTAGGGGAGGAACTATTTCGAGCCTCAACACGTTTCCATTGTCAGACACCTTGCCCATAAGACCAAGGTCAAGGAGGAGGTGGATACCATCACTACGATAGAGAAGGAAGACGTGACAAAGATAGATCCCGAATGATAGAGCACGAGGCACCACTATAGTGGGCGAGAAGATCTTGTAGATGTTCCACCTCAAAATGGAGTTTCTCACCCTGGACCTATACCTTAAGTAACACAAGAGAAATATTTCAAGTTTTAGCATCCAAAGAAAACTCAAGGCTAAGCGAAGTTTGACTAAAAATAGTGTCATTTCTAATCTTCAAAATTTGAAAAAGAATTTCCACACGAAATATTTTCCAATTTTTTTTTAATTTTATAGGAAGCAAAGGGTGATTCCCCCAGTAATATTTTTCTTCTAGGTGAAGGGTTCAGGGTGGAAAGGTTGGAAGAGGAAGTGACTCCATGTCCAGGAGGAGTGAGCAAGCAGGAATAAAAGAAAAAATGCATAACGGACTCAAGACGTTGGCATGCAAGACACAACAAATTAACAACCCCAAGATTTTGAAGATGTTTGCAAACCGAAGAGCCCTGATAAATAGTACACTAGGAAAAAGGATCCTTTTTTAGTTCTATGAGAGCTTTCCAAATGTTATTGAATTTGCATTTCAAAATCCTATGTGAGGAGTTGATTTTCCAGGTCTTGTTCAATTTTTCGAAAGTGATGTTCATAAGAGAAGGAAGTTGGTAATTAATCCAGGGTTTGTATTGACTAAAGGGAGTTATTTTGGGCCAGCGCCAATCACACCACCATTCAACACAAGGAGAATCTCCAATAATGCGAAGCATTTTCTCAGGCATGACATTCTGCATTTCCTGTATAGATTATTTATCTCCATTGCTGAGGTTAAGTTGCACTTTGATAAAGACCCATGGTTTCCAAGAATAGGTAACCTTACAAAAAATATTCGTAAGTAGGTTGATTCCATAGTTCAAAATCCAAACTCTTTTAATCCATAGGGCTATAGAAAATGGAATATTGTGAAAATTAATAATAGGATCCCACCATAAAGAGTGTGAGTTGATGGAAAACCCGATTCTGAAACCATCTCCCACCCTGATCAGGTGAAGTTTGACCAGTTCCAATGCTTTACAGATACTCTTCATAACAAACATTCCTCTAATTTTGACTGGAATTAGGGAGAGTACTAGTCTTTGTAGACCCAAGTTTTTGTAGTATTTCTTACCGAAAGGATTACCTTGACAGATGTAATGATAAATCAATATTTTTCAGGCCTCAAAGCCTTCTAAACCCATGACAATATATTTTACACTAAGGGAAATTCCTTGCATCCAAATTTTAATAATCCCTAAGCCACCCACCTCTTTAGGAGAGCAACAAATGTCCCAAGCCACTATGTAGAACCCTTTGTTACCATGATTTTTTAGCCCATAAGAAATTTCTAATAATTTTTTCCAACTTAGCATATGAATCCTTACAGGGCACTCAATAGTAAGCGTAATAATCATGAGTAGCAGTGAGCACCTTAGAGAAAATCTGAAACTCACAAGTAAGAGAGAGATGCTTGGTAATCTAATAAGCAACTTTTTTTTTCCGAACTTGATGGACAAATCTAGACCATAAAGTATCAGGAGTAGCCTAAAAAGCTAAAGGAATTCCTATAAAATTGAATTAAACCCCTTTTTGAATCCACTGACAATCATAACCTTCCATCCATGGAGGAATGGAATCCATATACTATCTGTAGCATTGAGTCTTTTTCCATTGAATGGAAGAACTTGAAGCCAATAAAAAAATATCCAGACACTATAAGGTGTTGGTAACAAACTCTTAATTATCAATGAGAGTTAAGAAAGAGTCATTAGTAAAGTGGCCAGTAATAAGCTACGAGTAAGAATTAGGATGGGAAAGACCCTTAAGTAACCCTTGCGAAGCAGGCTTGGTAAGACGATAACTAAAACCCTCAGCAAGAAGAACATAAAGTGCCAGAGTAAAGGGGAAACCTTTCC
The DNA here is from genome assembly GCA_019776745.2 of Taxus chinensis. Classification (NCBI taxonomy): domain Eukaryota; kingdom Viridiplantae; phylum Streptophyta; class Pinopsida; order Cupressales; family Taxaceae; genus Taxus; species Taxus chinensis. The sequence continues at coordinate 790,709,174 of CM034150.1, forward strand.
AAATGGGCTTGTGAAGCTCAAATATGTCAGAGTGGACTCCATAAATGGTAATCTTGACATTCACATCCCGAGATAGTATATCGATAGACCGAATGAACCTAGGGCCGAAGCCAAGAGCTTGTAACATGGAAATAATGAAAGGCCATTCAATCTTGTCATAAGATGTTTCAAAATCAATTTCAAAGAAGAGATCCTTTTGATTAGATAATCGAGCCCACTCCATGCTTTCCCAAACAAAATGATGTTGTCTAGAATGAATCTTCTCTTAATGAATCTAGTTTGTTCACTAATTACAACAAGAGAGAAAATATTACAGATCTCGATGGATAAGGCGTTCACAATGATCTTGTATGACATGTTCAACAAAGTGATTAGCCTCCAACTTGTGATGAGTTCAAGATATTTTTCCTTGGGGATAAAATTAATATTACCTTGATTTATCAAGGCCCCAAAATAATTGTTTTCCATAGCTTCACAATAAACATGATGAAGGCCAGGACTAATATTATTCCATAAGACCTAATAAAAATCACGTGGAAAGCCATCAACACCAGGATATTTTTTAATTTCCATTTACATGACAAATTCCTTAAGGTCATCGACAAAAAGTGGACGATCGCAAGAAACTCTCAGAATCTTAGAAAGCTTACAAGGAACTACCTATAGGCACTATAAAAAAGTGGAATACCTCTCTGGAGTGTATGGTTGTGCAAAAAATACACCATGGTAGTGATGATCAAAGGCTTATAGGAAATCTAGGAGGTCAGTGATACGACTAACAACACATTTAATAACCTAGATTAAACTAAAGGCATGACAAGGATGAATGAAAGAAAAGATTTCTTTAGTAACTCGGTCACCAATCTTAAGAAAATGGAACTGAGTATGTGTCACAAGTGTGTCACCTGACTCTAACAATGGTTATTAGAGGTCGAGATATGAAGGGATCAAGAACTTCTCACATATTCTCATGAAGATGCCTTAAGCGCCATTCTTATGAATAACGTAGCATGTTTCCAAAATATACGGAGAAAGGACATAAATTTGATATTGACATCCTGCCACCAAACAATCCACATGGCTGGACAAAAATGGCGCTCAACCAGATTCCAAATGTACAAAATGTGATCCATGGTTCTCTTATGTTGTAGGTGAGCAGTGTTATGGCAGAATTATGAGTTTTGAGGTTTGAAAGGAGCCGCATGCCTTGTAATGTAAAAAAAATAGACAAATGATCTGAGAGAAAAGTACCTTCCTAGATAGAAAGAGGTCAAATAGAAGTGGTGGAGAAAGAAAACTCTCATTAATCTAGAAGGAAAAAATTATCAAGTTGTTTGAAAAAAATTTCATCACCTTGTTAGAGGTTGTGTTGGTGCTCAATTTGATCTCGCCCCATTTTTCCTTGAAATTCTTTAGTTTGCAGGATCTGTCGTCTTTTCTATCTCCCCATATTAATACATGAGAACTCTATCCTCCATTTGGCTCCCATGATTAGTCCCTTCGTTTGGTCGAGGATCACTTTAAGTCCAATTTTTTTTTTCCTTTCCTCTGTCCATGTGAAAGAACTTGTAACTTGGGCATAAAATCAAGTTTTTTCCCTTCCTTCCATTTTTCCGCAATCACATGTTGTTTTCCCTCTCAATTTTTGTCCCAATATCTATGGAAACGTGGTTGGATGTGGCTTGGAGGATCACATTTGGGACTTATAGCATTTCCAAATTCTTTGTCCTTGAAGAAGGATTCATTTTTAGGTGCAAATGGTGATTTTCCTACATTTTATGGTTTGACGAGTGTATTTTTCCTGGTCAAATTTACATATCAGCATCTGTGGAAACATGGCCCTTTCTTGTTGAATGCGGCTTGGAGGGGCACTTTGAAATTCTAAGGCCCACTTCAACTCAAAACTTGTCCACGTGGAGGGTCGGCACTCATCTTAAAATTTGCCTTTTGGTTTGACCTTGGAGTTGTGCCGGGAAGACACGTGGAGGTTTCCGCTGCCTTGCCTAGACTTAGACATTTTTCATGCAGCCAATGCAGCTTTTTCAGACCATGGACACGTGGAGGGCTGACACTCATTTGAGGATCCACCTTAGGGTCCCACCTTAGCAGTCACGCCAAGGGGACGCGTGGTGAGCCCGCGCTTGTGTGGGAACTCTAATTTTGGGCTCCATATCAAAAGAGCATTGAAGGGACATGTGGAGGTCTCTGCTCACTCTATCCATAATTAGAATTTTTTAGCAACAGATGCAACTCTGTCAGACCATGGACACATGGAGGGTCAGCGCTCATTTGAGGATCTGCCTCTGGGTGCTACCTTAGCAATTACGCCAAGGAGACACGTGGAGGCTTCCGCCGACTCATTTCTATACTTTAACTTTTTAAGAAACTTTCTATAGGCCTAGGACACGTGAAGGGATAGCGCTTGTTTAGGGACCTTCCCGTGAATTTTATTTTGAAAGACTGCCATGAAGACACGTGGAATTTTCCGCTCATTCTACCCTTGCTTGGACTTTTCAACGACCAAGGAAAATTGTCTCAGACCCTAGACACATGGCGCCTTCCGCTGGTCCTTAAAAATTTTCAACAACCATGTTGGATTGAGACATGTGGTGAACCCACACTTGTTTGGGTATCTAATTTTGGGCACCATCCCAAAGGTGCGCCAAGGAGATACGTGGAGGCTTCCGCTAGCTCCTTTTATACTGAGACTTTTCAAAGGCCAAAAGGTTTTTTTCTTTGGCCTACGGCACAAGGAAGGCCCGCGCTTGTTTGGAAACTTTCCTCTGTACCTCGCCTTTGTAGTTGCGCCAAGGAAACATGTGGACGACTCTAATCTAAAGATAAGAAAGGGGAGAATCAACGTTGTTGTGCATTGCATCTGTTTTTTCTGCTGACTCCTCTTTGCACTTGGCCGACTCAGACTCAGCTTCGGGAGTAAATTTGTTAAATATCACTTTCTACAAATTGGTAACAAGTAAAGGATCCTTCGAATATTATTCTTTTTGAGGGGAAAATTTGGGATAAGTGAGCGAGTGAATTGTATAAATGTAATGAGGATAATCTTACAAATGGTCGGGGGTTTAATTCTTACGTGAAATTTTGAGAAATCCCATCTTCCTGAGAGACCATCCGAGAAAATTGTTAATATCTTGTGTTTTATATTTGATCATGTCAAGATGGTACATTATTGTATTTATTCCTCACCCACTTATGTGTGTGGATATTTCTTTTTATTTATTTAGATATTAGGAGATATTATCTAGTTGTTAGGTATAGTTCTTTCCTTGATCTATGGTATTGACTAGTTTCTTTCCTAGATCTATGGTATTGACTAGATCCTTGATGTCTAGTTCTCTCATAAATCTATGGACTTGACTAGTTCTTTGATGACTAGTTCTTCCATGATTTATGGCTTGATCTACGACCTTGACTGGTTCTTAGATTGTTATTCCTTGCCTATATAAGCAAGGCCCATTCTCATTGTATTTCATTGAGTTCCATAATAATATATGATATTGCTGCTCATTTGTTTGCAAAGGTTTAAATAAAGTTATTCTGGTGAATTACTTTCATCTTATTGATCATGATGTTTGATTAGCATCTGTGTTCTTGGCTTGGCATGATCTGGTTATCGTTCCTTTTATGGTATCAGAGCAGGAGATTGCTATTGACATTCGTCTGTAAGTTTTATTTTGTAAATAATTTTTTTATATATTCATATATTTCGGGATTTGCTTGTATTTTGTTGTTGCATGCATTTTTATGCAAAACAGAGGCTTCCATTGGATCTGGAAGGCAACAAAACCCTAAGATCGAATGTAAACTCGACCATTTCGGGGGGCAGTCAGTTTTTTTGTGGATTCGCCTCAAGTTGTTGCGCCGTATGGAAAAGGAAATCTAGAATTTGTTTTCTGGGTTTTGTTGGGTTTCTTGAGATCCGATCTAGGTATTGTTGTGGCATAGCATTTTCGGTTTGTGCACAGGAGGTCTTTTTCAGGAAAATCTACAGACCACTAATTTGGGCAGCGAATGTCACTTTCAGTATAGTCCAGACACACCCCAAAAATAGCATACACCCATTGAAATTCTTAGCCCCTGGTCATATGCTATGGTCATATGAGGGCTTAAAGCTTGTGATTCCTACTAGTAGGTGCTTAACTCCAGCCCCCTTTCATTTTATTAGTGTGGTGAAGGCAAGAGCATTTTATTTTGTTTTAGTGGTAACTAAAATAAATAGGAGAGCATAATATTGAAAAGCTTGTAACTTTTGATCGGTAACTCAGTTTTGAGTACCGTTTTTTGTAAAAGTTCTTGTTTTTTTGTGCTCTTTCCATTGGAAATATTTATTTTGAGAATTACACTATAATTATAAAGTGCCATATTGTAACATGCACACTCATTATAAAGTGCCAAAATTGGGGGGGCTCTTGTTGCATTGCTTGGGGATCTTGTTGCATTGCTTGGTTCTTGCATTTCTTTTGGTGATTTTTTGAGGATGGCATCTACTTCTGCATTAGATCATGTTGAGCCATTAACAACACATAATTACCACACATGGAAACCAAGAATGGAAACAATAATTAAGCGGAAAGGATTATGGGCTTTAACTTCTAAAGAACAACCAATGTTCACTAGAGAATATGAGAAATTTCAGTACCAGTGCAAATTTGATGAGTGTATGGGTTTGATAGGAACTTATGTAAGTGACAGTCTTTTATTTCATTTGGAAAAGTGTGACTCTCCTTTCAAAATATGGGAGAAATTGGAGGATTTATTTGGTAAGGTGGATCATATGAGAGCCATGCAACTTGAAATTGAGATCACCTCTCTTAATCCTGAAGATTTTCCAACAATTATAGACTATCTTACCAAGTTCAAGCATTTGTTGACACAGTTGAAGGGGAGTGGAAGAGATAAGAAAGATGAAGAGTGTGTTTACTTGATTCTATCCAAGTTGAGAGGACCATTCCAAATTTTTGCTTCTACCTTTTTCTCTAGCATGGATGCCTTAGGTGACACCTTCAAAATGCCTAACTTAGAAACATTTTGTGAAAGACTTACTAGGGAAGAATCCAAATTATCTCACCTTGAGTCTTCCACCTCTCAAAAGGCATTAGTTGCATCTAATCCTAAGGGCAAGGGAAAACCAAACAGTAAAACCAAATCCACACCTTCTCCATCTCAAAATGCTCCTAAACCCAAAGAAAACAACTCAAAACCCAAGGAGTCTTCTAAATCCAAGAATAAGTCTAGCCGTTCATGCTCTTTTTGTGGGGGTAGTAATCATGAAGAAAATAGGTGTTATAAGCGAATGCAAGCCTTAGAGGATGCAGTCAAGAAACACAAAATTTCTATCTCCACTCCACCTCCTTCTAATCAGCATGGAAAAGCACTTAATGTTGTTAGAAGATCTCAGTCACCACTTGCAGACAATTGGGTTATAGATTCTGGTGCTTCTCATCACATGACTTCTTCCAAGGAGTCTTTTGTTTCTCTAGGTTTGAGTTCTACTTCCAAAATTGAGGTTGGAGATTCTTCCTTTCTTTCTGTTGAGGGAAAAGGTGATATACAACTTGATGGTGGAAATATCCAAGATGCACTATATGTTCCTAACATCACTACAAATTTGCTTTATGTATATCAAATTTGTCATTCTGGTCAAGGGAAAACAGTGACTTTTACACCACATGGGGCAGAAGTAAGAACTTTGTTGGAGCCTTATTCACTTGTTGCTCAGGGTATTGTTGATCATAGTTCTAGACTATATCACTTTGAGGGTTTTGATGACACTTCTTCTATAGGGACAGGATTGGTTTCTCATTCAGATTCAGAGAGTAAGCTTTGGCATGAAAGATTTGGACATCTCAATTATAGATATTTGAAGGAGTTGAGCACTCATGGTATGGTAGATGGTCTTCCTAGAGTTTCTTGTCTTGAGGGATTTTGTCATGGTTGTGCATTAGGGAAACAACACCAAGATCCTTTTCCTAAGAATTTGTCTAAGAGAGCTTCTTCACCACTTGAGCTTGTGCATAGTGACTTGATGGTTTTTCCTACCCCATCTTTCAATGGAGCTAAGTATGCACTTACATTTATTGATAATTTCTCGAGGCGTACTTGGGTTTATTTTCTCAAGTACAAAAGTGATGTTTTTTCACACTTCAAAGTCTTCAAGGCTTTGGTCGAGAAACAATCTTCTAGTAGCATAAAGAACCTTCGCACTGATAATGGGGGGGAGTACTTCAGCAATGAGTTTTCTGAATTTTTGGCAACTCAAGGCATTATTCACCAGCATTCTATTCCTCATACTCCACAACATAATGGATTAGCAGAAAGGAAGAATAGAACTTTAAAGGAAATGGCTAACTGTATGATGCATTCTAGAGATATACCTCCTATCTATTGGGCAGAAGCAGTTAATTGTGCTAACTATATTCAGAATCGCACACCACACAAAGCACTTGAGCATTTGACTCCAGAGGAAGCTTGGTCCAACACTAAGCTAGATGTCTCATTTTTTCAAGTCTTTGGGAGCCATGCTTGGGCCTTTGTGCCAAAGAAGAAAAGGAAAGCTTTGGATAAGAAGAGTAAACCCTTGATCTTTGTAGGGTATTGTGAGGACATGAGAGCTTATGTCTTTTAGATCCTGATACACATGATGTTCTTTTTCAAACACATGTTCAGTTTGATGAGTGTTTCACTCCTCATGATTCTTCATCTTCTTCCATTCCTTCTTCTTCTTCATCTCATCTTGAGGATCCTTTCTTTGAGGAGATTGATGAGGAGGTTATAGATGCCATTGAGGATCCTATTCCCACTGATGTTGTCACTATGCCTAAGTGGGCTCGTACTACAGTTTCTGAGGCAACACCTTTCATAGAGGATCTTCCACCCACTAGGCATCATCACGCACATTCTACAGGTTTTGGACTTTTGTGTCAGGCAAGTTTCTGAGGATCCAAAGTCTTTTTCAAAGGCTCATGGGATACAGGAGTGGGATGATGCGATGACAGCTGAGTATTCTTCTTTGATGAAGAATCATACTTGGGATTTGGTATCTCTTCCTAAAGGAAGAAATATGGTTAGGTGTAAGTAGGTATACCAAACCAAATACGTAGCTGATGGGTCCATTGACAAGTATAAGGCTCGTCTTGTTGCAAAGGGTTTTTCACAAGTCGAAGGTATTGATTACTCTGAGACTTTTGCACCCGTTGCCAAGATGGATTCTGTACACCTTGTACTTGCTATTGCTGCATCACAGGGGTGGCCTGTATACCAGATGGACGTGAAGAGTGCCTTCTTACATGGAGATCTACAAGAGGAAATATATATGGAGCAGCCGACTGGATTTGTTCAGGATTCTTCTCTTGTTTTTTGGCTCCGAAGGTCTCTCTATGGTCTCAAACAAGCCCCTCGGGCTTGGTATGAGAAGATGGATTGTTTTCTTCTATCTACTGGTTTTGTTCGTTGCCACTCCAATCATACAGTGTATCTCCAGCATGTCGGTGAGGATATTGTGATACTTGTCTTGTATGTTGATGATCTGTTACTTACTGGTAGCTCTTCTTCCCACATTCAGAGTATTCAGAGGGCTCTTTCTACATAGTTTGACATGACAGATCTTGGGTTATTGCATTATTTCCTTGGTTTTCAGATTTCTCAGACAGATTCAGGGATTCATTTGAGTCAGCAAAAGTACACCCATGATCTTCTTAGGCACTTTGATATGGCTGATTGCAAGCCAAGTCCATCTCCTTTTCAGTCTGGAGTTACTCTTACATCCACATGTACCACACCACTTTGTGATCCTACATTATATAGGAAGTTGGTTGGGAGTCTCATGTACTTGACCCATACTCACCCTGATATTTCATTTGTAGTAGGGCTTGTATCTCGGTTTGCACATTCTCCTCATAGTAGTCACTGGCAAGTTGCTAAAAGGATTTTGCACTATTTGCATGGCACTTCCCACTTTGGCCTACACTACACTAGGGGCTCTACTCAGTTGGTTGGGTATACAGATTCAGATTGGGTAGGTTCTATTGATGACAGGAGTTCCACTTCTGGCTATCTTTTCTATCTTGGTTCTTCTCCAGTTGCTTGGGCATGCAAAAAGCAACAGGCTATTGCACTTTCATCTTCAGAGGCAGAGTACAGGGCAGCAGTTACAGCGAGTCAGTAGATTCTTTGGCTTCGCCAGTTATTGATAGAGTTTAGATTCCCACAGGATTCACCGACTGTACTTTGGTGTGACAACCAAAGTGCAATTCACATTTCTTGCAACCCAGTTGAGCACCAGCGGACCAAGCATATTGAGATACACATCCACTTCATTCGTCAGCACATTCAGGATGGAGTTCTTTGCTTGGAGTACATTCCGACTCAGCAGCAGGTTACAGACATCTTTACGAATCCTTTTGCATCACCTCGCTACCTTGAGTTGCGTGGAATGCTTGGGGTTTCGGAAGTTGTTCTTGGGGGGTGTTCATGAGAACATCTTCCTTCTTCTTCTTCTTCTTCTTTCTCCTTCCTTCTAGCAGGATTCTTTCCTTCTTTTGGTTCGAGATTTCTTCATGGATATATTGTACATGAGTACCTCATCAGGCCTAGTTGCCAGGACTCATACTGTGGACATGCCACTTCTATTTTGGCCCCTAGCTTCACTTGAGGGGGGGTGTTAGAGTAGGTATTTACCTTAGCTCATGTTCACCTAGGTACATTATTGTATTTATCCTCACCCACTTATGTGTGTGGATATTTCTTTTTATTTATTTAGATATTAGGAGATATTATCTAGTTGTTAGGTATAGTTCTTTCCTTGATCTATGGTATTGACTAGTTCTTTCCTAGATCTATGGTATTGACTAGATCCTTGATGTCTAGTTCTCTCATAAATCTATGGACTTGACTAGTTCTTTGATGACTAGTTCTTCCATGATTTATGGCTTGATCTACGACCTTGACTGGTTCTTAGATTGTTATTCCTTGCCTATATAAGCAAGGCCCATTCTCATTGTATTTCATTGAGTTCCATAATAATATATGATATTGCTGCTCATTTGTTTGCAAAGGTTTATGTAAAGTTATTCTGGCGAATTACTTTCATCTTATTGATCATGATGTTTGATTAACATCTGTGTTCTTGGCTTGGCATGAAAATTGGCAACAAGAAAAGGTTCCTCAAATATTCTTCTTTTTTGGGGGGAAAATTGGGATGAGTGAGATATTGAAATGTATAAATGTAATGAGAATACTCTTGCAAATGGTTGGGGGTTGAATTTTAAAGAGAAAATTTGGGAGAGCCCATCTTCCTATGAGACCAATATGAGAAACCTGTTAATTTCTAGTGTTTTAGATTTCAATCACGTCAAGTTGTTTGCGAGTGTATAGGCATTAAAAATATCTAAGACTATTCAAATAAAATTTCCCCGGCTAATGAATCTAATCAATTTCGAGTTAATTTGTGTCAATCTTGGAGCAATTTGTGTCTGCTTTGTTTCAAAATGTCTGCAAGTATTTTTTCTTATTCCTATTTCCATCTTGTGTTAAAGTCCCTCCAAATCACATAGGATCATGTCCCTGTGACAGTTTAGTGGCATTTTTGATTTCATTTCAAGAAGATCCTTCCTCTTGTGATGAGATAAACAATATAAAATCACTTAACTGTCATTTGTTGACAAAGATTGTTTGTAAGCCTTTTAGTATATCTTAGGCATGAGGAACCAAGGGTCTTTGGTGTTTTATTGAGTCTTTAGCTCGAGCCTTCATGTTAAATTCTTGGAGATTGTGTGAAACCGTGTGAATCTGGGCCTCCATTAATGCACACCTTCTGGTTGAAGGAATATTTTAGCTATCCCGAAGCTTTCTATCATTTAGCTTTCCAAATTGTTGTGAAGTATCTCAAAGATTTGGTATAATCAATTTTATCCTGCTTAATATCCCACCAAAGTTATTCAAAAAATAATGAATCCATCGTAAACTACCCCTGGTTGCACTATGTATCCACGAATGAACAAATTCTACTACCAAACTATGTAGAAGTAATCAAGATTCCATGATGTCTTCAGTAACCTTAACCCTTTTTTAGGAAATATCACCATTCTTTAAAAGTGACAACTCGTGAGAGTTAAATTTTGGTGCATTGATCATATTTTCTCAAGGTTACCTGTCAAGTTTGTGCAAAGAAGGACATATCCATTCTCCTTCATCAACAAAGGTTACAAAATGGGTCCTCTCACCCTGGTCAAAAGGCATGGCCTTAAGCAGTGAGGATAGATCAAATCCTTAATGAAGGTGCTATCCATTTCTCTAATGTCCGAGTGACAAAGAGTCAGACGAATCCCCTCCACGGCTATAAAATGACTCATAATATGATATGTTTGTCTCTTTGTGTCTTGTTAAATCTGTGATGCTACTCAGTATCCAATGGAGAATCAATTTGGATACCAACAAGTTGGACCAGGTGAACTAGGGTCCATCAGAGACATGGCAAAAAGAGTGGTTAGGATAAAAAATTCCAAGCTTATCATGCATGTAGAACCATGCTTCGCACTCACCCACACACCACCATATAGGAAGGCACCCCACTTTATGATTACCGAACTCCACCATCTTAAAATAACCATATAGGATCCAATGTGAGTAAGGTATTTCATCAGCAAGCCACTACCACATTAAAGAAGGCTCAACAACATCATTAGAAGCATAAATATTAGCAATACTAAAAATCTAGTTGTGTAGATCAAATAAGGACCACAAAAATCGATGCGAAGTGTCTAAACCCCAAGAAATAATTAAATTTTGTAGAGAAGAAGAGAGAAGAATAAGAACACCCCCTTTTATAGGATCATGAGTTTAGTGATTTCAAATGACACCCATCGAAATAGTACAAGTAGTAGACTTGAGAAGAAAGCTAGCAATTTTATCCTCCTACAGACATAGCACGTGCACGTGACAAATTTTTTGACAACTTTCCCTAACCATGTAATGAAAGGTCAGTTCAGTAAGACCACAAACATTCCAAGAGAATGCAATCATTTATAATCATCAATGTTCATGCCAAATCCCTGCTCGAGCCTCCCCAAGATGGTGAATTTATTTATAGAAATGGACAAACCAACTATTTTTAAAAAGGGAACATAATATCCTATATGAAAAAGGACGCCTTTGTGGTGGGACATACTCATCATCCTCTAGGGGAGAGGGACTAAAAGAACGTGTGTACACAGACATATTTTCATAGGTGTCAATATTCACCTCAAAATGAGGTTGTGAAATCACAGGAATTAGCAAAATTATTGACGTCATAAGAGGAGAATAATGAACTGGAGGAGGAACAACCAATTGTTTGGTATTCATGGGCACTGGAGTTGAGGTAGAACCTGCAATGGGCCAATACATAGACTATTGGGCTTTAGGATTATTCGTATTGGTAACCACAGTCCAACCTTCACCAGAGGATGAGGACAGTTTAGGGTTAGCATATTTATTTTCATTGGCAGACAGGGATGAGGAAGCCATTAGTGGGAATTCTTGAATCATATGGTTAGTGGATTAAAAGAGAAAACAAGTATTAGGAAGATTAATGTAGATGACTCGTTGAGAGAACCAAGTGTCCCCAACTTGGATATCAACGGTTTCCATGAGGTCTTTGGCTAGGTCAACTTCCACACAAACCCAGTGACGTGGGAGGGCTGCATAAAATGTGTTTGGTTCATGGAAAATGAAACACCCAATGGGTTTGACCAATTCTTCGACAAAAACTCCATAGGTGTAAAGGTAGACTAGGGAATTCCACCTAGACAGGGACTTTAATCTTAGCATGTTCAGAAACCTAAAATTCACGTGTCTAGAGGGAAAACATGACTAGAGTGTTCCTAATAAACCAAGGGCCATAGTTCATAGTGGTTTTGCAATGTTCAAGATTGGAGAAATCAAACAAGAAAAAACTCTTGGTAAGATCTAAGATGCCCTCAAGTTTGACACCATATCCTTGTCAGTGGTTATGAACCCACTATTGAGAATACTCTCCAAGGGGACACGATCAACAAAGTACACAACCAAAGTGAAAGATTCGAGATAAGAAAAATTCTTTTCACATTGATGCAAATCTAAAACAACATTAGGATCAGACAGAGGAGGGTCATTACCTCATTGTAAACCTTCAGGACTAACTTCCTAGCTCTTTTCTTTATAAGAGGCACATGATCGTTCGATCACCCTCCACCTACACCTACATCAATAGATGAAGGTATAATGGTTGCCGCCATTAAAATACGAAAGCGCCACATCCCAAATGGCAAAATAAGTATTTAATAACATTAAAATGCTAAATAAATGTCTCACCTTGATTGAGAAAGGTGGTGTGACAGACTGTACGGTGATGTAGACTCAAGCATAACACTCAAACCCTAATAGAACAACCAAACTCAAAAAATACAATTATCTTAGTTTTACATTTAAGCATTGCTTCACCCAACAAGAAGTTGTCTTAATCTCCTATTTTAGTATGAAATATATTTCTGATAAGGTTGATAATATATAAACCTAGCAACACACAGATCACATAATGATATAAATTAAAGGAGCAGTGTATGAATTTAAACATTTCACATGTTAGGATTTATTCCATGGAAACATGGAATGTGGGTTGTGTTCCAAAGTTTTTATTCTTCATATCTTTCGAGTAAAGATAAAAAATTTTGTGGATGGCATTGTCACCTCTCACAAAAATTTCTACAATTAGCTCTTAGAAGTTTCTCACTAGGCAGGCAAGAAAACAAAGGAAATAGATGATAATGATGGATGTCATCATATTCGCAACACTGTAAACCATCCAAGTGCTGGTGAATGGAAGGAAATCCCGATTTCCCATCCTTTTCCTCTTCCAACAATTGTATTTGTTACTTCTACCTTATGTCTTTGTTTTTGTTTTTTATATGGTTAGTGGTCTTTAGTTTATTCTTGTTTAATATTATTATTATTAATTATGGTGAGATGTATTCTACAATGATAACACGGTGTGTAATGCCGCGAGTTATTCATTTTTATAGTCGATTTCTTACAAAATTAAACATTAAAAATAATTAAAATATTACAATTACCTATTAAATTTTATATGTAAGTGGGAAGTTGAAAGTAATGAAATTTTTTAGGTTTCCAAGTCATTTTGAGGATATTTGTTGAGGTAAGTTTTATTTTTCATGCTAAAATATTATTGAGCTTTAGGTTTCCGAATTATAGGGTTCTTAAATCATTCATTATAAATCCAAATTAAATGTTTTAAATATTATTTTCAAAACTAAGTGTCGTTATTTTTTTCATTTTCAAAATTAAGTGCAAGCAATTTTTTTTTACAATTTATTCTAATAAATCGTTTAAGATAAATACATTTGATATTTGTATAATTTTTTGTTTTTGAAATTTAATGCACCAAATTATTGTTTTATTATTTATTACATTAAATGTTTTAATATATTATGTGTCGAGTGAAAATATTTTTATTTTCAAACTAAATGTTGTAAATATTATTTTAAAATTAAGTGCGTAACTTTTTTTATTAGTTATTGTAACAAATGTTTTATATATTATGTCGTAATTTTTTTAGCTATTTATTATTAAAAAAATTTTATATATTATGTGTCAATAATGATATAGAAAATTTTGTAAATGAATTATTTATATAAATACTTTCTATTTTTTCATTTTAATTAATTATTTGATGTAAAATACTATATGTTGTATGAAAACTTTGTTATTGTTTGATTTTATTACCTATACTGATATAATTAATACTAGTATACTTATCTTTAAAAATTCTTTGTAAAATATGTCGAGAAGTATCACTCCCGAAGCACCTATTCCAACTGTTTTAAATTTCATATAAGTACCTCAAAAATGATACCTCTTTGCATAGTTTACGTAATTTTTATAAGATAAATATATTAATTAAAAAACACTTTTATTAAATATATGCATATAAACACTATTTTTAATATTGTGATGTTACTTTGTGGAAGTTTGTATAGCGTTTATAGTTGAATGTGACTTGTGTTAGGGAATGATCCGATTCAACCCCCCCTTTTTTACACTTAACATTTTATTGTCATGTATTGTTAATACTAATACACTTATCAATGACAAAATATTATAAATATTTCAAAACTAAACATATATTTAAAAATTCATAGGCATGAAAATGATAGACCCTATCCATTGCATATTTATGCAAAGTTGAATGGTCAACCTACGAATGGATTTTTCCTAATTTTTAATTAGTTAATTGACGATTCAGCCTTCCAATAGTGTCATCTCCAAATGAATCAAATGAAAGAATTTATAATAAGTTTTAAACATAACACAATAATAATCCTTTTTCATATGATATTCCATTTTAACGCCCCCTTCTTGTCTAATGATATTGTAAGCATTGAAGCTGAATCCATTCCGGGGAGTATAATTGAGATTTAAGAATTCACAAACTGAGTATTTATCATTAGATGGACAAAAATGTTTACAACAGAGAGCTAGTAGCTTTCTGGAACAAGGTTTTATTCTGTCAAATGACAAAGCAACCAGGGAAAACAGTATATGGATTCACATCGACATTTCCAGCATGATTAAATAAATATCATCCGACTCTTAATATGATCGAAGCGTAACACGAATCTTAAAAGTAAGAAGCACTCCATCAAAAGATACAAGGTTAACGAGAGCCTTCCCACGAGCATATTTGAATCGTCCGCTTCCTCCAACCACAGACAGCTTTCTTGTGGCAAACAGAGATCTAATTGTTCCAGTGATCTCGAGGGCGTCTCCATTCTCAATTATAAGAGTGGCAGACATATGGAAATTTGCCCCCCTGCGATCTGAATTGACCTGCACACCTTGAAGTCTTCCCAACAGTTTGGATGTGTCTTGAGGCCCCTCGGTAATGGGGTTGTCTATGACAAACACACTTCCAAACGATGAAATGTTTGAAGATATTCCATTCGCTCCTCCGACTGTAAGTACAGTTCTATCGGGTCCTTGTGAGATTTCCTGCACTTAAAACACCATCTTCTTTTCTGTGGCATGTGAGTGTTTGCCTGCCGAAGCACAAGTAGAAGAACACATTACAATGAATAAGAAAGGCAGAAATATTAAGGATAACGAACGAAGGTTTTGCGGCCATTGCAATCAATATAGACGTTGTGGTTGAGGGAAAGGACAGTAAATAAAAGTGAATAATAGGCGATGAACAAAATATCTGCGAGACGACTTCATTACGCCGAAAGGCGTGTCTACAATGGAGAAAGCCCGGGCCCTTCTGACAGCAGGTACTGGCACGGACGGCGGAGATTAATTGGTCGATGAATATTCTGACAGTAGGTACTGACACGGACGGCGGAGATTAATTGGTCAAAATTCACCTCAAAACAGGATAAAAAAAATATTTCCGAAAGCAAGCTGTATGGAAAGTTGGTAGTTCGCATGGATGTTCAGAAGGTCGCGGGTTAGATTCCTGCAATGGCCTCCACGATCATCACTTGTTCTCATATGGCCGATTTTATGAAAGGAGAAAGCGTTCCGATATATATACACGCGCATATATGAACAGGTGTTGAAGTTGGACAATTATTTTCCTAAATAGAAAATATTCAATACCGGCTTTGATCTGGTTGTTTGTGAAAATGTGTAACTACATTTCTTCGGCAATTTCAACCCGGGGTCAAACGTGTAGTCAAATTTAACTCATGCGGTCAAATCGATGTTCCCGGTTTGAACCACCTCGGAAAGGAAGACAATAATGTTTGGATCAAACGCTCGCACGGGCACCGTCGAATTAAGTAGGTGCGTTGAGATACCAAATTTAATTACCCCGTTCCCGGGCTAAAATAAAATATGTTATCTTTACGCATCCTTTGAAAAGCGGAGGAGCCCAACGGAGGGAAAAAGAAAAGAATAATAATCCACTAATTGGACACCGATGGATTTCGTCTATTGTTTGCCGTTATAGCTTTCAAGGTACTCCGTATTCCGTATGCCCAAACTTTTCTGCTTTCCTTTTGTTCCAATGTCCAATCTACTATTAGTAGTACTACTTAATAGAATAATTACGTTGAAAGGTGTGTTCTAAGTTAGAAAGCCCAGGGCCTTATGACAGTAGGTACTGGTACGGACGGCGGAGATTAATCAGTCGACGAATATTCTGACAGCAGGTACTGGCACGGACGGCGGAGATTAATCAGTCGATGAATACGGCCTCATGGGATCCACTGGATGGATCATGGAATCAGATTTTAAATTTGACGGCCACCTGCACCCTCTTTTGGCCTCGCTGCGCCTCCTATAAAATTCAAACCAGAAGGCAAACTCGGCCACTATTTCGCTTCGAACTCGGTACGAGAAGTGACGGGAAAAGACAAATGACAGTAAATAATAACGTACTTTTTTGACGTCGACTGTAATCTACTCCTCACCAGCTACTCAACATTAAAAAATGTCCCAAAATTACCTGCCTCTCACTGTTCTGCACTGTTTATAACTCAGAAAGGTCATTTTCAGGGGGGTTTTGCAGGTTCAACTCGTTGGCCTGCGTGTAGATTTAGATTTACTGCGGTGTATTAATTGAAATGCGAACGGAACACGTTTTTGTTTCCGTAGTGCAGTGGCTATTAATGTCAAATATAGCTAAAATAATACAGACATGCATTTGTTTAGTTTGTATGGATTAGGTGGACATATTTCTTAGGTATAGCTATTTATTTCAAGTGAGAATTGGATTATTTTAATTGAATGTTCTTGAACAGATTTCAATGGATTTAGCATCCTCTGTAGTCATTCATCAAAACTTGTATCGACATTTATTAAATCATGCACTGTGTTTCATTAATTCTTGCAACGTTTGCTATTAATTACGCCGAAAGGCGTGTTCTAAGTTAGAAAACCCGGGCCCTTCTAACAGCAGGTACTGGCACGGACGGCGGAGATTAATCGATCGACGAATACGGCCTCATGGGATCCACTAGATGGATCATGGAGTCATGGAGGAACGCGGATACCGAAAGCGGTTGCGTGATAAGCATAGCAGTCAGTGGCTCAGTTTCCTTGTAAAGGAGGTTTCTGTCTGACATGTAGCACGCTGAGTTGATGATGGATTTGACAACCTGCTAACTACTACCTAGTACCGTCGTTTACCTTGAAACTATCATACCGCTTATTGAAAGCACACATCACCCAGCGAGAAGAAACATGGAAAGAAGCCAAATAAGGCAGATTTTTGCAAGTCTTAAACGTGTTGGCGGAGTATGTACTATGAGGAAGCTCATAAAACATTGCCCACATTTTGAGAATCAACTAGACAATTTATTTTTGGAAGTACAGAGACATGCTGCGAGGGATAATATCAGTGCAACGTTGTTTTTTGGATAGTTTTAGCAATAAGTTCGTTGTAGTTCTCAAAAGGTTGCTCTTGGGTTGCATCGTGTGGTTAAAGATTGGAAATATCTATGTGTGAAGAAGGCTTAAATGCATCAGCAAAGCTTTAAGTTTCTCCTTAGACCGGATACACATGAAGTTAATAAAAGCTATTCATGGATAACTAAATTATTTTAGCTATCAAGTTTTATGGGTTTAAAACTTTAAAGTTGATATTTGTATGTAGCTTCTGATTTTTCATACAAATCTACTCCAATGATAACTCAAATAGGAGTTTAGGCGAGTTCTTTGGGTTTGTATGTAATCAGCGAGAAAAAAGCAATGTCATGCTTTTTTGAAGAGGCTTTCATATGCCGATCCTGCATGTGTAAAATTTCAAACTCTAACTTTATTATCACAAGGGCATTTAAGGAGCATTGGATCTTTGCCTGTAGGCAGATGATTTGAGGGTTTATGATGAATACCGAGTCCTGACTCTGAAAACCGCCCATCCATTTGTTAGATGCAGTATATCAAAGAAACCTTGTGCTTCTGGTGCTTACGGAGTAAATTGCTGCTGCTTCTTGATTTTAGATACTTTATGCCAGTTATTTTCTCTATTAAATCATCTATTATTATAATGTACTATGGGGTAAAGCCTAATCTAACTTTGAAATATTTCTCTATTTATATATCTCTTGTTTCCCAACTTTTAGCTCTTCCTTCTTTGATGATTCAATGTTTCTAATAAATATAGCTTTTACAATGTTTATGAAAACCAATGTTTACTCGAATTTGTTTTGTATGTGGTTTTGTGCTTCTTTTAGGCGGTTATTTGACTAGTTTTCTGTTTTGTTTTTATATTTAATTACTGAAACATTGCTATATTGAGTCCGGCCTTGCGGCCACTGTTTCACTCCGAACTCAGTATGAAAAGTGACGAGAAAAGACAAATGATAGTAAATATTAATGTAGTTTCTTTTATGTTGACTATAAATATACTCCTTCACCAGCTACTCAGCATTAAAAAATGTCCCAAAATTACCTGCCTCTCACTATTCTGAACTGTTTATAACTCAGAAAAGGTTGCTTTTCATAGGGGTTTTGCAGGTTCAACTCGTTGGCCTATGTGTTAGATTTAGATTTTCTATGTGGTGTATTAATTAAAATGGGAATAGAACATGTTTTTGTTTCTGTAATGCAGTACCTATTAATGTCGAATACAACTAAAACAATACAGACATGCATTTGTTTTGTTTGTATGGATTAGGTGCATATATTTCTTAGGTATAGTTGTTTATTTCAAGTGAGAATTGGATTATTTTAATTGACAGTTCTTGAATGGATTTGAATAGATTTAGCATCCTCTGTAATTATTCATCAAAACTTGCACCAGCATTTTTTAAATCATGCACTTTGTTTCATTAATTCTTACAACATTTGCTATTAATTACATCGAAAGGTGTGTTCTAAGTTAGAAATCCTGGGCCCTTCTGATAGTAGGTACTGGAACGGATGGCAGAGATTAATCGGTTGACGAATACATCCTCATGGGATCCACTGGATGGATCATGGAGTCATGGAGGAACGCAGATACCGAAAGTGGTTGCGTGATAAGCGTAACAATTAGTGGCTCAATTTCCTTGTAAAGGAGGTTTCCGTCTGACATGTAGCACACTGAGTTGATGATGGATTTGACAACCTGCTGACTGCTACCTGGTACCATCGTTTACCTTGAAACTGTCATATCACTTGTTCGAAGCACACATCGCCCAGCCAGAAGAAACACGGAAAGAATCCAAATAAGGTAGATTTTTGCAAGACTTAAACGTGTTGGTGGAGTATGTACTATGAGGAAGCTCATAAAATATTGCCACATTTTGAGAATCAACTAGATAATTTATTTTTGGAAGTACAGAGACATGCTGCGAGGGATAATATCAGTGCAACGTTGTTTTTTGGATAGTTTCAGCAATAAGTTCATTGTAGTTCTCAAAAGGTTGCTCTTGGGTTGCATCGTGTGGTTAAAGATTGGAAATATCCATTGAAGAAGGCTTAAATGCATCAGTAAAGCTTATAGTTTCTCCTTAGACCAGATGCACATGAAGTTAATAAAAGCTATTCAGGGATAACTAAATTATTTTAATTATCAAGTTTTATGGGTTTAAAACTTTAAAGTAGATATTTGTATGTAGCTTCTGATTTTTCATACAAATCTACCCCAGTGATAACTCAAATAGGAGTTTAGGTGAGTTCTTTGGGTCTGAATGTAATGGGCGAGCAAAACAATGTCATGCTTTTTTTAAAGAGGCTTTCATATGTTGATACTGCATGTGTGAAATTTCAGACTCTAACTTTATTATCACAAGGGCATTTAAGGAGCATTGGGTCTTTGTCTGTGGGTAGATGATTTGAGGGTTTATGATGAATACCGAGTCTTGACTCTAAAAACCATCCATACATTTGTTAGATGCAGTTTATCAAAGAAACCTTGTGCTTCGGGTGCTTACGGAGTAAGTTGTTGTTGCTTCTTCATTTCAGATACTTTATGCCAGTTATTTTCTCTATTAAATTGTCTATTATTCTAAATGTACTATTGGGTAAAGCCTAATCTAACTTTGAAATATTTCTCTGTTTATATATCTCTTGTTTCCCAACTTTTAGCTCTTCCTTCTTTGATGATTCAATATATCTAATAAATATAGCTTTTACAATGCTTATGAAAACCAATGTTTACTCGAATTTGTTTTGTATGTGGTTTTGTGCTTCTTTCAGGCGGTTATTTGACTTGATTTTTGTTCCATTTTTATATTTAATTACTGAAACATTGCTATATTGAGTTCGGCCTTGTACATGCAAGTTGTTACTATCCACACCCTGGTATGTTTTTTAATGGAAAAAATAGCCTCTCCAGATATATTTACGCCAAAAGGTGTGTTCTCTGGGAGAAACTTGCCCCTCCTCTAACAACTCTAAGACAAATCAATGCACACTATGCATTGGTCGACGATGTACGGCTGGTTATCAGCCGTCCACGTGGTGGGAAAGAGATATGAAATGTGTGCTGGAGCAATGTACAGGTGCCCTCTCCTTCGTCACCCATCATGCAGGACAGGAACATGACATTCAGATTGTTCAAAATGTATGGTCTTCCCTGCTCTATATGGTCGCATCTGCTGTGTAAACGGACCATGGTACACGGTATTTTGATTTGATCTGTGAAAAGGCACTCTCCGATCTTTAATACATGTGCTAGAGTGAATGACCTCATTATTTCAAACATAGACCGAAGATGTAAACCTTGTGGAATGTTACTTGTGCTGGAGCAGATGAACCCACGAGTAGATCTGTCATGACACGATGAAACCCACTTCATGTTTTGGAAGAAACAAATTTTATGTGTTTAAATATGATTTGTGGGAAAGGTTTTTTTTTTGTGGGCTTGTGGATTTTTTGTTACACACCTCTGATGTTTTCCTCATCCGATGTGTGTACAGGGTCAATTTAACTGCAAGTGTTTTCCTTTCGCCAATATTCGATCTGTGAGTTTAAGATGGTGAATTTTGTTTTTCCCTAATGATAAAAGTTCAAGACGTCTATTTCTAGAAAATAAAAACACAAAACCCATTATGGTTTTACTGATAGAATCCTGGTCTGCCATGGATTGGATTAAAGCAGGAGCAAAACATTTTTTGGTAGAGGTCATGGATTGGATCAAGATCCATCCCTGTTGATTTAAATTTTCTTTTTCGCCATATGGTTTTTATTATTATTGCAAGGGAGTATGTGGGTTTTTACTATATTTCAGAGGAAGTGATTTTGTGATTCAAATAGATTGAGCTTGATGATTTCCTGAGGGCCTTTGAGGCTTCTGGATGCCATATGTTTCCCACAAGAAGTTTAAGGTAAGCACGAGTCTTTAAATTTCTTGTTTTCCTTTTTGGTTTTGTTTCCATATTGGTTGAGAAGTTTTCAAATCTAAAACAATTGTTTTTCATACTGTAGTAAATGAATGATTGTGTGCCAAGCAGGCTAGAGTCAGGTCAAATAAGGGGTGCGAAAAAAAGTAGGATAACTTGTTATTGAGCTTCATGTCATTAACGGTGCTAGTAATTCCTACAAGTATAGATCAAATCTTCACCATATTGATGTGACATAAAAGGGCATCCTATCTGCTACTTCAAACATTATATGAATGTGCTTGTGCCACAGAGCATTCTAAAAACCTAGCAAAATATGTCTCGCATATAGATGGTGGTCTAACGCAGAACTCATTACAAAACCAACAGAGGTACTTGGACTATTCTTGCCATCCTTATTTGCTGTAGATTGTTGGTTTCCTTCATTGTTTGCATTGAACTATATTTCTATTCTCTATCACTTTCTAGACCAGTTCATATGTCATGCTAGCTAATTTCCGTTGGCTTTAAGCTCTATACATGCGTTAGTAATACTAGCTTTACTAATATACACGTGAACAGGTTGGAAGTTAATAAAAAATGTAAAGTGTTTTACTTATTCCCTTCCAAACAACCAAAGGGCACATCCCCTCAATAAATGTCAGAAGGTGATTGTGATATGAGGTGGAATGATTTCCAAAGTTTCCATCCATAAACAGGATATGGAAAGCCAAGGGTTTTTCATTAATCCTCAGTACAAAGAAATGAATCTAAACTACTAGCTGAAGTGCATATCTGGCCTAGTATGACATATCTCTTATCCTTCATGGAACTTATTTGAATTTGGTCTCGAGTCATTTATTTATTCCTCAGAATTGGTCCTGATTTGTTAAGGTGGGACTAATCCATCTTTTTGTTATGAGAAATATGTCTGGTTTTCAACAACTTATCAAGCTCCTTTCCTTACTACATCACGTGAAAAGCACCTGAATTAACTCAAGATCCACTAAATCATTATCCTTGATAAGGTTATTGAAATGATCTGTTATTCTCTTAACTATTTGGGTATCTTATTTTTTTCTTTGGCAGTTCTGACTTAGATTGAGTATATAAGTGTATCAAGCTCACACCCTCCATCATTTGTTGAAGACTCTGTGAAAAGGTTGGATACAATTCAAAATGCAATGAAGAGTTTCATATTTAGCATTTCATGTTCTCAACTATTTCTAATGTTGGGCACTTTCATATATGTCTTGAATTTTGCAGGTACGGAAAGATCTTCTCCTGTAGGCTCTTTGGAAGGCGTACTGTCATGTCTGTAGATACAAGCTTCAATAGATATATCTTACAAAATGAAGGAAGGTTGCTCAGAGCAAGCTATCCATAATGATCTTAAGAGAATGGTAGGGAAAAATGCTTTATTTCCATTCATGGAGACCTTCATAGAAAAATTCATGGTATTGTTGTAAATCTAATGACTTCAAAGAAGGTGAAAAACAATTTTAACATAGATACAAATCATTCTACACAAGACAATGAGTACATGGAAAGATAGGTAGATGTTCTTTGAGGTTGAATGTAAAAATCCAAGAAAACTACATTTAATTTTCCTTCTTTCCATTTTATGGACATACGAATAGGAAGGGAATCATAGTAACTTTACAATCTAGAGTTTTAGAGTTGCAACAAGTTCTTTCTGTATATGTGATTTTGTTTGATTGGTTGGTGACACTAATCATGTAGACACCATGCAACTAGAAATCAGCTTGATGAAAAATCAACTTCTGGGTATTTAAACAGAAGATGAAATAAATGAAATGGCTCCCATATTCTGTGTTTTCGTTGGAGGAATTATATCCTTACCAATAAAGATACCAGGGTTTTCATATTTAAAAGCAATGAAGGTTATAACTCTTCTCACATTCTTCTAATTGAACTCGAAGGCCTCTATTATAGAATTCACTATCACCTATTTTCTTTAACTAATATTGTGTTAGCCTATTGGATTATTAGGCAAGGAGGGATTTGATAGGCAAGATATGTAAAATAATTGACAAGAGGAGATGTAGTCCTGATGGAGTAAAACATAATTATTTTCTGAAAAGTAATTCTTGATGGAGACAATCTTTCACAAGAAATCGCTGTCATTTTCATTATTTCTCTAATGTTTGTTGGTCATGAAACTACAGACAAGACCATGTCATTTGGCATATATTTTCTTACACAATGTCCTGAAGCTGTGGAGAAGTTCAAGGTAAGCAACAAATTTTCCTTTACATACATTCGAATATACTTCTCATAGTAGTCAGTCAAGTCACTATAAATGATAGACAATGATATTACATAAACCTGCACTAGCTAGGCAATTAAGAGTAATTAAGACAATTCCTTGTCAAAATATTAGTAAGTTCACCTCTCCTTACAAATTGAGATACATAATTTTTTTTTTTTAAAAAGTAGATAACTCTGTTTGAGTTTATGAACATTGATCCAGTCCAAAAAATAGAAACTAACATAATATCGGAGTAAGAATGTCAAGTCATAAGGCACATCAATAATAGAAGACATGTAACAGTTTTCAAACCATGTGGGGTCAAGCCATGTAAGACCACTAGCATCAAGTATTTACATGTTTATGGGTTGTAGGAGCAACATTGTCTTCATTCCCTTGCACATTTCCAACGTAAGATATCAGTGCCAATCCAAAGTAATCCAACACCTCTCCTTTACCAACACTTCCACTAGTATGTTAATGAACAACCTCAACTTAAAATTGAAAAGTGTATCTTGTGACTGAGTATTCTTGCTCACAATATAATGAAAAAAATCTATTAAGCTAAGGGACTAAAGTCATCTATCCATCTCTGATGAAATAAATATCTGCTTCCGTCACAAAGTTATGAAGAATTTCAACTTATTTTACCTGTCGCTTCCCCACCTCAGCATTATGGTTCTGCAGGACAAAAATGTATCAATTTATCTTGTTGGCACTCTAGTTCTTCAATGTCATGCAACATTTTCTAAAAGGAAGCTCTTAGAATAGAAACTAACAATACAAATTTGTTTGTATGACATACAGTTACTGTAGCTTTTGTGCATAGATTTAATCCTCCTAGATCATTGACTCTATTAAAATATCATATGGCTTTTCCTGCAATTGCCGTGACACCATAGAGGTCTACAAGATGAACCAAAATATAATTAATTTTCCCCTCCTATCTCGTTAATCAATCTTTCATAAAAAACCATCATGATTCTTTATATTTAACTACAAAGTATTTTCAATACTAATTATATATTATTTCTTACTCCAAATGTAGCACTCCTTTGTGAATTCCCTATTTTTACACCTTGAAATGGTTTGGATAACCATGGTATATGTAATTTATCAATCATAAGATATCTATTAATTGGTTATATATTATGATTTAACCTCGAACCATTATTATGTGTACTTGTTTATAGGCTAATATGACATAATTTAAATGCATATTCTAGGTATTTTTATTCATATTAAATTGGAATATGTACATCTTGGTTTAGGATAATTTTTTGAAAGTAAATAAATAGATATCTCCATGAACAATATCCATTAGATGGGACAACTCTATACTTAATACTTGAATGTAAATATTATTTTTCTCTCTCTAATTCTTAGAATATCTTATTGATTATGTCATTTTTTAAAAGAGAAATATATATAATATTCAACTCTTCCTCCTTTAGATTCTTATCATTAATTTTTTAGAAGGTAAAATTAATTTTTATTTTGATCCGACAACATTCAGGAAGTCACATCACTCTTAAACACTGATTTGGTAAAGTTGTCTCTACAATACGCAAAAAAGCAAGAGACACCACAGAGTATGGCAAGACAATTCATCATAAAACCGTTGACCATATAACATTCACCGTCATTGGATAACAACTGGAAGTAGTTTTCCAATCATGTATTTCATAGTTTGTGTCACTTTTGTTAATATCATACGTCTACATTAAAATTAAAGTCTTTAGGATACTTATCAGTATTAATGCCAAAATGTCTTTTTGTTATTGTTGTAGTGTCATGTTATTTTAAAAAATACGATGAAGAAAGTAATTAAAATATTACTTTCTTTCTCCGAAATATTATATATTTTCAACCGCAATGTTATTAATCTAAGGAATGTCTATATCGAATGCCCTTAAAAATAAATCTAAAATGTGTCTTGAGTCTGTAAACCTTAAATTTTTCACATTAAACTTGTCCTATTGAGAAAGATAATGACGTATAGGATGAGGATAAATCTAAAATATTTATAACTCGCAAATCCTTAAATTTCATTATGTAGAAAGGCATTTGCACATGTGTAATGTTCCACCCCTTCTCATAGCTGACGAGACATGGACGTGTGAGATGAATTGATCGACGAAGCACAAAATCTCATATATCCTTCACGTGTCGAGCAATGGTTCAACAATTAAATCTTCTCCAACTAAGAAAAAAATCATTTTTTACATTTTCCTGCTTGAGATTTTTTTTCCTGAATTCATCGATCAAGGGTTTTGTCACAAATGTGGAGGCCACTGTGGGTTCTTTGTGTTGCAACTGCTCAACTAACTGTTGCGACAATGACACTAACGACAGCGACGACATGAAACCCACAAACACTGACCATTGGGCGGGTGTATTCATTTGAATGTGTCCTGGCCAGTGCACTCTGTGCACGAACTCATGAGCTTGTGCACTAAGTTTCTTGAATGACAAGTTCTTTTCACGTGCAACCGATGACGACAATGCCCATCCTTTTACTGCTCTGCATCATCTCCAAGCGTGCAAGTCTTCATATGATCCTGCGACACATATATGCATTGGGCCAACATCGGTGTTTGCATTTTGATTATATGGACACATCTAAGATATCATTGGTTTCCTTACCTATCACCTTAAATCCTGTGTAAAATCAATTCCTATACTCACCAACATGTCCCACATGAATCTTGATTCAAATCTATTATTTTCCATATCATGTTGGTGCCTCCATATAAGCTCTAATAGTTGGAGCCATTTTTTGTTGGTACCGTTCTTGAATCTTCTATTTCTAAAGAATTGCATTGTATGTGTTCATCTCCACATCAATTAATCAACCCATGTAAGAGGTCGTTTTTGTAATATACAAGTCCATTCACAGTGACTCATTTTCATTCTAAATCTTTGTCAAAAAATTATTTGTAATTTTTAATATGTTTTAGTTTCATGTAAATTGGTGGTCAAAGTAGAGTTTAGTTTTAGTCTTATTTTTATAGCTTGATAAACTCAAATAGGTGATCTTAGTTTTATTGATATTTTATCATCTTCTTAGTGTAAAAATATATGTGTGTGTGTCAAAACTATTATTTAATAATAGCTTGTAGCTATATTACATAAGTTTCTCACATTTGTTATTGAGTCAAAGTCAATGCATGTCTTATAAAGTTTAAATGTTAAATATAGAGTCGTCAACGTTGTCAATGTTGATATTTTGTCAACCAACTAGTCATGCATTCCATAAATTTGTGGGTTGAAACATGTCTTGTAAATGGTACTATTGGCTCTATCATCGACATTGTTGATGAAAATTTGTTATGTCTACCTAGTTTTCCTTTATTTATCGTCGTCAAATTTGAGCGGTACACAGGGTCCAATGGGATTCCAATAGCCCTTCTCGTGTTCTAATTCCACCAAATTCTAGAGGGAGATTTCTCTCCTTATATTCCTTACAAAAAATGTCTTCAACACCTCTTTTGCAGTCAAACATACAAGAGAAATCCAGACTTCATTCCCTGTCCTAAACACTCCTCCCTAACTCCCTAATGACCCTTCCCTTTCAAACTACTCCACTTCTTCTGCAATCCAAAATTTTTCTAGTGCTCCAATATTCACCACTTCATAGTTTTTCAATCTCCTACTTGATATATCATAATGTTTTCTTGTCCTTCTCAATTTTCTTTCCCGCCATTATTTCACTTTTGACATTGACATCGCACACCTCACGCGCGATTGCTAGTTTATAAGAGCTATAAATCCATCCAATGTAATTCCGCGTGATAGAGGTCACCGATACCGAAGCAGCGTAGTGAGGGGCATGAACACAATGGTTCTAGCTGTTTTAGACGTGACGCTATTTTAGACATTTTAGTAGGCCTTATCTGCCACCTTTAAATGCGCGAGCCTACTTTTTGTTTTAAGACTAAAAGCTAAGGAAAAGGATTCGGGGTTGTTATTTTTATTGCTGGCTAGCCGGCTAACGTGGAAGAGTTAAATGGTCTATGTCCTTCTTATGCCGAAGGCGTTCCTCATATGGGAAAGGCATTTTTCGGTCTTTCATCCCACTAGCCTAATTTTGACGGCCGTTTTGATGTTTCTGTATTCCAGTGTAAAATTACCTCTATGAAAAACAAGCTCACCGACTCCATTTTTAACCATGCCTTCTCTGTATTTTAACATCTTCAATTTCACCCACATTATTCACAATTCCATTTCCGCATTCACTCTCCAAATCCTCCAAATTACTTTCAGGGCAGCGAAGAAAATTTTTATTGTGTCTGTGGTTTTGGTTTTTTGTTTGGGTTTGTAGGAATTGTTGTATTGAACCGATCTTTTGAGGGGATCTCAGAGAAGGAAGCACAAAGAGGGTAAAATAGGCAATCATTTCTGACCTCTCAGCAATCAAATACGAAGAAGAGCGATGCTCCCCAGCTGAGGCGAGCGAGCGGAGGAGGAAGATCAAGCGCTTCTGGTAGTGCTCATCCTCCTAAAGGAGTTTTTAAAGGGCCTACCCCTCATAACGCCTCTAACAAAAGGTATGCATTTTTTTCCATCTTTTCTTCAGTGATTTTCAAACCCTAGAAAAAATAAAAAATTAGGGTTTTAATTCTTTTTTGCATTGAGGGGAACATTCGATGGTGGGTTAACACAATGACTCTTATCGGGTGCAGGAAAAGGGTCCGCCATGCATTTCCCAGCAATCAATGCCGACACGTCCAACATAGATGATGATAACAACAAACGTCAACAATCAATGTCACTGTTGTTGCTTTCTCTCTTTTCACTTTTGAGCATAGCGATGTTAATCGATTTTCACCTTAATGTTACTGATTTCGTTGATTTCCCTAATCCTTTGGTTGCAAGAGCTTCATCCAATTAGAGGGTGATTATGGTGAGTGGGGACTCCTTTAATACTCCAGGTGATTAAGAATTATAAATGAAAGAATTTATGTTATGTCTGTGCATGCCACTGTGTTTCTTTTTCTTTGATGTGAGACCTTTGATGGTAGTGTAGCTGACTATGGATTTGAAGCCCAATCTCCCAAGAAGGTCCTCAGATTCTCTACCTCTACATTGTGTGTACTTTTTTTCTTTTCATATATTTCTCTAGCCTTATTCATGATAGCAGAAGTGTTCATATTGGGATTGAGAGATAGTTTGTCAGATAAAATTCTTCAAAGATGGATAAGATGTTGGAAAATCGCAAGACCTTGTTGGTAGGCTTTAGATTCAGTTACATGATAGAAAAAAATTTTTTGTAATAACATTAATTGTGCAGGGAGTATTTATGTGGTTATTTCTTTCTCTAGAGGAGGCTAACAGGGTTGGTAGAAAAGTAAAATACTCTAATGGGAATATTTCCAAGTATTGAAGGATCTTGGCCATTTTATAATAGACATTTCTTAAGGCAAGTTATTAGGTTTGTAAGGAAATTGAACATAAACTGATGCTTCTAGGTGATACAATTTGTGAAGAATTTTACACCATGTATTGATTTGTATAAATTTAATGGGAATGATCATTTTGAAATTCCACATTGTAAGTGAAGATGCTTAGGATAACCATGTAGTATGGCAATTCAATAAAAAAAAATAGATTTAATTAAGAACCTTGTAGGAGGTACCATTTATTGAAACCATAGGTGCCAGGATACAAGTTATTCCAGGATCCCATTTGTTTGTTCGTAATACTGTAACTTTCTTTGTCCAAAACCTATGCATAGAGTATTGCCAATAATTTTAACCTTCTTCTGACTTATTTTTTTTACATGCATCTCATAAAGATCGAATTTTATTTTAGACATAACAACACTCTTTTGTCTTGAGTTCAATTTCTCATATTGCTTTTCTATTCTTATTTCTAATGCAGGCTCACAATGGCAAGCTATTGGTGAATGGTATTGTCCAATATGAAGATTTCATTTTGGAGCCAACTACATATGAGATGTGTCCAGTGGTATCATCCATATGGTGTGTTTTTCTCTCGATCTTTGCCAAATTCCATTTTTATTTGATACAGTGCTAGCTTTGTAACTAATTTTTTTTATGGAGTTTCATGAAATGTCATTTATTACAACAGTCATAGGTCGCCTTCATTTCAATTGAGAATTGTGATATTTGATTACCAAAAAAATGTTTTAATCTTATTTCCTTTTTATCTTTCAGGGAACCACTTCCTATGAAAAATAGATTAGGGAGATTTGTGCTGCGTTACTAACCTCTAACTAGAATTGGAAGCACCATTTATAAAGTGGAGATAACTGCAATATTAGATTGCAAAGTAGCAGTGAAAATTGCATTAGCAAATGGAAGAGTAACAATGAAAATTGCATTACTGGACAACAGAGTAGCAGCTGATGCTATTAAATATTTTTTTTCACTATAGATTGATTTTTCTTTGAATTCAATTTCTGAATCTTTATACATTGGAAAAAAAAACAATACATGGTGTTCGTATTTTAAGGTTGGGAGGAAACACTGAAAGATTGCATAGTCTACATGGTGTTATTTAAGAGCAACTAGGTGTCAAGGTTTTTAGTTTAGACATGCCAGATAGCTTCACAGAGAATGGTGGATGGCATACTCAATCATTCTATAAATGAAATCACCATAAGATTTCTCTCCCTTCAAATATGAGTAAAATGGGAGCACATCTTGGCATGTAATGCCCATTTTTCAATTTGGAATCATTATACTGGTGAATTTGAGGCTGCTGTATATTTATGTGGCTGCTATTTAGCCAAAAATACATCAAAGCAAAGATTGAAATAAACTTGATGGTAAAGTATCCTGTAGCTAGTTGGATATGAGATGCATATGGTGAAATTGATCATATGGTGTGGTATTCTCTCGATCTTTGCCAAATTCCATTTTTATCTGATACAGTGCTAAAGTTGTAACTAGCTTTTTTATGGAGTCTCATGAAATGTCATTTGTTACAACACTCATAGGTTGCTTTCATTTCAATTGAAAATTTGGATATTTGATTACCAAACATTTTTTTTAATCTTTAGTGGGGACCATTGCAGTGATCTAGAGGAGTTACCAACAGAAACATGTTCATTGAATTCTCAAAAAATGTTGTCAGTGAAAAACTACCATCAGCTTGCAAAGTTACCTAATGATTTGGGGAAGCTTCGTGCACTTACGGTGTTAGGATTTTGTGCATGTGCCGGCTTGATAGCTCTGTGACCTTCTATTCGTAGTCTTCAACAACTGAGACACCTTTCTCAAACAGTATCCAAACTCACATTTCTAGAACACGTGATTTGTGATACAAAAAATGAACAACATTTGATTTCTATTTATAAAACCAACTCTACGAGCAAGCTTACTGTTGAAGTTTTTGAAGAATCATTCAGTTTGGACTAGTTGTTCTATTGACCAAATTACAACTACACACTCTATATGTATGTTTAGTTATTGAAACAATAATTTAGTGTTAGAGATTTACCTACTATAATATCAGAATGACATTTCAAATTCTCTTTGATGGTCTCAAAATTTGAATTCAATACAGTAAAGTAAGATGAGAAATTGATTTTTATGCAAACCAGATTTTCGGGGTTCAACGAACAATATTTGTGTATTTCCTTTTTTTGAATTAGTTTTTAATGTTAATTTGGCCACATATACATTGTGTTCAAGATTTTCTCAATTGAGAGAAGAATAGATACAAGGCCGAGTTCCAATGGGGCATTTCTCCTTTTTTTATTGAAATCTAATGCAACCACTATGAAAAATATGTTTTTTTATTTTTTTTAAGGAGCTCAATCAAAACCCTGCTGCCTCAATGTACACCCAAAAACCAGCAGAAAAAAGTGAACAAAATCATGCACAAAAACTAGACAACTCAACTTCTCGGGAAAACAACAGAAAGAGGAAAACAAACAATGAAAAGAGAGAAAATGAATATGCCCCTATTTTATTGCAACTATTCAAGTTAACAATTATTACATCTAACTTAATCCTACGACTTATTTCATTCATTTTAGCGAGCTGTATATATAGATATGAAAGATCCTAGATGGTACTCCACAAATACTTCCACTTCAAAAGTTCCAAAATACTTTCGCTACTTTAGTAATGGTTGTCAGTGCCAACTAATTTGCATCTGTATGGACTCCATATCACACACAAAAAAAATAATTCATATTTTATTTGACTAGATCCACAATTCAAATCTGGGATTCTAGATTGCACTAGATTTCCTTTTACCATATGTGATTGGGCCCTTGGTTGCTTATCATTCTCACCTGGTATGAAAATAAGTCTCAACTGCTTGGTTCATAGCTATTCATATAATAAATTTATTATAGTTCAACATATCGAAAATTTGAATGGAATCACAACCCAAGAGTTCACATCAGGTTTGCTTCCCAAGACAAAAGACAAAGGGCACATCCCTGATAAATCCTTAGTCTGAAGGTTGAGATAATCTAAAGGCACAAATATTATTAGAAAGAAAATGGTCAAAGTTAATAAAATTGATAAAATCCAAGCCCACGTGCATCCTTCGTTACTAGTGAAAATTTTCCAATGCCCTTCAACTGGTAGAAAAATGCAAGAGAAGGAGCTATCTCAACATGTAAAATAGATTTCATTAAGAAAAGGCATCTAAAACCATATGTTAATAGCTCTTCTAATTATTCCTACCAATTGGAAAGACTGAGTGAAGAAATGAGGCACATTGCCTCCAAATTTTCCATTCACTCAAACAAAAATAGTTTGCTACCTATGTAAATATTTGAGAATTTAGTTAATGAGACAAAGCTACAACAATTGGAGCTTTTGCATCCCAAATATTCCCATTAACTTAGTGGCTTTCAATAAGATGGTAGTGGAGTTCAAGGAGCTCATGCTAGATGCCCATGTAGGGGTTATAATCTTATAGTCGACACTAGAATAAATTCTTTCACATCATACACCCAAATTTCTCACCCAAATTTCCATACACCCAAATTTCCAGAAATGATTCATCCTTGTGTGAATCCATTGCGGTCCAAAAAGAACCACTTTGCATTTCCATCTAGAAAATTTGTAGTTTTTGTTCTCAGGTGTTCACTAAGTTCATCTTCATGATCACGAGATATAGGCTCTCCTCTTAAAAGTTCATTTTTGGCACTTCCTAGATTAGCACCACAATTCGTTGAATTCTTGTTGAACACCAAAATTGTTTTCCCGCATGTTCTATGGGATATCCTAAATATTTGGGCTCTTTGAAGTGGTAATGAGTATTACTATGTCCTCAAAGTACTCATAAGAAACTTTAGAAAGCTTAGTTTTTAAAATCTTTTATTAGAAATCCCAACATACTCTCTACTAAAATAATTGTAAGTTAAAATATCCAATTTGAGATTCTATGAAGCACATTTCAACAATACAAATTTCAAATATACGTGATCTTTGGGCTAAGCACATAAAAAAAGGTAAACCAACCTCGATACAAAATCCAACAATATTAAGAAAGTAAAAATTTCCTAGATTTATACAATTGAAATAACATACAAAAAAGATGTTATTTTTTAATCAACAAAACACAATTCTTTTTGTGCCTTCATGTCCCTAGAAAAATAACTTTCATCTTTCATTTTCTATTGGATTAGATTTCTCAAAGATTGAATGTATTCTGAAATTTATTAGTAAAGTGCATTAACTTAATGTTGCATTATTTGATTAAACATCGAACCTCATCACCCACTTCAAATTCATGATAATTTCCTTGTACATATATGGAGATAACATAACCTTCTTTCTCTCTCGTGTTCCCTTTGAAATTATTCTTGACACCATTGATGACTAGCTCATCCTCATTACCCATCAACAAATAGAATCTCCTCCAACCATATAGTGGGAGGTGTGTTCAACAGATTTCAAAATGAGTGTGACAACACGTCGAACGTTGTCAGAATACCCTTGTTGTGTTGAATTGACAATCAACTTGGAAGAATGGTTGGAAAATTCCTACATTAAGTATTATCTTTCAACATCGACATTTATGTTCCTTTCAAGAGTTGAAGATTCTTCACATGAGATCATATTCAAGTTCTAACATTAAGTGATTCAAGAAATCCACTGAACAAGCTCAAATGGAAGTACTAAAAAATGAAGCTCACATCACCAGTAAGGAAAGATTAGACTTGCAAGAGTGAAAAACATATAGAAAAGCATCAGGGCTAAATGACTTGTAGGAGAAAATAAAATCTAATTAGATTTGTATTCATGTTTATTTGAAATAAAATAGTTCGTAAAATGCTACCACTTATGATATAAGATTGA
Organism: Taxus chinensis; assembly: GCA_019776745.2. Taxonomy (NCBI): domain Eukaryota; kingdom Viridiplantae; phylum Streptophyta; class Pinopsida; order Cupressales; family Taxaceae; genus Taxus; species Taxus chinensis. The sequence goes on from CM034150.1 coordinate 790,743,034, forward strand.
CAAATGTATATGTACTAATTTGTAACAAATTTGAATGTTTAATTTGTATAGATAGAACCTTTAAATGTAATGTTTCATATATATTCCTACACTTACAAAATCAATCACACCCCTAATCAATATCAAGTATAAAACTAATAAGTATCTCACTAAATCAAATAACATATAAAATTTGGTGTTCACATTGCATTGTACACATGCGATTGCTAGTTTAAAACTTATTTCATGTAGTGATTTGTCTCCTAGGATTCAATTCAAGGTGCCCTATGACCTTTAATATTTATTCTTTTTTCTCCTTTTTGAACTTTTGGAACTGTTCGTTATATTAAAAAAATATGTAAGATTTACAACAATAGGGACAATAAGAAAAATAACGGTGCTACAAAGAAGTCATGAGGGCACCAAAAAACATGCAAATGGAAAATATAGAGTGCCACAAGGGGAAACATGAGAATTACATAAAATCAGATAGCGTTAAGCACATGTCATCACTTCATAAGGTGGAGGATCATCCCGAAGAGGGATGAAAACTCCACTCGACAACTCAGCATAAGGAGGATCAACTTGTCATCCATCTTGATCTGGCATTTACATCTTCACAGGGACCGTAATTTCCCAACAAGGGGGAAGAGAGCCAAAAAACCTTAGAGCTCCATGAGAATTTCCCACAACCTTCCCTAAGAAGGACTTCATCCAGGTTATGATGATGATGGACCTGAAGGGTGACCTTGGGGAGAGGGGAAGTTATAGCCGTGAGAGCAGCTTCTATGACGCGGTCCATGTGGAGGTGGTCCTTGTGGTAGAGATGGCCGAGGTGGTGGCTGTAAAGGGTTTGGAGAGACCTGACTCATTATGCAAGGAAAAATCCCTTATTGTGTGAGCCATTCTTGTAGGTGAGAAAAATCCATACCAACATTTTTGGCACAAGCTTGAATCTGTATGCACACAGCGGACAAAATAACCACTTTATCATTAGTGGGAAATAAAGCAACAATTTGATCACTCTAGAATACAAAAATATTAGGAGCTATCTAATTTTAAAAGAGAATTAAGACTCTAAACAAATGTCGTAGAGTAGAGATATAAGTAGCCCGAGAACTGAAATCTCCAAACAAATCCATATACTAATGAAAGAATTCAGGGTGGTAGGGTGGAAATAACATATGAATTCAATACCGAATGGCTTGAGCACAGGAACAAGACCAAATAAAGTTCTTAAAACATTCAGGTTGAGAGTAGAATGATTATTTAGGATTCTGATTTCCAATGTGACTAAGACGCTCACAAATAGGAAGCCCTTGATAGATAAGGCACCATAGAAAATGGTTGAGTTTAGGTTCCGATATAGGTTTCCAAACACAAGAAAGGCGACGAAGCCAAGTAGTTGGTGCAAATTGTATATGTCAATATACATTGAGTTTGAAAATGGTGAAATAGGAATCACTATCTTGTAAATGGTGTCATCTTTATAGTGAAAAAATAAATGTTATGATCCCACTACCAATCTCACCACCACACATCTGGAGAGTTAAGACCCATTTTATGAAGCATGTTATGCGATGTCAACTATTGAGTTCTTTGTATTGAAAAAAGGTCCAAATTGGCAAGATTTAATTTCATCTTGAGCTAAGGTCGGGAAATTTAGTCTTTCTAGGAAAACAAATCTTTAATTTCATATTGAGAGAGAGGTTTGATGCCCAAAGTTTCAACAAGTGGAATACTATCTTTCATTACCAAAAAATACCTCCAAATATTCTAGGAATGCAAAGAGATCCTGTTGTGAAATCCATCACCAATCCAATGGATCAACGCATTTACTAATTCAAAATTCTTACACATTCTTTTGGCGATGAAATTTCCAATTATCTTGACTAGTGCCTTGGTGATAAATAAGGTATGTAACCCTATATTATTCCAACATTTTTCCCATAAGGGGGACCTTAAGCAATGCAACGTCGAAGCATTATTTTCTAAAATTGAGTACTCAAGAGACATCACATAACCAATATGTACATGAAGTGATGTTTTTCCTATAAACATCGATAGTACCCATGCCACCATGATTGCGAGGTAGACAAAAAACCTCCCAAGTGACCCGATGAAATCAAATTGGTCCTAAACATTTACACCATTGGTAATCTCAAGGCAAGTTTGAAAGTTTGGAAAAGGAATCTTGGGATGGGCACCAACAAACAAAATTATAAACATATGTGGCTACAAGAACCTCGGTACACACCTAAAATTTACTGGCTAAGGAGAGAGACTTGGAAGACCACTGAGAGATCTTATGCTCAAGTTTTTCAATCACATATTTCCATAAAGTTACAAAATCATTGTTAAAGGAAAAATAAATGCCCAAATATTTAAATTGTTCTCCGCACCCAATCCACTTCAAGAGGTAAGCTTCAAAATCTAGTTAGGCATAGGCCAACATATTTTTTGATAGCCCAAAGTTTTATCTATCTGAATGTTGGATCCTAAAGTAAGAAAAAATATATCAAGGCATTCAAAAACCTCAACCAAATTCTACTCATTTTCAAAAAGATTAAGAAAATAATCATCAACAAAGTGTACATTAATGAGTTGCATTGAATGGCCCAAAAAAATTATTTCCCGAATGTGACCCTTGTGAGCGCATTTAGAAATAAAATATTCAAGATCATGTGCAAGATGGAAGCCCTTTCTGGTAGAGTGAAAAATGCCAATCGAATAGGACTAATTACCATTCATAGTGAGGTAATAAAATGCGTAAGAAAACACAATTTAGACACGTGAAGTAAAAAAAATTCTAAAACATAAAGCTTTGAGCATAGCAAGAACAAAAGGTCATCTGATGCGATCATAAGCCTTTTCAATGTCAATTTTAAGAAATAAAGGCCATTTCAAAGACAATCTATCCCATTCCATTCCTTCCCAGACCAAAATGAGATTATCCACAATGTACCAATATTTTACAAATCCCCTATTCTTGAGTTGAACGATCTTGGGTAATAGATCAGTAATGTAAAGAGCACAGCCTTATCAATAATTTTATAAGAAAAATTTAACAATGTGATAGGTTGTCAACTAGTAATCATTTCCAAATCACCAAATTTATGGATAAACTTATCGTTGCCTTGATTGATGAATTTCCCTAAAGAATTTGATAGGAGAGCTTCGTTATAAACCCTAAGTAGGTCTAGACCAAAAAATGACCATGTGGCTTTGTATAATTCACAAGGAAAGCCATCAAGTCAAGGATATTTATCATTGACAAGACACATCAGAGTTGTATGTAACTCATCTAGAGAAATTTGATGATTAAATTAATCATGATCATTAGGAAAGAGATTGACTGCAACCACCTTAATACATTGATGTAAAGTTGCATCTCGCTCATTAGTGGCATGTTGTGCTTGAAATATTAACTAATAATGTTCCACAGAGGAATGAGTCATCTCAAGAAAATTTGTGATCCAACTTTGAGAAAATTGAATAGCTTTAATTTGTTGCTAAGCATGTTCAGAATAGATTGATTTGAAAATTTCCTAGACACTTTGTCTACCACCTTGAGCCAATGGAGCCTCAACCGGATCTGAGATCCATGGGCCAAGTGATATTCCACGAGATTAAGCCTATGTTGAATATTAGTTATGTGTAATTGAAGAGGGGTATCAAAAGGATTATGTTTAATGAGAATAAATATCCTTTGGAACTCTTTGTGCAGAGCCGATTCCATCCACTTATGCACTCAAGAAATCTTTTTAGTAAATTGATAGAGGAATCATGTGGTGCACTGAATCACAGATTCCCAATACTCAATCCATTTGAAAAAAAAGGTGAATTTGTCACCATGTTCAATACTTATCAATAAGAAGGACCACCCCTAGGTGACTCAACAAGGAAACATTAAGAAGGAATTGATTTTACGGGACTTAAAACAGGGCCTTGCGGTAAATAATCTTAATAGATATCAGGTGATGGTCAGAAAAAGTATATCTCACAGCACTATGACAAGGGAGAGGCCTTGCATATCAAATTCAAATATTTACTGCTGAGAGATAAATACACAATCAATCCTTTAAAAAACCTAATCATATCCTTCTCAAAGATTCATCTAAGTATAGCAAGCTTGAGACATAAATTCCTTCCGCCGTTGGAGAAAAGGATAGAAAATTTCCCATCATCTTTTAAAGTAATACCATACCTCACACTCACTGAGACACCATCACATTAGGAGGGTGCCAAGTTTTTGGTTAGGATGTTCAATCATATATAAGTCACCAAAAAACAACCAATAATAAAAAATAAAATTATCACCTAAAAATTTCCATAATGCCCTTCTCTTTGTTCCATCATTAGGAGCATCAACATTAAGAATACCAAAACAAAGATAATTAATTTCCATAATCACCCACATGGTCCGATTTGAGGGATCTTGGCTAGAGGAGGAGGTTAAGTAGAAAATTTTTGGGCAATGGAAATACTAACACTACCTTTCCCATCTATATGCTGAGTATGAAATTGTGAAAAATTAGGAGCCATATATGTTAGCTTATTCTAAAGTAAAAAACTAAAAAAATTAATTTCTTATAAAAAAATAATATCCAAGCAGTTTAAACGATGACATGCCAAGAGAACATAATATTTGTAAGAGGGGTCTATGAGACACCTACCATTCCAAGAAATTAAATTCAAGAAAAATTAGACGTGTGTAACTCACCCTGACCATCGGGCATGTCATGCTCCGAGAAAAGAATCAAAAAATTATAAGCAGGTAGGATCTATTCTAAATTACAAATCTCAATATGAATGGAGTGGCTTTTAACCACATCATATCCTCGTGTTCTATGGATCACCTCCTAAAGTGGAATATGTGAGATACACAAAGGTGGATACGTTAAAGATAAATTCCATGTGTTCTCTATTTTTGAAGGAAAATGTTGGCTATGCGATGGCTTGGAAGGAATGGAAACAAATAGGGAGGAAGGACCCAGACCCAACTTATCCTTGGATAGATTAGGGGAATGAGAAGGATTGAAGGGGACCAAAAAAGTGGATTTCACACCTAAAACATTCCTATTCTTGACTATTGTCCAACCAACAGTCGGTTGATCACCTTTAGTTAGGTAAAATTTTAGCGGTGAATATTCATAGTTTAACGACTAGTAGAATTTTGGGAATTTGCTTTTGGTGAATTTTACAGCAACAATAGTACCTAGGTTTTGCCCAAAAATTCCAAAAACAATAATCTATCCCATTTGAATCACCAAGGAATTTCTAATCCCAAATTATATTTTTATGTTAAATCATTGTGTGATCAATGCACTGGGATTTGAAAACATTTTTATTTCACGAAGAAATCTATGGAACCTTATTCATTTTTTGGGTTAATTCACCGACATGCATGGGAGTTTTTCTAGGAGTTATATAAAACTATCCATAGATATATACACACATAGTGATAGCTGATGTTTTCCCCCAATTTTCCAATTTTTGAATTTATTAAGTAGTAGAAAGGGATTTAGTGAATCGGCATATTGCAATTTTCTTTCAAAATTTCAAATAAATCTAGGTCTTGCCAAGGCCCGGCTACTGTGTTGAAGTTTATATCCTGGAAGCACTTATTGTACGTGATTCCTCCTTCTATTTCAGACATATTTTATTTATTTCTCTTACTTTATATGTGATTCTTCCTTTGTAATTTGTTATAAAGCCTAAACATCCTCATCCTCATAACCACTATGATCATTTAAGCCATCTAGAATAGTACTCCACATGCAAAGAATCATAACTAGTTTTCCTATCTTAGATACAATTTAATATATATATATATATATATATATATATATATATATATATATATTCCATGATGATTTTTATTTGAACTTTGTTTTACATATATATTTGGTGGGCGATTATCCAAATTAAGATTTGGTTTTATATGACAAACTTCATCCAATTTTTTTAAATTCTTTGTTTTTGAGGGAAAATGGATTCTTTTTTATTATTTCACTTTTTAACAACAATATGCAATCTATTCTTCCTCTTCACAATTTAATAAATTTAAATAAAAAAATTATTATTAAAAACACGTACAAATGATTTTGTAATTCAATTTACAAATATGGAATAAGAGAATGCTAATTTGTACTACTTACTATTCTATCCCAATGTTCAATATCTAAAAATATTATAACGTTAATTGTATTAACATGAACCAATAATATGTGAATATATAAAATCATTAATATCAAAACAACTATCTAATTTGTATCAAATAGATAGGTTTGATTTAATAAATTTATTGTGGGAAATTGTACTACCATAGTTAAAAAATTATGGAGGGAAAAAAATACTATCGAGATTGCTTTTGTATAAATTATGATTATGAGTAGCAATGAAATAATAAGTTATGTTCTAGTTATTATATTTTTGATTCATGCTCTTTTGATTTTATATTATGTTTATTTCAATTTAATATTTTTTTATAGATATCACCGTTGGGAAGGGTTAAAAACAAAAAATTGTACAAAACTTTCAACCTAGTAGTGTGAGTCTATTATGAAAATCAAACATCTTATATGCTTAGGTGTGGAAATAACAAAACAACAAATTAATACAAAATTTAGACATGGGAGGATTTTCAATTTGCATAAGCTTAATTTTATTTATTTATCTATTTTGAGTGATTTCATTTATTTATTCTTTACCATTAATTTTGTAGTATCATTTCACTAAAATTTAGAACATAAAAAGAGAACATTCAACAAATATGTAGAGAATTTCCATCTTATAATATTCATCGGAGAACTTAAACACCACAGGGATACTTATTTCTTGGTCTAAATATTTATAAACCTTTATTTAATACAATAGACTGCAGTGCCCATAGGCCGTTTACTGCGATGATCTTCAACAGAAGCAGCACTGAAATAGGCCATTTCTCGCAAACACTTAATAATGCTTTGCTTTTCTCCCTCTCTCACATTAATTCTAACCTATTAAAAAAGTACCTACTCCTCAAAGATATAAAAATAAGAGAATGACCATTGGGTGGCTAGGGACAAAGCTATCAATTTCATACCAAACCACCAAACAATTTGGTCCCTATATGATAGTTTCTTACATACGAGGAGTGAAGTGTTGTAAAGTTTTTGGGTACAACGATTGGTAGTAATATATTGTTATGTATTAATGTAAGCGTTAGCAGGTGCAATGTAGAGATCATGTCTTACAATAGGGATAAAAATAAGTTAGGATATAACAAGCTAGCTCAGAATTTGTGCAGAAGTCATGATTTAAATATTAAGCCAATACTAATATTATCAAATAATTAATTGTCAAATTTAGATGTCGACAATAAGATGAATTGAAATATTAACATTTTCTTTGCCACTTTAAACAAACTACAAGTGCAATTGAAAATAACAATGCCCCTATTTTCCCACAATGGTTTTAAGACCTTTAACACTCCTACATCAACATATGGAAAATTGGCTTTATGCCTTACGTAATATCATTTTAAACATGAAGCGTATGTTTTGTTAACCATGTATTTAAACAATGGTCGTGTATGTATCAATACCCATGTATGTATAGTAACGATCCCATCAATAAAGAAGTAATTTTGATTTAAGTTGCAGAAATGTTTGGATCTGGAGTTGAGAGGAAAAGATTAATCGTAAACATAAATAAGCTTTTCACAAGAATTTTGTGGGTTTTGAGTATCATAGTGAGAAATGAGGCGTCTGCAATTTCTGTGGAGCTTCCAGTGAAAAACAATGCCAGATGTTTAATTACGAATTATTTTGTGGGACGGGCCGAATGAAAACGCTTAATCAATCAATCATCATGGAGAATAATCAATCATCGTTTTCTTTATTTACATTCATCTCATTTAAGTTACCCCCTTGTTTATTAAATATGGACATATTAACATTTCACACTTGTCTTTCCAGGTCTGGAAAATCCACTTATATAACACTAAATATTGCTGGCCACTAGGAATATGGCTGTCATTTTTCCCGCGGGCAAATCTGTTCGCCGTTCCTCCCGAAGTTATACCACTATTAAATCTATCTATTTCAAATGTTATTGAAATGATAAAATATTTTCCTAACAAGCTTATAACTAGCGTATTGTAGTTGTTAAAACACTCTCCGAGATAGAAATGTAAAACACAATAAACAATGGAAGAATGAATTTTTTATCATCAAAAAATACAAAGAAAAGAAGAACACTGTTGGGAATAGAAATTCCAACATCCTTATTATAGATATAAAACTTTATTTAATACAATAGACTGCAGTGCCCATAGGCCGTTTACTGCGATGATCTTCAACAGAAGCAGCACTGACAGATCATACCATGGGACTCGGGGTCTGAATAAACTTGGTTTAACAGGGAATTGTTCCCAGCGAAAAGATCAACACGCACGAACTCTTTTATTTGTTTAATCTGATCAGCATCAAGCATGATCAGTGTGGAAGCATCTGTCTCAGTAGTACTGTAACTCACGCCATGATGCTTCAATACAGCACGTAAATACGCCTCAATAAATTCACAACCATTCTTGAACAGGTCACTCACGGGGACCTACTCTGATGGGCTTGCCATTTCTCGCAAACACTTAATAATGCTTTGCTTTGCTTTGCTTTTCTCCCTCTCTCCCTATTTATAATACTCGGATTCCATTTCCTCTAGTTCAAAACAAAGTCAACTCTGATGATGCCGTCAACTCTGATGTAGCCATTTTTTTTTTATAAACCCTTGCTTGTCTGTAGTCTCTTTCTTTATTACTATCTATTCTAAAAAGAACATGGATTATTGTTGCATTCCAATTTATCCATTCTAAAATATTACATTGAGGTGGTTCATTGAATATAATTAACCAAATTCATTTAGAAAACTCTACATTAAAATGGGTATGGGATTCAATTTATTTATTTTGATTACCGTTTCATTAATATTGCTTCCCTTACACTTCTCTTTGTGTATTTATGTGTTAGTGCCTTCTTGCACATTCCTTCCATTCTAGCTCCTAGACAACCTATTTTCTTCACGCACCTTTTTGATCCTATTTTATAGACAACTATCCTTCCGCGTGTCCTCGCATATTTTTATACTGAGTTGCTGCTACGGACATCTTCCTCAAACACCATTCTTTCACATGCTACATCCCTCCAAGATAAAGTGATTACTAGAATGATTAAAATTTACGCTGCACACCATGCTTAATAGTAGTGCAAGTAATGCTAACATCTCAATCTAAAAGTCCGTATGCTTTATCCTTTATCTAGGATTTTTCTTTATCCTCCCCATGTTAGCTTTTGTCTTGTCTTTTTATCTCAAGTTATGTACTCGTGCTTTACTACTCTTTTCTTCCTTCCTCAAACTTATGTGTTCTTCCCTTACTCTTATCTTTGCGCCTTTATGTGTTAGTTTCTTCTTGCACACTCCTTCCTTTTTAGCTCACGGATGCTCTATTTTCTTCATGCACATTTTCCATCCTATTTTACGGACAACTATCCTTCAGTGCATCATTACATCTTTTATACTTAATTTCCACTATGTACAATTTCCTCGCTCACCATTCTTCCACATGCTACATTCCTCCAGCATAAAGTGATTGATAGAATTATTCTAATTTATGTTGCACACCATTCTCAATAGTAGTGCACATAATGCTAACGTCTCAGTCTTAAATTCATTTTCCTTTATTCTTTTTCTCGGTATGACCTTTATTCTTCTCCTGCTAAGTTCCATCTTGAATTTATATCTCGGGCTCCATCCTCATGCTTTGTTGCTCTTATCTTTTTTCATCAAAATTCCATGGGTTTCCCTTCACTCTTCTCTTTGTGCCTTTACGTGTTAGTTACCTCATGCACACTACTTCCTTTTTAACTTATGGATGATATTTTTTCTTCACACGCCTTTTCACTCCTACTTTTAAAGACAACTATCCTTGGGGAAATGTCCTCACATATTTTTATGACTTAGTACTTGAAACTACTAAAAAACTTCCTTGTACACCATTCATCCACACACTACATAATTTTCTGATGCACTATTTTATATGCACCACCTGACTTCTTGAACCTTCAAAACTCATGGTCTCAATTTCTTCCCGTAATGTAAATCCACCCTTACAAACCATCATGTCAGCTCATATAAATTTCTTCCATGCACACTCCCAAAACTTATGGCTCCCAAGCCACTCCATGATCCTTCTCATCGCGATTTCGGACTTCAGAGGTTCAACAGTTTTGGAACTCTTGAGCTAACTCCATTAGCATGAACAATACATAACTTGAGTCTCCAAAGTGGAAATGCCTGAAGCCCTGAATCCTGAAAGTTTGAAATTTTAGATTTCAGAGGGTGCGATGCAGGTTCAAGGCTCCAAAAAGGTAGATCAACCACTCACATTTATTGTAGTATGGGACCCCCATCTTTATATGGCCATAACTTTGACTGTGAGCTCATATTTGCACAAAATAGGAAATTTTGGATAGCTCTCATTGCCATTTTATTAATATTAAGTGTTTCAAAATGAGGAAATAAAGTGCACCATTCTAGAATGTTTCCAAATTTCTCACCTACCCAAATGATCAAGGTATCGGGTGTCATTTCTTCTCCAACAAGGAAACGTACCATGGAGGTATGGGTTGTTGTAGTGGCACCCATCATTGCTGCAGGTGATTTTAATGCATTTCTAGGGTGGTTGAATGCAAGATTCTCAAATTCATTCTCTCTCATCTTTCTCTCATTCTTCCTATACATTGTAGGGAGGGGCTCATTTGAGAAAGTTGGATTACCTTGTATATGCACCTCCCTTATTCTCTATTGTCTATAAGAGATTATGTGGAGATTGCAAACCTCCCTACTGGACATTGTAATGCAAAAGATGTGCCTTTGAGCCCTAAGTGTGGTGTATTGTATCAAATTTCGGGAGTAGTATAAATCAGATTTTTGGATGTTCTAAATACCACTTTTGTGTTCTATTGCATCTTTCTAGATCTTTCATTACACTGTACGGTTATTGTGTATTGTTGTTGTTTTCATTACAAGGTTATGGTAGTGTTGTGTTTATCGTAGTGCTTGTTTTTATGGTAGTGGAGGTTTTTCAACACTTCTTCTTGGTGCTTCACCTTCCCTTAGAGTTGGTTTTAATTTTCATGAATTTATTCTATCTATGTTTCCTTGGGGATATTAGATTAGGGTAAGATCTGTATCTCTCTACACTTTTGAGTAGTTGGCACTAGGCTAGGGAATGATAACAACCTTCTCCGGAGGGTTATCCCAATTTCAAAGTCCCACACTTTGGGATAAGTCCATATTTGACAAGTCATAATGACTTCCTCAACCATTCACTTATGAGCAATCGGGGGTGTTATGATTTTTCCATAACAGTAACATGTCAATCAAGCAACCATAAAAAATAATGGAAATACTTTTGTAATTTATTTTTATACTAATGTATCACTCTTGCAAAATGTAGTGCATGTTAAGTGACATAATATTATATAGACCATGTAAAAAATCACTTGAAAAACATTCAAATATCTTTGAATAATTCCATTGGGATTAGTTACATATTTTTCTCCTTAAATTTTTTAATGTTATATCTAAACTTCTTCTAGGTTTCCATGATGACTCTTCTTTTAAATTATTATTTTGGTTTTTTATATTTCTTGTAAGATGTAATGTTGAATTTTTTTCTTCAATTCTATAAGATTCACTAATTCAGGAAAACGGAAAGTAAAAAGCGAAGCTTAGCCTCAAGAAAAAAAATTATTACAACCCCTCCTAGTAGTGGTACTGGCATTCATAAAATAGCATTTTATTTTGAGAAACCATCTAAGAAAAAACATCCTTCTCCAATAGAACCATCATAATCAAGGGATAATGACTAAATTCAAAATGAAATGCAGAATGAGAATGTGTTCATTTTTTATTTTCCTAATGCAATCAACGATGACAATAATGAAATGCCTCCCTCTAAAAAAATTACATTGAATGATGTTGAGTTTGAAACTGTACCACTTTCACAATTGAATGAAGATGACAATGCATCAGCATCCCAAGTGAATTTTTGAGGTAAAAGTTCTCGTAGTCAATGGAATTGAAATTCGACCAAGGTAAATACTCAACAAACACCTATTACTGGAAGAAAGAGAAAGGAAAGAAAATGGGACTTGGGAAGGAGTTTAAGATTAAAGTGGGTTTCTAAGTTTCCATTTATTGAACTTGTTGAAAATTTGAATAAATAAGAACCTCCAAAAGAATGAAAATGTACAATTTGTAGTTGTAAATTGGGAAGGGAAAAGAAAATGAAACTTAAGTTGGATACTATTTAGAAGCATGTAGGAATGGAAAAATGTTGATGAAAAATGTTTGTTTGCATATTAGGTATGAAATATAATTTTAAGAGCACAAGAAAAATGAAATAATAGTTGCAGTGAATTGAGAGACAATTACGTCTCAATTTAGCAAGATCATTCAAAACAGTATTTTAGGTAAAACATTTCAGCTAGCTACTATTTTTCACAGTTCTAAAAGAGGTCATCCTATTAGATAATTTCCAAAACAAAGGAAGATTTTGTTTTATATTGGGTTCCCACACTTTCCTCATTCTCATTGGTCAGAAAGTAGTGGTTGGGATTAATCAAAATCCCTAGTTATGGTTGAGAAATAATACTTAAAAGAGAAAGTAGAATCTACATGATACATATCTTTGTCTATTGATGTGGTTACACTAGTAGATAATACTTCTTGGGTCTGTATGCATGTATATATTGTTGAGAATTTTTTGATCTAGCTTCACTTACATTCCATTCACAATATGAGAGATAAATCCAATGTTGAAAAACTTTGTGAGTTGGTGATAAAAAGTTTGAAGGAGATCAGTGGCATGGATGATATTGTAATTGCATCAAATTTGATATGTGTTTGGGGAGGATCGGGCATCTATAATGCAAATTCACTGTAATGTCATGTGTATAAGAATACAAACATCTCATTGCCCTTATATGATTTGCATTCATTATATGGATCATAGAATGAGCCTAACTTACAAAATAGTTGGAAAATTTTAACATGTACCAAAAGTTGAAGACCTTGTTCAAGAGATGCATGCTTATTTCTTCCGTAGTCCTAAAAGGTTCGTAGAATTCCAAATATTTTCATAAGGAATAACAAATGGGCATAAATTGTTAAAATATGTTGATACTCAGTGGATCTCATTGTACCAACTGGTTCGTATAATGTAAAAATAGGATCAATCCTTATGAGGAGTGATGTGGCAAAATCACATGGAACTGGACAATGCCCAAGATTTGAAACATCATTTAACTGATATAGAGTCATTGTTGATGTTGTGTAGTCTCATTCGAATTTTTAAAGAAATGTATTGTTTAAATAAATAAGCACAATATAGAACTATCTATATTATTGATTTTTATAGTTTGAGGAAACGAGATTATATGGCAATAGAATATTTTTTTGTCAATGAAATTGATTTAATAGGTCAAAAGTTTGATGGTTGGAATGATATGATATATATTGGAAATGCAAGTAAATTTTTGAAGCTCAACTTATTTTGGGATGTATGTGATTTTGTACATGGATACAAGTTACTGATTTACATGTTTAAAGTAATAATTGGTAGGGTTGAGAAGGTAAATGTCATAGGGCCATTGTTTGATAACATTCTATCATAAAAGAGTAAGGTTAAGAGAAATTTCAGTGCCCCTAATAGAAGAAAAAAGTGAACGATTTAGAAGGGATTATTTTCTTAAAGCAATGGCTGTAGTAAACCCACCCTTTCTGAATCCTGTCCAAAATGAAAGATACATGCAGGAAGACTACTTCAAGGCATTGACTACATTGAATAATTTTTTTTTGAAGCCTATTGATATCAATGGAATGAATATTCCAGGTATTTTAAGGAAGTACTATTTGATTCATCAATATAATGAATTTTCCTCTACAATGATTCAACAATTCAAATGTTTGGACAATCCCTTAGACTGTGGAACAATAACCCAGCTATGGAAAAAAATTGGGTTAAGTACTATTTTACATAAAACCATGTCCAATTTTTTCTCATTGGCTGATCTATGTCAAAAATGATTTTGGTTTCAGTTGAAGATGAGAGAATTTTCAGTGGCTTAGCCTTTATAAAGTCAAAATTACGAAATAAGCTTGACATAAACTTGGAAAATTGTTTGAGAATTTACACATCATTGTACGAGGTGGAGAATTTCCCCAATGATAGGGATCTGGTAGTATGGAAGTAAATTATTGAAAGGAGAGTGGCAGAAAATAATGGCACAAATACAAGAGATGACCCTGTTATAGAAGTTGAATATCAATAAAGAGAGAGTGAGTCTCAAACAGTTGGTGAATCAAGTGATACATATTATCAAGGTCAACCAAAATGGAAGCTTTAATTTGTGGATATCGAAAGATATAGATGTTCATATAATAATTAATATATTCAAATATTTTGTGCATTATTCTGAATCTTTGGTAATATATTTTTCCTTATTTGTATTTTTTTAAAATATTGTGTCAATTTAAAGTCTTTGGAATGTGACTTGAAATACATTTCATTAGTTAGTTGTAGTATGTACTTAATTGATCATGCATCCATCCAACTTTGAAGTTAAAGAATGAAGTAAAAACATCGATTCAAAACCCCTTGAAAGCTAAAGAACAAATTAAGACAGAACTTTAATCCCCTTTCCGAACTGCACTATGCAACTTACTCAAAAACAATTAACATTTTTCAATCAAGGATTAGCACTCACCCCAAGCATACATGTTACTAAAGGTAAATCAACAAGGAAAAAAATAAACAGACCTACATGAATTTATGAAGTATTTTTTTAAAAGAAACTCCAAACTCAAATGAAAAATTATATGTTTTTTTTTAGGTGGGGCAGTCATCTTAGATAGATTATAGCATTGAAACAGGCTATCCAACCACCTCCTTATTACATTTCCTTTTGATTCAATCTATAATAATAGCATTCGGCTCAAATATATAATTGTATGGATTCCATTTACATTTTGATTGTAGAAACCTTACAAAGTCATGTCTTAATGAGTATTTAATATATTTTACATACAATGTTCTTGATCTATTTCATAGAAATCATATAGCATTCTTGGTTGTCTATTAAATCACAATGCATTTGTAATTATTATATACATCAAGCATATAAGAGTTGCGGTGTTTAATTCTGAGAAAAAAAGTGGCTTTTCTTGAATCATTATTGAAATGAAAATTTAAAAATAACACTAATCCTCATTGAACTTGCTTGAGATATGCCTTGTATGAAAAAATCAAAGATTGAAACAAATGGGATAGTTTTAAAAATTAAATTACCCATAATTATATCATATATTGTAGCATGCTCCAATATTTATCTATTGGAATTAATTATTTTTGTAAATTAGAGTGATTGACATGTAACTTTGTTAGCAATTCATAACTGAGAGTGGAGCTTTCCTTTACTGTAGTATGCAAACTTAATGAAAAGGTTATCAATGGTTCAACAAATTCAATTTTTTTTCTCATCTAGCTTATCAAGAATTCGGATCTTCTCTAGCATAATGTTTTCTTTCATGTTCTTCTGGAATGAATCCTTTTTAATGAATTGGTGTGTATTGTCAAAAGGTATCGGAAAAAAAAAAAATTGTGAACTCATGTACCTTTTCATGTAGCTCTTGTAAAATTCTTTGACACTTATTCAACAATTTTTGTGCTTTGCCTAGCATTATACACTTCTAAATCATAGATGATACAGTTATTGAGGCATCAATTTGGTTTTGAATTCCTCTGTATGATAGTTATGTGTCACTGAATTTGCAGATAGCTTCCAAAATTTTTCTTCTTATATCCTCTCTTAAAGTCATCACTTTTCTACTACCTGTTATGTATTTTCAGAGCTTATCATAGATTCTCTATAGATCCGCCATTAAGTCAAACAATCAAATTAATTTTATTTAATCCCCCCCAAAGATTATCCGTCATATTAATCAATATATTTTTATAAAATTTAGATAGTTTGATGTTGGAAGACTATATTTCCATATTTTCTTTCAGAAATTCCTATAACAATATTTCATTTTGTTTTTTCTCATCCTTCAGCATTCTTCCCGTAGTTTTTCTCTCATCATCCAGGTTTATATTCCCCTTTAATGGCCTTTTCTTTCTCTTCCATCACAACGTCTTTCAATTCTCGCAATGCTTATTCTAATATATTATTCTTACACATTGTTTCCTTTAACGTTTTCTTCACTTCTTATACTTCTACTTGTGCTTGTTCATTCGTAGGAACTACAGCCATAGAGGTAGATGATTTTATATTCCTCTCTAATTCGCATGTCTTATTAAGTGACACTTTTCCTTTTTATTTCGTATTTTTTAGGTCTTCCTCTAAATTTTGAATCTTATCATTGTTCCTTGTTGATACATTAATTTTGGTAGAAGTTTCGATTGCCTTAAAATCCATTTGAAGGGAGGTCTAATTGTAGTCACTGGAAATAATTTGATTCTCTTGTTTTATAACATTGGCCACAACATAGATGTACTCCATGGTATTTGTATCTGGGTTATATGTAGGGAATACCCTCGTTGTGGCTACATCTAAAGTTTCAGTAGCCAGTAGAATTTTTTTCCTTTTTCTTTTATCTCTTTCTAATTTATTGGAAAACTCAACTCGGTAACAAAAACCCAAGGTTTATGTAGAAATAAACTTTTTCAACATGAATGGAGGAGTAATTGAATTTTAGGGAGAAATTCTATCTGAAATGGTATTTTTCTTAGGAGTGGTAGTGGCACCGACATCTGTAATTAGTTGGCTTGAGACAAGAGTAACTATACCTACTTTTTCCTTTGTCTTTTTCCTCTTCTCGGTTCCTTGTTGGACAATAGCCATAGGAACTTCAACTGTCTGTATTGGCCTCTTTAAGTTTATAGTACTCTGTTAACTACTACCATCATCACTAGAACCACAAAAATTAGCAATAATAATAAATTCATGGCCAACTTCTCCTCTAGGATATTCAAGGTGTGGCTAAATTGTTTGTTGAGGATTTGAATCTAGAGTAAATTGAATTATATTACCACTTGTAGATGTTTTAATATGTAGTAGTCCTTTCTACGACGGTGAATTTCCAAGGGTTGACCTATCGCAAACTCTTCTAGGTTCTTCCTCTTATGGAAACCAAAGGCTTTTTCCTATTGAAGTCAAACCACCACCACAAAAACCCATCTTTTTAGCAATAACTACTCATGTAGAATATCTTTGTTTCAAGCCTTCATCGAGACTTGGTTTATATTTTCTAGGGGGATTTTTTAAATCCTCAAATTCAATGTCATAATCACTACTTGCATCTCCATGATGTGCTTCATTCTAAAATTTTCTTAAATATGCATCTTCTAGAATATAATCATACTCTAAAAGAAATTTTGGATGGCCTAGGTCCTACCTCATAGACCAAAAGGCAGTAATTTTTTACCTTGTCAAATTTTTATCTCGCAGGTCATCATGTAATTCCTTTGGTATATTTTAGAGGATTTTTTTATCTCATTTAGCTTAAAAATTGGTAGATTAAAACACCTCTACCTACTTTTGTGGAGGCTCAGGAAATGCAAAAAATTTTGTTGAAAACTCTTGAAAATTAATTCCTTTCTCAATAGAAATTTCATCCATTGCTTTTTATACTTCATCCCAAGAGTTCTTGTTTTTAAATTTTTCTTGCATGTTTTTTTCTTTCATGTTGAATTTTAGTTGCAAAATTCTTATTCTCCACTACCCTTACTTTAATCACCTCACATGGGTCATACACCACTGAGAGACAACATTAAATTTACGAATTTGTAATATTTCATGTGCCACATTGAATGCTTTTCTTTCAAATGTGAACCCTCCAAATGAAAATGGTAAGGAGGGAAATACGATCCTCTTTTTCTGAGTAAAAAAATATTGTTTAGTTGTGCTTTTGATCTGCTATATATATTCCAAAGCAAAAATCCTCTTTGTCACATATATTGACAATTTGCTTGGTTGTAATACCAATCTATAAAAACTTAGCACAATATATCCCTCCATGAAGTATCAATTTGCAAACTATATTTCTGATCCCAATTAAATGCAATATCTATAGTTCATAGGAAATGTACATTTTTTAATTTCTTGATAAATTGGAGCCTAAAAATAATCTACAAATTGACTTTAGTCCCTTCTATTATCAAACATCCTTATCTTGGGGTTCCACTCAATTAATGGACGCATATCTTTTGGCTGGCCCTCAACATTATAGGGTTGAATTACAAGTTTGTAGTGAACCTAAATAGCACAAGTAGGTAGTGAACCTAAGGGTCTTATTACCAGAGCCTTCTTTAATAGTTAAAAATCGTTTATACATAGATTCTGCAATGTGCCCAAAACCTCTGTATGCACAAGGCGGGTAAACCAAATGGATATTTTATACCATTTCCAAGAGGGTTTCATCCACTTTCTCATCACTATAAAATCCAAGGAAAAATCCTAGCATAGAAATGGTATCCCTGACCCACGGTTTAAACATCTCAATTGCATGTGGAGGCTTCCCATTTGGTACCATTTTATTAACTGTTAATTTTTGCAAAAACTCGTCTCTAGCATTTTGAGTGGTGGCATGATAATTGCTTGCATTTTTTTCTAGGTTTATACTGATGGTTCCTAAATATTTTATTTCAAACCTCAATGCATCGCCAAGATTTACGTCCATAATAGATAAAATTTCTTCTCCATTTCCATTTGTAAAAGTAGTTTTTTTTGTCTCGCTCGTAATTTTGGGCACACCAAATGACAAATTCAGGGTAGGGTAAAACCTCGTGGAGCATCTTGTGTCCCAATCTAGCTCCCCATCTTATCAAAACTTTAAGTTTACATGATGGGTCCAAATGTTTACTTTGAATTGCCCTATTCTCATATGAGTTTCTAAGATGTGGATTTCTTTTGTCAATTACAGGATCATAAATATCATGATATTCATCATAAAAACAAGGGGTTTTAATAAATTTGGTGTATGGGATTTGGGTTTTAATTTTACTTTGGGGTCTTGTAGAAGTAAAAATTCATAGAATTTATGATTCTGGAAACCCTCAACCCTAATTAAGTAACCCTTATATTGAAATATTTCAAAGTGAGGGATTATACAATGCTAATAATAAAAATATAATATTTAAAAAATCAAGATTAAAATGCACGATGAAAATTGCTCAGAAATATGATTTTTTTTTAGTCTTACTTGGTCTGCAACTTATATGAATATATTATACTTCTGTTGTAGTACAGTATGAAAAAAACCTTGCAGCATGCCTTCCACAAGAAAAATTTAAATTGTCAATGGAAATTGCAAGAACTAGTAGTAGTAAGTACCACATCACTATAAATGATTATGTCTTTCAATGAAATTTGTAGAGGTCAAATTTAGTCTCTTTTCAAATTCCATTCAGTTGATGAAAATTATCACTTAGTTAGGTCTATTCTGGACACTTCCATTTAAAATGGCGTAATTGATCTTAATATATCGATCAATACAAATTATTTATCAGATGGCCATGTGGTAGGATTCTTGTCTACCTCAAGGAAAATGCATTCACTAGACTCCAAGCATGCAGAATGAACCATTTCAATAAAGTTTTAGATTTTTGGTGTGGTAATTTAATGATTTGGTCATTGATAATATTTTAAACATCTAATTTTTCCCATACAACATGGAAGAATTCTTGGAATTTCTTTTTTCCTTTCCCCCATGGATGTGAACCTCCTAGAGTTAGGCAGGATGAATTACAATTTCGGTTCTACGTTTATTTGATGATCATGGAATATATTTTGCTATCCAAATTGATTCTCCTTTGTAACCTAAGTAACATCACAGATTTAACAAGAAGCCTAGAGAAAGATAAATCATCATTTATGTCATTTTGTAGCCTGAGAGACCATCTGAGAAACCTATTAATCTCTTATGTTTTTCATTTGATCATGAAAATTTTGTTGCAAGTGTAACACCATTGAAAAGCTTTGAGATTATTTAAGAAACCTTCCCCTGCTGATGAATCTAATCAAGATCTGATTATTTCATCCTGTAATGAGATAAACAATTTAAAATCACTTTAGTGTCATTTTGTTGATAAAGATCGTTTGTAAGCCTTTGAGTGTATCTTAGGCATGAGGAACCAGGGGTATTTAATGTTTAATTGAGTCTTAAGCTCGAGCCTTCGTGTTAAATTCTTGGAGATAGTGTGAAACCGTGTAAATTTGGACCTCCATTGATTCACACCTTCTGGTTGAAGGAATATTTTAACTATTCTGAATCATTTTGTCATTTAGTTTTCCAATTTTTGTGAAGGTTCTCAAATATCTAGAAAAATCAAGTTTATTTTGCTTAATCTCCCACTAAAAATTATTCAATAAGAATGAATCCTACCTAAACTACCCATGTTTTCCCTGTATGTCCAAAAATGAATAAATTCTACTGCCAAAATATGCAAAAGTAATCAGGATTCCATAGTGTGTTTAGTAACCTTAACCTTGTTTATAAAATCTCACCAGTATTTAGAAGTGACAATTCGTGAGAGTTAAATTGTGGTGCATTGATCATCTTTTCTCAAGGTTTCCTTTCAAATTTGTGAAGAAGGATATCTTCATTCTCCTTCACCAAAAGAGGTTACAAAATGGGTCCTCTCACCCTAGTTGAAAGGCACAACCTAAAGTAGTGAGGATATATCAAATCCTTTTGAAGGTGCTATCAATTTCTCCAACAATGGTGCCAATCTGGAAAAATCAAGTTTATCCTGCTTGATCTCCAAAGTGACATACATGATGATTTACCGTTCTCTAGGCTTCTTGTTAAATATGTGATGATTCTCGACTTCCAAGGGAGAATCAATTTGGATGCCAACGTATTTGCACTTAGATGATGTAAGAAATATTACCAGGGTTGGTATATGTACATCTTTGTTCAAATAGTTCCTAAGAACAATGCCAGTCTGGTGTTATTACCACACAAATAGGTCTTGGAGTTCAAATACTCCCCGAAAACACTAATAAGTCCCCAATAATGGTGCCAATCTGGTGTTGTTGCCGTAAAAATAGGTCCCTGAGTTCAAATAATCCCCAGCAATGCTAATAAGTCCCCAACAACATCACCAATCTAGTGTTGTTGATTAAGTAGGATAAAATTGATTTTTCCAGTTTGAGAACCTTCACAACGATTGGAAGAAATCATTATTCCATAATTTCTTTAATAGCCTTAACCTTGTTTAGAAAATATCACTATTATTTAGAAGTGACAACTTTTGAGAGTTAAATTGTGGTGCATTGATCATATTTTCTTAAGGTTTCCTGAGCACATTGATTTTCTTGAGACTTTGATGTTTGAAGAAACCTTGAGAGTTGTTGAAAAACTGGACATAGGCACAAAGCATAAGCCTAAAAAATGTGGTCAAAGAGAAACTTTTATGGAGAAGAGAAACAATCATATGACCATTTTTCAACACCAACTTGAACTCAAGGACCTATTTGTGTGGCAACAACACCAAACACAATAAATTTGGATACCAACACCAACTTGAACTTAGGGATGGGAACTCCCTATGAGTGCCACAAGAAAAATAGAAAATGTGCCAAAAATCCATTCAGAAATGGAGTCAAAGAACAGGCTTGTAGAACCAAAAGAAAATAACCAAATCCCCCAAGATGAACTAAGAAACCAACAAAAATTGGTCACTAGGGACCAGGATGAACCAAAAAAGAAAAATATAATAGCAATACGAAACCAGAAGACTATACACTATACAATGGAGAGCATATTGATTCAGAGAAAATAATCAAGGAAAAATTTCAAGTCCTTTCCATTCTGGATATGACCATGCTAAGTAGTTCTGATATGTCTTTAACATCTGGTCATATGATTGTTTCTCTTTTCCATCCAAGTTGCTATCTCACCACATTTTTAAATGCTTGTCCTTTGTGCCTATGTCAAGTTTTTCAACATCTCTCAAGGCTACATCAACATTGAATTCTCAAGAAAATCAACCTTCTCAGGATAGCTGCATTGATCAATGTCATATTCCTTGAGAACAACATAGCTCACAAATTTATTATTATCAACATCTATGTGCAATACTTCATAAGAAGAATTTTTGAGGTCCTCAATGAGATATAACATTTTTTTCACCATATAACTTCACAAGACTACCCTCAATCGGTATGGTGGCATAAGACATTTCCATTTGCAATAAACAATAACAACATCTAGTTTTAAGTTATTGCCTAGGTAGGATACAAATTGCACTAGCAAACCGTTGACACATCCAACCACTGGCACCTCTCTGGAATCCATGGCAGTACACTTCCCATGGGCTGTTGTTGCTTTGAGATCCAACTCATTCATGACCTCAAGAGGAATTACATTACATGAGGCTCCTGAATCAAACATACAGTTATGTAACAACTTATCCTTAATAATCAGAGTAATGAAAAATAGATTCACCTTTAGTTGAGACTCAACCAAGGATGTTCCCAAATATACTTCAAGTGGCTCACCTAGTTCTTCTAGCACTTGGGGTTTTTCCAACTCTACAATGGCAGGAGGAACCTCTACACTATTTACATTTTTACCTTGGGTGACCTTTTCTTCTTTAAATCCCAAATATTAGAATGCTTTGTTCCTATGCTCAAGGATTCTAAGAAATTCAACAATAGGAATAGAAATCTTGATCAGACTCAAGATTTGGGCTATGTCACAAGGAACATATTTTGGTAATGTAGTGTTAGGAGGAAGGTTTACAAATTCATCTGATGGCAAATGATTTCTCACAGTCTGAGCATGGGGAGGAACACAAGTTTATTTGGGGTGAAAAATCCTTTTCCAGATGCATCTTTATTAGGGGTTTCCTTAGGGATACTGGTAAGCACTAAAATTTTTGGTTTGGCCTCAGGCCATGCCCCTCTAACAACTTTACTCCTGGTATTATATTCCTTTTCATGGCCAACTACTACATTAATTAACAATTTTCTGTCCTCTTCTGAAGGAATTCCTCCTTCATACTTCTTAATCATTAATGCCCTTAAGTACTCAAAATAATTAATAGGAAACTCAAAGGATTGTACCATATCAATTTCAGAAGTATAAGTGGGAGGAAGGGGTAATACCCGATGAATGCAATCCCAAAAACTTTTAACAATTCTTGCATTCATCAACTCAGTTGAGGTTGCTCCCTACTGTGAACTTGTAGAAAAATCCATCATACATGCATCATCATCTGTCTCATCATCATGAGGTTCTTCCTTAATTCCATTTTCAACATCACATGGAGAATGTGGCAAGAAACATATGCCACACCACTCATTTTCATGAGCTTCATCAACAACAAAAACTCTGGCAGCTAAAGGATCATGCACCAATCTTTTTTCCTGGGGTCAGGGTTGTCTATTTCTTGATCACAAAGGCCATTTACCTTTGTCATCTGATCTATGATCACGTTTGGGATGATTTGCAAATATTTCTTGACCTTGCGGTTTGTGTTGACCTTGGGAACTTTTTCCATTCCCATTCTCTGCTCCGAACAGTTTATAGGATATTTCCTTAACAACTCTGGCCAGATTTTTTACAACCTCTTCTATGTCCAGAGACTTACTTGATTGAGGATTCTATGGATTGATCAGCTTGATAACTTCCCTCTTAGGAGGCTTACCAACTACTTTGATATTGTTTTTAACCTTGAAAGCCATGGTGAAGGCATGCCTCAATGTTGTTGGGTTCTTATCCCTTAAATAATAAGTAGCCTTCTTATCAAAATCATCAGAGTATTTTATCAGACAGGAAACATCGCTTGGCCTCAAGATTTTAGGTAGCCTATTCAAGTTCTTATTGAAGCGAGTATTGAAGTCATAAACAAACTAATTAGGATTCTTCTTAATATTCTCAAATTATGATAAAAGAAACCTAGTGTCGCTTTTATATCCATACTGTAATCTAAAAGAATTCTTAATTTCTATCCATAAATCTATTGAGTTGTTTCATAAATATTTATACCAATCACGTGAATCCTCCTCTAGAGTATGAATAAACAATTTTATATACATATCCTAAAATTTGATCTCAAATTCTTCCATCATATTGACAAAAATCTTTAAGTGCTGATCACCAGTAATAACATTATTTCCTTGAAATTTAGGAAGTCTATTTGTAAGATCTTGTGGTACTACATTTGGATATCTAGCCATACCCCTACAATCTATAGGACTGAAGGTATTAAAAACAAATGGAGGTCTAGGTGGGGGCCAGACCATATTATTTTTGGGAGGTGATCTTACATGAGAAACAAAATGATGAGGAGTGAGCGGTGTTGGTGCTTGTTTTGACCTTTCACCATTTTGTCTTAATTTTCCTCTGATCTGCGTGTTGTGAAATGTTTTATTTCTTGATGTGGATGCTTTGAAAGCTTTTAACTCCTTTTTAGTGCCTCGAGTTGTTTGCAAAATCCATTGTCATGTTCCTCCTTGAAGAAGTCTCTAAGTTTGCCCTGTTTTTGCCAGAATTTCTTCAAAATCCATGGGTTTTGTCGATTTTCCTATTTTTCCTCGACCATGGAAGCTCGAGAATGATCGATTTATATTTGTATTACTTTGAAAATCCAAATCCATGGTCTAAATATTCTCAGAAGCATGATCCACATAGTTTTGTTTCGAAAAAAATTTCATCCTTTGCAAAAAATCGGGTTCTGAATATGAATGGTGAATTTCTGTGTTTTGACGGTCTGACAGTTGTCTTTTTCTTGTAAAAGTTATTCCTTAGCATACAGTGGTCATGTGGCTTCCTTTGGTTGGTCAGGGGACGGTAGGTGAATGGTTTAACTTATCATTTTTTCTTTTTTGGCAAAAATGCAAATTTGGTCCCATAGCCCCGATTAAATCTAATTGGTTCTTTTGGTGCTTACGTGGCTTCTTCCAATTGGATGGGGCACTGCGGGTTTTTTTTCAAACTTTTCCTCTTTGGATACTTTCGCTAAAATTTTGAACTCTTACCTTGACCCCGCAGGAGGATACTTGGCAAAGTTAAAGGCAGGGATGTGGGCCTTCGGAGGTAAATTGGATGTTTTTCCTTCTTGGTGGAATGGAGTAAAGTTCTAAAACTGAAGCGTGCCCCCGCAAAATCATTTTTGAAGCCTTAAGGTTTTTAAAGAAGTGCCAAGAGGACACGTGGAGGCCTCTGGTCACTATGCTTTTTGCTTAGACTTTTCAATAGCTGAAGGAGATTGCCTCGGATCCTGGCACTTGGTGCCTTCCGCTGAGCTTCGAGCCTTCAAACAATTTTTTTCCAGGACAGGACATGTGGTGAGACCACACTCATTCAAGGTCTCAACTTTTGGGGACCATCTCAAGATGGGCCATTGCGACACATGGCAGTTTGACAAGTCCAAAGGGGCGGGAAGGTGGACCATCGAGGGTAACTTGCATTTTTTCCCCCTAAGGTTCAAAATATTAAAACATCAAAATGGCCCGCAAGCCCGGTAAAAGATAAGTCAAAATTTGATGGGAAGGTCAACAGCAAAGATGCGGGCTTGTGGGAAAAACTTCAAAAAATTTCCCTTTTCCAAAAAGAGGTGAAATAGCATAATTTAGCCAGGCTCATTTCAGGCTCATTTCTCAAAGGTAGAGGTGCGGAATAAAATGTGAAAAAATTTCATTTCTTCAAAAGTTTGTGAAAATTCAGAGGAAGCCCTCGGGCCCGTTTTAAGTTGAATCTCCCACGTGGATGAACCAAATTCAAAGTGAAGATCAATGGAAGTTGTGTGTCTAAATCTAATTTTCCCCCCATCTTTGCTAAAATCTCCTAGAAGTGAGAGTCTTCATGATTTCTTGGTATTTTCTACACGCCAAACCGAGAGGCGAGTTAGATTTTATATCTAAGTTTTTTTGGGAGATATTAGGAGGCATCTTTTCGCCATTAAAATGGTCTGACTATCAAGCTCGATCAAATTTTCCATTTTTCTTCACCTGAGCATGCAAGGAGCTAGATTTGACAGATTAGGGGGAGAAATTGGTTGGAAAATGGAAGGAAGAGTGACCTACCAATAAGAAGGAGTTAAATGCGGGAGATTTTCGAAGAGATCTGCCCCCTGAGCTCATGAAAACTTTTTACAGATCTGATTCTAGGAATCGTGATCATGATCATGGAAAGCATTGGTGCACTCAATGTCTAGATTTTTGGGGGGAAAAGGAGGCTCTATTGTAAATGTTATAAATGGAACAAATTTTTCATGTAAATTCTTGGAGTGTTAGGGGTCAGGACTGATTTTTCTAATAGAGAAAATCTTGATAGAGCACATCCTTTTTTGAGAAGTTGTTTGAGAATCTTGTATATCTCTTTTATATCAAATCTGATCGTGTCAAGGTGGTTACGAGTGTACAACCATTGACAAATATCTGATATTTGTTCTAGAAACTTTTCCCTGCTGATAAATTTGGTCAGATTCGAGTTATTCTATGTTGATCTTGAGAAAAATGTGTATGTTTTATCTCTGAATGTATGCAAATAGTTTTTCTTGTTCCTGTTGCAATCTTGTATTAAAATATAATTCAATCACATAGGTCTCAATCCTTGTGACATTTTAATGGCATCTGCAATTTCATTTCTCAGGAGAGTGTTCATCTGGAAGTGAAATGAAGGTTTTAAAATCACTTTTCTTTCATTTGTTTGACAGAGATTGTTTGTAATCCTATGGGTGTACCTTAGGCGTGATTTGGCTTAGATCTTGATGCTTTGTTGGGTTCTTCTAACTCAATCCTTCATGTTAGAATCTTGTAGGTTGTGTGAAAAAGTGATAATCTTGGCTTCCATTGAAGCACATATTCTGGTTGAAGAAACATTTTAGTTATTCTATGGTATTTTATTTGTTTAACCTTCCATTTTGTTAAGATTTCTCAAGAACCTGGCGAATCAATTTCATCCTGCCTCACCTCCCACCAAAAAAAATATTTAAAAAAAAAACCAATCCTACCTATACTACCCCCTATTTTTCCTGTGTGTATGTACAAATGCAGAATCTCTGCATTACCAAAACATGCATAAACAATCAGGATTTCAAAATGTTTTTAGTAGCCTTTGAACCTTGTCCTAGAGAATATCTCCACTATCTAGAGTGACAACTCTTGAGAGTTAGATTTTTTTTGCATTGATCATATTTTTTCCATGATCTTCTCTATAATAACTTTGCATAGAGAAGGATATATCCATCTCCTCCACTAACAACATGCTACAGAAGGGTCCTCTCACCCTGGTTGAAAATGCAGAACCATAAAGTAGTGAAGATAGATCAAATCCTCTTGAGGGTGCTATCCATTTCTCCACATTCTGAGTGACAAAAGGCCAGTTAGATCCTATCCCTAGCTAAAAAATGACTCATTTTGATCTATTATGTCCCTAAGATTCCTATCAATACTTGTGATGCTCCTCAGGATTTGAGGAAGAATAAATTTGGGTACTAACACCTGAGTGGTGCCATTGCTGGGGATTGTTTTGAATTACTGGGAACTAGTTTCCATCACCGAGACTAATGTGTTAACTCAGTGCCAGTTCATATCTATTCGGCCTGTCAACAATGCTTGTGGCACTGTTTCCAGGGACATTGTGATTACAGTTCATAGTTATACCCGGGTAAGCATTTCTTGTATGCTCTAAGTGTCAGAAATCTATGTTTCAATAATCATCCTGTGTTCGGGCCTGTAAGAAGTTTCAAGATGTAAGTATAACAAGTGTTGTATGCAACTTTTCCAGTCTCTACAATTTTTTGTAATAATTTTCACTGATAAATTCTAGTAAAGGAAGGTCATATCTTTCCATTTCCAGTTTCTAATGCTAATAGACATTTGACAAATCATATTTAGTGCATTTATACAACTAAGGTGGAAATCCTTAGTGGCGACTCCCTGTTGATTGGTTTTTATAAGGAATACCAGTGTCTCAAAACTATTGTCAAAGTAAGATTTGTTACTAATATTTGTAAAGCTGGAATGAATAAGATATTTCTTTGCTAGGGATCCTGCTAGGACATTATTTCCAGAACTAGGAAAAGCAAAATCAGAAGGAAGAAAATCCTGGAGAGCTATGGGAAATCAGTAGACAAGAAGAGAGATCTCCATTGATGAAAGTGATCGGCCTATCATTAAAGACTATCTATTCAAGTGATTCTGAATCAGGTAGCCTCTTTGTGGAATTGAATTCTCCAACTGGAGAGGGGCCTTCATTTGATTTTGAAAAATTTTCTTCTCATTCCGTGCCCCGTCTTTTCAAAAGTTGATAGGGATTTCTAAGAAACAAGGCCTTTAGGGGATATCCATTTTGAAAGTTATACCCCTATGTTCCAAAGACCCTCTGCCCCTTATCAATTTGTCACCCCTCCAGGATTACCTCCTCGAATCAATATAGCTCATCCCCCACCCAAACCTCCATTTATTGTAAACACCTTTGGACCTATAAATTTTGTGGGGATGGCTGGTTATCCAAATGTAGTTCCTCAAGATGTAAGGAACAAACTACCAAAGTTCCAAGGAAACAATGCTATAACTAGTGATCAACATTTAAAGATTTTTATCAATATGATGGAAGAATTTGAGATTGAACATGAAGATGTATATATCAAGTTTTTTATCCATACATACCTTGGAAGAAGATGCAGGGACTGGTATAAAGATTTGCCAGATAACTCTATTGATTCTTGGACTGAGATGAGCAATGCATTTAGATTGCAGTATGGTGATAGAACTGACCCTAGGTTTCTTCTACAGAATTTGAAAATATCAAAAATAATCCTAATGATTTAGTACATGATTTCAACACAAGGTTTAATAAGACCTTGAGAAGATTTCCTGTTAACTTGAGAGCCATGTGATGATTCATGTTTGATCAAATATTTTGATGCATTTGATAAAAAGGTTGCATACTATTTGAGGGACAAGAACCCTACTAATTTGAGGTAGGCCTTCACCATGGCTTTGAAAATAGAGAAACAACATCAAGGCAATTGGAAAGGCCTCCAAAAAGGGAGGGTGTAAAGCTGAATTAACCCAGAAAAACCTAGACAAGCAAGGTTGTATTTGGAGGAGCTTGTGAAGACTTTGGCAGGGTCTGTCAAAGAAATTTCCTACAAACTAGCCCGGGATGAGAAAGGAATTGGGCAGAGCTCACAAGGTCAACAAAAGCAACAAGGCCAAGATAGGTTTACAAATCACCAAAGATCTGATGACAGAGGAAAGGGACCCATGTTGGATTTGGAAATAGGCAGCCCCAAGGTAGGGAAAACAGAATGGTGCCTGATCCTTTGGCTGCCAGAGTTACATGTTGTGGAGGAGACATATGTCATTGATTGGTGTGACAGATGTTTCATGCCTCATGCTCCATGTGAGGTAAGACCGACAAGAAGAAGAAGAACAAATGATGAAATTGATGATGATGCCTGCATGATGGAGATCCCTACAAGTTCACCAAGGGAAGAAACTTCAAATGAGGTAATAAGTGCTAGAACTGCTGCTGTTTTTTGGGATTGCATCCACCGGGTACCTCCTCTTCCTCCCTCTCATACTTTAGAAGTAGACACCATACAATATTTTGAATTTCCCACTAATGATTTTGAATACTTGAGGGCATTAATGATTAAAAAGTATGATGGAGGAGTTCCTTCAGAAGAAGATAGGTAGCTATTAATGAATGTTGTAGTTTCCCAAGAAAAGGAGCACAATACAAGAAGTAAAGCTGTCAAGGGGCCACAAGCCAAGTCAAAATTTCCATTACTTACCAAAGAAACCCCAAAGAAAAATGCATCTGGCAGAGAGCTTGTTTCCCCAAGAAAAACTTGTGTTCCTCCCCATGCCCAAACTGAAAAGAATCCAATTCCATCTGATGAATTTTCCAATCTTTCTCCTAGTGCTGCTTTACCCAAATTTGTTCCATATGACATTGCCCAAGTTTTGAGTCAAATCAAAATTCCTATCCCAATTGTTGAGCTGCTTAGGATCCCTGAGCACAAGAAGAGGGCTTTTGAATGTTTGGGATTCAAAGAGGAAGAGATCATACAAGGCAGAGATGTAAACATGTTGAGATTCCCCTTACTGTTGCAGAGTTGGAAAAGCCACAAGTGTTGGAAGGGCTGGGGGAACCACCAGAGGTTTATTTAGGAACTTATTTGGTTAAATCCCAGCTGAATGTGGATCCATTCTTCACTACCCTGGTTATCAAAGACAAGCTGTTACATAACTGTATGTTTGATTCTGGAGCTTCATGTAATGTCATGCCTCTTGAGGTCATGAATGAATTAGGTATCAAAGTAACAATAACATATGGGAAGTGCACTACCATGGACTCTAGAGAGGTGACAGTGGTGGGATGTGTCAAAGATTTGGTTGTGCAACTTGCATCTTATCCTGGAAGGAACTTAAAACTTGATGTAGTGATTGTTGACTGCCCTGCCAAGTGGGGGATGTTGTTGTCAAGAAAGTGGGCAGCAAGTGTTGGTGGTAGTGTGCAAATGGACATGTCTTATGCCACTATCCCCATTAAAGGAAACTTGGTGAAATTATATGGAGAGAAGAAGATGTTGTACTTGATTGAAGACCCAAGCAATGCATCTTATGAAGTTTTGCAAGTAGATGTTGATCTTAACAATTTTGTGAGTTTTGTGGATTTCAGGGAGTATGAAAATGTTAAAAATAGAGCTCCTAAGTATGCTATTTTTTCTGGGAATTTGGTCTATGATTCAGCCTTGAAAAATGTTAAAGAATTTGACTTAAACACAATGGAGGAGCTTCAGAGAAAATGGATGGTTTACAAACTGAACA
Organism: Taxus chinensis; assembly: GCA_019776745.2. NCBI lineage: Eukaryota > Viridiplantae > Streptophyta > Pinopsida > Cupressales > Taxaceae > Taxus > Taxus chinensis. The sequence continues at coordinate 790,773,915 of CM034150.1, forward strand.
AAGAAGAAAAAGAGGTATATTTCCAGTTGATGAAAACATATCAGAACCTCTTGGCATGGTCATATCCAGGATGGCAGGCACTTGAAGATTTTCCTTGATTGTTTTCTCTGAATCAAGGTAAAATCATTTGTACAGTGTATAGTTTGTTGTTTGTTTCCTGTCTTTTGTGTTTTTGCTCGTTCTGGTCCTTGGTGACCTGTTTTTGCTAGTTTCTCTATTCATTTTTGGGGGATGGTCTCTGGTTTTCTGCTTTGCAAGCTGACTATCCATTGCCCAATGGATATTTTTGGCACTTGGTCTACTTTTGTTCTTGTGGAACTCACAGGGAGTGCCCATCCCCGAGTCGGAGCTGATGTTGGTGCTCATATTTGTGACCCCCATTTTGCCCTAATTTTCCTCTGATCTGCGTGTTCTAAAAATTTTGTTTCTCATGATGTGGATGATTTGAAAATTTCTACCTCACTTAAAATGCCTCATATTTGTTTGCAGAATCCATTGTCATGTCCCTCCTTGAAAAGTCTCTGAGTTTGCCCTGTTTTTCCCTAATTTCTTCAAAATCTCGGGATTTTTACTGTTTTTCCTATTTTTTCCTCGACCATGGAAGCTCGAGAATGGTTAATTTATATTTGTATGCCTTTGAAAATCCAAAATCCATGGTTGAAGGGATGCTTGAAACCATGATTCACTTGTTTTGTTTTGAAAAATTTTCATCCTTAGCAAAAAATCGGGTTCTGGGCATGAATGGTGATTTTTTGTATTTTGACGGTCTGACGGGTGTCATTTTTCCTATCAAAGTTATTCCTCAGCATTTAGCAGTCACGTGGCTTCTTTTGGTTGGTCAGGGACGATGATGGGTGAATGCTTTAACTTATCACTTTTTGATTTTTTGGCAAAAAGGAAAATTTGGTCCCGTAGCCCTGCTCAAATCTTATTGGTTCTTTTGGTGCTTACGTGGCTTCTTCCAATTGGATGGGGCATGGTAGGTTTGTTTTTGAATTTGTTATTTTTGGCTACTTTGGAAAAAAGGTTTGAACTCGCCCCACGGCCCCGCCAGGATTTGATTAAAGCAAAATTTTAAGTGGCAGGGAAAAAGTCTTACCTTGACCCCGTAGAAGGACACTTGGAAAAGTTAAAGGTAGAGATGCGGGCCTTCGAAGGAAAGTTGGATGTTTTCCCTTCTTGGAAAAATGGAGTAAAATTATAAAATGGAAGCACACCCATGCCAAATCATTTTTTGAAGCCTTAAGTGTTTTTGAAGAAGCACCATAGAGGACACGTGGAGGCCTCCGCTCACTTCAAGCTTTTTGCCTTTGGAATTTTCAATGGCCAAAGGATATTGCGTCGGATTTGACAGTTGGCACCTTCTATTGAAGCTTCGACCTTTAAAAAATTTTTTTTTGGCAGGACACGTGGCGATCCCGTGCTCATTCAAGGTGCGTCAATGGTGGTTTGAAAATCTCAAAATGGACCAGCCCGACAATTTTTTCCCTGGCCAGTGTCAAGCCCGTTGGCATTTCAAAGTTTGTTTCAAGTTAAAAGGGGAGGAGGTGGACCATCGGGGGTAACTTGCATTTTTTCCCCTTGATGTTCAAAATGATTAAAACATCAAAAATGGCTTGCTCCAATAAATGCAAGCCCGATAGGGAAAGGGTCAAGTGGCTTGCTCCAGTCAAAGGCGGAGGTGAGGCATTTCTCAAGGACGAAGGGAAAATTTTGAAAATTTTCCTTTTGGGAGAAAAGAGTTAAAAGTCAAAAAGGAAGCATGGTTCCTTTGGGACCCACCTCAGGACACGTGTCAGGCTCATTTCTCAGATGGTGGAGGTGCGAAATAAAATGTGAAATTTTTCCATTTCTTCAAAAGTTGTAAAAAGTCAAAGGAAAACCCCGGGCCCATTTTAAATTGAATCTTCCACGTGGATGACCCAAATTCAAAGAAAAGATCAATGACAGTTGTGAGTCTAAATCTGATTTTCCCCCATTTTACTGAAACAACGCCTAGAAGTGTGAGTCTTCATGATTTCTTGGTATTTTCTACATGCCAAACAAGAGAGGGGAGTTAATGTTGATATCTGAGTTTGGTGGGGAGATCTGGAGACGTCTTTCACCATTAAAATGGTTTGACTATTGGGCTCAATATGATTTTCTATTTTTCTTCTCCCGAGCATGCAAGGAACTAGATTTGACATATTAGGGGTGGAAGTGGTTGGCGAATTGAAGAAAGAGTGATCTACTAGAAGGAAGGAGTTGAATGCTGGAGATATTCGAAGAGATCTGGCCCTTGAGCACTAACAAACTTTTTGTAGATCTGATTCTAGAATCACGATCGTGATCATGGAAAGCACTGGTAGCACTCAATGTCAGGATTTTTGGGGGAAAAGGGGATCTGTTGTAAATTTTATAAATGGCACAAATTTTTCATGTAAATGGTTGGAGTGTTAGGGGTCGGGACTAATTTTTCTAATAGAGAAAAGCTTGACAAATCCCATCCTTTTGAGAAGCTGTTTGAGAAGCTGTATATCTCTTTTTGTATTAATTTGATCGTGTCAAGGTGGTTGCAAGTGTATAGCCATTGAAAAGCTCTGAGATTGTTCTAGAAACTTTCCCCTGCTGATAAATTTAATCAAACTCGAGTTATTATGTGTTGATCTTGAGAAAAATGTGTTTTTTATCTCTGAATGTATGCAAATAGTTTTTCTTGTTCCTATTGCAATCTTGTATTAAATATGTCTTAATCACACAGGTCTCAATCCTTGTGATAGTTTAGTGGTATCTACAATTTCATTTCTCAGAAGAGCCTTCATCTGGGAGTGAAATAAATGATTTAAAATCACTTTTCTTTCATTTGTTTGACAGAGATTGTTTGTAAGCCTCTGGGTGTACCTCAGGATGTGATTTGGCTTAGATCTTGATGCTTTATTGGGTCTTCTAACTTGATCCTTCGTGTTAGAATCTCATAGATTGTGTGAAAAAGTGCTAATCTAGGCCTCCATTGAAGCACATATTCTGGTTAAAGAAACATTTTAGCTATTCTGTGGCATTCTGTTGGTCTAACCTTCCATTTTGTAAGATTTCTCAGAGGATTTGATAAATCAAGTTTATTTTGCCTCACCTCCCACGAAAAAATTTATTTAAAAACAACTCAATCCTACCCATACTACCCCTATTTGTCATGTGTGTATACAAATGCATGAATTTTACTACCAAAACATGCAGAAACAATCAGGATTCCAAATGTCTTTAGTAACCTGAACCTTGTTGTGAAAATATCTCCACTGATCTAGAAGTGACAACTCGTGAGAGTTAGATTTTGTTGCATTGATCATATTTTCTTCAAGGTCTCTCCTATAAAACTTCATGCAAAAGAAGGATATCTCCATCTCCTCAATAAACAACAGGCTACAAAAGGGGTTCTCTTACCTTGGTTGAAAGGCACAACCTAAAATAGTGAGGATTAGATCAATCCTCTTGAGGGTGCTATCCATTCCTCCACATCTGAGTGATTAAGGGTCAGTTAGATCACATCCCCGGCTACAAAATGACTCATCATGATCTATTTGCCTCTGAGCTTCCTGCTAAACCCATGATGCTGCTCAAACTTTGAAGGAGAATCAATTTGGGTACCAACAAAATGTTTGGAGATCCATTCGTATGGGACAAGGTAAGTTAGGCCAAGTCTAGCGAATCTGTAAATCAAGGCATGATCTTGATAAAAGGACTCAATTTTGAGGACTTCATCTCCAAAGGTTACAATTGGGCTTCTCTCAGCAGGCTTCATGGTAGTCTTTGCACTAGTTTTTGATTGTTTGGATACAATATAAATAAAAGAGGGACCTGCTAGATTCCTCCCCATTTGGCCCCTTCAAATCTTGTCTCTGTACCACCTCCATCGTCATGTATCAGAAGCTCTAGAAATAGTTCAGCATGCAAGCCTCCAGATCTGCCACCCTCCGGATCATCCGCTTCTTTGTCGGTGAGGGGAGCACTATGGCAATTTTTAACAAGAGGTTCCCTAAGCCCTGAGCACAAAGTGGTAATAAATTAGGGTTTTACTAAAGTATTGATTACATTTTCAATTTAAACTTATATGCACGAAACTCTAGGATTTGATTTCCAATGTGATTTGTATAATATTGAAGGTGCTTCAATGTGATTTATTTAAAAATATATAACTCTATAGAAAATAATTTAAATTATTGAATTTTTACAATATATAGTTTACCTAAAAATATTAAAATATAGTTCTTACAAGGATTGTCAAAATAATATAGGTGTGGTTGGAAATCCATTTATAATAAATTATAATCATATGTCTTTCAAACTAAATTCTAATACATTATTTTCTCAAAAATATAAAATTCCTTTACCCGTAATTAAGGTTTGAAGTGAGTTTTCTAAAATTAGTGCAACAAATAAATATATTATAGAAAATTGTACACAATAATTTAAAATGCAATAACTAGGTTATTATAGAGATGCCTTAATTATTCTACAATTATGTTAAATTGTTTAAATTTTGTAGAATAACTTGTGTTAAGAAGTGTTTGTTTATTGTAGTGAGTAAAATGATTATATTTGCAAAAAATGAATAAAATTCCTTTGAAATTCCCTTTTAACGGCACCAATTTGGTGATTAAAGATGTATGTGAAATTGATTCAAACCTTAAAAAGCTTAAAATTGCATATCTATCACATATATTTCATATAAGAAGCCTTTATTATAATATACTTAATATATTATATCATCATGTATGTCATTCAAGTTAGGTACCTCACCATTGTATGCTAGGGAGGTGATTCAGCAATAGCTCTTTGTCGGGGCTCAGATGTTGGCAGTAAAATGGATGATGCACCTTCAAAATGGATTTTATCTATCCTCACTACTTTAGGTTGTGCCTTTCAACCAGGGTGAGACCGGACCCATTTTGTAACGAATGTTGGTGCCAAGGAGAATGAAGATATCCTTCATTACACAAATTTGAAAGGAAACCTTGAGAAAATTAATCAATGCACCAATAATTTAACTCTCACGAGTTGTCACTTAATAAAAAATGGTGATATTTTATAAACAAGGTTAAGGTTACTAAAATTCACACGTCTTATGGAATCCTGATTTAAGTTATTTAAACATATTTTGGTAGTAGAATTTATTCATTTGTGGACATACAGTTAAACAAATAGTTGTTGCTAGGATTCATTGTTTTTAATAATTTTTGGTGGGAGATTGGCTAGATAAACTATTGATTTTTCCGTGATCTTTGAGAACCTTCAGTAAAATCCTGGAAAACTAAATGACACAATGCTTCAGAATAGCTAAAATATTCCTTCAACCAGAAGGTGTGCATCAATGGAGGCCCAGATTTGCACGGTTTCACACAATCTCCAAGAATTTAACACGAAGGCTCGAGTTAAAAGGCTCAATTAAACATTAAAGACCCCTGGTTCCTCATGCCTAAGATACACTTAAAGGCTTACAGACAATCTTTATCAACAAAATGACAGTAAAGTGATTTTAAATTGTTTATCTCATTACAGGATGAAGGCTCTTCTCATAATGAAATTCCAAATGCCACTAAACTATCACAGGGATGAGATCCTATGTGATTGGAAGGGATTTTAATATAAGATTGCAATAGGAACAAGAAATACTATTTGCAGACATTCTGAAATAAAGCAGACACAAATTTTCCCAAGATTAACATAGATTAATTCGAAGTTGATTAGATTCATCAGTAGGGGAAGGTTTCTTGAACAATCTCAGAGCTTTTCAATGGTTGTACACTTGCAACCAACTTGACATGATCAAATCTAAAACATAAGAGATTAACAGGTTTCTCAGATGGTCTCTCAGGAAGATGGGATTTCTCAAATTTTCTCCTAAGAATTCAACCCCCGACCATTTGCATGACTAAATTAATGGCCTTTATAACACTCAATTTACATTAAAGCTTCTCCCCCAACCAAAGAATATTCTAGGAACCTTTGTTTGTTACATATTTGATCATGATTTCCAGAAAGTGATGTTTAACAAGATTTACAACAAAAAGTTTCAGTTGTTCAAAAGGTGAATCATTGCAAATATTTCCATCATTGTTTTAACTGGGGCACCAATCATCTCCTCTAGTAACACGTTTTTCATCCTTTGCACTTATAACCTCCTTCCTTTCATCCATTTTACCATTCTTTCCTTTGTAACATTTTCTCTATCTAACTCCTTTTGTAATTCATATTTTTGCAAGTGCCCAAGCAATTCAAACTTAAAAATATCAACCTTTACATTTCCTTGAGAAGATGATTCACAAATTAAGCTCTAAATCACATTCAATTGCACTTCGCTGATAGAAAAACAATGATCAAGGAATTTCATCATAAAACTATGAAAAACAATGTGTATTCACATCTCCTAGGAGTCTTGGAGATAAAATGGTGGTAAAATCAGATGCAATGCACAACAACCATTGATTATGCCCTTTCACAACTTTAAATTAGAGACTGTCCACGTGGGAAAATCTAGATTTGAAGTAGGCCTTGGGGTTTCCTTTTGCATTTTATGAATTTTGGATAAAATGTGCAATTTTCACATTTTTCCCCACCCCTCAGCCTTTGAAATACAAGCTCAACATGTGGCTTAATTTGGGATTTGATGGATTCACAACTCATTTCTACAATTTTACCCCTTTTTAACAAAAAGGATAAAATTTCCAATTTTCCTCCGCCAACCCGCTATTTTTCCTGATGTGGACCCCAACAGAGTTATCATTTTTGATTTATTCCCCAGTGGAGAGGATGCTTCAACGGAACCTAACTTTTCCCCCTTGACTTTTCAAAAGGGAAAAAAACTTCAAAATCAACTTGCCTTCCCCGTGAAAAAATCTTCAAAACTGGGAACCCATGTGACGTCCTCTCCTAAATTTTCTTTCTTAAAAACTCTGGCAAGCCCACCTTCCTACTTTGTTTCAAATTTTGGTGGTCTCCCCTAGTTGAGTCTCAATTTATAACTTTTCTCCCTTACAAAGAGGAAAAAAACTTCAAAATGTTCCGTCGACCTGGCTTCCCCGCTTGTAACATGAAAAACTACCACATGTCCTTCTTTAGGGTCAAAGTAAGACTTTTTCCCTGCACGCTTCATATTTTTGAATAGCCAATCAAAGACTATCGAGGCTACGGGGCCAATTTGGTATTTTTAAAAATGTGACCAAAGTGGAAAATTTCACTAAAAAGACCCGCCAGACCCACAAACAATTAAAAATGAACACGTATACACCTTCGGGGAAAAAAAGAGAAATTTTCTCCGCCTTTATAAATTTGACTGGCCAATCAGAACTCAATGGGGCTGCGGGGCCAAATTGATCTTTTTGCAAACATAGAAAAAAGTTACAAGTTATAAAATAGACCCGATGTGCCTCATCCAATCAAAAGAGACCACGTAGCTAAAGATGCTAAGATATAATTTGATAGGGAAAACATGCCTGTTGAACAGTAAAATGCAGGGGAACTTCACCATTTGCGCCAGAATTGAATTTTTATTCAAGGAAAAAGAATTTGGAAATGATACAAGGCCCAAATGTGATCCACAACCTTGGAGAAGGATCATTCAACAACATACAAATGAAGAAAACCTTTCACGCATCCATTCAGGAAAATAGAAAATATGCCTTGTAGAGCACCACAAATTGAAGAGCTTTTAAGAGCAAACAGGGTGAGATCAAATTGTGCACCAATTTGGTGTTGGTATTCCAAGTTGATTCTCCTTTGCAAGCTAAGAAGCTTCACAGATAGGTCCCAATAAGTTTCCATCACAAAAATTAGTTGTGCAAATTCATTAAAGATTTATCTGTACAAATGTTTGAAACCCTAACTTCAGGAAAAGCTTCACAGATATGACCTTCCTTTACACTTATTTAACATTGATGATGTAAACTTAGGTGAAAAAACCAACAGAAACTTGAAATATTGCACATAGAACTTGTACACTTGCAAAAATCGTCAATTTTAGATCACAACAAAGGATGACTTTTAGACAATGTATTTGTTGATTAGATCATGTAATTGAAACATTACTAAGGCTATTTAAATATAAGAATGTATCATTTGAAATTTGTACCCAATTAAATGGAACCAATCTGGTGATGGTATCTAAATTGATTCTCCTTTGCAAGATGAGCAGCATCATACATTTAACAAGAATCCTAGAGAGGATAAATCATCATGTATGTCATTTTGTAGCCGATGGAGGCGATTCGTCTAGCTCTATGTCACTTAAATGTTGGAGAAATGGATAACACCTTCAAAAGGATTTGATCTATCCTCACTACTTTAGGTTGTGCCTTTCAACCAGGGTGAATCAGGACCCATTTTTTAACCTCTGTTGGCTGAAGGAGAATGAAGATATCCTTCTTTTCACAAATTTTAAAGGAAACTTTGAGAAAATATGATCCATGCACCACAATTTAACTCTCACGATTTATCACTTCTAAATAAAGGTGACATTTTATAAACAAGATTAAGGTTATTACTAAACACATTATGGAATCTTGATTGCTTCTACATATTTTGGCAGTAGAATTTATGGCATTTATGGACATACAAGGAAAAACAGGGATAATTGAGGTAGGATTCATTGGTTTTTAATCATTTTTGGTGGGATATTAAGCAGGATAAACTTGATTTTTCCAGATATTTGATAACCTTGAGTCCAACAATTGGAAAACTAAATGACACAATACTTCAGAATAGCTAAAATATTCCTTCAACCAGAAGGTGTGCATTAATGGAGGCCAGATTTGCATGGTTTCACACAATCTACAAGAATTTAACACGAAGGCTCAAGATAAAGACTTAATTAAACATTAGATACCTCTGGTTCCTCATGCCTAAGATACAATCAAAGGCTTACAGACAATATTTATAAACAAAATGACAGTAAAGTGATTTTAAATTGTTTATCTCATTACAAGATGAAGGCTCTTCTCATAATGAAATTGTAAATACCACTAAAATATACCATGGACGAGATCCTGTGTGATTCAGAGGGATTTTAACATAATATTGTAATAGGAACAAGATATACTATTTGCAGACATTCTGAACTAAAGCAGACACAAGTTTTCGCAAGATTAACATAGACTAATTCTAAGTTTATTAGATTAATCAACAAGGGATGGTTTCTTGAATAATCTCAAAGCTTTTCAATGGTTTTACACTTACAACCAACTTGACATGATAAAATCTAAAACATAAGATATTAACATCTTTCTTAGATGGTCTCTAAAAAAGATGGGCTTTCTCAAATTTTCTCGTAAGAATTCAACTCCCGACCAGTTGCATGACTAAAGCATGCTTTTTATAAGACTCAATTTACATACAATATTTCCCCCCAAGAAAATAATATTTGATGAACATTTTTTTGTTACATGTTTGATCATGATTTCAAGAAAATGATTTTTAACATGATTGCAACAAAAAGTTTCCAGTTGTTCAAAAAGGTGAATCATTGCAAATATCTCCATCATTGTTTTAACTGGGGTTCCCAATCATCTCCTCTGGAAACATGTTTTTCATCGTTTGCACCTACAACCTCCATCATTTCATCCTTTTCCCATTGTTTCCTCTGTAACTTTTCTTTCCATCCAGCTTCTCTGGTAATTCACATTTTTGCAAGTGCTCGAGAAATTCCAACTTCAAAATATCAACTTTACATTCCATGAAATAACAAATTAAGCTCTAAATCCATTCAATTGCACTTTGTAGACAAAAGCGACAAGGAATCATCCATATTCATTATAAAAAGTGATGTGTATTCGCATCTCTAGGAGTCTTGGAGTAAAAATGGTGGCAAAATCATATGCAATGCACAACACCCATTGATTCTAGCATTTTATAACATTAGATTACAGCCTTCCACGTGGGAAAATCTGATTCGAAGCAGGCTTGGGGTTTCCTTTTGCATTTTATGAATTTTGGAGAAAATTTAGAATTTCACATTTTGCCCTGCCACTCTGCCTTTGAAATACAAACTCGACACGTGGCTTAATCTAGGCCGTTGATGGAGTCGCGGCTCATTTATGCAATTTTACCCTTCTTAACAAAAAGGTAAAATTTCTAATTTTCCTTCACTGACCAACCTTCCCAATTTTATCATTTGATGTGGTCCCCAATGGAGTTGCAGGTCAATTTATAACATTGCTCCCTTTTTACAAAAGGGAAAAAAAATTCAAAATGCCCCGGCGACTTGCCTCTCCACTTCTGTCTTACAGAACGGGCACGTGTCCAACTTCGGGGTCCAAGTAAGACTTTTTCCTTTCCTATTGAGCCAAAGAAACTTCAAAGTTCTCCGCTAACCCAGCATCCCGCTTGTAACTTGAAAAATTGTCATGTGTCCATCTTCAAGGGTAAAAGTAAGACTTTTTCCCTGCAGCTTCATATTTTCCGAATAGCCAATCAAAGACTGTTGGGGCTACGGGCCAATTTGGTATTATTTACAAATGACACCAAAGTGGAAAATTTCACCAAAAATACCCGCCGACCCACATCCAATTAAAAATGCACACGTATACACCTTTGGGGGAAAAAAGGGGAAATTTTCTCTACGTTTATAAATTTGACCGGGAAGTCAGAACTCAATGAGGCCGCAGGGCCAAATTGATCTTTTTGCAAACATATCAAAAAGTTAAAAGTTATTAAATAGACCAGATGTGCCTCATCCAATCAAAAGAGACCACTTAGCTTAAGATGTTGAGATATAATTTGACAGGGAAACATGCTTGTTGTACAGTAAGATGCAGGGAACTTCACCTTTTGCGCCAAGAATTGAATCTTTCTTCAAGGATAAAGAAATTGGAAATGATACAAGGCCCAAATCTGATCCAAAACCATGGAGAAGGATCTTCAACAACATACAAATGAAGAAAAACTTTCATGCATCCATTTGGGAAAATAGAATATACGAAAGAGCCCGCAAATTGAAGAATTTTGAGAGAATATAAGGTGAGATCAAATTGAGCACCAATCTAGTGTTGGTATCCAAATTGATTCTCATTTGCAAGATGAGCAGCATCACAGATAGGTTGCAATAATCCATCACAAAAATTAGTTTTGAAAATGTACTAAAACTGATCTATCAAATGTCTATCAACACTAAATTCATGCAAAGCTTCACAGATATGACCATCCTTTACCCGTATTTAACATTGATGATGTAAACTTGGTGAAAAAACCAATAGAAACTTGAAATTTTGCACACAAATCTTGTAGATATAAACAAAGGATGACTTTTAGACAACGTATTTGCACTTAAATCATGTAAGAAACATTACCATGGAAAAATATAAGAATTCCTTTGAAGAGTACCTGACAATGGAACCAATCTGGTGTTGATATCCAAATTAATTCTCCTTTGCAAGCTGAGCAAGCATCACAGATTTAGACAAGAAGCTTAGAGACTGATAAATCATCATGTATGTTGTTTTGTAGCCGGGGAGCATGATTCAGCTGACTCACTGTCACTCAGATGTTGGAGAAATGTATAGCACCTTCAAAAGGATTTGATCTATCCTCACTACTTTAGGTCGTTAACCTTTCAACACAGGGTGAGAGGACCCATTTTAAAACCTATGTTGGTGAAGGAGAATGAAGATATCCTTCTTTTCACAAATTTGAAAGGAAACCTTGAGAAAATATGATCGATACACCACAATTTAACTCTCACGAGTTGTCACTTCCAAAGAATGGTGATATTTTTAAAACAAGGTTAAGGTTACTAAACACATTATGGAATCCTAATTGCTTCTGCATATTTTTGCAATAGAATTTATTCATTTGTGGACATACAGGGAAAATAGGGGTAGTTGAGGTAGGATTCAATTTTTTTGAATAATTTTTGGTTGGAGATTAAGCAGGATAAACTTGATTTTTCTATATATTTGAGAACCTTGACAACAATTGGAAAAATAAATGACACAATACTTCAGAATAGCTAAAATATTCCTTCAACTAGAAGGTGTGCATCAATGGAGGCCCAGATTTTCATGGTTTCACACAATCTACAATAATTTAACATGAAGGCTCAAGCTAAAGACTCAATTAAACATTAAAGACCTCTGGTTCGTCACACCTAAGATACAATCAAAGGCTTATCAAGATAATCTTAATCAACAAAATGACAGTAAAGTGATTTTAAATTATTTATCTCATTATAGGATGAAGGCTCTTCTCGTAATGAAATTGTAAATGCCACTAAACTATCACAGGGATGAGATCCTGTGTGATTCAAAGGGATGCAAATAACAGAAGATTTCAATAGTTATAAGAAATACTATTTGTAGGCATTCTGAAATAAAGCAGACAAATTTTTTCCCAAGATTAACATAGATTAATTCTAAGTTGATTAGATTAATCTCAGTAAGGGATGGTTTCTTGAATAATCTCAGATCTTTTCAATGGTTGTACACTTGCAACCAACTTGAAATGATCAAATCTAAAACATAAGACATTAACATGTTTCTCAAATGGTCTCTCAAGAAGATGGGATTTCTCAAATTTTCTCGTAAGAATTCAAATCCTGACCATTTGCATGACTAAAGCATGATTTTTATAACACTCAATTTACATCCAAGATTTCCCCCCTAGAAAATAATATTTGAGGAACATTTTTTTGTTACATTTTTTATCATGATTTCAAGAAAATGATGTTTAACAGATTTGCAACAAAAAGTTCCCAAGTTGTTAAAAAAGGTGAATTATTGCAAATATCTCCATCATTTTTTTAATTGGGGCTCCCATTCATCTCCTCTGGAAACACGTTTTTCATCCTTTGCACATGCAACCTCCATCATTTCATCCTTTTCCCATTGTTTCCTCTGCAACTCTTCTCTACATCCATACTTCTCTGGTAATTCACATTTTTGCAAGTGCCTAAGAAATTCCAACTTCAAAATATCAACCTTTACATTCCATGGAGTCACAAATTAAGCTCTAAATCCATTCAATTGCGCTTTGTAGACAAAAGTGACAAGGAATCATCCATATTACATGAGATAAAAAATGAAGTGTATTCGCATCTCCAAGAGTCTTGGAGTAAAAATGGTGGCCAAAGCAGATGCAATGCACAACACCCATTGATTTTTCCCTTTCATAACTTTAGATTATAGTTGTCCATGTGTGAAAATCTGATTCGTAGTGAGCATTGGGGTTTCCTTTTGCATTTTATGAACTTTGAGAGAAAATGCACAATTTTGACATCTATCCCCCACCACTCTGCCTTTGAAATACAGACTCGACACGTGGCTTACATCTACACCTTTGATGGATTCGCAGCTCATTTCTTCAATTTTACCCTTTTGTTTTAAAAAGGGAATTTTTCTAATTTTCCTCCGCCGACAACGCCTTCTTGACTTTATCTTCCTGATGTGGTCCTCAGTGGAGTTGTGTATCACTTTATAACTTTTCTCCCTTTTTACAAATTCTCTATGAAAAACGTTAAAAATGCCCCGGCGACCCGCCTCTCCGCATAAGGGATCTTAAAAAATGGCCATGTGTCCTATTTATAAAGAGGTCCAAGTAAGAATATTCAATCCCTGCCTGTTGAGCCAAAAAAACTTCAAACTGCTCTGCTGACCAGGCATCCTGCTTGTAACTTGTTAAAACTATTTTGATCCCGTGTCCTCCTTTGCAAGTATAAAGTCAAGAATTTTTCATCTATCGCTTTATATTTTCCAAATAGCCAATCAAATACTATCACGGTTGCGGGGCCAATTTGGTATTATTTACAAATGAGACCAAAGGCATGAAAATTTCACTCATATGGAAAAAGACCCACCGAGTCGCATCTAATTAAAAATGAAAACGTAGTACACCTTTCGGGAAAAAAGAGAGAAATTTTATCTACCTTTATAAATTTGACCGGCCAGTCAAAACTCAATGGGTCATGCCGCAGGGACAAATTGATCTTTTTGCAAACATATCAAAAATTTACAATGTTATAAAATATACCAGACGTGTCTCATCCAATCAAAAGAGTCACAACCACGTAGCTAAAGATGTTGAGATATAATTTGACAGGGAAAGACACTACGTTGACCATAGTAAGATGCAGGGGAACTTCACCTTTTGCGCCAAGAATTTAATATTTCAATTCAAGGAAAAAGAAATTAGAAGCCCTGTTTTGATACAAGGCCCAAATGTGAATTCCACGACCATGCAGAATCTTGACTTTTCAATAACATTACAATGGATGAAGAAGATGGCCTTTCACACATCCATTCGGGAAAATCATAAAATATGAAAGAGCCCACATACTTGAAGAATTTCTGAGAGAAAACAGGGCGAGATAAAATTAAGCACCAAAATGGTGTTGGTATCACAAATTGGATTACTTCTTTGCAAGCTGAGTAGCATCACAGATAGGTCCCAATAATCCATCACAAAAATTAGTTTTACAAATGTACTAAAACTGATCTATCAAATGTCTATCAACACTAAATTCCTACAAAGCTTCACAGGATATGACCATCCTTTACTCGTATTTAACATTGATGATGTAAACTTGGTGAAAAAACCAATAGAAACTTGAAATTTTGCACACAGAACTTGTAACTTACACAAATCTTGTAGATCTCAACAAAGGATGAGTTTTAGACAACGTGGGCTTTGCACTTAGATCATGTAAGAAACATTATCATGGAAAAATATAAGAATGCCTTTGAAGTTGGTACCCGACAATGGAACCAATCTGGTGTTGGTATCCAAATTAATTCTCCTTTGCAAGCTGAGCAGCATCACAAGATTTAAAAAAAATCCTAGAGACAAATAAATCATCATGTATGTCATTTTATAGCCAGGGAGGTGATTCAGCTGGCTCTTTATCACTCAGATGTTGGAGAAATGGATAACACCTTCAAAAGGATTTGATCTATCCTCACTACTTTAGGTTGTGCCTTTCAACAAGGGTGAGAGGACCCATTTTGTAACCTCTTTTGGTGAAGGAGAATGAATATATCCTTCTTTTGCACAAATTTGAAAGGAAACCTTGACAAAATATGATCAATGCACCACAATTTAACTCTCACGAGTTGTCACTTCTAAAGAATGGTGATATTTTCTAAACAAGGTTAAGGTTACTAAAGACATTATGGAATCCTGATTGCTTCTGCATATTTTTGCAGTAGAATTTATTCATTTGTGGACATATAAGGAAAATAGGGGTAGTTGAGGTAGGATTCACTGTTTTTGAATAATTTTTGGTGGGATATTAAACAGGATAAACTTGATTTTTCCAGATCTTTGAGAACCTTGAAGACAATTAGAAAACTAAATGACACAATAGCTTCAGAATAGCTAAAATATTCCTTCAACCAGAAGGTGTGCATCAATGGAGGCCCAGATTTGCATGGTTTCACACAACCTACAAGAATCTAACACAAAGGCTTAAGCTAAAGACTCAATTAAACATTAAATACCTCTGGTTCCTCACGCCTAAGATACACTCAAAGGCTTATAGACAATCTTTATCAACAAAATGACAGTAAAGTGATTTTAAATTGTTTATCTCATTACAGGATGAAGGATCTTCTCATAATGAAATTATAAATGCCACTAAAATATCACAGGGATGAGATCCTATGTGATTCAGAGGGATTTTAATAGAATATTGCAATAGGAACAAGAAATACTATTTGCAGACATTCTGAAATAAAGCAGACACAAATTTTCCCAAGATTAACATAGATTAATTCAAAGTTGATTAGATTCATCAGCAAGGGATGGTTTCTTGAACAGTCTCAGAGCTTTTCAATGGCTGTACACTTGCAACCAACTTGACATGATCAAATCTAAAACATAATAGATTAACATGTTTCTTAGATGGTCTCTCAAGAAGATGGGATTTCTCAAATTTTCTCGTAAGAATTCAACTCCCGACCATTTGCATGACTAAAGCATGCTTTTTATAACACTCAATTTACATCCAAGATTTCCCCCAAGAGAAGAATATTTGAGGAACATTTTTTTGTTACATGTTTGATCATGATTTCTAGAAAATGAGGTTTAACAGGTTTACAACAAAAACTTGCCAGTTGTTCAAAAAGGTGAATCATTGCAAATATCTCCATCATTGTTTTAATTAGAGCTCCCAGTCATCTCCTCTAGCAACATGTTTTTCATCCTTTGCACGTATGCAACCTCCATCATTTCATCCTTTTCCCATTCTTTCCTCTGTACAACTTTTCTTTGCATCTAACTTCTCTGGTAATTTACATTTTTGCAAGTGCCCGAGAAATTCCAACTTCAAAATTTCAACCTTTACATTCCTTGAACTCACAAATTAAGCTCTAAATCCATTCAATTGCACTTTGTGCAGACAAAAAGCGACAAGGAATTTCATCCATAAAAATGATGAAAAACATGATTTCTATTCACATCTCCAGGAGTCTTGGAGCAAAAATGGTGGAAAATCCATATGCAATGCACAACAACCATTGATTCTGCCCTTTCATCAACTTTAGATTACGAGCTCCATCCGTTTCCATAGGGAAACTATCTGATTTGAAGTACAGAGTCAAGTTTCCAAAAAAGGGTTTCCTTTTGTATTTTATGATTTTTTGAGAAAATGTCACAATTTTCACATTTTTACCTTTGAAAATGTCTGCCTTTAAAAATCCAGAACTAGCGACAGGTGGCTTAATCTGGGACCTTCAATGGAGTCGCAGCTCATTTTTGATAATTTTACCCTTTTTAACAGAGAAAGGAAAAATTTCCAAATTTCATCCACTGGCAGTCCCCTCTCCATAACTTTTAGCTTTTGAAATGTGGTTCCAATAGTGGGTTGCCGCGCTGTCAGGATCCGATAAATTTTACTCCATTTTTCCAAAAGGGCCAAGTGAGTTCCAAATTTCCCCGACGGCCCGCACCTCTGCCACTTGACTGTCTTCAAAAGTAAAGGCTCAGGGGTGTCCTAACTTAGGCGGGGACCTCCAAGTGAATTTTATACCGTGCCTTTCCATAAGTTGCAAGAAAAAATTCCAAATTTCTCCAGATGGACCCGACAGCCTCCGCTATTGTATCCTTGGAACAAAAATTGAGAAGGTGCCCAAATTCAGAGATCCTAAACAAGCATGGAATTCACCACGTGTCCAGTCTTCAAAGTTTTTGAAAAACTCCTTTAAGTCACCAATCGGAAAAACTATTCAAATTACTCCATTGACCCGCAACTCCTCTGGTATTGAATTTACAAACCTGAGATCCTCAAATGAGTCATTGACACCTCCTAATTTCCATGGTCGGACACTGCACAAGTCCACTTTATGAAATACTCATGTTTACAGTCTGGGTAGGGCTAAAAAAACCTCAAAGTTCTGCTCTGCCTTTATAAATTTGATCAGGCCAGGTCAGAACTCAAGTGGGGCCTCCACGTGGCCAAATTGATCTTTTTGCAAACATAGAAAAAAATTTACAAGTTATAAAATAGACCCGACGTGCCTCATCCAATCAAAAGAGACCATGTAGTTGAAGATGTTGAGATATAATTTGACAGGGGAAAACACACCTGACTGTGGAAAACCGTAAGATGAAGGGGAAATTCACCTTTTCACGCCTTAAGAATTGAATCTTTTTTCAAGGAAAAAGGAATTTGGAAATGATACAAGGCCCAAATGTGATCCATTACCATGGAGAAGGATCTGATCAATAACATACAAATGAAGGAAAAACTTTCATGCATCCATTCAGGGAAATAGAAAATATGACAGAGCCCATAGATTGAAGAATTTTTAGAGAAAACAGGGCGAGATCAACTTGAGCACCAATCTAGTTTTGGTATCAAATTTGATTCTCCTTTGCAAGCTGAGTAGCATCACAGATAGGTCCCAATAATCCATCACAAAAATTAGTTGTGGAAATGAACTAAAATTGATTTCTCAAATGTATGTCAACACTAAATTCCTACAAAGCTTAACAGATATGACCCTCCTTTACCCGTATTTGACATTGATGATGTAAAATTAGTGAAAAAACCAATAGAAAAGTGAAATATTGCACACAGAACTTGTAACTTGCACAAATCTTGTAGATCTCAACAAAGGATGAATTTTAGACAACGTATTTGCACTTAGATCATGTAAGAAACATAACCATGGCCAAATATAAGAATGCCTTTGAAGAGTACCTGACAATGGAACCAATCTCATGTTGGTATCCAAATTGATTCTCCTTTGCAAGATGAGCAAGATCACATATTTAAAAAGAAGCCTAGACATAGATAAATCATCATGTATATCATTTTGTAGCCATGGAGGTGATTCAACAGACTCTTTGTCACTCAGATGGATGAGAAATGGATAACACCTTCAAAAGGATTTGATCTATCCTCACTAATTTAGGTTGTGCCTTTCAACCAGGGTGAGAGGACCCATTTTTAAAACTTTGTTGGCGAAGGAGAATGAAGATATCCTCATTTTCACAAATTTGAAAGGAAACCTTGATAAAATATGATCAATGCACCAAAATTTAACTCTCACGAGTTGTCACTTTTAAAGAATACTGATATTTCTTAAACAAGGTTAAGGTTACTAAACACATTATGGAATCTTGATTGCTTCTGCATATTTTTGCAATAGAATTTATTCATTTGTGGACATCTAGGGAACATAGGGGTAGTTGAAGTAGGATTCATTGTTTTTGAATAATTTTTGGTGGGAGATTAAGTAGGATAAACTTGATTTTTCCAGATATTTGAGAACCTTGACAAAAATTGGAAAACTAAATGACACAGTACTTCAAAATAGCTAAAATATTCCTTCAACCAGAAGGTGTGCATCCATAGAGGCCCAGATTTGCACGGTTTCACACAATCTACAATAATTTAACACGAAGGTTCATGATAAAAGACTCAATTAAACATTAAAGACCTCTGGTTCCTCACACCTAAGATAAAATCAAAGGCTTATAGACAATCTTTATCAACAAAATGACAGTAAAGTGATTTTAAATTGTTTATCTCATTATAGGATGAAGGCTCTTCTCGTAATGAAATAGTAAATTTGACTAAACTATCACAGGGACAAGACCCTGTGTGATTCAGAGTGGTTTTAAGAGAATATTACAATAGGAACAAGAAATAGTATTTGTAGACATTCTAAAATAAAGCAAACACAAATTTGCCCAAGATTAACATAGATTAATTATAAGTTGATTAGATTAATCAGCAAGCAATGGTTTCTTGAATAGTCTCAGAGCTTTTCAATGGTTGTACACTTGCAACCAACTTGACATGGATCAAATCTAAAACATAAGATATTAACTTGTTTCTCAGATGGTCTCTTAAGAAGATGGGGTTTCTCAAATTTTCTGGTAAGAATCCAACTCCTGACCATTTGCATGACTAAAGGATGCTTTTTATAACACTCAATTTACGTACAAAATTTCCCCTCAAGAAAAGAATATTTGATGAACATTTTTTTGTTAAATGTTTGATCATGATTTCAAGAAAATGATGTTTAATAGGTTTGCAACAAAAAGTTTCCAGTTGTTCAAAAAGGTGAATCATTGCAAATATCTCCATTATTGTTTTAACTAGGAATCCCAGTCATCTCCTCTGGCAACACGTTTTTCATCCTTTGCACCTGCCTCCTCCATCATTTCATCCTTTTCTAATTGTTTCCTCTACAACTTTGCTCTGCATCCAGCTTCTCTGGTAATTCACATTTTTGCAAGTGCTTAAGAAATTCCAACTTCAAAATATCAACCTTTACATTCCGTGGACTCACAAATTAAGCTCTAAATCCATTCAATTACACTTTGTAGACAAAAGCGACATGGAATCATCCATATTCATTATAAAAAATGATGCGTATTCACATCTCTAGGAGTCTTGGAGTAAAAAAAGTGGCAAAATCAGATGTAATGCACAACACCCATTGATTCTTCCCTTTCATAACTTTAGGTTACAGCCGTCCACGTGGGAAAATCTGATTCAAAGCGTGCTTGGGGTTTCCTTTTGTGTTTTATGAATTTTTGAGAAACTGTACAATTTTCATATTTTTCCCCGCCACTATGCCTTTGAAATACAGACTTGACACATGGCTTAATCTAGGCCTTTGATGGAGTTGTGGCTCATTTCTGTAATTTTACCCTTTTTAACAAAAAGGTATAATTTCCAATTTTCCTCCACTGACCCGCCTTCTCGATTTTATCTTTTTATGTTGTCCCCAACATAGTTGTGGGTCAATTTATAACTTTGATCCCTTTTCACAAAAGGGAAAAAAAACTTCAAAATGCCCCGGCGACCCACCTCTCTGCTTCTATCTTAAAAAATGGCCACGTGTCTAACTTCGAGGTCCAAGTAAGACTTTTTCCCTACCTGTTGAGGTAAAATAACTTCAAAGTGCTCCGCCGACTCGGCATCCTGCTTGTAACTTGAAAAATTGTCCCGTGTCCATCTTTGAGGTAAAAGTAAGACTTTTCCCACCCACTTCATATTTTCTAAATAGCCAATCAAAGACTATCGGGGCTGCGGGGCCAATTTCATATTATTTAAAAAAGAGACAAAAGTGGAAAGTTTCACCAAAAAGACACACCGACCCACATCCAATTAAAAATGAACACGTATACACCTTCAGGGGAAAAAAGAGAAATTTGCTCCGCTTTTATAAACTTGACCAGCGAGTCAGAACTCAATGGGGCCGTGGGGCCAAATTGATCTTTTTGCAAACATATCAAAAAGTTACAAGTTATATAATAGACCCAACATGCCTCATCCAATCAAAAGAGACCACGTAGCTGAAGATGCTAAGATATAATTTGACAGGGAAACACGCCCGTTGAATAGTAAGATGAAGGGGAACTTCACCTTTTGCGCCAAAAATTGAATCTTTCTTCAAGAAAAAAGAATTTGGAAATGATACAAGGCCCAAATGTGATCCACTACCATGGAGAATGATCTTCAATAGCATACAAATGAAGAAAACCTTTCACGCATCCATTCGGGAAAATAGAAAATATGGAAGAGCCCGTAGATTAAAGAATTTTTAAAGCAAACAGGGTGAGATGAACTTGAGCACCAATCTAGTGTTGATATCCAGATTGATTCTCCTTTGCAAGATGAGTAGCATCATAGATAGGTCCCAATAATCCATCACAAAAATTAGTTCTACAAATGCCCTAAAATTGATTTGTCAAATGTCTGTCAACACTAAATTGATGCAAAGCTTCACAAATACGACCTTCCTTTACCCGTACTCAACATTGATGATGTAAACTTAGTGAAAAAACCAACAGAAACTAGAAATATTGCACACATATCCTGTAAATTTCACAAATCTTGTAGATCTAAACAAAGGATGACTTTTAGACAACGTATTTGCACTTAGATCATGTAAGAAACATTACCATGGCCAAATATAAGAATGTTTTTCAAGAGTACCTGACAATGGAACCAATCTTGTGTTGGTATCCAAATTGATTCTCCTTTGCAAGCTGAGAAGGATCCCAGATTTAACAAGAAGCCTAGAGATAGATAAATCATCATGTATGTCATTTTGTAAACGGGGAGGCGATTCAGCAGGCTCTTTGTCACACAGATGTTGGAGAAATGGATAGAACCTTCAAAAGGATTTGATCTATCCTCACTACTTTAGGTTGTGCCTTTCAACTAGGGTGAGAGGACCCATTTTTAAACCTCTGTTGGCAAAGGAGAATGAAGATATCCTTCTTTTCACAAATTTGAAAGGAAACCTTGAGAAAATATGATCAATGCACCACAATTTAACTCTCACGAGTTGTCATTTCTAAAGAATGGTGATATTTCCTAAAAAGGTTAAGGTATTAAACACATTATGGAATCTTGATTGCTTCTACATATTTTTGCAATAAAATTATTCATTTTTGGACATTCAAGGAACATAGGGGTAGTTGAAGTAGGATTCATTGTTTTTGAATAATTTTTGGTGGGAGATTAAGCAGGATAAACTTGATTTTTCCAGATATTTGAGAACCTTGACAAAAATTGGAAAACTAAATGACACACTACTTCAGAATAGCTAAAATATTCCTTCAACTAGAAGGTGTGCATCCATGGAGGCCCAGATTTACACGGTTTTCACACAATCTACAATAATTTAACACGAAGGCTCAAGATAAAGACTCAATTAAACATTAAAGACCTCTGGTTCCTCACGCCTAAGATAAAATCAAAGGCTTATAGACAATATTTATCAACAAAATGACAGTAAAGTGATTTTAAATTGTTTATCTCATTATAGGATGAAGGCTCTTCTCATAATGAAATTGTAAATGCCACTAAACTATCACAGGGACAAGACCCTGTGTGATTCAGAGTGATTTTAAGAGAAGATTGCAATAGGAACAAGAAATAGTATTTGCAGACATTCTGAAATAAAGAAGACACAAATTTTCCCAAGATTAACATAGATTAATTCTAAGCTGATTAGATTAATCAGCAAGGGATGGTTTCTTGAACAGTCTCATAGATTTTCAATGGTTGTACACTTTCAACCAACTTGACATGGATCAAATCTAAAACATAATATATTAACATGTTTCTCAGATGGTCTCTCAAGAAGATGGGGTTTCTCAAATTTTCTGGTAAGAATTCAACTCCTGACCTTTTGCATGACTAAAGGATGCTTTTTATAACACTCAATTTACGTACAAAATTTCCCCCCAAGAAAATAATATTTGATGAACATTTTTTTGTTACATGTTTGATCATGATTTCAAGAAAATGATGTTTAACAGGTTTGTAACAAAAAGTTTCTAGTTGTTCAAAAAGGTGAATCATTGCAAATATCTCCATTATTGTTTTAACTAGGAATCCCAGTCATCTCCTTTGGCAACATGTTTTTCTTCCTTTGCACCTGCCTCCTCCATCATTTCATCCTTTTCTAATTGTTTCCTCTGCAACTTTGCTCTGCATCCAGCTTCTCTGGTAATTCACATTTTTGCAAGTGCCTAAGAAATTCCAACTTCAAAATATCAACCTTTACATTCCGTGGACTCAAAAATTAAGCTCTAAATCCATTCAATTACACTTTGTAGACAAAATCAACATGGAATCATCCATATTCATTATAAAAAATGATGCGTATTCACATATCTAGGAGTCTTGGAGTAAAAATGGTGGCAAAATCAGATGCAATACACAACACCCATTGGTTCTGCCCTTTCACAACTTTATGTTACAGCCATCCACGTGGGAAAATATGGTTCAAAGCGGGCTTGGGGTTTCCTTTTGTGTTTTATGAATTTTTGAGAAAATGTACAATTTTCACATTTTGCCCTGCCACTCTGCCTTTGAAATACAGACTCGACACGTGGCTTAATCTAGGCCTTTGATGGAGTCGCAACTCATTTATACAATTTTACCCTTTTTAACAAAAAGGTATAATTTCCAATTTTCCTCCACCGACCCGCCTTCCCGATTTTATCTTTTTATGTTGTCCCTAGCATAGTTACAGGTCAATTTATAACTTTGATCCCTTTTTACAAAAGGGAAAAAAAACTTCAAAATGCCCTGGCAACCCGCCTCTCTGCTTTTGTCTTAAAAAATGGCTATGTGTCTAACTTCAGGGTCCAAGTAAGACTTTTTCCCTACCTGTTGAGCCAAAAACTTCAAAGTGCTCTGCCAACCCGCCATCCTGCTTGTAACTTGAAAAATTGTCCCGTGTCCATCTTCGAGGTAAAAGTAATACTTTTTCTCAGCCGCTTCATATTTTCTAAATAGCCAATCAAAGACTATCGGGGCTGCGGGGCCAATTTCATATTATTTAAAAATGATACCAAAGTGGAAAGTTTCACCAAAAAGAAACACCAACCCGCATCTAATTAAAAATGAACACGTATACACCTTCAGGGAAAAAAAGAGAAATTTGCTCCGCTTTTATAAATTTGACCGGCGAGTCAGAACTCAATGGGGCCGTGGGGCCAAATTGATCTTTTTAAAAACATATCAAAAATTTACAAGTTATATAATAGACCTAATATGCCTCATCCAATCAAAAGAGACCACATAGCTGAAGATGCTAAGATATAATTTGACAGGGAAACACGCCCGTTGAATAGTAAGATGAAGGGGAACTTCACCTTTTGTGCCAAAAATTGAATCTTTCTTCAACAACAAAGAATTTGGAAATGATAAATTTTTAAGACAAACAGGGTGAGATCAACTTGAGCACCAATCTGGTGTTGGTATCCAGATTGATTCTCCTTTGCAAGCTAAGTAGCATCACAGATAGGTCCCAATAATCCATCACAAAAAATAGTTCTAAAAATGCACTAAAATTGATTTGTCAAATGTCTGTCAACACTAAATTGATGCAAAGCTTCACAGATACACCTTCCTTTACCCATAGTTAACATTGATGATGTAAACTTAGTGAAAAAACCAATAGAAACTAGAAATATTGCACACATATCTTGTAAATTGCACAAATCTTGTAGATCTAAACAAAGGATGAATTTTAGACAACGTATTTGCACTTAGATCATGTAAGAAACATTACCATGGAAAAATATAAGAATGCTTTTAAAGAGTACCCAATAATGGAACCAATCTGGTGTTGGTATCCAAATTGATTCTCCTTTGCAAGCTGAGAAGGATCCCAGATTTAACAAGAAGCCTAGAGATAGATAAATCATCATGTATGTCATTTTGTAAACGGGGAGGCGATTCAGCAGGCTCTTTGTCACACAGATGTTGGAGAAAATGGATAGAACCTTCAAAAGGATTTGATCTATCCTCACTACTTTAGGTTGTGCCTTTCAACTAGGGTGAGAGGACCCATTTTTAAACCTCTGTTGGCAAAGGAGAATGAAGATATCCTTCTTTTCACAAATTTGAAAGGAAACCTTGAGAAAATATGATCAATGCACCACAATTTAACTCTCACGAGTTGTCATTTCTAAAGAATGGTGATATTTCCTAAAAAAGGTTAAGGTATTAAACACATTATGGAATCCTGATTGCTTCTACATATTTTTGCAATAAAATTTATTCATTTTTGGACATTCAAGGAACATAGGGGTAGTTGAAGTAGGATTCATTTTTTTTGAATAATTTTTGGTGGGAGATTAAGCAGGATAAACTTGATTTTTCCATATATTTGAGAACCTTGACAAAAATTGGAAAACTAAATGACACACTACTTCAGAATAGCTAAAATATTCCTTCAACTAGAAGGTGTGCATCCATGGAGGCCCAGATTTACACGGTTTCACACAATCTACAATAATTTAACACGAAGGCTCAAGATAAAGACTCAATTAAACATTAAAGACCTCTGGTTCCTCACGCCTAAGATAAAATCAAAGGCTTATAGACAATATTTATCAACAAAATGACAGTAAAGTGATTTTAAATTGTTTATCTCATTATAGGATGAAGGCTCTTCTCATAATGAAATTGTAAATGCCACTAAACTATCACAGGGACAAGACCCTGTGTGATTCAGAGTGATTTTAAGAGAAGATTGCAATAGGAACAAGAAATAGTATTTGCAGACATTCTGAAATAAAGAAGACACAAATTTTCCCAAGATTAACATAGATTAATTCTAAGCTGATTAGATTAATCAGCAAGGGATGGTTTCTTGAACAGTCTCATAGATTTTCAATGGTTGTACACTTTCAACCAACTTGACATGGATCAAATCTAAAACATAATATATTAACATGTTTCTCAGATGGTCTCTCAAGAAGATGGGGTTTCTCAAATTTTCTGGTAAGAATTCAACTCCTGACCTTTTGCATGACTAAAGGATGCTTTTTATAACACTCAATTTACGTACAAAATTTCCCCCCAAGAAAATAATATTTGATGAACATTTTTTTGTTACATGTTTGATCATGATTTCAAGAAAATGATGTTTAACAGGTTTGTAACAAAAAGTTTCTAGTTGTTCAAAAAGGTGAATCATTGCAAATATCTCCATTATTGTTTTAACTAGGAATCCCAGTCATCTCCTTTGGCAACATGTTTTTCTTCCTTTGCACCTGCCTCCTCCATCATTTCATCCTTTTCTAATTGTTTCCTTTGCAAATTTGCTCTGCATCCAGCTTCTCTGGTAATTCACATTTTTGCAAGTGCCTAAGAAATTCCAACTTCAAAATATCAACCTTTACATTCTGTGGACTCAAAAATTAAGCTCTAAATCCATTCAATTACAGTTTGTAGACAAAAGCAACATGGAATCATCCATATTCATTATAAAAAATGATGCGTATTCGCATATCTAGGAGTCTTGGAGTAAAAATGGTGGTAAAATCAGATGCAATACACAACACCCATTGGTTCTGCCCTTTCACAACTTTATGTTACAGCCATCCACGTGGGAAAATATGGTTCAAAGCGGGCTTGGGGTTTCCTTTTGTGTTTTATGAATTTTTGAGAAAATGTACAATTTTCACATTTTGCCCTGCCACTCTACCTTTGAAATACATACTCGACACGTGGCTTAATCTAGGCCTTTGATGGAGTCGCAACTCATTTATACAATTTTACCCTTTTTAACAAAAAGGTATAATTTCCAATTTTCCTCCACCGACCCGCCTTTCCGATTTTATCTTTTTATGTTGTCCCTAGCATAGTTACAGGTCAATTTATAACTTTGATCCCTTTTTACAAAAGGGAAAAAAAACTTCAAAATGCCCTGGCAACCCGCCTCTCTGCTTCTGTCTTAAAAAATGGCTATGTGTCTAACTTCAGGGTCCAAGTAAGACTTTTTCCCTACCTGTTGAGCCAAAAAAACTTCAAAGTGCTCTGCCAACCCGCCATCCTGCTCGTAACTTGAAAAATTGTCCCGTGTCCATCTTCGAGGTAAAAGTAAGACTTTTTCCCAGCCGCTTCATATTTTCTAAATAGCCAATCAAAGACTATCGGGGCTGCGGGGCCGATTTCATATTATTTAAAAATGATACCAAAGTGGAAAGTTTCACCAAAAAGACACACCAACCCGCATCTAATTAAAAATGAACACGTATACACCTTCAGGGAAAAAAAGAGAAATTTGCTCCGCTTTTATAAATTTGACCGGCGAGTCAGAACTCAATGGGGCCGTGGGGCCAAATTGATCTTTTTAAAAACATATCAAAAATTTACAAGTTATATAATAGACCTAATATGCCTCATCCAATCAAAAGAGACCACATAGCTGAAGATGCTAAGATATAATTTGACAGGGAAACACGCCCGTTGAATAGTAAGATGAAGGGGAACTTCACCTTTTGTGCCAAAAATTGAATCTTTCTTCAACAACAAAGAATTTGGAAATGATACAAGGCCCAAATGTGATCCACTACCATGGAGAAGGATCTTCAATAGCATACAAATGAAGAAAACCTTTCACGCATCCATTCGGGAAAATAGAAAATATGGAAGAGCACGTAGATTGATAAATTTTTAAGACAAACAGGGTGAGATCAACTTGAGCACCAATCTGGTGTTGGTATCCAGATTGATTCTCCTTTGCAAGCTAAGTAGCATCACATTTAGGTCCCAATAATCCATCACAAAAAATAGTTCTAAAAATGCACTAAAATTGATTTGTCAAATGTCTGTCAACACTAAATTGAGCAAAGCTTCACAGATACACCTTCCTTTACCCATAGTTAACATTGATGATGTAAACTTAGTGAAAAAACCAATAGAAACTAGAAATATTGCACACATATCTTGTAAATTGCACAAATCTTGTAGATCTAAACAAAGGATGACTTTTAGACAACGTATTTGCACTTAGATCATGTAAGAAACATTACCATGGAAAAATATAAGAATGCTTTTAAAGAGTACCCAATAATGGAACCAATCTGGTGTTGGTATCCAAATTGATTCTCCTTTGCAAGCTGAGAAGGATCCGAGATTTAACAAGAAGCCTAGAGATAGATAAATCATCATGTATGTCATTTTGTAAACGGGGAGGTGATTCAGCAGGCTCTTTGTCACACAGATGTTGGAGAAATGGATAGAACCTTCAAAAGGATTTGATCTATCCTCACTACTTTAGGTTGTGCCTTTCAACCAGGGTGAGAGGACCCATTTTTAAACCTCTGTTGGCAAAGGAGAATGAAGATATCCTTCTTTTCACAAATTTGAAAGGAAACCTTGAGAAAATATGATCAATGCACCACAATTTAACTCTCACGAGTTGTCATTTCTAAAGAATGGTGATATTTCCTAAAAAAGGTTAAGGTATTAAACACATTATGGAATCCTGATTGCTTCTACATATTTTTGCAATAAAATTTATTCATTTTTGGACATTCAAGGAACATAGGGGTAGTTGAAGTAGGATTCATTGTTTTTGAATAATTTTTGGTGGGAGATTAAGCAGGATAAACTTGATTTTTCCAGATATTTGAGAACCTTGACAAAAATTGGAAAACTAAATGACACACTACTTCAAAATAGCTAAAATATTCCTTCAACTAGAAGGTGTGCATCCATGGAGGCCCAGATTTACACGGTTTCACACAATCTACAATAATTTAACACGAAGGCTCAAGATAAAGACTCAATTAAACATTAAAGACCTCTGGTTCCTCACGCCTAAGATAAAATCAAAGGCTTATAGACAATATTTATCAACAAAATGACAGTAAAGTGATTTTAAATTGTTTATCTCATTATAGGATGAAGGCTCTTCTCATAATGAAATTGTAAATGTCACTAAACTATCACAGGGACAAGACCCTGTGTGATTCAGAGTGATTTTAAGAGAAGATTGCAATAGGAACAAGAAATAGTATTTGCAGACATTCTGAAATAAAGAAGACACAAATTTTCCCAAGATTAACATAGATTAATTCTAAGTTGATTAGATTAATCAGCAAGGGATGGTTTCTTGAACAGTCTCATAGATTTTCAAGGGTTGTACACTTTCAACCAACTTGACATGGATCAAATCTAAAACATAATATATTAACATGTTTCTCATAAGGTCTCTCAAGAAGATGGGGTTTCTCAAATTTTCTGGTAAGAATTCAACTCCTGACCTTTTGCATGACTAAAGGATGCTTTTTATAACACTCAATTTACGTACAAAATTTCCCCCCAAGAAAAGAATATTTGATGAACATTTTTTTGTTACATGTTTGATCATGATTTCAAGAAAATGATGTTTAACAGGTTTGTAACAAAAAGTTTCTAGTTGTTCAAAAAGGTGAATCATTGCAAATATATCCATCATTGTTTTAACTGGGGCTCCCAGTCATCGGAAACATGTTTTTCATCCTTTGCACATGCAACCTCCATCATTTCATCCTTTTCCCATTGTTTCCTCTGCAACTCTTCTCTACATCCAACTTCTCTGGTAATTCACATTTTTGCAAGTGCCCAAGAAATTCCAACTTCAAAATATCAACCTTTACCTTCCATGGAGTCACAAATTAAGCTCTAAATCCATTCAATTTCACTTTGTAGACAAAAACAACAAGGAATCATCCATATTCATTATAAAAAATGATGTGTTTTTCGCATCTCCAGGAGTCTTGGAGTAAAAATGGCAGAAAAATCAGATGCAATGCACAACACCCATTGATTCTACCCTTTCATATCTTTAGATTACAACCGTCCAAGTGGGAAAATTTGATTCGAAGTGGGCCTAGGGTTTCCTTTTGCATTTTATGAATTTTAGAGAAAATGCACAATTTTCACATTTTTCCTCGCCACACTGCCTTTGAAATACGGACTCGACACGTGGCTTAATCTAGGCCTTTGATGGAGTTGTGGCTCATTTATGCAATTTTACCCTTTTTAACAAAAAGGTAAAATTTCCAATTTTCCTCTGCCAACCTACCTTCCTGATTTTATCTTTTGATGTGGTCCCCAACAGAGTTGTGGGTCAATTTATAACTTTGATCCCTTTTTACAAAAGGGAAAAAAACTTCAAAATGCCTCGGTGAATGGCCTCTCTAATTCTATCTTAAAAAATGGCCACGTGTCCAACTATGGGGTCCAAGTAAGACTTTTTCCCTGCCTGCTGATCCAAAAAAACTTCAAAGTACTCTGCTAATCTGGCATCCCGCTTGTAACTTGAAAATCTATCTCGTGTCGATCTTTGGGGTAAAAGTAAGAGTTTTTCCATACCGCTTCATATTTGCCGAATAGCCAATCAAAGACTATCGGGGTTGTCGGGTCAATTTGGTATTGTTTACAAATGAGACCAAAGTGGAAAATTTCACAAAAAAGACCCATCGACCCACATCCAATTAAAAATGAACACGTATACACCTTTTGGGAAAAAAAAGATAAATTTTCTCCACCTTTATAAATTTGACCGGTCAGTCAGAACTCAATGTGGCCACGGGGCCAAATGTATCTTTTTGTAAACATATCAAAATGTTATAGGTTATAAAATAGACCCGACGTGCCTCATCCAATCAAAATAGACCACGTAGCTGCAGATGCTGAGATATAATTTCACAGGGAAACACGCTCGTTGAATAGTAGGATGTAGGGGAACTTCACCTTTTGTGCCAAGAATTGAATATTTCTTCAAGAACAAAGAATTTGGAAATGATATAAGGACCAAATGTGATCCACGACCATGGAAAAGGATCTTCAACAACATACAAATGAATAAAAACTTTCACACATCCATTCGGGAAAATAGAAAATACAAAAGACCCTGCATATTGAAGAATTTTTAGAGCAAACAGGGTGAGATCAACTTGAGCACCAATCCGGTGTTGGTATCCAAATTTATTCTCCTTTCCAAGGTGAGTAGCATCACAAATAGGTCCCAATAATCCATCACAAAAATTAGTTGTGAAAATGCACTAAAGTTTATCTGTCAAATGTCTGTCAACACAAAATTCATGGAAAGCTTCACAGATATGACTTTCCTTTACCCGTATTTAACATTGATGATGTAATCTTAGTGAAAAAACCAACAGAAACTTGAAATATTGCACACAAAACTTGTAACTTGCACATATATTGTAGAACTCAACAAAGGATGACTTTTAAACAACGTATTTGCACTTAGATCAAGTAAGAAACATTACCAGGGCCACATATAAGAATGCCTTTGAAGAGTACCCGAAAATGGAACCAATCTGGTGTTGGTATCCAAATTGATTCTCCTTTGCAAGCTGAGCAACATAACAGATTTAACAAGAAGCCTAGACACAGATAAATCATCATGTATGTTGTTTTGTAGCCAAGGAGGTGATTCAGCTTGCTCTTTGTCACTCAGATGTTGGAGAAATGGATAACACCTTTAAAAGGATTTGATCTATCCTCGCTACTTTAGGTTTTGCTTTTCAACCAGGGTGAGAGGACCCATTTTTAACCTCTATTGGCGATGGAGAATTAATATATCCTTCTTTTCACAAATTTGAAAGGAAACCTTGAGAAAATATGATCAATACACCACACTTTAACTCTCACGAGTTGCCACTTGTAAAGAATGGTGATATTTTTTAAACAAGGTTAAGGTTACTCAACACATTATGGAATCCTGATTTCTTATGCATATTTTGGCAGTAGAATTTATTCATTTGTGGATATAGAGGAAAAACAGGGGTAGTTGAGGTAGGATTCATTATTTTTGAATAATTTTTGGTCAGAGATTAAGTAGAATAAACTTTATTTTTCTAGATATTTGAGAACCTTGACAACAATTGGAAAACTAAATGACACAATACTTCAGAATAGCTAAAATATCACTTCAACCAGAAGGTGTGCATTAATGGAGGCCCATATTTGCACAGTTTCACACACTCTAAAATAATTTAACATGAAGGCTCTATCTAAAGACTCAATTAAACATTAAAGACCTCTGGTTCCTCATGCCTAAGATACAATCAAAGGATTATAGACAATCTTTATCAATAAAATGATAATAAACTAATTTTAAATTGTTTATCTCATTACAGGATGAAGGCTCTAATTGTAACGAAATTGTTAATGCCACTAAACTATCACAGGGACGAGATCCTGTGTGATTCGGAGGGATTTTAACAGAATATTTCAATAGGAACAATAAATACTATTTGCAGACATTCTAAAATAAAGCAGACACAAATTTTCTAAAGATTAACATAGATTAATTCTAAGTTGATTAGATTAATCATTAAGGGATGGTTTCTTAAACAATCTCAGAGCTTTTCAATGGCTATACACTTGCAACCAACTTGACATGATCAAATCTAAAACATAAGATATTAACATGTTTCTCATATGGTCTCTCAAGAAGATGGGATTTCTCAAATTTTCTTGTAAGAATTCAACTCTCAACCATTTGCATGACTAAATCATGCTTTTTACAACACTCAATTTACATCCAATATTTCCCTTGAAGAAAAGAATATTTGATGAACATTTTTTTTGTTACATGTTTGATCGTTATTTCAAGAAAATGTTGTTTAACAAGTTTGCAACAAAATCTTGCCAGTTGTTCAAAAAGGTGAATCATTGTAAATATCTCCATCATTTTTATAACTGTGGCTCCCATTCATCTCCTCTGGCAACACGTTTTTCATCCTTTACACCTGCAACCTCCATCATTTCATCCTTTTCCCATTGTTTCCTCTACAACTTTGCTATACATGCAGCTTGTCTAGTAATTTACATCTTTTCAAGTGCTCAAGAAATTCCAACTTCAAAATATCAACCTTTACATTCCATAGACTCACAAATTAAGCTCTAAATCCATTCAATTGCACTTTGTAGACAAAAGACACTAGGAATCATCCATATTCATTATAAAAAATGATGTGTATTCGCATCTCCAAGAGTCTTGGAGTAAAAATTGCGGTAAAATCAGATGTAATGCCCAACACCCATTGATTCTGACCTTTCATAACTTTAGATTACAGTCGCCCACGTGGGAAAATCTGATTCGAAGTAGGCTTGGGGTTTCCTTTTGCATTTTATGAATTTTGGAGAAAATGCACAATTTTCAAATTTTTCCCAGTCACTCAGCCTTTGAAATACAGAATCGACACATGGCTTAATCTAGGCCTTTGATGGAGTCACGTCTCATTTATGCAATTTTACCCTTTTTTTTTAAAAGGCAAAATTTCTGATTTTCCTCTGCCGACCCTCCTTCCTGATTTTATCTTTTGATGTGGGCCCCATTGGAGTTGTGGGTCAATTTATAATTTTTCTCCCTTTTTACAAAAGACCAGAAAAACTTCAAAACACCCCGGCAATACGCCTCTTTACTTCTTTCTTAAAAAATGGCCACATGTCCAACTTTGGGGTCAAAGTAAGAATTTTTCCCTACCTGCTGAGCCAAAAAACTTCACAGTGCTTCGCCGACCCGCCATCCCACTTGTAACTTGAAAAGCTACCACATGTCCATCTTTGGGGTCAAAGTAAGACTTTTTCCCTGCCACTTCATATTTGTTGAATAGCCATTTAGAGGTTATCAAGGCTACAGGGCCAATTTGGTATTTTTTTACAAATGAAACCAAAGTGGAAAATTTCACCAAAAAGACCCACTGACCCACATCCAATTAAAAATGAACATGTATACACCTTCGGGGGAAAAAGAAGAAAAATTTTCTTCACCTTTATAAATTTGACTGGCCAATCAGAACTCAACCGAATTGATCTTTTTACAAACAACCAAAAGTTACAAGTTATAAAATGGACCCAACATGCCTCATCCAATCAAAAGAGACCACATATCTAAAGATGTAGAGATATAATTTGACAGGGAAACACGCTCGTCAAAGAATAAGATGTAGGGGAACTTCACCATTTGCACCCAGAATTGAATATTTCTTCAAGGACAAAGAATTTGGAAATGATACAAGACCCAGATGTGATCCATGACCATGGAGAAGGATTTTCAACAACATACAAATGAAGAAAACCTTTCATGCATGCATTCGAGGAAATGGAAAATATGACAAAGCCCGCAGATTGAAGAATTTTTAGAGAAAACGGGGCGAGATCAAATTGAGCACCAACACTACCGCTCCACCTATTAATAATTATCTCACTCCTCAACCCAATGAAACTACTTGTAATATACTCAATGAATCTATACAGCATGATAATACTAATACAAACAATTCTGATTATTCTGATGAAGGATTAGCCCAACTTAATTTTACCCATACCGATGTGGATGAATCCAATTTGAATGACACCTTTTTGGCTAATTAGCCTAGCAAATAAAAATTCAAGACCCCTCCTTCTACCAATGCTATGATACTTTATCAAGGGTCTTTCAACACCTTAGACATTGTTTCACCCTACCCTGACTAGTATGTATCTCCACCACCACCTTTCACATGAACGTTATTAATCAAATACTCAAGTTATGCATTATATTACAGTCGATCGTACTTTTTTAGATATTATTTCAAGACATGACGTATTAACTAGTCTTGGATTAAATCGTAATGACTTGTTACCACTAATTCACTCACCTCACCTTTACCACATTTATTATCACATTACAACCGCCTTTTGTCTTCGTGTGTTTCATTTTCTAGTATTTGTAGTACCTTCTCATCACACTTATCCATTGACACATCAGAAATATTGGCTTGACTATATTGGTGGTAATTTAGACAGAACACACTTCTATAACGTTCCCTATGCCATTCGGTAATGTTTCTATTATTAACGATTCATATCATACTTATTCTCTGAATATTTCTCATTTTTATGCACATGACTTTCCATCAGTACCCTTCTTTGATTAAGAGTATGTAATGAGTTTCTACACCCTACACCACAATGTCTCTTTGTATGAACCACCTCATTTTATTTCTTATCATGTCTCCAATGCTGATCTAATAGGTTTTTCCCATGACAACGATGATCTTTTAGAAATTGTCACATGATCATATTAACCAATACATACATGGGGGGCATTACACTTATCTCTTCCCCCCTATCAACACATCTTAGAATTTTTGATAGACATCTTCATACATGCTAAAATTGACATTACCTAATGATGCACTTTTGTGCTTCGCTTCACACTTTACTGTTGAGGAATCCGATATAAATGAAACTCACACACTACATAATAGACACTAGACATCACACATCTTACATTTACTATGCATCTATACATCTTATCTCATATATGCATCTTCCATCACATGTTAGACATCCTACACTATACACTACATATTACACATTACACATCACATGAAGATTTCTCATCACCACATCTATTACATGTATATTAATTTTTTTTACTCATCTACTTATACGCACTACACTCACTACACGATGACATACTCTAGTCACACGGTACATATTGGGTTGTTCAGGGTATACAAAGCAAATGGATTTCAACACACTCACATATTTAACCATTCAACCTTTTTCTCATACGATATTCCTATAATAGTTATATATGCCATAGGCTGCATCTTCATTTCCTCTAACATCATCTAGTGATATACACTTTGGGCTAAATAATCACTTATTCTATTATCTTGTTATGATATACACTTTAGGATAAATGATCACACATTCTTACTCCTCATTTCTACGTTGAATCGTCACCACACATTCTTCACAACATGCCACACATAACATATAGTTTTACCATTTCCTGATGATGCACTCTCGTTTACGATTCATTCTTTATTGTTAAGGGCGTATAGATAAATGAACCTCATTTCATACATTTCCATCAACTTTGGGGGCACACTACTCCTATGATTCACACTTCATTCCATTCCATTCATCCACATCATATTGCATATCTTTGTTGCATTTAATTTTTCTTTCATTTACTTGTACATGTTAACTTTATTACATATTCTTTATAAATATCTTGTGTGTAATTATATTTATCATACACACATGTGCATTCACTTGTTTTCTATTTGCGATAAAAGATTAGAGAGGTCCATTACATGTAGGATGGATGATTGGTGAAGTACCTAGTACTAGTCGCACAGTGGCTCCTAGGTGCATCCACTTTCATACACTACATGTGTTATCATTTCATTTTTTTCCATAGCACACTACTTTATTATATTATACATGCTTCGACATACTTTTTTCCTTTTTAACATGCTAAAAGGTGCTTCATGTGTAACATTTGTTTTGCAGGACTATTTTACACCATGGCTATCTATTATATTGCTTATATTTTCCTGTCATTGTATGTCTTTGTTTGTGGGCTTTTAATTTTGTCTTAGTTACACACTTGTATGTTTTTGGCTTCATCTCCCATGATCATATTGTGACATCATGAGTGTTGTCCCATGTTTATAACCCATTTTTCACAGTCTACATTGTCCTCTTTTCTATTCTAGCTTACAAATTGTTTGTTTATCTTAAATTATCATCTTATACATGTATGAATGTATTTTATTGTAATAAAAATTGTCTACCATCCACTTGTTTGCATGCACCTTTGTTTCTACTAAACACATCCCCTTCCCCGTGCAAGATTTTCAGCAATCTATCTCTTTTCTCGCCACATTCTCCTTCAGCGACATCACATGTACCCCAAATGATAGGGGGCATCATTTAGGTGAATCATTCACCCCATACAGAGTGTAAACAACAAAACATAATATCGGTAAAAAATAATTTTTAGATTGTGCGATTCAAAATAAGACTTGGATCCATGACACATCAGCCTTACTGGGATTACCTTAGACCAGAGGCCATATCACACAATGGCCTTACTTGCATTACCTAAGACAAGGGGGAATATTACACAATGGTCTTACTTGGATTACCTAATACTAGAGGCATATCACACAACGATTAGGTTCAACACAATCTACAGAACTCGCATAGTGGATTTTATAGGGCAGATAATCCTTATCACTTGTACACACCATATGTAGTGGTTTTTTATAGAACAAGAAGAAGTTAAAGGTTGGAGGACAACACAAGACAATTTTTCCCTACACTTTTTCCATTACATTGGTGTGAGATTTCTCAAAAAAATCGAGAGCATTGACATCATCCATATGATCCTTTATACACTCTTTCCTCATCATGGATCAGGTAAACATGTTCCTTTTGCACATTATAGTATTTATTTTTATCATACTATTTACATGCTTTTACACATATACATACACATTTGACTACTTTATCATATTCTCTTTTGCAAGTACATTTGTATAGGAAGCAAGTAGTCAAACAACATCAACATGATACTAACAACAACCACAACAGACACATGTTGTCATCTACATATGTGTTTCCACCCTAGGTTCATTTTCATCATCTTTTACACTTTTTCATCTTTTGTCTCTATGCGCCAACTTTTTTATCACTCCACAATTTTTGTATTCCCTCGGCACGCTTTCTACATCAATCTATATCGATATCAAGTGTGCGTCTCTATCTACTTTATGTTACTGAGATTTTCGCTCACCAAATTAAATTGGGGGAAAATGTAGAACAAAATTATGAACTTTGGCTAATTTTCTATTCTCCATTACATACTACTATTCGTATTGCTCCTACGTAAGAAAATTACTAATTAACCCATGTCTCTGGCCACCTTTCTTTTCTTTATGTTTCTTATTTCATCCTTACACTCTTACCTCATTAGTCTTTCTTTCCACCTTTTCACATTTGTCATTCTAGACACCAATGCGCAGCCAAGATGCCAGTGCTAGGTGCCTCCATCCCCTCTTGGTATATTTTTCTTCTTTTTACTTAACTCACACTTTTTGGTTCCTTTCTAGCCATTTGAGGATCTAATATTTTTGGTATTCGATCTTTTCAGGGTTAATTACAAAATTTAATCAAGAAAATCATTTAAATATAAATTTATGTTATCGTAATAAGGGACCAAGCTCTAAGCATTTACTATCTCTACCTAAGGTTGTATCCATAAAAGGCATTTATGGCTCTATTTACATACATCTAGCTCCATCTCAAGGGACAAAGGATGCTTCATCTCCATCACACTTCATAGAAGGGTAGTCTATTGTTTCTATGCACACATTATTTACATTCTACATCTATCTATGTTCTCGCTACTTCAAGTGTGACATGCACAAGATAAACATAGGGAATAATTACAAAAACACATACTAAACTACATTGGGTTTGAGATGTAGTACAATGATAATTTGTAAGTCCACCATTGTGGTGGCTGAGGAAAATTAGACCCCTTAATTTACATATTTTATTTTTAGGATTTGATGTCTATTTCAGGGTTTTATAGGTGATTCATTGATTAAAGATGTACAATGACCTTGAATATCTCACAGCTACATACACACAACAAGAGGTCAACACATTTGAACCTCTTGCGACACCTCAGAAGAGGTTTTCTGAGCATTTACGTAAACTAGGGTGCCCAGAAACTAGACCAAGCTGCCCACAAGCACCCCTATCCATCTCGAGGTGATCTTATCCATATCAAGGCACTCCATTCTAATTAAATCTACCAGATCTATATTTTACTGGATTTTTTGGGATAGTCATCCATCTCTATTCAGCTGGTCTCTAGTTTGACATAGTCTAATAAAATATGTGAATCAAATAAGGGTCTTCTAACCCTATTTACACATTAGAGTTTCATATTTTCATTAATTAGTTACTTTTGTATTATTTCGTTATTCATTTATTTACTACAAACTTGTATTACATTAGGCTATTATTGTAGATTTTATCATAGTAAGATAGTTTTAGTGATATATTGAGCATTGCATAGAAATATGTTTATAATTTTTAAGATAACCAAAATTTCGGTTGAGTAATTATTGATGAGTAATCAAAGCACCCATGAATGTCTGCAACATGATGGGTTGAAACTCTCAGTGTGATTTCATAACATGGATATTTTCCCAAAGTGTGGGACTTTACAATCGGGAAAGCTCTCTGGATGAAGGCTGGTTCGTATTCCTCTATTTAGATGCACACATGCAAATTGTAGAGGATATATTCTGAAATCTAATCTAACTTTCCAAGGAAACAGGGTTGAGAAGATACAAGAAAGTAAACCTAAAATAACAAAGGTGATGCACCAAAGTAATGTTGAACACTTGCTTTGCCATTAAACACAAGCCATTGAAATGTAATAAAACCACCATACATAGATAACCAAGATTGCAATGAGAGATTAGAGAGGTGCAATGAACACAAGAGAGGGTTAAAAATCATCCACATATATGTATTATTGCTCCATAAATTTCATATAATATAATACAATGGTCAAGAGGCAAGATTTACATTACAATTATGATGGGATTTTTTAACTCCACAAATCCACTTACAGACAAGAGAAGAAGGGAATTTGCAAAGCCAAGTTGTCCAGCCTTTAGAAAAATGCCCCTCCTTACAATATATAGGAATAATGTGAGAAGGAGATGAGAAGAATTCGAAATCTTGCTTCAAAAACCCTAGAATACATTGAATTCACTTACAAAAATGATGGGTTCCATGACAAAACCCATATCTCCATGTACTCTTACTTGTTGGGCAAGAAAAGAAGCCCATAATTCATTATTTTGGTAGCTGAGAAGTATGACATCCTAAAAATGGTGGATTGTATTTTTTAATTTTGAAAAGTGTAGAGGATACCATAAGCTTTCCAAAAATTCTTTTCTTGTGCAAATCTGAGCTCCCAGTCAAAATTTATGGCCATCTGAAGGTCTGGGTGTCATTCTGTATGTAACCTCCAAAATTTGGAAATTCAATCTTTCAAACATTTCCATTTTGGATATTGAAACATTGTTCATCACCCAAATCACCTTGAGAGTTCCGAAATTCCGAAACCCAAAACTGTCGCTGCGTTAACCCCAAAACCTGTGTTTACTTTTGATATTCAAACCTTTTTGGGATTCAAAATTTTGTGATTTTTGGCATTTTAGGACACTTTTCTTATTTTTATGCCGAAGACTCTGAAACTCCGAATTATGCACCTCCGAAACTCTGAAACCCGAAAGTTTGAAATTTCAGACTTTCGGAGTTTCAGATTTTGGGATTTTTTCCCATCAAGATCTCCGAAACTCTGAAACCCAAAATTTTGAAAATTTAGACTTTAAGAATTTTAGACTTTGGGATTTTGGACTTTGTTGATCCCTTTTTGCCAAGTGAAATCTCCAAAATTTTAAAATGATCCACCTCTGAAGTCCAAAAATTTTGGACTTTGGAGCTTCTCCTTTTCCCAAAATTCTCTACAATTCACTCGGCCTATTCCTTTATTCACCCAACCTCGAAAATCAAGCTTCCGTGACTTAATCAACTCCTCCATTTTCGTTGCTTGCAAGTTCTTGTTGGTCCAATTTTTACTGAGGGGAAAAATTGGATAACAGTAATATCTATGCATCATCTAAAGAATGAAACATATAATTCATGTGTTCTAACATGATTCATAATGATAAAATAGTAATGATAGGATGATTTTCCTGATAAAAAACATTATTCAATACATCATAAATCCATACTAACCTAATAAATAACATAAAAAAATGTTAAATGAAAATCACATCATAAGATAATATGAATAAGAATACCTAAAAAAATGTAAATATTATAGTTATTACTATTAGTTGTTAGTTTATGTCTACAAAATGAAGCATGAAACAAGATGTGAGATAAAAAAATGTGTGAACATTGAATAGTAAGTAGTGAAAGAAATAAATGATTTGTGACTAGAAATATGTAACAATAAATGATGTAATCATGAATATAGCCATAAATGTAGACATAGTAATGTGTTCAATGCAATTTAATAATCACAAAATATAGAAATTGAAGTGCATATAGAAATGTTTTATAAAAAATATATAATATTTAAATGCAATTATCAAAGTTCACATGATGAAGTATAATTAAAAATTCATAATGGTAAAATAATGAAATAAACACGAGTGGAGAAACATGTAATTGTAGTCAAAAAATCATGAATTTTAGACATTTTTTTTATCCCAGTCTCATACTACTTTTTAGATTGTTATTGAGTAAATAAAGTACTAATTAACCCCTTTCCTATGGTCATATCATTTATTTTATTTCATAATTTGTTACCTATCGAACCCATATGCCAATCCTTTTCCGAACATCTGACATTATTTTAGCCTCAGCTGGGGCACCCAAATTTAGTACCAGAGTGCCCATGGGCACCCTAGTCCCACCTGGGGATTCCTCGATCCTTCTATCACTTTCCCGTCCCTTTTTTGGCCTCTTCTATTCATTTTTCATCTTTATCTTTCACATGGTCAGCCTTTTCATATTTAATTACAAAATTTGAACAAGATAACCCTTTAAATATAAAGTTATGAGACCATAATGAGTGACCTAGCACCATACACTACTATCACTCCATTTAGAGTTTTATATATCTATTACATTGGCATTCACATAGCTCCATCATCAAGGCACAAGCTACGAAATTGCATCACACTTCACAGGGGGAGGGATTATATTCTATTTCATGCACACATTTTATTACATTGTTTACATTTATATATTTCTCGCTACTTCACAAAGTGAGATTGATACAAGAGCACCCATGGAATGAAATACAAACACAAATACAAGAACTGCATCTGGGTTAGAAATTTAGTGCAATACTCAATTATAAAGCCCATTGTTGTGGTAGCTGAGGTCATTTCAACTAATTCATTCTGAATCTTTTTGTTTCATGGTTTTCATACTTCCTTTTCTCCTTTTATAGGTTATTTCTTCCTCTTCAAATATTTGGAGCATTTGGCGTAGTACAGAAAAATTAATGCCACAGGAAGTTAGATTTTCAGATTACCTTCTAACCCTGTGAGCACCAGTTATAGAAATTTTTCCCAGAGCAGGGTGCCTAGATTCCTTTCCATATAACCTGTGGTCACCCCAGTGCTTTTCCAGGTGCCTTGGTCCATGCCAAAACATCCAAATCTATCATTTTCGACACTCCTACATAGTTGTTCTTGCTTTCTAATTTTCTATACATCATTTTGATACATTCATAAAATCATCAATCATCAGCATAGTTTTTTCCTTTCACTTCTTACACATTAGAATTTTTAATTTCAATAGCTTATTTACTTATCTCATTTATATGATGTCTTAGGACACTTATTTTTTGAATTTATATGTCCTCCTACATTATATTAACTATATTTTACTGCATTAGTTTAGTCAATTTTAGTTAATCAATAAGAAACAATAATCTAAAATATAACGTGTAATCCTACATAGCGTTAGGAGATTTATAACAATAACTAGTGACAT
This sequence comes from Taxus chinensis, assembly GCA_019776745.2. Classification (NCBI taxonomy): domain Eukaryota; kingdom Viridiplantae; phylum Streptophyta; class Pinopsida; order Cupressales; family Taxaceae; genus Taxus; species Taxus chinensis. The sequence goes on from CM034150.1 coordinate 790,816,051, forward strand.
ATATTACAATCTCTAAAATCTAATATGTTATAATTGATATCAAGAACTCATAAATATACCATAAATAAACTATAGGAACTAGATCATAAAATAAAATAAATTAATATGTGCTAGGAGATTCACGTTTCCATAATATTTGTGTGAATCATTGCATAAAATATATAGTTTATATCATATAAATCTATTTCGTAAGATAAATATTTTCTAATAATGTACCTATAAATGAAATAAATCGAGTAATTAAGAAATATGTCTATGAACACTCAAATTTAGTAATTTATCACATTATAATGTCATTATTGACTTAATTCCTTTAACCATGACTTGTGCACCTATCCCAATCCTAATTTCTTGTTCCACAGTCAACTTTCCCTATTTCTTCTCCTAATTACACTACATAGACACTTTTAAAACTTCTCACATAATTTACAAGATTTCCACTTTACATGATTTGTCATGTATACAATTCCATAACATATTTTTTATTCTTTAACCAAGTTGTCTAATTGGACCATACCATTAAATTGTTTGGTTTTAGAAAAAATAGGTCATTATCTATTGGGTGAAAGAGTAATAAAACTTTATTGAATGATAAACCAAGGGAAAACATGCCTTGATATATACAAGTTATGGAAATGCTATGTACCTTGGGATATGATAATATAATATATATGGGTTGATGGAGATGCCAACCTATGGCACACATCCCCTTAGTTATATGTATGGGTTCACATGTTATATAATATTATAATGTATATGGGTTGATGGAGAGGCAGACATGTGGCACACATCCCCTTAGTTATATGCACTCACATAGGAATTAGTTATATTGGGTAATGAGTCAGCCTACATTTAAATTATGTGTTACCCATCCTATTTAAAGGATGTGAATATCATTATGAGGATATTGGAGGTGTCCCCCTCAAAGTGGATTCCCATCTCGGGAGATTGCGGAGTTACTCCTTCCTTAATGAGCATTGTATGGTGTTACCCTACCTTAAGGGTATTATTTTGCAAATATTGATTATTTGGCCATCTTGACCTCCATATCTCTTGTTTTGTTTTATATTCTGCAAAATATTTATTTATTATATGAAAATACCTTATTAAGTGGTATTAGAGCAACGATCCTTAAAATTGGTGGGATGAAACCCTAATGTTGGTGATTCACTTATATCTAGATATCTACCAAGAATTTTTAAGATTTTTTTTTGTGGGGAGTAGAAATATAATTCATGTGATCTTCCCTCCAAATTTCAGATTTTTTGAAGCTGGTTTTGAAAATATATGTTCGTTTTAAGGTTGAAACCCTAATTCTAAGTTTTCGTATATATCTCTTAAATAATGACGAATTAGGAAAAAAAAAGTTGGGTTGATTTGAATATATTCAAAGGTGATACCACTTAAATTTCATAATTTTTTGATCTATTTTGTTGGAGTTATTGCAATTTTAATTTTTTTAGTATTTTTCTCCACAAGCCACAATTTTAGGAATTTTCCTAAATTTCTTACATTTTCAGAAATATCTCAAAACTTAAATTGGGGTTTGTGTTCTATGATTTCTTATTTTTGTAGGACCTTTAGCTGGAAGGGTTAGAACATGTTCTAATCAAAAGGTTCTATTCCTAAAACCCTAGTTTTGTGGATCATGGGGATGGTAACATTTTTTGGATATGGTAGGATTGATGCTAGAGAATGGTGGAATAGATTTAGGGATAAATTTTCTAAACTATCAGATATTTGGTAATTCAAGTTGTGGATTAGTGGCCATGCACAGATTTAGTTTTTTGAGTTAGAAAAGGAAAAGTCTAATTGGCCTTTGGAGGAACTGGAACAAGTTTTCATGGACAAATGAGAAACAGAAGAAGAAGAAGAAGAAATAAGAAGACGAAGAAGAAGCATAAGAAGAAGAAAATGTTGATGATGAAGCTACTACACAGGATAGTGCATCTCCAAGGAAAGAAGCTTCAATATTTTAGTTTGAAGGGTGCATTTAAAGAAAAAAGGTAATTGTTTCCATAAACCCTAGAAGAAAAAATAACTTCATTAATATAGATGTAGCTCACAATCTACATGTGCAAACAAATCATATCAAGGAATCTCAAATGGATGGTAAGCAGATTCAAGTTTTTGAAGATTTAAAGCTTTCTATAGAGAAATATGTTTTTAATATTTTAATGGCTTAGATATGGCTGGTATGGATATTGTTCTCGAATATCCTTTGTTAGAGATATTGAGTAAAATTAATATTAATGTGCCAAATAAATTCACAAAATTATGGTACAAGCAAAAGAAAATTACATTGCAAGATATCACACTTAGCAAGGAAAAAATTAATGTAAAATTAGACCTCAAAGATGAATTTTAAGATGGTGAAGAAGGGAATAAGGATGAATCAGAAGAAGAGGATGAATAACATGATGAAAAAGTCAAAAATAAGTTCTCTACTCAAGAGAAAAAAGATATAACAAACAAGTTGGAAGAGGAAAAAGAGGAAAATATTGATAAGGTTGGGCATATTATGGTTGAACCATATAGAAACCCACATCATCATGAGAGGAAAAAATCATGGAGACATACTAGGACACATGAGGCCAGCAATGTATATGGATACACATGGAATTGGAGGAGTAATAATTTTGGCTATACATGGAATTAATAGAACAATAATTATATGACATGGAATCATAGGAATAATCATTATGGATATGCATGGATGCCGAGGAGGAACACATATGGACTAGGATGGAATCATATAAGCACAATGGAATATGGAATCCAGTTTGGAGCAACATCACCCACTAGGATTTCATATGGGTGGTTGCATGATCGAGCATGGAAACAAGTGTGCAATGTTTTAAAGCACACTCACTATATGGCTTCTTCTTATGTTTCAGGGAAGAAAGATGTAAAAGAGGGAGGCAATGTTATGTACCTTGGGATATGATAATTTAATATATATGGGTTTATGGAGATTGTGACATGTGGCACACATCCCCTTAGTTATATGTATGGGCTCACATGGGATATAATATTATAATGTATAAGGGTTGATGGAGATGCTAACATGTGGCACACATCCCCTTAGCTAGTTATATGGGATCACATAGGAATTATTTATATTGGGTAATGAATTGGCCTACATTGGGATTAGGTGTTACCCATCCTATTTAAAGTATGTGTGTTTCATTATGAGGAGGTCATGGAAGTATTAGTTGAGTCTTCTACTTGGTAGAGATATATTGGAGGTGTCCCCCTCGAAGTGGATTCCCATCTTGGGAGATTGTGGAGTTACTCCTTCCTTAAGGAGAATTGTATGGTGTTACCCTAACTTAAGGGTATTATTCTACATCTATTGATTATTTGGGCATCTTGACCCCCATATCTCTTGTGTTGTGTTATATTCTGCAAATTATTCATTTATTATATGCAAACATCTGATACCACTTGATAAGAATTTTGGATATAATAAATGAATAATTTGTAGAATATAGCACAATGCAAGATATATGGGTTGGCCAAGATTCCCGAATATTCAATATATGTATAATAATACCATAAAGGTAGGGAAACACCATACAATTCTCCTTAAGGAAGGATTAACTCCACAATCTCCCAAGATGGGAATCCACTTCGAGGGGGACACCTCCAATATACCTCTACCAAGTAGAAGAATCAATACTAATACTTCCATGACCTCCTCATAATGATACTCACATCCTTTTAATAGGATGGGTAGCACCTAATCCCAATGTCGGCTGACTCATTACCCAATATAACTAATTGTCATGTGAGCCCATATAACTAACTAAGGGGATGTGTGCCACATGTCGACATCTTCATCAACCCATATACATTATAATATTATATCCCACGTGAACCCATACATATAACTAAGGGGATGTGTGCCACATTTTGGCATCTCCATCAACCCATATATATTATATTATCATATCCCAAGGTACATAGTAGAAAACGATGTATACATTTTACAAGAAAGGAACTGTCATAGAGGTGGGGATTGGATTGCCATGAAGGAATAACAAACGGAACTAAAAATAATTTAATATTAATATAAAATTCCCCCATTATTACATTGTTTTTACAAATGTACCCCAGAGACATATAAAATTTCACATTTCCAAGAGACTTGGTGAGTATATACACTATTCAAGAATCTATTGGGAAGTAGTGGAGCTAGATGTAGTGGTTTACGACTTTTTCTCGAATGTAGTGACATTCGAACTCAATGTGATTTTTTATCTCATAGAAAAATCAATTCTTGGAAAGCTTCAACACACCATGATTGTTGTAATGAATTTTTAGTGGCTTTTCTTCAGGAATGCCCATATCAGCCAAAATGTGACGTAACCAAATCAATTCACACACATCTACTCATGTGGCATGATACTCTTCCTTAGAATATGAGAGACAAAAAATAGTTTGTTTCTTACTAATCCCCGAGATAAGTTAAGACACAAGATGAAAAGTATAACATGAAGTTAATTTCAAGTCATCAACACATCCAACATAGTCTGAGTCTGTATATCCATGTAAGAATAATTGAGAGTTCATCTAATAATCCAAACAATAATTAGTTATACCTCAGACATATCTCAAAAGATGCTTCAATGATAGCCAATGACATTCCTTTGGATCCTGCATGAATCTGGAATGATGGCTTACAAAAAATAAAAAGGTATGGTCTGGTACAATTCAAATAAATGAGACTCCTAACTAGCTATTTATAGGGAGGAAAATCTTCTTGAGGAGAATCCAGGAAGCTAGAAATTTGTAAACCTTTTTTCATTTAAGTGGACATAGGTTTACAATATGACATGTCATACTTCACCAGGAGTGTCTTGGGTTATTTCATCTAGGAGATAAAGATATGATACTTCTTCTACCATATCTCCAAGCCAAGACAATAATGAAGTAGCCCCAAATATATCATGTTGATCTATTCCTCAAAATCATTAATAACATCTTCGAAAATATTTTATGAACTCTCTATGTTAACAAGATCACCCACATAAAAAAATACAATCTATGTTCCTATATTTTGATATAAAAATTTTAATCAAAGGGGTTGTGACTGAATCCATGTTGTAATAATTGATCATATATTTTAATGTACTTACCCTTAGGTGATTATTTAGTTCCATAAAGAGACTTCATTAGACAACATACCTTATGAGCATGTTGTTCATCATCAAATTCTTCTAGTTGGGTCATGCAAACTTTTTCTTTGAGATCACCATTCAAGAAAACACTTTTTACATCTATGTATTAAATCTTCCATCCCTTTTGTGCTATAAGTGCGAAAATAACTCTCAAGGATTTTATCTTTGTAGTTGATGCACATGTATCCTCGTAATTAGTTTGTTTATGTGCAATATATCCCTTTGTAACTATCTATGTTTTGTACTTGTCGATAGATCCATCTTACCTATATTTTGCTTTGTAAATCCATGTGTAGCCAATGGACTTGTTTCCTGCATGAATATGAACAAGTTTCCATGTCTAATTCTAAATAAAGGATTCATATTATGCATCAATGGACTTCTTCCACTCTACTTAAATGAGTGCCTAAACAATTGTACAAGGTTCTGTGATATCAACCACTAAACTTGTGAGTGCAATATTTACCGAATTTTGTGTCTATCTTCTTATTCTAACTCCTCATGAAGTATCTCGAAGAGAGTTCAGGTGGGAGTTTCTCATGGTGCTTTGTATAAACTTTTTAAGTTGATGTTTTTGCTGATGTGAAGAATTATTTCCCAAAATACCAAGATCAACACTCAATTATCCTTGCAACTCATCTTTCTTCTGTGAAGAATATTTATGCTCATCATCTCATTGTGAGAATAATCTATGAGAGGAGGTCAGTACTCACTATCTATTTTTTTGGAAATGATTACTCATAACAAAACACATCTCTATTCTTATATATATTCTTTGACTTAGGATCCATGAGAATATATTCCTTTGAGGTATAAATGTACACCAAAAATATGCATTGGATTGTTTTCTCATCGATCTAATTCTTATTATTAACTAGGGAATGCATATATGTTGTACAACTAAACACTCTAAAATGGGAGATTAAATCCTTATTATTACTTCATATGTATTTCAATTTATTGTTATCCATTATCTTTATAGGTGCGGGGTTGAGAAGATATACAACTTTCTGGACCGGTTGTACCAAAAATTTATTCTCTAACTAAACAAGTGGAAAACATGCAATGATCCATCTCCATGACATTCTAATTGTGATGTTTTACAATTCCATTATGTTTGTAAGTATAGGGGAATTAAATTTTTTTGTGATGTCATGCACCTTCAATAATTCCAAGAATTTAGTTGACGTGAATCACCACTCGATTTGAGCGAAGGAAAAGAAGGGAATTCTAGGTCTATTGAACAACTCGCTTATAGAAGATCTAAAAATTAGAAAAAAATTCACTCTTATTTAAGAGAAATAACACCCATTTCTTCAAAGAATATTCATAAGTGAACAATTAGAAGTACTAAAATCCCTGAAGTGAAGTAGGAAATGATCCGCAAAGATCGGTATGCATAACCTTGACATGGTTCTTGGCATGGAATTTACTCAACTCAAATGGATCCCAATGTTATTTTTTAACCTGAAATCCAAGAAAAAGAGGTAATGAATGGGAACATGGAGGAATTCCTTTTACCATCTGCTTAAAACTGAGCTGATACAAGGTGCCATTAAAAAGGTGCATGTATCGATAATGTCGGAGTGCAGTAGACTCCACCGTGAAGTCAAATAAAGAATCTACAAAGGATGAAACTCATATAGAAAATGGTTTGATTCTTTTTTAACCACACACTCCACCTTGAGCTTGTGATTAAATAGATGATATATAGACATCAGAGTTTTCATCAATCCTGGAACATATAACACTTTTGTGAGTGTACAACTTGTAATCCTAAGAGGAATGATGACATTTCCGATTACTTATGTAACATAATCCTTTCTGGCTACAATTTGAACCCAATCTCTAGTAGGTCAATCAGTCAGTGAATCACACAGTTTCCTATCACCCGTCATGTGCGTGATAGAACTAGAATCAATCAACCAAATATTTTTTGATGGTTGTGGTGTTATGGAGACTAGAAAGACATCATCTTCATGTGCACTGTTTATTGATAACTATGGTACATCCTCATCTGATTTATCATCTGGATGGGATGTGACATGTCCTTTTTTCTTCTTTTGGCAAGGATGCCACTTGGATTTCTGTGAATCACCACATTCAGATGCGATTTCTTCTCCAGAATTGTGTTCTGTGTGGCCATTATACCAACAATTCACAATGTCGTGCATATTTGTGGTGTATATATGACACCATTGATTCACTTTTTGAGACTTCTTCTTCTTTTGTTACTTATAGGGCTACTTCTATGATCACTTCTATTATTTTCCATTGTGAGGCTTATGATACTTCAAGATCTATTCTTTTTCTTCAAACTCTCTGTGCACTCTCTGGATGGATTATTCCTAAAGTAGAAACTTCACCAATTCGACAAATTTCACCTCTTTTTTATGATGGTAAATGTGGTGATGAATGTGTTTAACTAAGAAGGAAGTCTTCATAGTGTGAGAGGGACAAGATACTTTTCTTCTAAATTTTATTTGAGCACCACAAGCTTTTCTCGTAGTTATGTCATAGGACACAATAATTTATCTACTTTCTTTCCGTCTTTCATACTCATTATGTGAATTTTTTATTGGAGATGGAGAATATTTATCAAGTTATTCTCTTTTTAGATGGTGGAGAGAGTATCTGAGGCCTCTTAATATGTTATCGTATCCTATATGTGTGGTTGAACCTCATTGGAAATGCTGAGAGTGATCATTTTTTATTAGATTTGATAAAAAACAAATTTTGAAGGGATCGGGAAACATGAACAAAATGAAAGATAAGCGTCAACGACCAAAAGGAGAAAAAACAACAAACAAGGCCCAATGGCCAAGAAAGAAACAAACTAGAAAAAAACCTCAACCCAGAAAAAGGAAAGGACCAAAAAGAGACCCAAAGCCAGAGGTCAAAACACCTTGACCCAAAGACCAAGGAACTCTAACACTAGTCTTTCCCTTTATGAGATCAAAGGCTCGTCTTGAGAGGAAAAGGACCATATTTTCCTTTATTTTTATAGTTCACCACCTTCCAACTGACCCCTCAATTAGGATCTTCATTCTCATCTGAGAAGATCGGAAGATGAATTTCAAGAGAATCAATGTATTGATCAGGATTGGCCAATGGAGAAGGCCCAATCCCAGGGTTTGCAACCTGTAGATCATTAACGGGTAAAGTGGGAGGAGGGGTTATACCCAACATCTGTGATATCTTCTCTTCCATTATCTTATCCTTCTTCACATTCTGATGCCCAGAGTGACAATCAAAAACATCAACCTCCTAAGCATAAATTGTCAAATTTTCTGGGTTAAAATATTTCCACATACCCGCCCATTAAATGGATTCTTGGTGATGTGACATTAAAAGGCTAGATGAAAAAGGCCAAAAAAATATCTACATCTAAAGGGGATACCTTCATAATCCAGATTTTGAATCCATATTAAATCCCTGACTTTGAGCTCCAACATGGTTGGGAAATCATCCGTCATGTCCATATCCACCAAAATACAAGCATAGGTGGTATGATCAAAAGCTTCATTCATAGGATCAACATCCAAGAACTTACCCAACGCACCCCCCATGGACCTAAAACATTCCTCACTCAAGAAATGTAGTGGTAAATAGGGCAGCCTTATCCAAACAGGTGTTACAGAGAAATTTTTAGTAACCGGTTTAAATTTGGGATACCAGGGCTTCATAATGAGATGGTGCGACTAAAAATCCCAAATATGTCAAAAAATATTGTCCTTATTAAGAGAGCTATCAAAAAAAAAAAATGAAAATTCCACAGCCAGAAGGATAGATGTTGACTTTAGCATCTAAAAAAGGCCTCTAATGTTCAGATATCCATTAGTGAAGGGTTAGAAGACCGGGGCAACAACAAGTGAATCTGTAGATCAGCCTGCTATTTTGGTAGAAATCTACAGATTCTGAAACTTCCTCACCAAGGGGAAGAATTAATGGTTTTTGCGCATTATATCTGATTTTGCCACCGTTTTTGCTCCAGGACTCCTGGAAATGCCAATACGCATTTTTTCCATCATTTTTGATAAATCCCCATGTCTTTTTTGTTTTGCAAAGTGCAATTGAATTGATTTAAAACTTAAATTTGTGAGTCCATGGATTGTTAAGGTTTATATTTTAAAGTTGGAATTGCTTGGGCACTTGCAAAAACTTGAATTACTAGAGAAGTTCGATGCAAAGAAGAGTTATAGAGGAAAGAATGGGAAAAGGATGAAATGATGGAGGTTGCAGGTGAAATGGGATGAAAAATTTGTTTCCTTGAAGGTGAAAAGGATTTCCTGTCGGATCCAGCTATATAGAGCCACCGAAAAATGATTAAAACAGGGATTTATTGTATGACAAAATAAAAAGATAGATTATAAGGACTGTCAAAAAGTTGTGGCATGACATCCTAGTCATTAGTCAAGGGTGTGAGAAACATGATCAGTTCATGATTTTTCCACCTGGAAGCTTTTGAGAATGAATTTGTTAAATGTCACTTTCTGAGGAAAATTGGTAACAAACAAAGGTTCCTTGAATCTTATTCTTTTGGGGAGAAAAACTTGGGATGAGTGAGCAAGTGAAATGTATAAATAAAATGAGAATAATCTTACAAAGGGTCGAGGGATGAATTTTTAAGAGAAATTTTGAGAAATCCCATCTTCTTGAGAGATCATCTGAGAAACCTGTTAATTTCCTTTGTTTTATATTTTCAATCATGTCAAGTTGGTTGCGAGTGTACAACCATTGACAAGCTCTGAGACTGTTCAAAGAAACTTTCCCCTGCTGATGAATCTAATCAAATTCAAATTAATTTGTGTTGATCTTGGGCAAATTTGTTTCTGCTTTATTTCAGAATTTTTGCAAATAGTTTTCTTATTCCTATTGCAATCTTGTGTTAAAGTCCCTCCTAATAACATAGGATCTCATCCATGTGACAGTTTAGTGGCATTTGCAGTTTCATTATGAGAAGAGCCTTCATTCAATAATGAGATAAAAAATTTAAAATCACTTTACTATCTTTTTTGGATAAAGATTTTCTATAAGCCTTTGAGTGTATCTTAGGCATGAGGAACCAGAGGTCTCTTAATGTTCAAATTGATTCTTTAGCTTGAGCCTTTGTGTTAAATTCTTGGAGACTGTGTGAAACCGTGCAAATCTGGGCCTCCATTGATGCACACCTTTTAGTTGAAGCAATATTTTAGCTGTTTTGAAGCATTCTGTCATTTAGTTTTCCAAATATTGTGAAGGTTCTGAAATATTTGGTATAATCAACTTTATCCTACTTAATCTCCCACCAAAAGTATTCAAAATAATGAATCCTACCTAAACTACCCCTATTTTCCCTGTATGTCCACAAATGTATAAATTCTACTGCCAAAATATGCAGAAGCAATCGGGATTCCATGTTGTCTCTAGTAAACTTATCCCTATTTAGAAAATATCACCATTCTTTAGAAGTGACAACTCATGAGAGTTAAATTGTGGAGCCATATTTTCTTAGGGTCTCCTTTCAAATTTGTGAAAAGAAGGATATCTTCATTTTCCTTCACCGACAGAGGTTAAAAAATGGGTCCTCTCACCCTAGTCAAAAGACACGGCCTAAAGTAGTGAGAATAGATCAAAATGTCAGTGAAGGTGCTGTCAATTTCTTCAATGCCTGAGTGACAAAGATCCAGACGAATCCCCTCCCTAGATACAAAAATGACTCATAATATGATCTGCCTGTCTCTCATTTTCTTGATAAATTAGTGATGTTTCTCAGTTTCCAAGGGAGAATCGATTTGGATACCAACACTACCACCTTTCCTATCTTCTCATTTATTATGTCACAACCTTTATCATGAAAAATAATAGTATATCCTTGCTCTCACATTTGACTAACACTCTGGAGATTGTCTTTTAAACCTTCAACATACAACACATTTTCAGTTATATTTTTTCCATTATCAAGACTTAACTTACCTTTTCCAACAATATTTGTTGATGTGTTGTCCCCAAATCTCACTATGTCATATGCATTTTATTTTAAGGAGAGAATTTTTCTCTTATTGTGTGTCATGTGGCTAGAACATCCACTATCAATGTACCACTCCACATCCTCACTCTATAAATGAAAGAATGTTTGAGCTATCAATCCTTGCTCTTTATTTCTTGTAGGATCTGATTTCAAACTCTAGACATTCTTGTTTTGTTGTGGAGGTATTTGATAACAAAACTTGGCAACATGCACATACTTTTGATAGGTACAAAAAAAATCATCCTTGTTTCTTGCATAATGAAAATTCATATGCCTACCATAACCTTTGGAATACATCCTACATTTTTCAATCTTGTGACAAAAATCATTACATACAAAATAATATCCATAAAATGAATATGCATACCTCATGGCAAATTGTCTCCTTGGATAATATTTCTTCTTGAAATCATCCTTCTTGACTTTATGAGGTTATTCCTTCTTCTCTTCAAATACCAAAATAGTCCTGTCACTTGCATATTTTTGCTTTCTTAAAATGTCACTTAAATCAGTAGTGTTCTTTTCAAACTTATGGTACATTTTCATGTTTACATAGGCCTGATCTAACTGAGTTTGTAGCTACTCCATCTCTTTTTTGAGCTTCAAATGATCTTGTTGTTTGACCTTTAAATCCTCTTCAACTTGTTTTACTTTTTATTCAAACTCCTTGATTATTTCTTCATGTTCTTGGGCTTTATTTTTCTATTTTTCTTTAAGAATTCTAATTTTTTCTTCATATTTTTTACCATATATTTCAGTTTTTTATTTCTTTTCTTTTGATGCTTTATTTCATCTAGAGGACTTATTAATTCAGCTTCAAGATTGAATTCAAATTCTTCTTCATCTGAACTATGATATTGGGTTTCAAGTTTTCCTTTAGAGTTGCTAGCATTAGATATTTCAATAGTCATAAACAAAGTCTCAACTTGCATACCTTCATCATCACTTTAAGAGCTGCTGGAGTCACTTGAATTTGAGGATCTTGAACCTTGTTAAATTGTATAAAAATATTTCTTATTTTTGAAGTACTTATTTTTCCCACTTTACTTCTTGAATTTATTTTTCTATTGTTGAGAGGATTCATCATATTCTTTGTGCTTGTTAGACATTTAGAAGAAAAATGGACAACTTCACCACAAATGAAGAACTTGAATGGGAGCTTACCTTTGTATTTTCCTAAACCTCCCTTAAAATTCCTCACAAAAATGGTTTGTACCTTATCATCATATGTGTCCATATACAAAGCAGGTTCATTGTTCTTTTATTGGGACTCTTTGTCTGCTTTGAAATTTGTCTCCTTCTTTCCTGATTTTGAATCATTGAATCTCATCTCATATGCAATCAATATTCTATGAATTTCATTCTCTTTCAAAGTATTAATGTATTTAGCTCCCTTTAGTGTTGACACTTTAGCATCAAATATTGAGGACAAGGTTCTGAGAACCTTCTACACAATCATATTCTCTTCTATTTTCTCTCTTAATTCTCTAACCTAATTTATGATCTCATCAACTCTCTGTAAATATGAAGAAACATTCTCACCTTATTTCATCTTGATGATTTAAAAATGTGTTCTATAAGTTTGTAACTTGACTATCTTTACCATGTCATCTCCTTCATAAATTTTCTACATCTTTTCCCACATTTTTTTAGTTGTAGTGTACAGAAACAGTTTGATGAATTCATCCTCTACTAACCCACAAAGAATTTCATGGCTTTGTAATTGTTTTCAATTTATATTTTTCCTACTTAATCTATAGGGGGTGTAGTTGGAATTCTGTATCCAGTTTTAACTGATTGCCATATGTCAAATCCATCTTCCATCAGATAATTTTTCATCCTGACACTCTAGAAGGAAAATTTTGACCCATTTAACAAAGGTGTTTTGGAGGTAGGGAAGCCACTAGCTACTTGATTGCTTCCCATAGTTGAATTTTATGGATCTCCCTTGAGTTGTTAGAGTCACTTCACCAAGGAATGCTATGATACTAATTGTTAAAAACTATAACACTGAGAGGGGCATGAATTAGTGTTTAATTAATATTTTTAAACCAAGTAGATCAATTACTTAAACTGAATAGCGATTCAAAAGAGTAAAGATTATCACAAACACACATGAGATAATGATTTTTAAGTGGGAAAGATAAATTGGGAAAAACCACAATGAACCAATGCGCTATATCGTCAAAGGTTACAAATTTTGTTGAGCTACAACTCAACTACTGAAGAAACAAATTCAAGTGAAGCACCCACTTGACAATTTGCCAGCAACAACTTTCCAGAAAGCATCCACTTCCTGATTTGATTGAGCTACAACTCAATAATTACAGAGAAAAAGTGATCACACTTCAATTTGATCTCAAAACACCTGATGATGATCCTAGAGTAGAAAAATATCTTTCACAATTGATCTGATCCTTTATCAACTTTCATTCCTTCTTTCATTTCTATATCTTGCTATCATCTTATCAAACGATACAATCACCTATCTTCCTTGAATCACTACAGTAAAGTATAGATTGATCTTCAAAACACAATAATCACATAAGACTACCATTTTATCATTTGAACAAGTATTTATTAGACTAACCTCCCCATTCTGGTTTCACTAAAACTAATATCCTTTGAGTTCACAATTACATTAAAAACTTCACTTTTATGAGACCTTCTATATTACGTTTTCTCAGACTATCATATCCATGTTTTCAAGTAATCTATGTCTCTGTTTCTTAGCAGTTTGAGAAAAATTACTGTATATATTTCATTCACCAAAAATATTTCACACACTCACCATTATCTTTTACCTAACTATCATGATTTCATACCTCAGACATTTCTCTCGACTTCAATTTCATTTTTCAAAAACCACCTTCTATTATTTCATTATATTTTCATATCTTTAAAAAAAAAAATTGTATTCAAAGTCTCTTAGCACCTTCTTGAATCATATTCTCATTGGAGCTCAATAGAATTTTAAAAGGTAAGAAAATATTAAATAAATTGTTTACATTCGATTAAAGAAAAGAGTAACGGTTTTGTATCTTTTGAAATTGCACTTTGAGTTGAAATAGACTGAGCTTAACTATTTATGGAAATGAACCTATTCAAAACTTTATTACCTTTAAACATCAGTTAGAATATATTACCCAATCATTTTAGGAAGTAATTAGAAAAGATAAGTGTCGTAACAAGCATTTCATGAGAAGAGGATTTATAATGCCTAATAGGTGCCATCTTTGTAAGAAAGATTCTGAGGATATCAGTCATCTGTTCATAGATTGTGAGTATGCTACCAGAATATGGAGTTTTTCCCTCTCTAAATTTGAAGCTCTCTAGGTGGTGCCGAAGGATCTAAATCAGCTATGGACTCAATGGAACCCACCCTTTAGGCCTTGTGTTGTCAAAAGGATATGGAAGCTGGCTATCCCTCATTTAATCTGGAGGATATGGAAGGATAGAAATGATATTATCTTCAGAAATAAGAAGAAAAACTATAAACTTAGTATTGGTAAAATCTCTAATGGCATCAAAGCGAACATTGCTAGATTTAAACCCCCCAAGAACAAGAGATATCCAGAGAATGAAGAATATATCTTATCCAATTGGCAAATTGGAACTGTCAATAGTCGTAGCAATCCCGGGAATAGCATTGATAGATCTTTGATTAAATGGCATCCTCTTGATTTTAATTGGTTTAAGTTGAACTTTGATGGGGCCTCTAAGGGGAACCCTGGGATTACGGCAAGGGGAGGAGTGATACGAGATCATAAAGGTATTCTGATTGCTGCGTATGCTTTAAAAATGGGAATTCAAACCAATCATTTTGCCGAAGAATTATCTGCTTTATGGGGCCTGAGAATTTCCCAGACTCAAAATATCCAGAACCTCATTATTGAAGGGGATTCCTTGAATATCATTAATCTCCTTAAACAGTGCTCATCTCCAAGTTGGAGCATCAAGGATTTTATCTCAGAGTCCATAAGTATTTTTCAAACATTCAATAACATCAGGATCATGCATACTTACCGGGAGGGTAATAAATTGGCAGATGCGTTGGCTAATTATGGCATTAATGTTAATCACATTGTTTGGGATAACAATAGCATCCCTAAGCAGCTTCAAAACAGCATTCATGCGGATTTCTATATGCACGCAATTTCTTGAGTTGAGATATGATTATTGGGTGTGGATCAATATCAATAAAATTCCCACACGTGTTGACTTAAAAACTATGATTATGCAAATCCTGTCGAATAATCAAGATAGTGTGAAGTATATGGGGAAGTCCAAGTGGAGTTACATTGATATGAAAATAACGCATGTGGGCAGCACTGTGCTTGCTAAAATTTGGATACAAGGCTCCACGGATACCGAAGACAGTAATAATTTAATTGATGATAGGGAGTGGGCTAGCAAAAAGGCCATTATTCCCACATGTGGGTTTACACAGGCTCAGATTAGCAGGCACGCAGACATTCGTGGGAATAGCAATGGTTCTCATTTTCAACATTGTGCGGATTACAACAATAAAAAGTAGACTGGCTTCAATGCTCTCAAGGATTTTGGAATTTGTTGCAAAAATTTAAGTACAGTGAAGATGGGGGGGTCCCCCTTGCCAAATTGAGCCTAGTGCGGACCCGGACTGGAAGGATAATGTTGAGTTATGGAATATACTTAGCAAGGGCGGCATCACCAACTTCATGGAGATGGTTCAGGGACATGATCAAAGCATCTCAGTGCGTTTTGCGAAGGATTGGAAGGAGCGGACTGTGGAATATGGGGGGCAGAAGATCTGGGTCAACGTGGAGCTTATTGCTAAAGCGACCGGTCTTAGCATGGAGGGCTGCTGTTTTTTTAACAAAAGGGTCGACAGAGATGTTGAAGAGAGGAGATGTGTGGAGGGATCTGAGAAGCTGATCTATATTACCACGAGCCTACTTGTTAGCTCGATCCCTCCGCCTTATGATGAGGTTACTCGCATGATGATACGATTCATTTCTTTGGAAGGGAAGTTTGTCACCGTACCTGCTAAGCACCTTATCTTTCTCAACCACTTCCGTAGGAATCACTTGGTTTGTTTCCCCCATTATTTACTAAACTCTCTTGAGCGCTCCATTTTGGAGTTTCAAAAGCATACTCGGGTGGTTCCTTTACACTATGGGCTTATTTTGCTGCTACATAAATTTTGTCTTCTTAGGTATCCTGGTCTCCCTTCCTCTCCTAACTTTGTTTCCCCTCTGTCGGGTTCTTCTGCTGCTATCCCCATTTCTCCACTCTTTGCCCCCACCACCGCTGCTGTCACCCCCCTGCCGGCCATCCAGGCTTCTTCTTCCATTCCCCCTACTGCTGCTTCTGCACCCCACTTCACTTCCACCTCGGCCAAACCGGTCACCAGGGCATCTAGAAGGCTTAACCTCGATACTCTTGATGTGGGGAAGGGCCCTCATGAAATTGAAATTGCACATGACCTCCTGAATATTAGTAGTGCTAGTCCCTGAGATGTGCATATGGAGAGCTCTACAAAAAGGCTGGATGCCTTAGAAGCTGAAATGAAGTTGTCGAAGGATGAGGTTAAGAACTTGGCAAAACAGAAAGGAAAGAGGAAGAAGGAGGAGGAGGTGGATATTGATAACAGCCAGATTGAAGATATCTACAAGAAGCTGAAATCCTTAGACTCCTATTTAGGGAAGGCCAAAAATCATCATGATTACAATATGGCCATTTTTAGTGTGATTGAGGAGTTCATTGAGCAGCATGTCAGAAGTGTCTCTAATCTCAGTGGAGTTCTGGCAACACTTTGGGGCAATGATAAGGAAAGCAAAAGGACCATTGATCAGCTAGATAAGACTGACACTGCCCACATGACAACTTTGGGAATGTTCAGATCCTAGAAGAACATCAAAACCAGCATCGACAAAGCTACCAAGAAGTAGTTGTAGGTGCTTTAGCTGCTCTTGTTTGTTTTTTTTGTTGTTTTTTTGCGGTTTCTTTGCTGCTTTTGTGCAGAGTTTTTGTTGTTTTGTCTTGTTTGGGTAGCTGTTTTTTGGCTACTTTGGGATTCATTGTCATACTTGGATTCTGATCCTTTTTTCTCTAATTTTCATTCCTATTCTGGCTCCTTGGCCCTCTCTTGTACTCAAGGGTATAGTCCCTTTCAAAAAACTATTTGCCAATAATAAAAAAAACAAGCATTACATAACCCTACACAGTATAGAATGGACATTTAACAACTACGAATGAGAAAACATTTGCATCACCATAAATCAAGGACTATTCAAGCATAAAGAGGATCTCCAATTATAAATTTATACTTAAACCACATTGAACTAGCCATAAAATGGACTCCTCTGAACTAATTTGCATTCAAACACTTAAGAGCATTGTGTAACTATGTCATCAATGACCACTATGTAATAGACTTTGCATTTTATTAGAGCCACTCATTTCAACTAGAATAGACATCCTTGAAACTTTTTCACACTTAGAGGAGTTGTACTAACCACTCATTAGATGAATAGCTTTGAGGAAGGTTATTCATAACTAAGGAAGAAGCTTAAAAATCGTAAGAATAACTGAGAACTCATCCGAAAACCTTATGCCATTAAATGGAGATTTATCATAATAGGAAATTAATCCATCAAGATTTTTTTAATCCCATCATGCTTGAATAACCAAGAAGAATTAGTTGAAATTAAATTAAAAAAATTGGAAAAGAAATACATTTTTGACAGACATGTGCACAAATTTTCAAATTTATGCTGCCAAATACTCTCTCCTTCATTGATGAAATATCAAGATTCTTTTGTTAAACGACTTCTAGTGACCCCAAAAATATTATTTTCAAGTTTCATGTATTTTGGTTGGAGGAAACTATTTATTCAATCAAAAAACATTTTCGAAAACCCTAGTTTAGGGTATCTTTCACAGTATAGCCCGAGGACGTATAAAAAAGAATATCTTCCTCATTTGTTAGTGGAATTGGAAAGTTTTAACTATTGTAGAACTGTATGAACATTTACCACCTTCTCTAAGTGATTTTTAATATTGAAACCTTAGCATCACCCCCATGACAAAGGAGAAACAATACACAGAGAAATATGAGCTTTATAAATTTCTACAAGAATATTTCCAATTTGTTTCTTGTTGAAAGTTACAAAAATAACCACTAGATGTGCCATTGTAAGTCAAAATATTATTTTATCCAATCATTTTGTGTTTTGGATTCATAAACCTTCCAACAAACCATAAGAACAAAGCACAGTGAAGACCATGCATGTTGACATAGTTTGTAAAAGTGTTCACTACTCTTTTTCCAGTTGACTTGAGTTTTCACAAGTGCAACACAAAGAAGCCTATTAAGGTTTCTCAAAATATCAATGATTTCATTTAGAGGGAATATAGAAAAACTTCCAAACATAATATCAATTTTGAGTAATAAGCCTGATAGTACCTTTCACCCCTGAATATCCTTTCAATGACCAAGATGGATCCTATAGAAAGATTATACCTGAAGTTTATGATTGTAACCACCATCACATGGAGATTTCCTTAATGATATATGAAAATATTCATCAAATCACAACTCTTATAGAAGAGAAAAAATACAAAATATTGACTCATTTCAACTCAGGACAACTAGAAGCAATCTTGAAAAGAGAAGTAGTTGGTGAAAGAATGGTCATATCTTTCTTGAAACTTGCCCAATTGACCTTAAATTTTTTGAATTATTTCAAGCTTGTATTTCAATACAAAAATGAATTATATGATTTATCTTAAGGATCCCTCATATTTTTTATTGAGTGCTAAGAATCCAAGGACCTCAAAATGCATTTTTCAAGAAGGCAATTTTAGGAAAACTTGAATAACTCAAAATTACCATTTCAGAATCTAATGAAATTGTAGATGGAGCACTAAAAGACACCCATCTATAAATTACAAGTTTTATTTAGCCATAATTTTTTCTATGAATCTCTAACCAATCTCATTTGACTTAGCAAACATCACTAGTTATCAAAGTCACTTTCTGCACATTCTTTAATTTTAACTCCTGGGGATAAGATGAGCCTAATTTTTACTCACACATGTTGTATACACTTTTATAAATATCATCCCATTCTCATATGAACATTCCATGACCTATACTTAGTCTTTAGAGACAATAAATTTCCAAAATGAGATTGTATCACCTTGAAACAAACCTGGAACATGCTTGAAGCTACTTGAAACCACATAGAATTACTGAGAAAAATTGAGTTCGATCTGATATACATGATTTTACACTCTCCGTTTTCCTTTAGTGTCGTGTGACATCAATGAAAACAACCACCAATGCAACAAGGTGGGAAAAAATAATTAGATCGATACTAGATAATGGACGATGAATAATAATCTACTTTATCTCTAATGAAAACAAAGACCTATGATAAGTTTCAAGATTCAATTTTACTTCCAAGTGAACCTTGTAGCTTATCATAGGTCTTATTGCAACATGGTTTTGAATATTTGGACCTTCTCATGCTCTTTTGTTATCATTTTTATTAGATTATATTCCTTTTCCTTGGTTGATTTCTTCATTGGTTCCTTTTTTTCTAGGTTTCATTTTCTTCTCTTTCTCCAGTTGGTGTGGAGTGGCTTTAGTTCAAGAAGGAAAGATAAGATGACATTCTAGTCCTAAGTATATTGGTAAATAGTTACAACGTGTAGATGCAACCAAAAATAATTAGGTGTTAGGTTTGTGTTTATTCATTTTTTTAAAATATTTTCCTGTAGTACTATCATGGTTGTTACTTTTTTATATAGGAACTATTACCCATTTACCCACTATACTTGGAAAAAATGGAAATTCAGGTACTTTTATTTGTTGCCACACGTCTTATTTCTTTAATGAATTGAATCTCAATGGAAATTAGCATTATCATAGTCATGATTTTTTTTTAATAATTGTATAAAGCTAGGAGAGGTAGGGTAAGGTTTCAATTCAATTAATTTTTATGAAAAGAATATCCAAGCTGTTAGTAGATAACATGCAAAATAAGATTTAATTGGGATTACTAGTGGAAAAAACATAGCTCTATAAGTGTATTTTAGAATGAAATATTTATTCCTATGAAGTTGATATTAAATAATAATCATAATGGACCCTTTCTTAACTTATAAAAAATTGATAAGTAAGGGATAAGGACCATATTTTTCATGAGTGGATGGAATATATAAAGGCACAAATGACCTCATAGTTCATACTAATGATGTTTTACTTTATGGAAACATCATAACGAAATTAGCCATTGCCAAAATATAAAAATATAAGTCACAAGTTTAAGGGTAGATGATCATTATTTAAAGTATGTGATTCATGTAGAAAATTAGTATATCTTCATCGAAATATTTAGGGACATGAATACTTTAATGAAATGATATATTACACTTGTGAAAAGTGCAAAAATAGAAAATTAAAGAATCGTTCATTGGTATCCATAAGTTGAAGCATGGATTGTTTATACAAGAGGTATAATATAATGAAAATTAAAAAATGCTTGTTATTAAATATATGAATTTTTTAAATTGCATTATTATTTACTATTTTAGACGATATTTTTATGTCTATTCAATCCCAGTTCATAATAATGTTGATGAAAGGGCACATGGAACTTATGATATTGACTCTCACAATGAAGGAGAAGACACATGTATGGGTGATACCACTTGCCAATTAAATGAGGATGGGGTGAATGAATTTATACAAGACTTCTACACATATGCACCTAACTCAACTTGTTAGGATGCCTCTTTACCCAAATGCAAATTTATCTATATTGGAAACACTTATGTTATTTTTGAACTTGAATTTTATGCATGGAATGAAAAATACATGATTTTTCGATATCTTGATGTATATTTTAAATTCCTCTAAACTATATCTCTCCATGTCATTCAATTTTTGAATATTATGTATAGTGAATAATATAATTTTTTTTTTTTTTCATGTATACTTTTTTCAGATACGATACTTCATAAAAAAAATAAGATACCTCCATCAAAAAGGAAAGTATCTTCATCATTGTCCAGCTGACCATATCTTATACTATGGAGAAAATGATAATCTACAACAATGCCCAATATGTCACACCAATAGATATCTTGAATATCAAGTGTCCAAGAAATTTCCCTATAAGGTTCTATTCCACATTCCAATAACACTAAGGTTTGAGAGGATGTTCAAATGTAGGGATTTGGTAAGATTTATGGACTATTGTGCACTATAAAGGAGCCAAGATGGTGTCATGCATATGGTGGTTGATAGAAAAGATTGGAAGGAGATTAAATAAAAATGACCACATTTAAGAAATGAATCAAGGAATGCAAGACTTTAATTCACAATTTATGGTGTTAATCCTTTCAGATATATTAGAACAACATACTTTGTTTTAATGGTTTTCCTTACTAAATGTAGTGTTATGTTCTCTTAACAATAGTGTACATTTACATGAACGTATTTAAAATTTAATTCACATTCTATTCATAGGAAAAAACTTGTTGAAAGATATGGACACATACATGTAGCCTCGCATTGATGAGCTATGTGAATTATTGAAGGGTGTCAATATATATTATGTATCCAGACCTAGTAAGGAAAGGATCTTCCTTTTTTGTGTAATATGTATGTGGAAAATTCAGGATGCTTCAGGACTCTATGTGTATTATGGTAATGTATTTATCATATTAATTTCTAATCATTCTATTTATTTTACTACCCATTAACTAAATATGGTTTCCATACTAATGTTTCATACCTGCAGAATAAAGGGAAACATGGTTTTGCATTATGTGGGCCAAACAATTTTTTGGGAAATCAAAGGATCTTTAAAAAAAACCATGTGTAATGAATATAGGAATTTATTACCTTAAAACCATATTTATCACATTCATGAGAAAAACAAGTTCAATGGAAAGGAAGGGGAACGGAGGCAGCCAAAAGGATGAACACTTTTAGGAGGAAATCAACATATGTAAAAAAGGAAGGGAGAGGTTGTCCATTGGGAATGAAAATACTATCGAAGTGTTATAAGTTAGAGTATTACGAGAATCTCCAAAAATCTCATATATTTGATAGAATGCATATAGCTAAAATGTGGTAGAGTGCTTCTAGAAACATCTAAATGAAACAAACAATGAATACCAAATAAAATTAAGGAAGGACCTCCAAGTCGTCAATATGATGCCAAACATGTGGTTACATGAAAATAACACATATGATCATGCGCCATACGTTCTAACATCAGAGGAGAAAAAATATATGTTTGATACTATGCGTTCCATAAGATTTCCAACTGTTTTTAGTGTGACATAAAAAACCGTATTCAAAAGATATGTTTTATTTCTTGGTAGCATAACTAAAAAATTCAATATATTAGTAATGTAAAAGCTAATATATATATTTTAATTGTTATTTTTCAATGTTCGTGTAGTATGTGCTTCCTACAACAATACAAAGAACTTTCAACCATGACATTACACAAATAATTTACAAATTGTCTAAATATTTGAGGTATTCTAAACCATCATTTGTTATTCAATAATTAATTTTTTCCTTCTATAAATATAATTTTCAATTTCTTTATAAAATTTTCAACATTTATTTTGCAAATAGTATAACTGGTGATATGTTAATCCTTGTTACTAAAATTTATAAGTGTCTCTCATTGAAAGAGATACTTCTAGATGAGCTAAAATATTGGAATAGGAATGTTGAACTTTTGATGTGTGACATTAACATTTGTTTCCCTCCAAGCTTATTTAATTCTCAACAGAACTACGTTATACACCTGGTAGAAGATATTTAACAATGTGAACCCATCCATCTTAGGATGATGTGGATTGTAGAGAGATATATGAAGGCCCTAAAACATTTTGTGAGGCAAAGATCTCAACTTGAAGGTTCCATGGTTGAAAGGTACATGGTTATTCAAACCATGGTTCATTGATTTGAGTACTTACCTCAATTGCATCTCAAGGCTCTAATATTATGGGGTAATCCATTATAGATAGAAAACTATATGGTCAAAGAACTTCAAAGAGGATATAAAGTACTCTTAAATGTTAGTAGTAGTTTTTACATTTTAAGTATTATATGATGTGTCCTTTACAGAATGGTTAGATCAGTGATTAGTTATAATTTCTATTATAGATGCTAAGGAGTGGGAATCATTACATTTTTATGTTGCATAGAACTCTAAATTTATGTTAGAATGGCTAGAGAAGTATTATGAGCAAAATAAAATAAAAGATGAGAAGGCATGGGCTGATATATATAATAGACATGGTCAAAAATATAATTAAGGAATTCTTGCATGCAATAAAATAAAATGTCAATAAATTCTCATGGCATTGGCTAAAGACAAATATTGAACATGAGGCACTAACGGAATGAAAGGAGTGACAAAAAATCAAGTCGATTTTTTCAAAGGATCTCTAAATGGGGAGGTAATATATGAATAAAGTAATATAATGAAAATTGTTTAATTTAAATATTTTTTTATCATTGATACTATTTAGTTAAATTTTTGTGTCCTTGAATCTAATTGGATAATAGGTACATATGCATTTAGGTAAAATATTACAAAGGAATGTGGCTCAGTGGTCATCATTTTTGAATCAAGAAGATCGATGAGAAGTGAAACACTTATGATATTGGAATTTTAGCACCAGTTGAAGTGGAATGTCATTCCCATGGATATGAAACAAATACAATCAAAAGTACACTTCAATATTATGGAGTTTTTTAGGATATAATAGATCTTTATTTTCTATCCTTTCAAAAAAATTATTTTTCATGCTGAATGGTATAGGATGATTGAAGTGGGCCCTGAAAAAAATATTTTTTTACATGAGAATGGATTCAATAAGATAAATACATCAAGGTTTGAATCTACTTCTGAACCTTATGTGTTTCCAAACCAATGCAATCAAAGAGTGACCTTTTCTGAAGATGTAGAAGGCCATGATGTACTTTAAGAGGTAGACGATCCACTTGAAGACATAGATGATCAAGAGGAGGATGTTGATAACATAACTATTGATGATTAATATGAACAAAGCTGAAGATCCAGAAGTACAAGAACAACATTTTGGTGATTGAATACATTAACATGATGAGTTTATTGATAATCATTTACGTATGGCTGAAGGGGCTGAATATCATGAGAACTTTGGTATTCATTTATTTTTGGATCTCGGTCCCATTGATTGTCATGTATTCATGCCTCCAAATGGGGAAATTGCAATCTCATACGAAGATGATTTTTTTTAATCATAATATAAACCTTAAAATCATTGTAAAGACATAACACCATTTGATATATTTTCTAGAAATAGAGTATTATGTATATTTTATCGATGCATTATTATTTTTTCTGAACATACCATACAATTTATGAGTGGATTAATAATTTTTTTCTCTATGTTAATGCATACATTGTACATGTTTCTGTTAGTGCAGAATCGCAACACCCCTAAATGTCTACAACTAAATGGGTTGAGACTCTCAGTGTGATTTCACAACATGGAGCATCTCTGAAAGTGTGGGATGTTGAAATCGAGAGAGCTCTCTGAATGAAGTATGGTTCCTATTCCTCTGTTCAAATGCACACATAAAATTTTGCAGAGGGTCTATTCTAAAATCTATTCTAACTTGCCAAGGAGACAGGGTTAAGAAGATGCAAGAAATTAAACCTAAACTAACAGAGATGATGCACCAAAGGAATGTTGAATAATAGCTTTGCTATTAAACACAGACCATTAGAATATAATAAAACCCCTATGCACAGATAACCAATCCTATAATGAAAGATAAAATAAAGGAAATAAACACAAGAGAGGGTTGAAATCATCCACATGCATGTATTATTGCTTCACAAGCTGATACAAAACATTATAATGGCCAAAAGGTGAAAAACTTGCATTATAGTCTTAATAGAAGGTCAGGACTCCACAAAGTCATCTGCAGACTAGAGAAGAAGGGAGGGTGCAAAACCAAAATGTCCAACCCTTTACAATGATCCAAGCTCTTACCTTTATAGATGCAGTGAAGAGAGGAGAAGAAAAGAGGTGGGAAACCTGGTTTGCAGCTCAGCTACTAGCCATCAATGCCCCTATAAATTCACCCCTAACCTGTCAATTCCACCACTCTATGTCTGTTTGGCGTGTTGAAGAAGGAAGAACGATAGATCAAATCAAATTTGATTCATTTTTTGAAGCAATCATATCTTATATTAATGCTATGAAGACATTTTGATATTTTTTACCCACCTGACCTTCTCAATATTAGAGTTTCAGGCCTTCATGGCGTAGAGGAGGTTGAGATATTACCAGAAAATATCCTCCCACCCAAATTTGAGCTCTTGGTTGAAATATATGGCTATCTGAAGTTCCTTAGGTCGGGCACATAACGTGGGCTTGCAATATACAGGGGCCTATCCATATAAGGGCAACGTGGCACCCCCACACTCATTTGAGGTTTTTCCCCCTGCCTTCGTTCTTAAAATTGCGCCCATGAGACACATGGTGTCATCCGTGGGCCTGTTCAAGTCCCTTATTATATTCTTCTTAAGTCCCCCTTATTGGCAGAGGTAATGTCCTCGACCTAAGACACATGGAGACTTCACACTTCTTTGGAAACTTCCCCCAGATTTTACCTTTGGAGTTGCACAGATATGACAGGTGGGGGCATCCGAAAGATTTTGGACTTTTCAAATATTGTTCTTAGCTTTTCAAACTATAACCACATGGCGGTTTGCCACTTGTTTGCAGACTCCCCTTTGAGCCATGCCTTTGAAATTATGTCGATGAGGTATGTGGCACTCTCTGTGGCCCCTTTATACTTATCTGATTTGGGTCCGATGAACACTACCTTTACGCATGGGACCCTTGTAGCCTGCCCCTTAAATTATGACAGCAGGACACATGGCATCATCTGCGACCGTTGTTATTTTCTTTGTGTTTTGGCTTAGTCTATTTTTCTTGGCGAGACCATATGTTTGACCTGGACACGTGGGGGCTCAGCGCTTGTTTGGGGTCTATCTCCGGAGTTGATTCTCGAAGTTGTGCCAAGTTGAAACCTAACACCTTCCACCAGCTCTTCCTTGTTTTAACTTTTCAATGGCTGGTGATACCTTTTCTCTAACCCCTAGCTATGTGGCAGACCGATGCTCATTTGAGACTCCCCTTTGTGGACCCAACTTTGGTGTTTCCCTAAGACGACACGTGGAGGCTTCCACTGACCTTCTTATACTTCATCGACTCAAGCGACTAACTCTATCTCCCTTTTGATTCTTGGACACATGGAAGCTATGTGCTCACTTGAGACTGGTCCTTGGGCCTTCCCTTTTGAAATTGCATCGATTCAACACCTGGATCCTTCCACTCATTTGGACTTTTCAACAGCCGATTCTGTCCCTTTTCGGGCATGGGACACATGGAAGCTTTGCACATATTTTGGGTCTCCATTGTGATGTGCCCTTTTGGAATTGTACCAAGCTGATGTGTGGAACCTTCTATGAGTTTGTTGTTCTACCCCATGTTGAATCATATGTGGCTAAGTTAGAAAACTTCAATCCTTTCCCTATTTTCCTCCTTCGACCCTCTGGTTTCTTTGACGTTGTTTGCCTCCTTCACCGGCCATGCTCCTCCATTTTTGAGTCTACCTACAACTTGACTATTGGATTTTAAATGCGGGCTCATTCGACAGAACCAACCCTTAGATTTCTTCCTGTGGGGGGTGAAATTGAGATAAAAGTTTCCTTGTTTCATTAAATGTTTCCTTATTGCAAATATATGAAGATGCACACCTTTTGGTCCTTTTGAATATATATATTTTTTGATACATGAAATGAAATGCAAATTTAGTATTGTATAGGTTATCATTCTTTTGTTAGTGAAGATGTTCAATGTTACATGTAACTTTGAAGTGTTTTTTGACGATTAATATTTTTTTATGATATTTTTTGCTTCTTCAACAATGTGCCTAAAGGGATCTCTTAGAGGATTAACTCCAAAAAGAATGCATCTTTTTGGCATGAAGGATCATGGAATTCCCTCTACATATGGACTAGAAAATCCTAACATGAGAGTGCCGCCAAGATGTAAATCCCATACCATACTTTCTACGTCTAGCATTGAAACTTTTACTATTCCAATTTCATCAAGCATGACAACATATAGGAAAACACCAAATTTAAGGAGCAACCCTTCATGTTTGGGTACTCTCTGAATGCACCCTCTAACACCACAACATGTTTCCTTGAAAAGTCTCATAGAATCGAAATCTAAAATTTTAATGCTCCTACCAAATACTCCTGATTATTTTAAACTTAGACATGGAGTAATTATAAAATTCATGCATTTGAGTGTACAGTGCTGGAAATTATAGGTCTTTTTGCACCTGAACATGTATGCTTATGATATTTAATTATTTCTAAAATAGTCCTAACAACAATCCTACTTAACATTCATGTGCTATAAAACAATCATAACAACATTTTTTCATATTGCATGGTTTGCAATAATCCTAAAAAACATTCATGCTCTATACATGGAGGAGTAAAATGGCATGTCCCCTGCTTTACCTATAGGAGAAGCTACTGCGAGCCCTACAACTGTAAAAATCTCCATGGTGAAGACAAATGGAAAGAAAGAGGTTACAATCTTGTTTATCTCATATCAAATGTCTTAAAATATAAAATGGGGTCGAAAATTTTCTAATTTCTATTCCATCGCGTAGACTAGCTATTTGGAAATACCGTACAAGTGGATTGGATAAATCAAGCCAATTCTAAGAAAGATGGAATCTTTAACGATTTCATAAAAGAGTTTGGAAATCCTGACTTTAACAAGGATTTCGTAATGGATAATGCATGGAAATTCATTCATTTTAAAAGAGAAAAAATAAGGCAAAAGGTAATAAATGACTTGAGATATTGTCGACTAGCTTGGATCACTAACTAAGAAACATGGGATGAGGTTATTAAAGATGAAAAATTCTAGAGAAATTCCTTAAAAAAATCCAAACTACTTGCCATTTGCAAGAGAAGGAGGCAAAAGATGCCTTCGAGCTACAACAAAGGCTACCCAAGCTAGGGTGTCAAGTATTGGGTCCCATTAATTGGGGTTGAGTGGGTATAATAGTATTTGTGGGACCTTGATAAGTGAATAATTTCATTTATATTTTATTTATGTTTAGTAAGTTAGATGTATTTGACAAAGAAAGATACTTGATAAATTAAAATATCTCTTTACACTTATGTTCACTAATTTTGAAAGGAAGCTTCAGATGATGATATGAAATATGCTTTATTGCATGGATCCCAATGCTTCCAACAACATATGATAGATTGAGGGGAGAAATTGGTCATTGAGAATGAATATGAGCTAAGTGTATTATAGTATTTGATGACATAAGAAACCATTTAATTTATTTTTTGTGGTAATTTAATTATCTAAAGTATGTTGTTTAATAGGATGCCTAACAATCAAACTCCTTAGAGGGTGCAACTAACAGTGAACATGAAGAGGCCATAGAAGGATGTGATGATTTTGTTGTTGGACAAAATTAATCGATTGGAATTCTTGCAAATCATCTAGAAACCAACCCAGAAATGTAGCAGACAAGGTTTCAGAATGATTACAATGTTCAATATGATTATAATGTTGCACCATCTATTATAGTTCCTTGAGAAAAGAGGACAAAAACGAATAGGCATTTTTCCTATTCGGATAAATAAAATTAAATGATTTTTTTTATGACTTATTGGATATTTCATTACAAATTAAAAACATAATTGGCCATGGTTTTTTTGCAGGAAAACATTTGAATTTTAAGAATACCAGTGCATAACTTGTAGTCGAATGTTTACATGATACTATTTCACTATTTTGTTTGGTGTGGGATTTATCTTGAAATTTGTATATGCTTATGTTAATTAAGGTAATATATATTTAATAATTTTACATAATATTTAATAATAGGCATTTAATAATTTTGCTTTTGAGGTGTGCCTAGTAAGGGATTTAATGCCTTGTCAAAGTTTGAGAACATATTTCTAACAGAAATCCTAACTAATTATCTTGTATTTTTAAGATAAATAAAATAGGGTAGCAACATAGAACTTTCCATGTTATAAGAAATTATCTACTTGAGGTTATTTCCATGTCAGTAGAAGGTGATTCATTGAATATTGATGCAATGAATATTTTCGATTCTGATGAATACCTTTGTGGGAAGATGGTCAGATATCCTCTTGAGGTTCTTTCCATTTTTTATATTGTGTTGATGGATGTTGTTGTTCACCTCAAGCCTTTATGGGAGAAGCACATACAAGTGATTGGACTGTAATTGCCTCAAAAAAATTATGGGTTCAATATTTCGTTCATCTTCATCTGAGGATATTATTTTTTGACTTGAATCTAAGACGCAATGCATTCAGTGCACATATATAAGACTGTATAAGCCTGCCTAAAACTTAATTGTTTTTGCATTTAGGAAAGAATCCATTTTTATCTTGGCTTTTATTTGTGTTTTTAGGTAACTGGGATATTCGAAGCTATGTCAGTTAGAGTGGCATAGAACAAAAGGACTCTCAAATCTGTATTTATGGTATAGACTTAGCACTATTTTGGTTAGCATAATTTGGGATTTGTGGGCATTAATGATGTATTATGTAATTTAAATTTCTGATTTGTAAGTGGTGTAATGGTACAGACGTACATTTATTTACTTAGCCTAAGAAGGTGGAAAAGACAAGAGTGCAAGCTAAAGATCATGTTACAAGGATTTGGTAAGTTTTTGTGCCACATAGATATGATTTTTTGTTTCTTCAAAAAATGGAATAGTTCAACTTCTAAATTGTCATTTGTGAGAGGCCTTGATCTTGTGTCGCCTTTGTATTAATACTTTTACCTAGTTAAATAATATAATTTGTAGCATGTTCTCGTAATTATATACATAGGTAGATGAAGTTTTGGATATGTCAAATGCCTCAAAATCTACATGAGGACTTACGTGAAAGGATTGGTGGGTAACCAACTTATTGAATTTTTCAACGATTCTAGTCTTGATGGTGATTATGGAGACGCTGGAGGAATTTCTACTTTATCATCTTTATCTATTCAATGCTTTGGTATACACTTTAGTCATTAGTTTTTTATTGGTTCTTTGTTCAGTTGTATGTTAAATAGGGGATAATATTACAATTTCATTGCAAGAGATTCCCTCAAAATAAATACGTGTTTTGGCTGTGGTGTTGTAGATATGATTGCAACAATTAGATTATTCAAACTCTAGCAAAAGTAAGAAACTAAATAATGAATGATACCCATGCTAAATCATTTACCTAGAGAAGGGGGAGATATATACTTCTCTTGACAATTTTTTCCTCCATGGGAAAAAAATTTCCTAATAAGGTTCTAAAAGTGGTTACATGGCTAAAAGGAGCTTGCTGAGTAGCTTGGTGAGATACTCGAAGAGCTGAGTCATGCATCAACTGCAGTAAGTAAAAAACACACTCAGGTGAGCTGGGAGGAGGAGCTCGTCGAGCTAGAGAGGACACATTGGCTCAAGCTCAAGCCCAAATGGGTTGGGATAACCATGCAAGTAGGATGATAAGCTAACAAAAATAAGTTCAGTTGCCCGAACCAAACATGCAGGAGTTCACCTAATAGAAGCTTGGCATTGGCGAAGTGCAGAGTACCGGTTTACAAGTGGAATGAAGGCTCAACTTGGTCAACATAGAAAAGGAACTCGACCAAGCCAAATACATGGTGAAGTGAGAGCGAGCTCGGATAGAAAATTATGTCAGAGGAAAGAAATGGAAGGGTGTTTCGGCTCCAACCTTGTATGCGAGGAACTTGAAGGAAGATCATAGTCACGCTAAGTGAAAAATGGGGACTCCAAAGTCTGAATTTTTTGGAATTCCAAGGTTTTAGATTTCAGAGTTTTGGTAGCCAGGAAGGGAAAAAATAAGAAAAAAATCTCAAAAACCTAAAAACCCAAAGTCCGAAAAGCTCGAGGGTTTTTGGGGTCAATGGTGTTGTGGATTTTGGATTTTGGAGTCTGAACTTTGAATTTCGAATTTCAGACTTCATGTTTTTGGAGGTTCGAAGGTTTAGGGGTCTTCACTGAAAAAATGCTAAAGCACGAGCCAATTCCTAAAAACCCGATAACCTAAAGTCTGAAATGGCTCTGTGTTTCTAGTTCAAATTTGAATTCAGGGTAAACACGACAGGCATTTCAGACTTTCCAAGGTTTCGGGGGTTTCTTTCGGGCTTGAGGCATCGAAAAGTTCAAAATAAGAAAGGTCTGAAACCCAAAGTCTGAATTTTGGAGTTCGGGGTTTCAGAGTTTTAGAGGTTTCACATTCCCAGCCGAATGAAGAGTAACATTAACCTCTAAAGTCAAAATGTCTGAAAGTCTAAAATTTCAGATTTTAGAGGTTGCTAATCATCTCTGAGTCTGAAAAAACAGAGCCAACCACTTGTATTTAATGTGGTATGGCCCCCCAATCTTTAGATGGCCATAATGTTTTACTGGGCGCTCGGATTTACACAAGAAATGACTTATTTGAAAGCCCTTAGTGTCCTCTAAACAAGTATGACTAATTTTTTCAAAATTAAAAAATACAATCTGACATTTTAAGGGGTGTTTCAAGATTTCTCACCTTCCCAAATGATGAAGGTATGGGCTTCCTTTCTTTCCCATCAAGGCATAGTACATGTAGGTATGGGTTTTGCAGTGGCACCCATCATTGTTACAGGTGAATTCAATGCATTTTAGGGTGGTCGAAGCAATATTTCAAGTTTCTTCTCTCTCTCTCCCTTCTCTCATTCTTCCTATATATTGTAAGAAGAGGCATTGTTCTAATGTTGGATAATTTGGCTTTGCACCCTCCCTTTTTCTCTTGTTTGTAAGTGAATTAGTGGAGTTCAAAACTCCCATTCAAGTCGTAATGCAAGTTTGTGCCTCTTGGCCATTGTAATGCACTATATCAAATATTTGGAGCATTAATACAAGTCTATGGATGAATTTCAACCCTCTCTCATGTTCATTGATTTCTTCTGATCTCTCATTGCAATCTTGGTTATATATGCATGGTTATTGTATTACATGTTTAATGGTTAGTGCATTGATATGTGGTGTATTTTCATTCTTCTTAATCTGATTGTGGTTTCCATATCCATGCAAATCAGGTGTTCAACAAATGTCCTTTTGGTGCATCTCCTCTGATACTTTAGGTTTAATTTCTTGGAATCTTCTTAACCTTGTCTCCTTGACAAGATAGAGTAGATTTTGGAGTAGATCCTCTATAATTTGGATATGTGTGCATCAGAATAAAGGAATAGGAATTGGCCTTCGTCCGGAGGGTAATTCCAATTGCAAAGTCCCACACTTTGGAATAACTCCATGTTTGACGAATTGCATTGAATGCCTCAATGATTTACTTGTGAGAAATCAGGGGTGTTGTGATTTCGCCATAACAAATTCTTAATATAACACATGATTTTGAGTTCACATGAGAGTAACGGGCTGTAATATCAATAATTATTCATTAGATATAAAAAACCACACCATATGGTTAGTTGGGGGAGTAATAAAATCCCATCCCATCGACCTTATTATTCTTTTATATGATCTTTTCTTTTCTTTACAAACTCTTCATAATAACACTATTAACAGGTGTTTTCCATTTTTCCTTTACAAGTGGCCAGGGAAGCTCTACAGTTGGTTTGATTGCTTATGTATCAAAGGATCTTGAAACAGGTGAAACAGTATGGGAAATAACTTGTCTTGTTAATCGTCATGTTCTTTTTAGAAATTTTCTCTCTATCACTTTATCCCATCTAATTATTTTATTTCTTTGAACTTAACCGGTTCTTGAAGGTGGAGTATTGGTTTTGAGTGATAGGGGTATTGTTTACATAGATGAGTTTGATAAGATGTCATATAATGCTCGCAACATGCTACATGAGGTGTGATTTCTGCGAGTTCTCCAAACTATGTGCTTCTAGTGATTCAATTGGTTTGCCTTGACTACATGGTTTTCCAAGTTGCTTTTGCTAGATTTGGTTGTCACAGTTTGGTATGTTTCTCGAAGCAGATTATGGAACAAAAAACGATGTCAATTGTAAATGCTATAATAATAGCATCCCGTAATGAAAGGACATTTGTTTTAGCTTATACCGTTCTAAGTGGTTCTCAGTAGATGATCTCCCCAAAACGGTGGCAAAAACTCTTAATCGGGGTTTAAATGTCATGAGTATGGATTTTCATCCTCACCGGAAAATAATTCTGCTAGGTAATTTCACATCACAATAAGTATAATTCTTCGTTCAATTTGGAAGATGTGACTTTAGTTTTCTAGGTTTAGAAATTCTAAATCATCCTTGGAACTTTGGGCTTTGAATTGGAATTGTGAGTTGGAACAAATGTCTGTGCCATTGCAATTTGAGAGGTGTCATCTAGCGAAAAGTTAGCTCACACGACCTTTAAAGTTTGTGATATTTCTGCCTTCTTCGTGCCAATGTAGGTAGATCGAGTTTGATGAAAATGGGTTTCGATTTCCTTACAATGAACATGTAAAATTATCTTTCCTTATTTACTGTAATCGATAGTCACATTGTTTTTCTAGATAAAACCTTAATCATGCTTTTTGTTATGTTTTCTTAGGCTGCTCTTGTAAACTAGCTTATTGTATCCATGAACCGTTATATCTAGAGCCCAGATGTATAAGTACTTACTGACTAATTTTTATTTATCATCTCAAAGAAAATGCTTTGATATTTCCACCATAGTACATTTGTACCCTTTGTAAATGGCATTTTTTCAACTTGAGTAGTGTTTACTTGGTTTAGGTTTCTATCTATTGAGATATGAATATACATTTGTCTTGTAGGAGTTTCATTTTCTAAGCATATTGTTCATATATATTCTTATCATTGTGCGGTTGATTTGAGGCAACATCGAGAGGTTTGTTTGCATTCTTAAAGGACTTATGTGCATAACTTGTGAGTTTGTTATATAAGTATAATTAATTCAGATTCATATAATCCATGCTGATTGATGCACATGTAGGGGCTGTGAATGATATTGCATTTTATCACCCAAACAAGTATCCATGCATTATTTCATATGGGGATGAAAAGACTATTAGGGTAATCTAATTTGTCACACATGTCAAGGTTCAAGCTAATAATTTTCCATTAGGTTGTGTGACAATAGAATGAGAACCATTTTTCCAATGTTGTAGGTATGAGATGCCATGGCTGGTCGAAATAAATATACATTTGAATGTCATGAAGTGCTTGTCTATTCAATTTGTCATCACCACAAGGAATATATTTAGGTAATTTGTTTTTAAAAACATGATTGATGTATTGACATTGCACTTGATTGTTTAAGAAGCTATTAAGCACACTTTAACGCCATTGGTCTATGCAGGTTGAAAGGTGTGATGTAGCTGAAAAATTTAGGTTTCTTGAAGTTGCACTTCAACAATCAACTACCGATCATTCAACTAGAAAGCATTTAACATCCTTCTTAGTGAATAAATCATTATAACTTGCCAATTTGCCCCAGTTTTTTTAGCCCTCCAATAAATGGTTGTGATAATTGGAAGTCATTGAATACGTGTGTAACATGATTATAGGGACCATTGACATGGATCTCATCACTATGAAGGTCTCTGCAAGTGAGAGAATAAGACAAGCCAATCTCGTTGTATCAGTGAGGAATTTTATTATGGAAAATATGAAGCCTGGGGGACCATTTGCATGAATATCATAGGTGATAGTTTTCTATACTAACCTGCATAAGTGTAAAATATCAGTGAATGAAATAAGAGATATTGGAGGAAATACACACACATGGATTCAAGGATGTTAACCTTAATGATGTAAGAAATGCTCTATTCATATATGCAAATTTTGCACTATGTTTGGCTTTCGAATAGTATGCTTTATTGTTAGTCGTGTGGTATTTCATATTCGCAATGCTATGGGAAACCTTGTGACTGAGGGGTTTCTTGTAATCCATAGAGACAATGTCAAGAGAACCTAGGAGGCTCTAAAGGATGTACATCCCTTCATCACGGGTATGTTTTGTTCTTCTTTCAATGTGCATATTAAGATGGAAATTACTACTTTTAGGAACCTAGCAGAGTAGTCCTCCCTATTATAGTTAAACAAAGTTCTGATTTTGCATTCAAAGAAATGCAATTAAGTAACCAACGGCCGAATGTTACTTGGAATAGAACAATCTTGATTCAAGTTAATACATATACCCACACTAGTCTTAAGTCACGTAAGAAGAACTTTTAACATCCATAAGGCTAGTTGCACTTCTATTCGAGTAATAACAAATATAAAAAATTGGTTACAAATTTCACTTCAATCCCCATGTAGTGTCATTCTCAACTTCACAAAATTAATACAATAATCAACTACTATACATTTTATGTTATATCAGTTCAATCCTCCAACCAGATGGAAGTTCATCACAAGATTAATACTAGACCTAAATTTATGCTTTTCCATGTCAACATGATCTGGCATCATGCAATCAAAGCATTTAAACAGTATAAAAACCCAATAAGCATATTATTCTTGTCGTTTATCTATAATTATATCTACAATTAAGTTTATCTTGGTCTAAACTACACACGACACTCTTCGTCTAATGTAGAAAAAAATATATCAATACGAGTTTGCTTGATGTCATTTGATCCAGCTATTTTTCTTGTGGAATCTTATACAATTAGAGAAGGCAGCAACATAAGAGTGTACTACTACTAGTATCGATAGTGGATTGATTTAGCTTTGACAAAAATATTCTTCTTGGGCAAGTAGAAAAGGAACAAAATGCCCAAAATCTAACTTTGCCCCTTTAAAAATAAATTTGGGCACACTTTTATTTGTTTTAAGGTTTCTGCATCTTTTGTATCAATAGTTTCCATGACTACGTTTTTGTCTGATTTTGATAGAATATTTGTTCACATGCCAATCTTAAAGACACCTCCATCCACATTTGACTGCTACATATTCTAGACAAAAAGACCTTAAAATACTTAAACAGTCTACAATGTAAGCTTCCAAAGAAAATTAACACATAGAAACCTTACCAACTAAAGCAAATTTGAGTTATTGTCCACAACTTCCTTACCGTCAACAACTCCAGAAGAACAATTCTGTAACTATATACATTATATTTCTCATTAAGTCTTATGTTCTTGCATATTCAGGGTCAATCAAATATCCAAAATAATTCAATGGAATTTTATCCGATAACTAGTACATGTATATTATATACGTATATCTTTAAAATGTTTATAGTAATCTCAAAACTATTATCTTTAATTTGCTGCATATAAAAATTATTAATAATTTCATTACAATCTTCACAAATTTGTCACCGAATGATGAAAGATGGTAATAATCTAGCCACACAAATGTGTGAGGCTTTAATTTTCTTTCCAAAAAAAATAATGTAAACAAAGTCAGGCTCCAAACTCCAGTATGGACATCTCAATCAAGATTTAGAAGAGTTTTATCCCTAAACAAGAAGATTGCAGTTTAAACCTATATTGAAGTGTCACCCTATATAAACGAATTGCGGCTTGGAGAAGGCCCTCTTATAACGCTAAAGCACTAAAATGCTTAAATTTAAGTTGGAACATTTAATAAACCAAGAATAATTGAACCTTTACAGAAAAAATGATAAAACTATTTACAAACTGTGCCATGCAGAAAATAAAGACGACGACGTTAGGACCGAAATTTATGAGACAAAGGAACCGTGCAGCCAATGTTTATTCTTATCTTTATTATGTTGTCAGTGTTTCCCACTGATCTTCTGTTTCCTTAAGTAGTCTACCCAATTTCTTGGCCTCTCTGTGGTGCTTCCAATACTCCCATCATTGAAGTTTCCAAGAATTCGCTTCCTGTTTTTGGTAAATTACAGAAAAAAATTTGATACTTATGAACGGTTTCCATCTTTAAAGTCTTCCCCTAAGTACTGCAACTTAATTCCCAAAGACATACATAAGTGCCGAACAAGCTAAGATACTTCTTTAGATCGTAAATACTTTCCCAATCCATAAAGTTTTCCCTTCATTACCGTAACTTAATGTGTTAAGATGGACCAACAATATATTTTGTTAATGAGGCAGGACAACCAATAGTAGTGCATAACACTATAAGTCGCTGTTTTGGAATTTTTCCTCGTTGATATAATGTTGAGAAAAGGAGAATACAATTATGGTTTATAGAATAAAGTTCATCTGTTATGTTTTATTCACTTCCTTTCGTGTCCTCAAAAATGTTATAAATTTTTATCTTAAAAAATATAAAGGTTCTACTCTCTTAGAGTCTTATATTTGTAATAAGCTACTAGTCATTCATCTAAACTCTTATTTTTGTTTATTTGTGAGTAAATGAGTTTGAATTTTCTTGTGCAATGTTATTAATGCTTATTTTAGTTTTTAGCAGGGAAACACTAAGCGTAAACTCCCAAGTTTTGTATTTCTTGTATCGAAGTCTTTTTCATAGATTTTTTGGTTCTGTACATATCTTACAATGTCGAATGATTGACAACATGTTTAATAAGTAGAAGTTATTGCTTTGGATATTGAGTTGAGTACGAGGACATGAATCTTTCATAAGAAAAAGGTAGAGGATTTGTTTCCTCTTGATCCCATTAACTTTATGCTTGAAATTATTATTTTGTTCTTAACTTTAATTGTTGTTACTTCCATAAGCTGGCTACAAACTACAGAAAGCTTCCTCATGAGTGGAAGAGACTTCAAAACTACTATTGACTCAGAGGAGTTTCATGCCCTAGGCAACTTAGGCAGTTTCCTAGGGTGCCAAATAGGGAGGAGCGGTAAATTTTTTAATTTTTTATAATCAAACTTCAGCCTACATGTCGGCTTTACCACTTACCATTTGGAAGTTTAAAAAATGAACTAGTGCGGAGCAATGGATATGGGATATATATAATATATTAGACTTAGTATATAATTTTATAAACACTGAATTTTGAAAGTCTGTCTCTAAACAGGCAGTGTGAGTGAGATTTACAGTGCAGCGTACTGAGTCATGAGTGGCACAAAACTCAAGTTGAAGTGACAATTGACAAAATTCAAAGCTGAAAGCATGAAGCCTAACTCCTGAGCAACGGTCCACCGTTCCATGAATTAGGAATTTAGGATAGTGAGGAATCGAGATTCACTGCGGCTAATAATTAATTTGCAATTGCTTTTCCTTTGCAGCTTTGCCACTAATTACCAAGATGCACAAATTAGTGTTACAATTCATTGAATCATTCACCGAATCAGTTACAATATCACCAAACCTTAAACAAATAAAAAAAAATTCTAAGCGATTCAGCCTCAGGAATCAGC
Organism: Taxus chinensis; assembly: GCA_019776745.2. Taxonomy (NCBI): domain Eukaryota; kingdom Viridiplantae; phylum Streptophyta; class Pinopsida; order Cupressales; family Taxaceae; genus Taxus; species Taxus chinensis. The sequence continues at coordinate 790,854,684 of CM034150.1, forward strand.
GAACATGTCTGCGTAAACAGAACCTGAAGTTGAACACTAATTAGTATGACTCTGAATCATGATCTCAAATTCATTATTCTCAATCTGGTAGTAATTGGTTACTTACTGGTACATGTTTTTGTTTATAAAATATTAAATTATCTACACAAATTGTTATTGAAAAAATCCTTTATAGCTATAATTTAATGTGTTAAAAGTTATGCTATAATTTTTTTTAAAAACATGCACAAGTGAGGTGAGTGCCTAGTCCCGGAGTGGGGGGGGCGTACTCTCCTAGTACTAGCGAGGGCACTTTGAAACCTTAATTCGGCCCTGCATTCACTGGTCTAGTACATTTTCTCTATAAAAAAGGAAACAAAGCTTTTACTTAGATGGCAGGTACAAATGGTCACGTTGATATTTATGTGTTAGGAGTACAAGTATATGAGTGCACAACTTATCTTATTAGTTTTATGCGAGGTTTTAATTATTATCCTAGTTTAAATTTAATTTGTCAATACTTTTGACAAAACAAGAGTAAAATATGTATTCTTAATACGTCAAAATCCAATGTACCCTCACTGCTAATGATAGTAGAGAATTGTATCGAAGTTGAGACAAACAAAGTGAAGAACATGAAGATGACAGCTGTCGGCAAAGGGGAGTTACTTAAAATAAAAGTTCATAAAAAGAACCTCAAAGTAGCACCAGCGAAGAATTCGAATTTCTTGAAATTGGTGGTGGAGAGAAGGTGTTAATATTGTATGTCAAGGGTTAACGACATTTAGGCACCCTTTTGTATTTTATCATTGTATGTCAAGGGTTAGCGACATTTAGACACCCTTTTGTATTTAATTTTATTTGATATTAATAAAATGTTTTTGGACCCATTTGTTGGTTAGAAGAATAAAATTAAATTGTTTTTAATTTATAATATTAATTACCATCCCACTCTGACATCATAGACGATATGTAGTCGTTGATTGCATTATATGATATTTGGTTATTATTTATTCTTGAAATTTAGATTTTTCATTCTTTAAATTTGTCTCCTCTCTAGAGTGACGAAAAATTAGTATTCGGTATTACCTCTAGAGACACAAAAATAATATTGTCTCTAGACAGAAAATATGTATCAATTTATATTGTCTCTGGAGAGACAATATTAGACACAATATACAACTTTTTTATTGTCTCGATTATTTCAACAAAACATCACCTCTTTAATAGTGTATTTGTAGTAGTAACCTCAAATATTTATCTGATAGTCAATATATATTTAGAAATATCAATATAAATTGTATAGTGTTATATAAAGCAATGACGGTCATATTTCCCATCTACTTGATTTTTGTATAACTATAACTATGTATGGGTTAAAGGGAGTCTAGATGGGACTTCTCTATTTACTTAAGGTGATTGATTATCACATTCTCCACTTGGTCATTTTTACATCTCAATACCTGCCATATATATAAATAGGGTGACTATAGTGGCACTAGATTCAAATTAACTTGTTTTTAATTTATAAGATTAATTACCATCCCACTCTGACATCATAGACGACATGTATCCATTGATTGCATTATATGATATTCGGTTATTATTTATTCTTGAAATTCAGATTTTTCGTTCTTTAAATTTGTATCGTCTCCAGAGTGAGAAAAAATTAGTATTCGGTATTGTCTCTAGAGAGACAAAATATGTATAAATCTATATTTGCTTTGGAGTGACAATATTAGAGGAACCCGCTTTCAGACAATATTAGAGACAATATACAACTTTTTTATTGTCACAAAACGCCCCCTCTTTAGTAGTGTATTTATAGTAGTAACCTAAAATCTTTATCCGATAGTCAATATATATTTAGAAATATCACTATAAATTGTATATTGTTAGATAAAGCAATGACGGTCATATTTACCATCTACTTATTTTTTATAACTATAACTATGTACATGTTAAAGGGAGTCTACATGGGACTATTGGTATCCAAATTGATTCTCCCTTGGAAACTGACAAGCATCACTAATTTAGCAAGACACACTATTATGAGTCTTTTGTAGCCGGGAAGGGGACTCATCTGACTCTTTGTCACTCGAGCGTCATAGAAATGCATAGCACCTTCACTGAGGATTTCATCTATCGTCACTAATTTAGGCCGTGCCTTTTGACCAAGGTGAGAGGACCCGTTTTGTAACCTCTGTTAGTGAACTAGAATGAAGATATCCTTCTTTGCATAAATTTGAAAGGAGACCCTGAGAAAATATGATCAATACATCATAATTTAACTCTCACGAGTTGTCACTTCTAAAGAATGGTGATATATTTCTAAACAGGGCTAAGGTTACTAGAGACATTATGGAATCGTTACTGCTTCTACATATTTTGGCAGTAGAATTTATACACTTGTGGACATATAGGGAAAAAAGGGGTAGTTCAGGTAGGATTCATTGTTTTGAATAATTTTAATGGGAGATTAAACAAGATAAAGTTGATTATACCAGATCTTTGAGAAACTTCACAACATTTGGAAAACTAAATGACAGAATACTTCAAAACAGCTAAAATCTTCCTTCAACAAGAAAGTGTGCTTCAATGGAGGCCCAGATTTGCACGGTTTCACACAATATTCAAGAATTTAACATGAATTCTCGAGCTAAAGACTCAATTATACATTAAGCGACCCTTGGTTCCTCATGCCTAAGATACGCTCAAAGTCTTACAGACAATATTTATCAACAAATGACATTAAAGTGATTTTAAATTGTTTATCTCATTACAGGATGAAGGCTCTTCTCATAATGAAATTACAAATGCCACTAAACTATCATAGGGATGAGATCATGTGTTATTCGGAGGGACTTTAACACAATATTGCAATAGGAATAAGAAAAAATACTTGCAGACATTCTGAAAATAAAGCAGACACAACTTTTCCCAAGATTGACAAAGATTAATTCGAAGTTGATTAGATTCATCAGCAGGGGAAAGTTTCTTTGAATAGTCTCAGAGCTTGTCAATGGTTGTAGACTCAAGACCAACTTGACGTGATTGAAATCTAAAACACAGGAAATTAATAGGTTTCTCAGATTGGTCTCTCAAGAAGATGGGATTTCTAAAATTTCTTATAAAAATTCAATCCCTGACCCTTTGCAAGAGTATTCTCATTGCATTTATACATTTCATTTTCTCACTCATCCCAAATTTTCCCACCAAAAACAAGAATATTCAAGATACCTTTGGTTCTTACCAATTTTCCTCAGAAAGTGACATTCAACAAATTCATCCCTGAAAGCTGCCAGGTGGAAAAATTAGGAACTGATCATATTTCTCAGACCCTCGACTAATGACTGGGATGCCATGCCACAACATTTTGATAGTCCTTCTAATCATTCTTATTATGTCATGTGATAAATCATAGTTTTAATCATTTTCCAGTGTCCCTATACAACTGGATTTGATAGGAAATCCTTTTCACCCTCGAGGCAAAACCTTTTTCATCTTTTGCGCATATAACCTTCATCATTTCATCCTTTTCCCACTCTTCCCTCTGCAACTCTACTCTACATCCATCTTCTCTGGTAATTCATATTTTTGCAAGTGCCCGAGCCATTTTAAATTTCAAATATGAGTCTCTACAGTCCTTGGATAATGAATTAAGCTATGAATCCATTCAATTGCACTTTGCAGGTAAAAACAACAAGGAATTGCATCAAAAATGATGAAAAATAGTGCGTATTTGCATTGGCAGGAGTCTTGGAGCAAAAATGGTAGCAAAATTGGATGTAATGCATAGTAACCATTGATTCTTCCCCTTGTCAACTTTATATTAGATTAATCCACGTGTTTTCGTGGTGTAACTACAAAGGTGAGGTATAGAGACAAGTTTCCAATCAAGGGCGGGCCTTCCACGTGCCCTGGGCCCAAGAAAAATGCCTTTTGGTCTTTGAAAAGTCTCAGTATAAAACGAGCCAATGGAAACCTCCACGTGTCTTCATGGCACTCTTTTGATATGGTGCCCAAAAATAGAGACCCCAAACAAGCACAGGTTCACCACCTGTCTCAGTCCGGCAGAGTTGTTGCAAAATTTTAATGCCTTACTAAAAAAGGCAATTGGTCTTTCAGTTCCCTCATGATCCTTCTGCAACAACACAGATGTAATAGTAATTTCTGAAGCAAAAGAAAACATTTGGAAAGCCTTCTTATAATCTGGAGCTACTAAAACAGGGGCATTCTTTAATGCTTCTTTGATCCCAGCAAAAGCTTGAATAACTGCTTCATCCCATCTAATACTTTGGTCATTTTTCAGCATGCTAGTGATTCGGATAGATAGTTCAGAAAAGTTGGAGATAAATCTCCTAATAAAATTAATCTACCCAAAAAAGGATTGAATTCCCTTCTGGGTTCTTGGAATAGGGAATTTGTTGATGGCTTCTACCCTTTCAGGATCAATCATGTTCCCTTCCTTTGACACAATGTGTCCAAGCAGCTTTGCTTTCTGAACTCCAAAATGTCACTTCTTGGGATTTAGTGAAATATTAAACTCCTTGCATCTTAACAAAAAAATTTCTAAGTGTTGCAAGTGGTCACTCCTTTTTCTAGAGAAAATAGTCACATCATCTTGATATACAACAATGAAATCGTTGATATAGGCAGAGAAAGCTACATCCATTGCTCTTTGGAAAGTGGCTCCAACATTCACTAGACCGAAAGGCATTCTGACATATACATATATTCCCCAAGGAGTGGTAAAGGAAGTCACTATTTTCTCTGATTCCTTCACAACTACCCGGTTATATCAAGAAAAACAATCCAATGTGGATAACAATTCTGAACCAGTAACCAATTGGAACATATTGTCCATATTTTCCACAGGGTAGTTATCCTTCATTGATGCCAAGTATATCTCCGTTATTCTTCCTAATAGGTATCAAGTTTGGAAAACATGATGAGTACCTTCTCAGTTGTATGATTCCTCCATCCCTTAATTTTTTCAATTCTTCTTGCATCTTCAGGGAAAGGAGTGGATTGACCGGCCTTTGTTTCTACCTAAACAGCTTAGCAGAAGCTTCCAAGGGAATTTAGTGCTAGAAAATATCCTCTTTGTATGCTTTCAGTTCAGAATAAGACCAGGCTAAGAAGTCCTGATATTTCTTCAACAATTAGACATACGATTTCTTTTCCTCCTTACTGATACTACTACCTAACTAGATCTTTCGTGGTATAACCTTTTTTCCCAAGTCATGCTCTTGAACATCCCTCGAAGCTGACATGTGTGTGTTGACAATACAATCAACATTATCAAAGTTTGATTCAAGTGCTACCAAACCTCTGGGGAGAGTATTAGTCTTCAATGTAATGATGTCTTTGCCAAATAAAGTCTCCTTTCAATCATCCGCATAAACCATTGGCTCCCAATCAATACATTGATCAACAAATTCTCCTTGGTTCTGTAAAAACCTTTACACCTAGGCGTCGTCTTCGAACACTTTCCAATGTTTAACATTGTCAGAAACAAATGGCCTAGTCAATACCTCAATATCATACTTACAATAGGGGGATATAGCACAATTTTCAAATCTGGACCCCAATACATCCATTTTGTCCACTAGAGTATTGTACTTTCTATTGTGATGCATTATGTTGAAGGATTCAAACATCTCAATGAAATCCCAAATTGCATGTTGATACTACTTCATTCTCTTATTTGTTGTTGCATATAGTTTTCTAACCTGCTTGACAATTAGCTTCGAATCTCCTTTAACAATGATGTCTCTAATACCATATTTCCATGTAATCCTTAAACCTAATAACAATGCTTCATATTCTGGAATATTGTTAGTGCACTCAAATTTGAGTTTAAAATAAAAAACAAACTCTTCCTGGCTTGGAGATATCAGAACAATACCAACACCATTTCGAAATTTAGAGCAAGCCCCATCAAACAACAAAGTCCAAGAAGAACCTACTGGATTAAGAGACTTGCATTGATCAATTTTATGCTCTTTACCATCAACAAATCCAACAAAGTTATCTGGTCAGTGTAAGTGTATAACACTTCATAAGAAGCATTATTGGGATCCTCAATGAGATGTAGCATCTTCTTTTCAACATATAACTTTACAAGGCTTCCCTCAATAGGTATAGTGACAAAAGACATATTCATTTGGACACTCCCACCCACACTATCATCCCATTTTCTTGATAAAAGCATTCCCCATTTGATAGGGAAATCAACGATAACAACATCTAGTTTTAAGTTCTTTCCTGGGTATGCTACAAGTTGCACTATCAAATCCTTGACACATCCAACCACTGGCATCTGTCTGGAATCCATGGCAGTGCACTTCCCATAAGTTGATGTCACTTTCACATTCAATCCATTCATGACCTCAAGAGTTATAACATTACATGATGCTTCAGAGTCAAACATAGAGTTGTGTACCAGCCTATCCCCAATAATCAGAGTAGTGAAAAGAGGATCTACATTATACCGGGACTCAACTAAGGATGTTCCTAAATATACTTATGGTGGCTCACCTAGTTCTTTCAATACTTGGTTTTTTGCTAACTTTGTTATGGTAGGAGGAGTCTTGGCATTGTTTACATTTCTACCTTGGGTAATCTTTTCTTCTTTCAATCCCAAACACTCAAATGCTCTTTTCTTGTGCTCAAGAATCCTAAGAAGCTCAACAATTGGAACAGAAATATTGATCTGACCCAAAACTTGGGCAATGTCACAAGGAACGTATTTTGGAAAGGCATAATTTGGAGGAATACTGACAAACTCATCTAATGGCATAGGATTTTTCATGGTCAGAGCATGGGAAGGGCTACTAGCTCTGCTTGGGGACACAAGCCTTTTGCCTGATTTATCTTTCTTAGGATTTTCTTTTGACATGTTGGTGAGAACTAGAGTTTTTGAATTATCCTGAGGCCCACCCCTTTGACAACTTTAAACTCCTAGTGTTATACTCTTTTTCATGGCCAACTACAACATTCATTAACAACTACCTATCCTCCTCATAAGGGATTCATCCATCATACTTTTTAATCATTAATTCCCTTAAGAATTCAAAATCATTACTAGATAATTAAAAAAATTGTACCATATCTATTTCAAAAGCATGAGAGGGAGGAAGGGTAATACCAGGTGGATGCAATCCAAGAAATCTACAGTAGTTCTGGCACTAATTAATTCAGTCAAAGTTGCTCCTTGTTTTGAGCTTACAGAGCACCCTATTATGCACACATCATCATCTGTGTCATCATCAACTTCCTCAAATTATTTTTCTTCGTCACATGGGGAATGTTGTAAGAAACATCTATCACACCACTAGATTTCATTGGCTTCTTCCACAACAACAACTCTGGCAGTCAAAGGATCAAGAACCAATTTGTTTTCCCCAGGTTAGGGCTATCTATTTCCTGATCGCACAAGTCCTTTACCTATGTCATCAAATCTTTGATCACCCCTAGGATGATTTGCAATTATTTCTTGACCTTGTGCATTATGATGACCTTGGGAACCTTTTCCAATCCCCTTATCTTCTTTGGAAAGTTAATAGGATATTTCCTTCCAAACTTTACAACCTCCTCCAGATCCATAGCTTTACTTGACTAAGGCTTCTCTGAATTGATTAGCTTGATGCCTTCTCTCTTAGGAGGTTTACTAATTGCTTTGATATTGTTTTCAATCTGCAAAGCCATTATGAAGGCCTACCTCAATTTTGTTGGGTTCTTATCCCTTAAATAATAGGCAGCCTTCTTATTAAAAGCATCAAAGTATTTTATTAAATAGGAAACATCACTTGGCCACAGGATCACAGGTAGCCTATTCCAAGTCTTATTGAACCTTGTATTGTCATTAGGGATTTTTTTTTATTTTCAAATTCTGATAAAAAAAACCTAGGGTCTGTTTTATCTTCATATTGCAATCTAAAAGCATTCTTCATTTCTATCCATGAATCAATGGAGTTATCTAGAAATGATTTATACCAATCCCGTGCATCCTCCTCTAGAGTATGAATGAACAAGTTTATGTACACATCCTCAAATTCAATCTCAAATTATTCAATCATATTGACAAAAAATTAATTGATGATCACCCGTAATAGCATTATTTCCTTGAAATTTAGGAAATCTATTGCTAACATCTTGGGGCACAACATTTGGATATCTAACCATTCCTCTAAAATCTATAGGACCAAAAGTGTTCACAACAAACGAAGGTCTGGGTGGGGGCTGGGCCATATTATTTTAGGGAGGTGATCTTATAAGAGAAAAAAAATGATGAGGAGTGAGGAGTCTATGGGGCACAAGAATGAAATTCTTGGAATGAATGTTCTCTAAAAACTCTGTTTCTTGGAAGATCCTATCAGCTTTAGAGAACACGGAGACAGAATGAGATGCAAATTTTTCAAATACAAAAGAAGGCCCCTCTCTAGATGGAGAATTCAGATGTACAAAAATACTACCTGATTCAAAAGCACTTGAGGAAGCATGGAAATCTTTAATGACATGCTTATTAGTTTCCACAATTGATAACTCTTTTCTTGATTCTAGATCTCCAACTACTTTACAAATTCTTCTTCCTTTAGAATTTATCTTTCCCATCTCTGGAAACAACCTTCTAGCATGGTATTTAATGAAGAAAGATATTCTTCCCTCTAGATTTGCAGAGATTAGTGATAAAGTTTCAATTAACAGAGGTTAAGATACTAGCATTTATCAAAAGTTAATTCAGAATGAAGTCGCCACTAAGGATTTTCACCTTAGTTGTGGAAATGCACTATTTTTTTTTTGTCAAATGTCTATCAACACTGAATTCACACAAATATTAATATATCTTACCTTCCTTTACCCATATTTAACATTGTTGATGTAAACTTAGTGCAAAAACTAACAGAAACTAGAAATATTGCACGCATAAATTGTAACTTTTCTCAATTCTTACAAATCAGGACATAGGATGACGTTTCAACAACGTATTTACACTTAGATCATGTAAGAAACATTACCAAGGTTTGTATGTGTATAACTTTGTTCAAATATTCCCCGAAAATGGCACCAATCAGGTGTTGTTTCCTCACAAATAAGTCCTTTGTAATTCAAATAATCCCCGACAATGGTGATAAATGGGTGTTGGTATCCCAATTGATTCTCCCTTGGAAACCAAGCAACATCACTGATTTATAAAGACACTGAGAGATAAATAGATCATATTATGAGTTGTTTTGTATCTGGGGAGGGGATTCGTTTGACTCTTTGTCACTCAGGCATCAAAGAAATGGATAGCACCTTCACTGAGGATTTGATCTATCCTCACTGCTTTAGGTTGTTCCTTTCGACCAGGGTGAGAGGACCCATTTTGTAACCTCTATTAGTGAAGGAGAATGAATATATACTTCTTTACATAAATTTGAAAGGAGACCCTGAGAAAATATGATCAATGCATCACAATTTAACTCTCACGAGTTGTCACTTCTAAAGAATGCTGATATTTTTTAAACAGGGCTAAGGTTACTAGAGACATTATGGAATCCTGATTTCTTCTGCATATTTTGGTAGTAGAATTTATACATTTGTGGAAATACAGGGAAAATAGGGGTATTTCAGGTAGGATTAATTATTTTGAATAATTTTGGTGGGAGATTAAATAGGATAAAGTTGATTATACCAGATATTTGAGAACCTTCACAACATTTGGAAAGCTAAATGACTGAATGCTTTAGAACAAATAAAATATTCCTTCAAAAAGGTGTGCATCAATGGGGGCCCAGATTTTCATGGTTTCACAAAATCTTGAATAATTTAACACGAAGGCTCGAGATAAAGACTCAATCAAACATTAAGAGACCCTTGGTTCCTCACACCTAAGATACACTCAAAGGTTTACAAACAATCTTTATCAACAAATGACAGTAAAGTGATTTTAATTTTTTTATCTCATTATAGGATGAAGGCTCTTCTCGTAATGAAATTGCAAATGCCACTAAACTATCACAGGGATGAGATCATGTGTGATTTAGAGGGACTTTAACACAAGATTGCTATAGGAACAAGAAAAACTACTTGCAAACATTATGAAAATAAAGTTGACACAAATTTTTTCAAGATTGACACAGATTAATTCAAAGTTGATTAAATTCATCAGCAGGGGAAATTTTATTTGAAAGTATTAGATCTTGTCAATGGTTGTACACTCGCAACCAACTTGACGTTCAATTGAAATCTAAAGCATAGTAAATTAATAGGTTTCTTAGATTGGTCTCTCAGGGAGATGGGATTTCTCAAATTTTCTCATAAAAATTCAACCCCCGACCCTTGGCAAGAGTATTCTCATTGCATTTATACATTTCATTTTCTCACTCATCCCAAATTTTCCCCAAAAAATTGAGAATATTCAAGGAACCTGTTTGTATCCAAATTAATTTTTCATCAAAGTCTGAGCAGCATCATTGGTTTGACAGGAAGATTAGAGATAGATAGTTCATGGTGAGTCACTTTGTAGTTGGGGATGATATCTAACAGGCCCTTTGTCACTCAAATGTGGAGAAATTGATAGCACCCTCAAGAGGATTTGATTGATCCTCACTATTTTAAGTTGTGCCTTTCAACCAAGGTAAGAGAATCCTTTTGTAGCCTGTTGTTTGTGGAGGAGGTGGAGATATCCTTCCTAATGAAGTTGTTAAGGAGACCTTGAAGAAAATATGATCAATGCAACAAAATCTAAATCTCATGAGTTGTCACTCTAGATAGTGGAGATATTCTCTAGGAAAGGTTCAGGCTACTAAAGACATTTGGAATCCTGATTGTTTTTCCATGTTTTGGTAATGGAAATTGTGCATTTTTACACACATAGGACAAACAGAGGTAGTATGGGTAGGACTGATTGTTTTTAATGAATTTTGGTGGGAGGTGAGGAAGAATGAACTTGATTTTTTAGATCTCTGAGAACTCTTACAAAATGGAAAGTCTGGACAACAAAATGCTTCAGGGTAGCTAAAATGTTCCTTTAATCAGAATATGTGCTTCAATGGAGGCTCAGATAATCACTTTTTCACACAATCTATAAGGTTTTAACATGAAATCTTGAGTTAGAAATCCCAACAAAGTATTGAGATCTAAGCACAATCATGCCTAAGGTACACACCCAGAGGCTTACAGACAATCTTTGTAAACAGATGAAAGAAAAGTGATTTTAAATCATTTATTTCACTCCCAGATGAAAGATCTTATGAGGAATGAAATTGCAGATGCCACTAAACTATCACAAGGACTGAGACCTATGTGATTGAGATAGATTTTGATACAAGATTACAACAGGAACAAGAAAAACTATTTACAGACATTCAGAAATAAAACAAACACATTTTGCATAAGATCCACACATAATAACTTGAATTTGATTAAATTTATCAGCAGGGGAAAGTTTCTAGAACAATCTTAGAGCTTGTCAATGGCTGTACACTCACAACCACCTTGACACTATCAAATTCAATACAAAAGAAATATACATGATTCTTAAACAGCGTCTCAAAAGACAGGCTTTGTCAAATTTTCCTCTTGGAAATTTTCTTCGACCTCTAATACTCAAACCATTTGCACGATAAGTTCATGCCATTTATAACATTTACAACAGAGCCACTTTCCCCCTCCCTAAAAAAAATCTAGACATTGAGTGCCACCAATGCTTGCCATGATCAGATCTGTAAAAATTCACCAGGTGCTCAGGGGGCAGATCTTTCAAATATCTCCCACATTCAACTCCTCCTTCTGGTAGATCACTCTTTCTTAAACTCGCTAACCACTTCCGCCGCTAATCTGTCAAATCTGGGTCCTTGCGTGCTCAAGAGAAGAAAAATAGAAAATCTGATCAAGCTCAATAGTTAGACCATTTTAATGATGAAAGATGTCTCTAGATTTTCCCCACTAAACTCCGATATCAACATTAACTCTCCTATCTGTTTGGCGTGTAGGAAATACCAATAAATCATAAAGACCCACACTTCTAGGAGTGTTTCAATAAAGATGGGGGGAAATCATATTTAGAATCACAGTTGTCATTGATCTTCACTTTGAATTTGTGTCGTCCACGTGGAATATCCAATTTTAAAATAGACCTGGGGGTCCCCTCTAACTTTTTACAATTTTTGGAAAAATGTAAAATTTTCACTTTTTTCTCCGCAACTCCACCCTTGACAAATGAGCCTAACACGTGTCATAAGGTGGGTCCCGATGGAACCACAGCTAAATTCTGCTATTTGACCTCATTTTTAGAAAAGGAAAATTTTTCCAAGTTTTCCCCATAGCTTTTCCCTTGAGAAATGCCTTTGATGTGGGTCCCAGATGATCCACACTTCCTTTTATGCTTTTTAACTCTTTTCTCCTAAAAGGAATTTTTTCCAAATTTCCCCCGAGGGTTTGCACCTCCGACGTTGACTGGATCAAGCTTTGACCTTTCCTTTATCGGGCTTGCGAGCCATTTTGATGTTTTAATCTTTTGAATATCAGGGGGAAAAAATGTAAGTTACCCCCGATGGTCCGCCTCCCCGCCCTTTTGACTTGAAACAAACTTTGACTAATCATTTGTCAAGTTTGCAGGCCTTTTTTGATATCTTAACCCTTTTGAGAATAAGAGGAAAAAATTCTAAATTGCCCCCAATGGTCCGTTTCACAGCCCCCTTTGACTTGTCAAACTGCCACATGTCACAATGGCACAATTTCACAATGGTGCTCAAATTTAAGACCCTGAACGAGCGCGGGCTCACCATGTGTCCCTGTCCCATCAAACTGCATAAAATTTATCTAAGTCCAGGAAAAGTAGCGGAAACCTCCACATGTCCTCCCAGTGCTACTTGAAGGCCAAACCAAAAATTAAATCTTCAAATGAGCATCGTTCCCCCACTTAGAAAAATTTTAAGTTGAGGCTTTTCATAGAATTTTTGAAGTACTCAGCCGAGCCTCGTCCAACCAAAACAGGCCATGTTTCCTATTGATGCAAAGATGTAAATTTGACCAGGAGAAACACCCGTCAAATCGTAAAATGTAGAAAAACAACCATTTGAGCCCGGAGATGATTTTTTCTCCACGGATAAAGAATTCATGATTGTTACAAGGCTCAAATATGTTCCTTAGAGTTACAACCATTCATTTTTCTTCAATTATTCAAGGAAAAAATGACAAGGGAAGTAAATCCCAACTATGGAAAATGGAATGAATGGGAAAGCCCAAGATTTTCAATGAATAGAGAACAAGAGACCTAAATTACACACCTCTTCAAAGAGACAGACGAAAAAGGAAACAAATATGGATCCATACGTGATCTTCGACCCAGGAATGGATTGAAAATGGAAACCAAAGGAAGGAAGAAACCTCTCAGGCACAACACAAAGAGATAAAATGTGACAGAGGTTGTAAATCAATGGATTGCAAAGGAAAAATGGGGCGAGAAAATATTTAGCACCAACAAAACCTTTGCTTGTTACCAATTTTCCTCATAAAGTGACATTTAATAAATTCATACCCGAAAGCTATTAGGTGGACAAATTAGGAACTTATCATGTTTCTCGTACCCTATACTAATGACTGGGATGCCATGCCACAACTTTTTGACAGTCCTTCTAATCATTCTTATTCTGACATGTGAGAAATCCCTATTTTAATCATTTTCTGGTGTCCCTATACAGTTGGATTTAACAGGAAATCCTTTTCACCCTCAAGGAAAAACCTTTTTCATCTTTTGCACATGCAACCTTCATCATTTCACCCTTTTCCCACTCTTCCCTCTATAACTCTACTCTTGATCCAGATTCTCTAGTAATTCTCTTTTTTGCAACTGCTCGAGCCATTTTAACTTTAAAATATCAGTCCCTACAGTCTTCAAACTCATGAATTAAGCTCTGAATCCATTTAATTACACTTTGTAGGTAAAAATGACAAGGAATTACATCAAAAATGATGAAAAATAGTGTGTATTCGCATTTCCAGGAGTCTCGGAGCAAAAAAGGTAGAAAAATTAGATGTAATACATAACAACCGTTGAATCTTCCCCTTCTCAGCTTTAGATTAGAGTCATCCACATGTTTCCTTGGTGCAACTGCAAAGGTGAGGTACAAAGGCAAGTTTCCAAACAAGTGTGGGCCTTCCATGTGCCTTGGGCCCAAGAAAAACACCTTTTGGTATTTGAAAAGTCTCAGTATAAAAGGAGCCAGTGGAAACCTCCACGTGTCTTCTTGGCTCTCTTTTGATATGGTGGCCAAAAACAAAGACCCCAAATGAGCGCGGGCTCACCACGTGTCTCAGTCCAACAGAGTTGTTGCAAAAGTTTAAGGATCAGCAGAATGCACCATATGTCTAGGGTTTGAGACAGTTTTCCTTGGCCATTGAAAATTCCAACCAAGAGTAGAGTGAGCAGAAGCCTCCACGTGTCTCCATGGCATTCTTTTGATATGGTTCCAAAAGGTAGAGACCCCAAACAAGTGTAGGCTTACCACATGCCCTTTCGGTGCCAGGTGAAAACACTCCACGTGTCACAAGCCTTAGAAAATTTACTAAAAAATTTAAGTATAGAGAGGATCTGGCGGAAGCCTCCATGTGTCTCCCTAGCGCAATTTTGATATGGTTCCAAAAAGAAAAGACCCCAAACAAGTGCGGGCTTACCACATGTCTCCTTAGCACAACTACTAAGGTGGTACCCAGAGACATATCCTCAAATGAGTGATGGCCCTCCACGTGTCCATGGTCTAAGGAAGCTGCATTGGCCATATGAAAAAATGTTTAAGTTTGGGCAGGGCCAGCGGAAACCTCCACATGTCTCCTAAGCACAACTGCTTAAGGTAAGACCCAGAGGTGGATCCTCAAATGAGCACCAGCCTACCACGTGTCCAAGACTCAAGTTGAAGTGGACCTTAGAGTTTCAAAATGCCCTATCGAACTACGTCCAATCGGAAAGGACCACGAAGCAGAAAGTGCTGAGATATAAATTGATAAGGAAAACACACTCGTCAAACCGTAAAATGTAGGGAACTTCACCATTTACACTCGGAAACAAATTATTCTTTAAGGGTAAAGAATTTGGAAATGATAAAAGGCCCAAATGTTATCTAGTGAGCCATATCCAATCAGAAATGGCCATGTTTCCATAGATATTGGGACAAATATTGACAAGGAAAACAAAACGTGACTGTGGAACAATGGAAGGAAGGAAAAACCTGAAATTACACCCAAGTTATAAATTCTTTCACATGGGAAGAGGAACGGAAAACAAATTTTGAACTTAATATGATCCTCGACCAAAGGAAAGGACTGATCATGGCAACCAAATGAAGGACAGATCTTTCACGCATTAACACAGGGAGATAGAAAGTACAAAAGAGCTCATAAACTGAAGAATTTCAAGGAAAAATGGGGTGACATCAAATTAAGCACCAACATTAGATCTGACTCGGGGATGGGAAATCCCTCTAAGTGTAACAAGAACAAATAGCAAACCACGTGCTAAAAATAAACCATTGGGAAATGGATTCAAAGAATGAGCTTGCGAAACAAAACAATAATAACCAACTGCCCCAAGGACAAACCGAGAAACAAACCAAAACTAGTCACCAAGGACAAGGACGAACCAAAATAGAAAAACACGAAAGAAAAACAAAACCAAAAGACTATACACTATAAAATGGTGTATACCTTGATTCTGATAAATCAATCAAGGAAATGTTTCAAATTCCTACCATTAACAGGAAACTCAAGTGATTCCCCATCTAACTATTTTAAGAAGAAGGTATGTTCACCAATTCATGTGTCAATTGAATAAGGGCCCATCCACAATGCATCAAAATTTCCATGTTTTACCTTATCATCATGCATTCTATCCCACAATAGCACAAGATCTCCCACACTAAAAGCTCTTGGAGTCACTTTATTATCAAACAACTTCTCTCCAATTTCTCTCTGAATTTTACATGCCTCTGATGGAATGCCCTTCTTTCTTCATCTAACTCAACAATTTGATTTATGCAAGCATCATAGGGACTAACTTATTGATCTTCCAGTTGTTGAAGAAATTGAAATGAAGACAATTACATATGCAGGGGTAGTAGAGTTTGAGTTCCATACACCAACTCAAATGGGATTTTTCTAGTATCTCTTTTAACAGTGATTTGATCAGCCCAAACAACAAACTTCAACTGCTCACCCCACTCCCTTTTTCTTAACTCCAAAGTTCTTCTAATTATCTTCAACATATTTTTATTGCTGAACTCTACTTGTCCATTTCCTTGGGGATTATAATCGGAAGCATATGTCAAATTGATCCCATATTCATGGCATGTGGCCACCAAAGGTTTATCCTAGAAGCTCATGGCATTATCATCAACTATTTTGGCAAGTACCCCAAATCTGCAAATGATATAATTCAGGATAAAATCCATGATAATTTGGTGAGTTGTCATCTTGGTGGGGATTCCCTCCACTCACTTAGTGAAATAATCAGTGGCTACTATAATCCACTTATGGCCAGCACTTGAAGGATCTGAAATTTCACCAATGAATTCCATTCCCCATTGCCTAAATGGTGCTTTAATTGATACAGGATGAAAAGGAAGGGAGCCTAAAGCTTTAAGTCTTCCAGAAAAGCGTTGGCAACTTTCACATTTCCTCACCAATAGAGTTGTATCTTTGAAAAGATTTGGCCACCAATTACCAACCCTTAGGATTTTATGAGTTATGACTCTTCTAGAAAAATTCCCCCCCACAAAATCCTCCATGGAGATCAACAATTATTTTGGGGGCTTCATCTTCAGTAATGCATCTTAAGAGAACTCCCTCAGGGTTCTTCCATGCTAACCCAAAATCAGCAATGACATATTTTTTGGAGGCTAACTTAAGTGCTCTTTTCTAATTCTTGTTCAAATGTTTAGGGAACTGTAAATGTTTGAGATAAAAAATGATGTCCTTGTACCATTCATAATTTATCAGTTTTTCAAGGATATTCAACCTTTCTTCTTCAACTTCATTTACCTCAATTGTCTACAGATTTATCTCTTCCATAAGTTTTTCTAGGCTCAAACCTCTGACCAATTTTTTTGTTTGGATATCCATATCATACTCTTGCACTTTATTTACCTATCGACGTCTTTTATTTGAAACCTCCATTTCTGATAAGATATCTTTCACCATGGTGTGGGGAATATAAGCAATGAATTTGAAACTCAGAATATATGGCCTGAAGACCTTTGTT
Organism: Taxus chinensis; assembly: GCA_019776745.2. Lineage (NCBI taxonomy): Eukaryota > Viridiplantae > Streptophyta > Pinopsida > Cupressales > Taxaceae > Taxus > Taxus chinensis. The sequence continues at coordinate 790,871,908 of CM034150.1, forward strand.
TATTTTACTAAAACAAATGCCTGCTTCTCCATGATAGTATACTTTAGCATAGCTCCTTTTAATTCCTTACTAAAAAAGGTAATTGTTCTTTCAGCTCCGTCATCATCCTTATGCAACAACACAGATACAATAGTACTTTCTGAAGCAAAAGAAAACATTTGAAAAGCCTTCTTATAATCTGGAGCTGCTAAAATAGGGGCATTCTTTAATGCTTCTTTGATCCTAGAAAAATCTTGAATAGTTACTTCTTCCCATCTGATACTTTGGTCCTTTTTCACCATGCTAGTGATTGAGATTGTTATTTCAGCAAAGTTGGAGATAAATCTCCTAATAAAATTAATTTGCCCCAAAAAGGATTGAATTTCCTTCTCGGTTCTTGGAATAAGGACTTTGCTGATGGATTCTACCCTTTCAGAATAAAACATGACCCCTTCCTTTGACACAATGTGTCCAAGCAACTTTTCTTTTTGAACTCTAAAACGACACTTCTTGGGATTTAGTGAAATATCATACTCCGTGCATCTTAACAACATTTTTTCTAAGTGTTGCAGGTGGTCACTCATTTTCCTTGAGAAAATTGTCACATCATATTGATATAAAACAATGAAATCATTGATATAGCCAGAGAAAGCTACATCTATTTCTCTTTGGAAAGTGGCTCCAACATTCATTAGACCAAAAGGCATTCTGACATATACATATATTCCCTAAGGAGTGGTAAAGGTAGTCTTGATTCACTCTGATTCCTTCACAACTACCTGGTTATATCCAGAAAAACCATCCAAGGTAGATAAGAATTCTGAACCAATAACAAATTATAAAATATTTTCCATATTTGGCATAGGGTATTTATCCTTCATTTATGCTTTATTCACATTTCTAAAGTCCACACATAGACTTATATCTCTGTTCTTCTTCCTGACATGTACCAAGTTTGCAACCCAACATGAGTACCTTGTGGGTTGTATGATTCCTCCATCCCTCAATTTTTTCAATTCTTCTTATATCTTCAAGGAAAGGAGTGGCTTGGTCAGCCTCTGTTTCTGCCTAAACAACTTGGCAAAAGCTTCCAAGGGAATTTTGTGCTTGAAAAGATCCTCTCTGTATGATTTTAGTTCATAATAAGACCATGCTAAGTAGTCCTGGTATTTTCTTCAACAACTAGACATGCGACTACTTTTCTTCCTTGCTAAGATTACTACCTAACCATATCTTTCATGGTTTAACCTTTGTTCTTAGGTCGTGCTCTTGAACATACCTCAAAGCTGACATGTGTCTATTGAAAATACAATCAACATTATCAAATTTTGATTCAAGTGTTACCAAACCTCTAGGGAGAGTATTAGTCTTCAAGGTAATGATGTCTTTGCAAAATAACGTCTCCTTTCCTTCAGCCGTATATACCATTAGCTCCCAATCAATACGTTTATCAACAAATTCTCTTTGGTTCTAGCAAAAACCTTTGCACCTGGGCATCGTCTTCGAACACTTGCCAATGTTTAACATTATTAGGAACATATGGCTTGGTCAATACCTCAATATTATACTCACAATAGGGGGATACATCACAATTTTCAAATCCTGGACCCTAACACAACCAATTTGTCTGCTAGTGTATTGTAGTTTCTATCTATGATGTATTATGTTGAAGGAGTAAAACATCTCAATGAAATCCCAGACTATGCATGCTTATACTGCTTCATTCCTCTGATTTTTTGTTGCATATAAGTTTTCTAACCTGCTTGAAAATTATCTCTAAATCTCCTTTTACAATGATGTATCTAACACCATATTTCCAAGTAATTCTTAAACCCAATAACAATGCTTCATATTCTGCAATATTATTAGTGCACTCAAATTTGAGTTTAAAATAAAAAACAAACTCTTCAAGTGGCTTGGAGATATTAGAAAAATACCAAGCACCATTTCCAAATTTAGAGCAAGCCCCATCAAAAAACAAATTCCAAGGAGAACTTACTTGATTAAGAGACTTGCACTGCTCAATTTTGTGCTCATTTACTATTAGCAAATACAAAACCAAGTTATTAGCATCAATGTCAGTGTACAACACTTCATAGAAAGCATTATTGGGATCCTCAATGAGATGTATCATCTTCTTTTCACCATAAAACTTTACAAGGCTGCCCTCAATAGGTATAGTGGAACAAATACATATCCATTTGGAAACTCCCACCCATACTAGCAACCCATTTTCTTGATAAAAACATTCCCCATTTGGCAGGGACGTCAACAATAACAACATCTAGTTTTAAGTTCTTACCTGGGTATGCTGTAAGGTTGCACTATCAAACCCTTGACACATCCAACCACTCGAACCTCTCTAAAATCCATAGCAGTGCACTTCTAATAAGTTGATGTCACTTTGATATCTAATTCATTCATGACCTCAAGAGGCATAACATTGCATGATGCTCTAGAATCAAACATACAGTTATGTAACAACTTGTCCCCAATAATCAGATTAGTGAAAAATGGATCTACATTTTGTTTGGACTCAACCAAGGATGTTCCCAAATATACTTCAGGTGGCTCACCTAGTTCTTCCTAGTATTTGGGGTTTTTTATAACTCTGTAATGGTAGGAGGAGTCTCAACATTGTTTACATTTCTACCTTGGGTAACCTTTTCTTCTTTCAATCCCAAATATTGAAAGGCTCTTTTCTTGTGCTTCAGGAATCCTAAGAAACTAAAAAATTGGAACATAAATCTTGATCTAACTCAAGACTCGTGCAATGTCATAAGGAACGTATTTATGGTAAGGCAAGCATTTTAAGGAAGACTGAAAAACTCATCTGATGGCACATGATTTTTCATGGTCTGAGCATGGGCAGGGAGACTAGTTCTGATTGGGGATACAAGGATTTTTGATCCAGATGTATCTTTCTTAGGAGCTTTCTTTTGAGATATTGGTGAGAACTCGAGTTTTTGGTTTAGCTTGAGGCCCTGCCCCTTTGAAAACTTTACTCCTAGTGTTATACTCTTTTTCATGGCCAACTACAACATTCATTAACAACAGTCCTATCCTCCTCAGAAGGGATTCCTCCATCATACTTTTTAATCATTAATGCCCGTAAGTATTCAAAATCATTACTTGGACAATTCAAAAGCTTGTACCATATATATTTAAAAATTACGAGAGGGAGGAAGGGGTAATACCCAGTGGATACAATTCCCAGAAACCATCAGAGCATTTCTAGCACTGATTAATTCCAGTCAAAGTTACTCCCTTGCTACGAGCTTATAGAGCAATCCACCATGCATGCATCATCAACTGTCTCACCATCATCTTCCTCAACTTATTTTTCTTCATCACATGGGGCATGTGGCAGGAAACATATATCACACCACTTAATTTTATTGGCTTCTTCCACAACAACAACTCTGGCAGTCAAAGGATCAGGCACCAATTTGTTTTCTCGGGGTTGGGGCTATCTATTTCTTGATCCCATGAGTCCTTTTTCTCCGTCATCAGATCTCTGATCACCCCTAGGATAATTTAAAAATATTTTTTGACCTTGTGATCTTTATGATGACCTTCAGTAACTTTGTCCAATCCCATTCTCTTCTCTGGCCAGTTTGTAGGATATTTCCTTAACAACTTCGGCCAAAGTTTTCTACAACCTCCTCTAGATCCACAACTTTACTTGACCAAGGCTTCTCTAGATTGATCAGCTTGATTGCCTTTTCTCTTAGGAGGTTTACATAATTTCCTTGATGTTATTTTTCAATCTGCAAAAGCCATGATGAAGGCTTGCCTCAATGTTTTTGGGTTCTTATCCCTCAACTAATAGGCAACCTTCTTATCAAAAGCATTAGAGTACTTTATCAAATAGGAAAAATCACTTGGCCTCAGGATCACAGGTAGCCTATTCAGGGTCTTATTGAACCTTGTATTGAAGTCATGAATAAAATCATTAGGATTGTTTTTTATATTTTCAAATTCTGATAAAAGAAACCTAGGGTCTGTCTTTATCTCCATACTGTAATCTAATAATCATTCTTCATTTCTATCCATGAATCAATGGAGTTGTCTGGAAAATGATTTATACCAGTCCCATGCATCCTCCTCTAGAGTATGAATAAATTTTTTTATATACACATCCTCAAAATTTGATCTCAAAGTCTTCCATCATATTGACAAAAAGCTTTTAAGTTCCGATCACCTTAGTAATGGCATTATTTCCTTGAAATTTAGGCATTCTATTTCTAACATCTTAGGGCACAACATTTGGATACCCAACCATACCTCTGAAATCTATAGGACCAAAAGTGTTTCCCAAAAACATGGAGGTCTGGGTGGGGGGCTGAGGCTAGATTGTTTTGGGGAGGTGATTTTACAGGAGAGACATAGAATAATGGGGAGTGAGGGGTCTATAAGGCACAGGAATGTAATTCTCAGAATGAATGTTTTCTAAGAACTCTATTTCTTAGAAGATCGTATCAGCTTTGGAGAACACATGGATAGAACGAGATGCAAATTTTTCTAATACAAAAGAAGGCCCCCTCTCTAGATGGATAATTCATATTTAAAAAAAGACTACTTGGTTCAGAAGAATTTGAGGAAGTATTGCAATCTTCAATGACAGGCTGATTAGTTTCCACAATTGATAACTCTTTTTCTTGATTCCTGAATCGCCAACAACTTTCAAGATTCTTCTTCCTTCAGAATTTGTCTTTCCCAACTTTGGAAACAACCTTCTAGTAGGGTCTTTAACGCAAGATATATATATTCTTCCTTCCAGATTTGTAGAGATTAGTGATAAATTTTAAATTGATAGAGGTTAAGACACTGGCATTTATCAAAAGTTAATTCAAAAACGGAGTCTGCCACTAAGGATTTTCACCTTAGTTGTGCAAAATGCACTAAAATTGGTCTGTCAAATGTATATCAACACTAAATTCACACAAAGCTCGATGAGATATGACCTTCCTTTACCCGTATTTAACATTGTTGATGTAAAGTTAGTGCAAAAAACCAACAGGAACTGGAAATATTGCACGCAGAAATTGTAACTTTGCTCAATTCTTACAAATCGGGACATGGGATGATGTTTCAACAACGTATTTGCACTCTAAAATTTTGTAAGAAGTATTACCAAGGATCTGTATGTGTACAACTTTTTTCAAATATTCCCTGGACAATGACGCCAATCATGTGTTGTTGGCCTGCATAAATAAATCCTTGAAGCTCAAATAATCCCCAACAACGGTGCCAATCGGGTGTTGGTATCGAAATTGATTCTCCCCTGGAAACTGAGCAACATCACTGATTTTAGGAGGACACTGAGAGACATAATAGATCATATTGTGAGTCTTTTTGTAGCTGGGGAGGGGATTCATCTGACTCTTTGTCACTCAAACATCAGAGAAATGGATAGCACCTTCACTGAGGATTTGATCTATCCTCAGTACTTTAGGTCATGCCTATCGACCAGGGTGAGAGGACCCATTTTGTAACCTCTGTCAGTGAAGGAGAATGAAGATATCCTTCTTTGCACAAATTCGAAAGGAGAACCCTGAGAAAAATATGATCAATGCACCACAATTTAACTCTCACGAAGTTGTCACTTCTAAAGAATGTTGATATTTTCTAAACAGGGCTAAGGTTACTAGAGACATTATGGAATCTTGATTGCTTCTACAAATTTTGGCAGTAAAATTTATACATTTGTGGATACACAGTGCAGTCAGGGGTAGTTTTAGGTAGGATTCATTGTTTTGAATTAATTTTGGTGGGAGATTAAACAGGATAAAGTTGATTATACCATATATTTGAGAACCTTCACAACATTTGGAAATCTAAATGACAGAAGGCTTTAGAACATAGCTAAAATATTCCTTCAACCAGAAGGTGTGCATCAATGGAGGCCCATATTTGTCACAGTTTCAAACAATATTCAAGGAATTCAAACTTTAAGGCTTGAGATAAAGACTCAATTAAACATTAAGAGACTCCTGGTTCCTCACGCCTAAGAAACACTCAAAGGCTTATAGTCAATATTTATCAACAAGTGACGGTAAAGTGATTTGAAATTGTTTATCTCATTACAAGATGAAGGCTCTTCTCATAATGAAATTGCAAATGCCACTAAATTATCATAGTGACGAGATCTTGTATGATTCGGAGGGACTTTAACACAAGATTGCAAAAGGAAAAAGAAAAACTACTTGTAGACATTATGAAAATAAAACAAACACAAATTTTCCCAATATTGACACAAATTAATTCGAAGTTGATTAGATTCATCAACAGGGGAAAGTTTCTTTGAACAGTCTTAGAGATTTTCAATGGCTATACACTCGCAACCAACTTGACGTTATTGAAATCTAAAACACAGGAAATTAATAGGTTTCTCATATTGGTCTCTCAGGAAGATGGGATTTCTCAAATTTTCTCATAAAAATTCAACCCCCAACCCTTTTCAAGAGTATTCTCATTGCTTTTATACATATCAATATCTCTTTCATCCCAAATTTTCCCCCCAAAAAGAAAAATATTCAAGGAACCTTTGCTTGTTACCATTTTTTCTCAAAAAGTGATGTTTAACAAATTCATACCTGAAAGCTTCCAAGTGGATGAATTAGGAACTGATCATGTTTCTTAGACCCTTGACTAATGACTGGGATATCATGCCACAACTTTTTGACATTCCTTCTAATCATTCTTATTTTATCATGTGAGAAATCCTTTTTTTAATCATTTTTTTGTGGCCCTGTACAGTTGGATTTGATAGGAAATCCTTTTCACCCTCGAGGCAACACCTTTTTCATATTTTGCACATGAAACCTTCATCATTACATCCTTTTCCCACTCTTCCCTCTCCAACTCTACTCTTCATCTAGGTTCTCTTATAATTCACATTTTTGCAAGTGCCAGAGTCATTTTAAATTTAAAATATCAGTCTCTACAATGCTTGGACTCATGAATTAAGCTCTGAATCCATTCAATTACACTTTACAGGTAAAAACGAAAAGGAATTACATCAAAAATGATTAAAAATAGTGCGTATTTGCATTTCTAGGAGTCTCGGAGCAAAAATGGCAGAAAAATTAGATGTAATACACAACAACCATTGATTCTCCTCCCCATATTTAGATTAGAGTCATCCATGTGTTTCCTTGGCATAACTGAAAAGGTTAAGTAGAGAGGCAAGTTTCCAAACAAGCGTGGGCCTTCCACGTGCCCTGGGCCCAAGAAAAATGCCTTTTGGTCTTTGAAAAGTCTTAGTATAAAAGGAGGCAGCGGAAACCTCCACGTGTCTTCATGGCACTCTTTTGATATGGTGCCCAAAAATAGAGACCCCAAATGAGCACGAGCTCACCACATTTCTCAGTTCAGAGGACTTGTTGTAAAAGTTTAAGGACGAGCGGAAAGCGCCATGTGTCTAGGGTCCAAGATAGTTTTCCTTAGCCATTGAAAAATTTAAGGACAGAGTGAGAAGAATCCTCCATGTGTCTCCATGGCGCTCTTTTGATATGGTGCCCAAAAGTAGAGACCCTAAACAAGCGTGGGCTTACCACATGTCTTTTCAGTGCTCTTTCAAAATAAAACTCAGGGACAGGTTCCCAAACAGGTGTGGACCCTCCACGTGTCTCCTTAGCACAAATTTGAGATGGTGCCCAAAAGCGAAGACCCCAAACAAGCGTAGGCTTACCATGTGTCTCCTTGGTGCAACTGTTAAGGTGGGACCTAGAGGCAGACCCTCCAATGAGCATCGGCCCTCCACGCATCCATGGTTCGACAAAGCTGCATTGGTAGTATGAAAAAATGTTTAAGTCTGGGCAAGGCCAGCAGAAACCTCCACGTGTCTTCTTAGTGTAACTGCTTAAGGTAGGACCCAAAGGCGGATCCTCAAATGAGCATCATCCTGCCACATGTCCAAGACTTGACTTGAAGCACCTCTTAGAGGTTTCAAAATTCCCCTCCAAATAGTATCTAATGGGAAAGGACCACATAGCTGAAGTTGCTAAGATATAAATTGTTGGGGAAAACACACCCGTCAAACCCGTAAAATGCAAGGAACTTCACCATTTACACCCAGAAATAAATTTTTCTTTAAGGGAAATTTTTTTTGAAATGATATAAGGCCCAAATGTGATCCATCGAGCTGCATCCAATCAGAAAGGACCATGTTTCCACAAATATTGGGACAAATATTGACAGGGAAAACAAAATGTGACTACGGAAAAATGGGAGGAAGGAAAAACCCGAAATTATTTCCAAGTTACAAATTCTTTCACATGAAGAGGAACGGAAAACAAATTTTAAACTTAATATGATCCTTGACCAAACCAAAGGATTGATCATGGTAACCAAATGAAGGATAGATCTTTCACACATCAACACGGGGAGATAGAAAATACGACAGAGCCCACAAATTGAAGAATTTCAAGGATAAATGGGGTGAGATCAAATTGAGCACCAACAGAAACTTTTCAATTTGTTTAAGGTGTGTTGGTATCAAAATTTGTTCTCCTTTTCAAGCCAAGCAGCAACACAAATTAAACATGGAGCTTAGAGGCAGCTAGATCATAAATATATGTTGTTTTGTAGCCAGGGAGGAATCTAACTGTCCCATTGTCACTTGGATTTCTGGAGCGATGGATAGCACCTTAAAAGGATATGATCTTATCCTAACTATTTTAGGTTGTGCCTTTCAACCAAGGTAAGAGAACCTATTTTGTAACCTCTGGTATTTGAAAGGGGATATAGGTACCTTTATTTTGCATAAATTTTATAAAGAAGACCTTGGGAAAATATGATCAACATACCAAATCTGAATCTCACGAGTTGTCACTTCCAGATTATGGAGATATTTTCAGCACAAGGTTAAGGTTACTAAAGACAATTGGGATCCTAATCTATTCTGCATACTTTAGCAGATAAATTTTGGTCTTGTGTGGGTATAGAGAGAAAAAACAGGGGTAGTACATGTAGGATTATTTGTTTTAAATGATTTTTTTTAGTGGGAAGTGGGGCAGAATGAAGCTAACTCACCAGATCCTTGAGGAATCTTAGAAAATGAAAGGTTAGACCAACAGAATGTTGCAGAATAGCTAGAGTTTTTCTTTAACACAGAATATATGCTTTAATGGAGGCCCATATTATCACTTTTACAGAAAACCTACGGGATTATAACAAGATGTATTGAGTCAGAGAAACCAACAAAGCATCAAGATCTAAGTCAAATCACACCTGAGTTACACCCAAAGGCTTACAGACAATCTCTGTCAGACGAATGAAAGAAAAGTGATTTTAAATTGTTTATTCCAATCCCACATGAAAGCTCTTCTGAGGAATGAAATTACAGATGCCACTAAACTATCACAAGGATTGAGGCATGTGTGATTGAATCAAATTTCAATACAATATTGTAATAGAAACAAGAAAAACTACTTGCACACATTCAGAAGTAAAACAAACACATTTTTCTCAAGACAACACAGAATAACTCAAATTTTATTAAATCTATCAACAAGGGAAAGTTTCTAGAACAATCTCAGATCTTGTCAATGGTTGTAAACTTGCAACCACCTTGACATGATAAAAATTAGTACAAAAGAGATAACTAGGTTTCTTGATCCGATTCTCGAAAGACAGGCTTTTTCAAATTTTCCTCTTGGGAATTTTCTTCAACCTCTAACACTCCCAACAATTTTCACGAAAAATTCATGCCATTTATAACATTTACAACAAGCCCCTTTTCCACCTAAAATCTAGAAATTGAGTGCATCATTGCTTGCCATGATCACAATCACGATTTGTGGGATCCGATCTATAAAAAGTCATCAGATACTCAAGGGGGGAGATCTCATCGAATATCTCCCACATTCAACTCCTTCCTCTGGTAGATTACTCCTTCAATTTACCAACCACTTCCACCCCTAATCTATCAAATCCGGCTCCTTGCATGATCAGTCCCAACAGTCAGGCCATTTTAATGGTGAAAGACATCTCCAGATCTCTCCCACCAAAATCTAGATATCAAAATTAACTCCCCTCTCTATTTGGCATGTAGAAAATAACAAGCAATCGTGAATACTAGTACTTCGAGGAGATTTACATAAAAAATGGGGGGAAAATCAGATTTAGACACTCAACAGTCGTTAATCTTCGATTTGAATGTGGGTCGTCCACGTGGAAGTTTCAAAAATAGGCTCGGGGGCATCTTTTTGACTTTTTCTAACCCTTTAAAAAAATGTAAAAAATTTACATTCTGCTCCGCACCTCTGTTTCTTAAAAATGGGCCTGACACGTGTCCTAAGGTTTGTCCCAATGAAACTATGCTCCCTTTTTTTCTTTTTAACTCTTTTCTCTCAAAAGGAAAATTTTCCAACTTTCCTCTACGGGTCTGCACCTCTGGCTTTGATTGGGGTAAGCTTTGAATTTTCTCCATCGGGTTGTGATTATTTTTTTATGATTTTAGTCATTTTCATGCAAGAGGTGAAATTTCTAAGTTGCCCCCAATGGTCCGCCTTCCTGCCCTTTGACCAGAAACAAATTTTGACTTTTTCTTTTATCGGGCTTACAAGCCTTTTTTTATATTTTAACCCTTTTGAGACAAAGAGGAAAAAAAATTAAGTTGCCTCCGATGGTTTGCTTCCCCCTTCCTTTTGACTTGTCAAACTACCACATGTCACAATGGTGCATCTTGAGATAGTCCCCAAAAATTGAGACCTTAAATGAGCGCAGGATCCCCACATGCCTTGGCCCGGAAAAATTTATTTGAAGGCTTGAAGCTCACCAGAAGGCACCAAGTTTCATGCTCTAAGGCAGTCTCCTTTGGCCGTTGAAAATTCCAACTAAAATGTAAAGTAAGGCAAAGTCCTCCACATGTCCTCCCGGCGCTATTTTAAAATGATGCCCAAGTTTAAGACCCTGAATGAGCATGGGCTCACCACGTGTCCCTATCCTACCAAACTGTATCCAGCTGCATAAAAATTTGTCTAAGTATGGGGAAAACAACGGAAACCTCCACGTGTCCTCTCAGCGCTACTCCAAGGCAAAACCCACAAGTAGATATTCAAATGAGCGTTGTTCCTCCACGTGTCCCAGAATTCCCAAAAAAAATTTGAAAAATACTAAGTATGAGAAGACCCAGCAAAATTCTCCACGTGTCTCTATCCTGCCAAATCTCCATGTGTCCTCCCGACGCAATTCCAGAGGCAAACTAGAAAGTAAATTTTCAAATGAGCGTCGTTCACGCACATGGATAGATTTTTGAGTTGAGGCTTTTCATAGAATTTTTGAAGTATTTAGCTGAGCTACATCCAACCAAAAGGTGCTACGTCCCTTGTAGATGCAAGGATGCAAATTTGACTGGGAGAAACACCCGTCAAACTGTAAAATATAGAAAAATTACCATTTGAGCTTGGAAATGAAATTTTCTTCAAGGACAGAAAGTTTAGAAATGTTACAAGGCTCAAATATGCTCCTCAGGGACACATCAATTCATTCTTCTTTGAGTATCTAGGGAAAAAACTTCAAGGCCAACAAATCCTAACTATGGGGAATAGAGAGAACGTGAAAACATGAGTTTTGAAGGAACAGAGCACAGGAGACTCAAAATACAAACCTTTCTAGAGGAACAAAGAAACGAGGAGACAAATATGGAGCCATACATGATCTTCAACCTAGGAGTTGACTAAAAATTACAACAAAGACTGACCAAGCACAACACGGGGAAGGAGAAAATGACAGAGGCCGTAATTCAATAAATTTTCAAAGGCACAAATGGGGCAAGACTATTTTGAGCATCAACATTGGCTCCGGCTTGGGGATGGGCACTCCCTGCGAATGCCATAAGAAAAAAGGTAGACCAAGTGCCAAAAATATCCATTGGGTGATAGAGTCAGCTTGCATAGTAGAGAAACAAAGTCATCTCCAAAAATGAATAGAGAAACCTAGCAAAAACAGGTCACCAAGGACTAGAACGAGAAAAAACACAAAAACAAGAAACAAACAACCGACTATACACTATACAAAGGTGTTTACCTTAATTATGGGGAATCAATCCAAGAAATGCTTCAGATGTCTGCCATTAACAAGCATTTCAAGTAATTCACCATCCAAGTCCTTCAAGAAGAAGGTATGTTCACCAATCCTGATATCAATGGAGTAAGGGCCCATCCATAACAAATCAAACTTGTCATGTTTGTCCTTATCTTCATGCCTACTATCCCATAGTAGCACAAGATATTCAAATATTGAAAGCTCTGGGAGTGACCTTCTTGTCAAACAATATCTTCAGCTTTTCTCTGAACTTTATATGCCTCTGGTGGGATGCCCTTCTCTCTTCATCAAGTTCAATAATCTGGTTAATGTGAGCATCATAAGGACTTACCTCTTGATCTTCCAGTTGTTGAATGAACTAATATGAGGATAGTTACATATGTAGGGGTAGTAGAGCCTAAGTCCCATATACCAACTCAAATGGACTCTTTCGAGTGACCCTCTTGACAATGACCCTATCTTCCAAAACAACAAACTTCAACTGTTCACCCCCATTTTCTCTTGTTCAGCTCCAAGGTTCTTCTAATACTCTTCAACATTTTTTTGTTACTGGAATCAACTTGTCCATTTCTTGGGGATTGTAATTAGAGGCATATGTGAAATTGATCCCATATTCTTTGCACATTGCCACTAGAGGTTTAGCTCGAAAGCTCATGGCATTATCAACTATGATTTTGACTAATACTCTAAACCTGCAAATGATATGGTTTAACACAAAGTCCATGACAATTTGGTGTGTGGCCTTCTTAGTGGGGATTTCTTCCACCCATTTGGTAAAGTAATCAGTGGCTACAAGAATTCACTTATGGCCAGCACTTGAAGGGTTTGAAATCTCACCAATGAAATCCATTCCCCTTTGCTTTAATGGGGCTTCAATTGATACAGGTGTTGGTGCAAAATTCACAACACCCCCAAAATGACATATGGATCTACTTTTCTAAGGCAATGCAATTTGGTGTGAATGCACAACATTGAGATTTCCCAAAGTGTGGGACCTATGAAAATGGGGAAAGCTCTTCAAATAAGGTTGGTTTCTCTTCCTAAACTACCTGCCACAAGCTATTTTAGTGTAGGCAAGCTAATCTAATCATAATCTAACTATGCCAAAGGGATAGAGAAAGAGAAAAAGGAGAAAAAACAGAGTCTACACTAAAATGGTGATACACCAGAGAAGGAAAATGTTGAACATCTATCAAAACTACCATGGGACAAGAAGAGGTGAGCAATGGGAAGGATGGGAAAATGCATCACAGGCCCAAGGATAGATTTCACACACTAAATGTCCCAAAACTCCTTGAACACAGCTCTAAAACCTGAAATGAACATTCAAACATGCACAAATACCTACAATGAAGAGAGGCAAGAAGAAAACAAGAAAAAGCAAACAAGTATGGATAGATGCATCACAAAACACGTTTTTGTTGCTCTAGAAGTTTGCACAAAACATTATTTCACTGGTAAGAGGCAAAAAACACCATTTGAGTTAAGTATTGAAAGATGGCAATTTAGATATAGTTTGTGCTAATGAACTTAACCTAACTTCAACACTTAAGAAAGAACCTTTGAAACTCATTAAAATCCAATTTGAAACTATACAACCGTTTTGTTGTCTAAGGTCAGAAAAATTTAAGTAAAATAATCTAATTGTTAAAAGGATTAAATTTTGCCTCGGAAATATGTTCCCAGTTTTATCCGCTTCTCCGCCAACTCGTGCCTAATCACGAGTTGACACGTGGCATGCATGATTGCCACATGGCATGGAAGGGTTTCCTGTGTTGATTCACATTAGGAGAAAAGTGCCATCGCGTAGAATACGCGCGTCAAGGAGATGTGTTGACATGCAACAATGGGGGTTGTTAATGTGTGTCATGGAGAAGTCGTTGACACGTGAAAATAGTGGTTGTTGATGCATGTCAAGGAGAAGTTGTTAACACGCAATAATGGTGGTTGTTGAAGCTGTTGACGTGTCATTGTTACATTTCAAGGGGATGTATTGATGTGAAACAAGAAGGTCATCGATGCACGTCAAGTCAAGAGTTAACGCACGACAACTGGGGTTATTGACATGTGTCAAGGGAGGCATTGACGTGCGACAACCAAGGGTTTTTAAAGTGCATCAGTGGGAGGTGTTGAAGCACAACAACCAAGGGTTGTTGATGTGCTTCAATAGGAGGTGTTAACACGCGATAACCAGAAGTTGTTGACGAATGTCAAGAGAAAATGTTGAAAAATCCTCCTCATGAAAATGTCAGGCTAAAATGGAGATTGGTAACTGAACCCTAGACTTGTTTGTGAGACCTAATGCCTTGCAACCCCTTTGTTGTTACCTTTTAAACAGAAAATAAAAATTCTTCCATAATTTTCCTAGCTAATCCTAGTTTAGTTCATAGGTCTCAAGTGGTGGTTCGAAGCAGGCACCACAGACTGAACTGACTTACTAGCCACTTAAGCAGTTGTGGGATGATACCTGCAGAAAGCTTAATGAATTCAAAACATAAAATGAGGAACTAAGAAGTAATATGGAAGAGGAGAAGAAGGAAAGGAAAGAGTGGGAATAAAAATTTTACACAATGGAAGAAGAGAAATTTAAATATCTAGTAATGATACAAATGGTCTGTATAATGAGTGAAAGATTACTCACATGTAGGAGACCTTCTCCTACATACAGTTTCTTTCTGGAAGAACAATTTATTCGCTGACAACTATCAAGGATTACATGTGGCCTTCCACATGAAATAAAAGATGAATCAAAATTCATGAAAACATATTCCTCAGCTAGTACAGAGCAGAATAATCTTCTCTGTGAATTTTATCTTTGCAAAGTTATGCTAGAGAGAACACATGGTTCATGATTAATTTGTATGTAGGGGAAATCCAACTGAATGCATTTATTTCTGTCCAAAATCAGGTAGCTTGGAAAAATAGGGATACTGAACATTTACTAAAGGCTAGTTCATCACGCCTCTATATGAGAGATCATTATGGGAAGCCATCTGCCTTTGTCATACATTTCATAACTCATGCCTTTGACAACAAATTTAAGGAACATTATATTTCCATCATGTAAAAGAGCATTGATGCCTCCACCTCTTATGAGGAGAAAAACTTTGAAGATATTTATGATGGATGATTGAAGAGATGGGAGTTTCTCACAATTTTATTAAGAAGAAGATAAGTGATATCTGCCATGAACTTGATATGGAGTCTGTAAATAGCTAGATCTTTGTGTACACTAATCCCCCAGGTCAATGAAAAATGCAGGGGCATGTGGATGGGAATGAGAACAAGGCCTCATCTCCTTCTCACTCCCATGTCTCCATGGCAGAAAAGTGAATCTCAAGATCCCACTGAAGTTGAGAATTGGTAGAGAAAGATAGATGAAGCTTTAGGATACAACACTTCTGAGCTGAATCACTGGGACATTCAGTTCCAGCCATTTGATCTCAACAGTCAATTAGAATGCATAATTCATAATCCTACTTTTGAAGAGTAGAGTTTTTAAGAGGAATTACAAACAAGTAAGTGTGGGAGAGATGATAAGGCTAAAATATGCTTCATCAATGTACAATGAATGCTCTCATTTTACATCCTTTTTAGCCAAGTTTGTCTGCATTGTTTAAATTTTGTTTGATCTAGATATAAGTTAGGATGTAATTGTCCATCTTTTGTTTGATTTAGTTCTAACATCTAAAAAATCTGTAACTTACTAACAAAGTGTGTGGAAATTATGTTTTTGTGAATAAAATAGGTCACATTCGGTCAGATAATCAAAGTATGAAACAACCAACACCTTTTTTGGAACATTGGCTTCAATACAACTTAGGTCTGGAACCCCCAGGCTTAGTTCCAGAACTCCATCACACAGCTAAGGAACTCTATTGCTTAGTTTCAGAACCTTCAGAATTAGTTCATGGAACTCCAACACTTAGTTCCGAAACTCCTGTGCTTAGCTCCGAAACTTTCGCAGTTAGTTCCGGAATAGTTCCCTTTGGTTACAAAACTCCTACAATGTTCTGAAATCAATGATAATCTATTTATTTTGACAAAATATGGTGATAGAGCAATTAATGGGCCTTCCAATCAAGATCAGATCAACATATTGTTGATTCTTCATACTCCAGATATACTTATGATAGGATCAGAGAACTGTATGCTGAGTAAGGTTTCTAAATTCCACATCTATTTTGAGCACTATTTTGTTTCACTAGAACCTATAGATGGATGGAAAACTATTGAGAAATTATGGTTATAGATAAATTTTTATATGATGAACTATATATAAAAGATCTGTAGATAGATTAAAAAGATAAAGATGATATATATGATATAGATATACACTGAAGTTTTGTGAGACAGAACATTTCAGTAATAAGATAGCCATTTCGTTATGAGAGAATCATACTTTGTAAACTCATGATTCAAGGTGGAGCAAGGGCCCACTCCTCCAAGAAGCATGGTTCTTTTTTTTATTGGTATTCATATTTCTAAGCAATTCATGTAAATATGTTAAGTATTAATTCTGTAAATGTTTTTGATTCTTTAGTTGAATTCTGTTATGTACTTTTCCTTGTAGGTGTTATAGATTAGACTCTTATTTCCTTGCAATAATTTTCACAGCATTCTGGAAAACGTGTGTTTATTCCCAAACAAGTGTGTTTAATTTTGTAACGTGTGTTTATTTCCAAGCAAGTGTGTTTACTTCTGCAATGTGTGTTTATTTCCAAGCAAGTGTGTTTACTTCTGTAACATGTGTTTATTTTCATAAATTTTATTTCATTATGCAACGTGTGTTTATTTTCAGCAATTTGTTCCATTCTACAAAGAGTGTTTATTTTTAACAAGTTTATTATAGTTTTTCTTTAATAAGGATTTGGCCAGGAAATCCTAAAGACACTGCAAAAAAACCCCAAGGAAATAAAAATAACAAATACCTACAATCAATTACTAGATCACTAAGACTCTTCTTGTTGCGTATATATTCAGACACACCCCTGGTTTGAATATGACATCAACTAAGAGTTGATTAAATGAAGGAAATAATGACACCCATCAAGGCCATCGATCGTAATTGACCTAGCTGCAAATGATCAAAATTTAACTCGAAGGCTTAGTAATCCACATCTAAAACTGACCTTCAATGGATGAACGCACAACAAGAAAATTCTTATATGTTCTTCTATATATGGGGAATTCACCAGAGTTGACGGAACTGAGAACTGGAAAACGGTATACAAATGACGATGAGTTTTCTGGAGCCACCGGTCGTAATTGGTCCGGTTTGACCTAGTCAAACTGTGACGAAGGCCTACAAAATGCCTTTGCCAAACTATAAAGAAGATTTTTTTCCCCCAAACTGAATGTTCTTGGGAATTTTCTAGTAAAAAAACTATAGGTTCGTGAATGTGGATAAGCATTTGATTGTTCAAGGTTCAAATGACAAGCCGATACAAAACCCAAATTTTCAATTATAACAACTTCCTAAAATTGCAACATGAGGTAACAGGGCTCCTAGAGGAGCATCAAAAAGAGCACAAATGATCAATCGAGGTTAATCTCAGTGTTGAAGTGACTCCTCACATAACAAGTAACATAAAAAACTTAACATATATTTTTGGGATTTACGAAGATTGTTTTGTGAGTCTCCAAAAAACGTGATTTACTGGTTTTAACAAGGGAACAATCAACATATTTAGAGGGAATTCAACCTTAACCGGTCAATTAAAGGGTACTGTAGCAATCTAGTTTGGTTGAGACATTTTCTAGATCATCACAAAGTGAGGGTTTAAGTTCATTGTCTACCAAGGAATATTGAATTCTATAAGTTACAATATAACATTTTATTGTTTTAAAAAAAGTTTATTTAATAAATTAAAATGTACGAAGAATCCTACGAGTTTAAAATTTTATTCCGTTAAAAAAGAAAAACTAAAGAACAAAAATTATGAGAGATGAGCCATGCCTGGGAGATATTTGTGTCCGCAGTGTATGAGGTAATCCACATGGTTTTACTTGCACTCGGATATGATTCATCCCTCTATCAGGAATTCCATACAAAAAATCACGTGCATCAATAAATCCACCATTTTTAATTTACTTGAAAGCTTCTATGCTATTTCAATAAAATGATTCGAGCATTCCCCTACAATGATTGAAGCTCATGACACCAAGTTGGGTCGAGGTGCTCCCCTCTTAACAATATCCATTCCACAACCCATTTCGAAGCACCCACATTTCTTTCAGGTATTTTATCAAATATTTCATGGGATTGTCAATGATTCCACGTTATATTCAAACAAGAGGACGCTAGAACAATTTATGTATTTTTTTTTGGAAAAGTTCTTTGAGGCATTTAAACTAACCAATCATGCGCCACGTCCCTTCTCTCATACTCTACTTTGAAGGGAGTATATACCCTATTTTACAATCCCCTTACCTATGCAGCTGGGAGTTTTTTTTTTACTAAAGAAATAGGGAACACCCATACAATGCCCGAATATTATCCAAAACAATCACATAAACAACTAGTGAAATTTCAAGTTCCTATTTGCTCTCAGGCTAGGAGGATGCTGAGAATGGAAAATAGATGGCTTCATGCCTCTTACTATAGGAAGAGAAAGCAACCTGAAAAGAACACCCATTAGCTCTGTGACACCCAGTGCAAAGAGTGTTCTAGTAGTGCATATGCCTATTGCCATATTATGTGGAATGGTGAGATGCTTCCCCTCACTTATGGAAACTACAACAATGTATTTCATGGATGAATAGGCATTGAAATTCCCCATAGTAGTCGTGTTAGTATATTATAGATTCCTGTGAAGATTAGAGTGGTTCCCAGATTATCAAGTCATGCAACTCACCACTTTACGCACCAAGTATCCATTTTTTACATTTCCTACATTTTTGTTGATGAAGAAATCTCTTGACTAGTTAGTATATTATAGATTCCTGTGAAGATTAGAGTGGTTCCCAGATTAAGGTCATTGATAAGATTAAGTGCAATGACTATTGGAACAAATGTACCCAAGTCCCAAAGTCACCCAATCACCTCTGACCATCCTCTTTTGAATATCAAATTCTGTTGCAACCTTGTACGAAGAGATATACGCATAAAAGAAGATCACAATCTTCTTCTACAGGTAGTAGTCTGGCTTTGATTTCTTAAAAGGCTCCATGGAATTTCCAACAAACCCATTCTATATCTATTCTACCATCATTGCAGTCAATGAGGCCACATTTTAGGAATTATTCGAATATTTCACATGCTAATCATATGCTTCCACACTTGCATACATATCCGCCGAAGTGATTGCAACTACAAAATATGACAAAAAAACCCCCATTTTGGCGCAGGTAGTGAGGAAGATGGAAAGAAAAATCAGATTTCCATTATGCTTTGATGGATATCCATACTCTGTCGTAAACTGCAACATCTGAAAAAAATTCTTACCTTCTCCCACATGTTAAAACCCTGCACATCGTCATCTCCCATGAAAATTCACTCCACACCGCATACTCCACCCACACGCTACCTCCCATGTCACTTCATAAAGTATTTTTTTTAAATATTTTATTTTGGTCTTATATTACGGTGGCACTATAGGGATGATTAGAAAATGGGCTGGGGGTTGGAGGATCCACCAATTATTTGACTGCCATGGTCTCCAAACAAATAAAGGATAGCAAAAGAAACGTAGACAAACTTTTAAAACCCTCACAGAAGGCTTTGGTGCTGAAGATAGAGGAGGACCTGCTATAAAAGGTTCTCAAGGAGGAGGAGAATCTCTTTCATCTTGGCCTCATTTGCAGATTCCATAAGTTTTTTTCCTAAGTTATATCAACTCCACAATTGGATTTCTCTCAAATGGAAGGAAAATATTAAGGGTAAGATTGAGCTTTACCCTTGTGCTAAATATTATTTCATTTATATATTTGAAACCCTTGAGGAAAGGGATTGAATTTTTGACAAACATTTGGTTTGGGGTGAACATGGACTCATGTTCAAGCCATGATATCCATCTTTTGATAATCTAAAATACTCCTTTGATACATACCCTGTTTAGGTTCAGCTGTGAGGAATCCCATTACAGCTCTAGAACAAATCATGCCTCATTGTTATAAGTGATACCCTAGGATCCTCTATGAAAGTTGATGATAAAACCTTTAGTAAGAATCATACAACTTTTTCTAGAATCTTGGTAGATCTTGACACCTCTCACCGCTTCTAGAAGAAATTAATCTACAAATCGGTGATAGACATTGGGTGCAAATGTTAGACTATGAGGATTTAGCCTTCAGATGCCAGATATGCTTTAAAATAGGCCATATTTTGGATCACTGCGAGTATTCAAGATGCAAGGAAAAACCATCATGGTGGAAGGAATATCTTCCAGAACATCTCACGATTAATCCCACATCAAACCTGGTTGAGGAATCATTAATCCCCTCAAGGGAAGATAAAAAGGAAGGATTCCTGAACCCTCCAGAGAAGGAGCCACATAACTCTAATCCGCTCACCTCTATTGGGAATGTGGAGAATCCTTCTTCCCAAGAGGGCTTTGTTGAATCTATAAAGGATTGTGCCCTGTTGCCTCTTGTTGAGTGTCACATTCCTATCAAGACTCTTGAACTTGTTCTTCTAATTTTGGTAGAATAAGGTAATAAGGATTGGATGGTGGTGGACATAACAAAGAAAGGAAACGCCAAACTAAATCCCACCATAGTTTTAGACAAGTTAGGAGTCCTTTCTTGTTCTTTGATTTTATTATTTTATCTGGGCTGGAGGCCTACTATTTTTCTACTAAGATCAGGTGATTTATTAGATACGGGCTAACTTCAGGACTGCTCTGTTCTTGTTTGTTTTTGTTAGACAGTTAGGATGCATCTTTTCTTGGTGCTTTATTGATTATCTAGGTTCTTAGACCCTCTTCCTTCTGAACTTTATATTTGTATCCAGGTTTTGACCCTTTTGATGTACTAGGGTATGGTCCCCATCACAAAACCATTTACCATTAATAAAAAACCACTTCCTCAATTCATATTATACATTTTTTTACTTTTACTAAATTATCTATTGAACCAAATTTTCGACAAGTATTTCCCATTTAATACTAAAAACTTGTGTTTTTTAATAATGTATTTACTTTTTCATATACTATCCATAAAACCATAATAGTTTTATGTTTTTTATACAATATTTATTTTTACACATATTATCTTCTTAACTCTGATAAGATAATGATTATTTTTCTATGTTTTCACATATGTTATCCACTGAAATTTTAAAAGAGAGGTAATGAATTATTTGTGCTTGATAATATTGAAAGTATGAAAGACAAAGTTTCTTTTTTTATATGTTATCAACATCATTGAATAAAATAGTGAACTTATTTATTTATATACACACACATGGGAAATCTCAAAGTATACGCAGTATACATGTATGACGTGAGATTACTTTAAGAATGTTGATATGTATATACACACGTAAACAATACTAAAGTATACTCAATATATATTTGAAGTGGGTTTATTTTGAAAATTCCATTATAAATATATGTTTATGTGTACACACACAAACCAACATTCTCAAAGTAAATCAACTTCATAAATCTATAATGAGATTTATCTGATTGAAAGAGATTTTAAAATGTTATGAATACTCACAGTCATGTGAGTTATGACACCTACATGTTTGATTTATATAATGTAAAATTGATTCTAATAAGCATTATAAATTAAATAACAACTTTTTGTATACTTGTAGATGTATAAGGAAAGTATATAAATGTTAGTACAATGAAGGTTTTTGTAAAAAGAATGTGTTACAGAGGTCTTATTTAAGACAATATCCACATATAGCCTACATCTCAACTATCAATATAACCCACTCATCTTTGAAGTAAGTATAGAATGGAGAAAGTAAATTTTCATGAAATAAAATCACTTTCAAATAGACTGACATGTAGACTCAAGAAATGGTAATATATCTTCAAATATCAAATTTTCATTGCATTATATTAACCCAACTATATTATAATGTTATTTTCACAAGCTTCATTGATTTGACTACTTTCTTATTGTAAATTTGTATGTTTTAGTTTCCATCATGAGGAGAAAACCAATTAAGAGAGAAATCCATTAAAGTGCCAAAATAATGGGAGTCAAATTTCCACCAAGTGAAGCAAAAAAAGATGACATTAGTATCCTTGCACCTTGAGCTCAAATTGTCCAAGTTACATGATGGGATTCAACTATATAAATAGAATAAGACTAGATTTGGATGGATCCACCATGATGTATCCATAAAAAATGTTTATTAAAATGGATCCTTTATAAATGCGTCTATAAAAAATTTGGGCTTAAATTACCAAGTACACTTGCTTCTTGGATTATGGGTACCACTGCCACTGAGAGAAAGGGACCACCCAAAATTTTTACTCAAGAGGAAGAACTTTATTTGTTACAATGGTGTTATGAAATGGATTATATTGGTCATGGATTAGAAATCATGCACCTTAAGTCATGTGTGGCTTCAATTTTTAGAACATGGTCAACCCCATTCACGAATGGTATGCATGATAAGTCATGGTGGGCTGGTTTTAAAAAGAAGATACCTACAAATCAACCTTGATAGGGATATAGAACTATGTTTAAGCCCCCAAAATTTTAATTCTTGCTATTAAATTTTTTCTAATATTTATGAGACTAACCTATACGGCCTAAATAGAATGTGGAATTATGATGAAAATAATGAAAGAAAAATTGTGGTATGAGAGTGCTTGGTAGAAGGGGTAGCAGAACTACCCCATAAATCATCTAAAAGAGTAGGGAGTAGATTATCATATTGTGTTGTGTGAATTTTTTTGACAAAGTATTCTTAATTTATAATATCTATTCAAGATAAAGAATAAAGCGCAACAATACATTACAAGTTGTGATCCTAGTGCTTGCATGGATACACAACCTCATGGATGGATGACTATAGAGTTATTCATGGAATGAATACATCAATTTGAACCATATATACTTGGTGGTTTCTCTCCAACCATGTCATTTTGTACTAGTTAAATATGTAATTCAAATTTAACTTCGTCAATTCTAGCATTGAAAATCCCAACCTCCACCCATAATTTCGCAGTAAGAAAAGCCTTTTAGCCTTTGAAGATAAGAAATTTGGCTTGGAATTTATACTAAGGAATGAAAAGTAGATTTTTATTCTGGAGACAAAAATATTTTGTTTTGGACATGAGGATATGCTAGCTTACAATTCCATTATTTTTTATAGGGTGTCTAAAAATAGTTGTTCTATATTAGAAATAACATTGCTAGCTCATTTTGTTATATTATCACTCAAAAACGGTTTTTTGGAGTTTTTTAATTCAGGGACAAGTCGCAATGGGAAGGGGTAGTGGTAGAATAATATCTGCAACTAACTATATTTAAAATGGTGTTATCCATGGTATTCGAGTTAATGATTTTATTGATTTCAATTAGGATCGAAAATAACAAGATATTGAACATGTTATTGACACATCCTAAAATGAATGTATATTAATAAATAATGAAAATCCATAAGAAATTATTCCCCATGATGAAAAATAAAATTAGTTCACAATTAGATAATCTACATCAAACAAATTTCTAGAATAAATTTATTTAAAAGAGGATGTGGAAAATTCAACAGTCATTGTCTACACAGACCAAAGAATAGACCTGCAAATATTATTTATTGTACAAACCATATAGAACTATCATTTTATATCTTACTCCTCCCTGTAATCTATAAAAACAAGTTGAATGAAATCTTTAAGAAATCGATTGAGTTAATATTTACTTGTGTGTTTGTATGTCTTATATATCAACAATTTGTGTATGTCTGATATGGTATCAGAGATGGTTGTGAATGGGCTCGGTATGACAAATTATAGAGTGGATAAGAGTGAAGAAAAATGGATTTTGTTAGTAGTGAAGGATAAGTTTATTATTTTGGTAAAATAAAGAGGGTGTTGTAAGGAAAATAAAATTTTATGTGGTTTCCAAAACATAGAAGGTTGTGTAAGATTAATATGTTTTTTATGAATTAAAATGGCCACATATCTAGTGTTGTTCTTTACTTTGTTATTACTAGTTTATTTTTGGATTTCTCTTATTTATATCGAAGAATCATTGTTTGGGTGAATGAAATATGAAATTTAATCTTGGTAAAAAAATATATTATTGTGTGATGGCTTATTCAAGCATTATTGTTCATGACTGCAAATTAGATGGAAATAATTACTCTTTATGGAAATATAAATTAAAAATGTATTCCTTGCAAAATATTTGTGGGAATTTGTAGAAGAAAAGAAAGAAGCCCCTACTGATTATAGAGAGCTACCCCGATATAAAATAAAGAATAATGAAGCCCTAGATATTATTGGTATGGATGTTTCTGATGAAATTATACCACAAATTCAAGATATTAATAATGCAAATGATGCTTGGAAAACACTTAAGGAAATATTTGAGAAGCGTACAAAGACTATGATTTTGCATCTAAAAGGTAATTACATAATTTAAGAATAAAAAAAAGTTAAGGATGTGACATATCATCTCAAAAAATTAAAGGAGATAAAGAATCCGTTAGAGGCTATGGGAGAGAAAGTTAAAGAAAAATCATTAGTTGAGATAACTCTTAATATTCTCCCCACGGTGTATGAATATCTAGTCACATCCTTCGAAGAGGCTGATAATATTGATACTTTAACATTTGAAGAATTATGTGGTTAATTGTTGCAGGAAGAACAAAGAGTTAGAAGGAAGTTTGATGAAACTAATTCTATTGAGCTAGCCTACATTTTAGGAGGAAGATTAGGAGGTAACAAGATGGAAAATTGAGACAATATTAATATAGAATCCAAACAAAGGATGAACCAAGGAGAAGAAAAAATAAGGAAAAAAAAAATGGTGAAGTGCTTTAATTGCGGTAAATTGGATCATTTTCAATGGAAATGCACAAAAAGGAAGCCATATATGCAAAACTTGGTCTAGAAATAAAACCAACAACATGAAAAATCAAGTATAAAGGGAAGTTAATATCTTCATTGCATCCTTATCTTCTCAAGATACTTTAAATGATGTTTGGTATATAGATTCAAGAGCAAGTAAGTATATGGATTTTAAGAAAGAAGTTTCAAATCTATTGGAGACGATGAAGAATGTGAGAGTGAAAAGATATTTCTTGGTGACAATAGTGCTTATAATATAGAAGGAAATGGTGATGTTCCTATTAAAATGAATAACAGTGATATAAAATGTATTACTAATGGAATGTAAATATCTAGTTCAAAGAATAATGTTCTTTCAGTTATTCAAATCACAAAGCAAGGTTTCAAAGTTGAATTTTATAAGGATAATAATTTGATTAAGGATATGAAACATGGTTACAAAGTGATTTCATCATGTACTTTAGATGGGGGAATATATAAATTTGATGTAGGAAGTACAATTTCACATGCTCTTATTGCATCCCATGATAATATTAGTGTGTTATGGCATTTAAGTTTTCGATACCTTAATTATCAAAGTTTGCGTTTGATGAAGAAAATAGACATGGTGTGTGGTCTTCCAAAAATTCATTTAGCTTCAAATATGTGTGAAGGATGTTTGTATGGGAAACAATATAGAGATAGATTTGATAATAATGGGGCATATAGAGCAAGAGAAACACTTTAGATAATGCATAGTGATATTATTGGTCCATTTCCTACTCCCTTTGTAGGATAAAAATATGTGTTGACTTTAATTTATGATTTATTAATAAAAATTTGGATTTATTGTCTCAAGAAAAAAAGTGAGGATTTTGGAAAATTTTAGACATTTAAATATCTAATGGAAAATGAGAGGGATAAAAATTAAAGTTCTTAGAATAAATAATAGAAGAGAGTATATCACAAAATAGTTTCAATTTTTTTGATAGTGTAGGTATTAAAAGGTAGTTAACATTTAGATATAAACCTCAACAAAATGGGGTTGCATAAAGGAAAAATATAACCTTAGAAGAAATGGCTAGGTGAATGCTCAAGACTAAGGATTTTCCTAATTCCTTTTGGGATGAAGCAATAGTCACTCCTACCTATATATTAAATATATCTCCCAAAAAAATTGTAAGAAAATATGACACCTCATGAGGCATGGTATGGTGGTAATATATCAGTAAATAATTTGAGAGTGTTTGGATGTAATGCATATGCTCACATGCCCGATGAATTAAGGAAGAAACTTGATAAGAAAATCATGAATTTTATCTTCATTGGTTAGAGTGAACAATCTAAAATCCATAGGTTATATGGTACTCAAACTCAAAAAGTAATTATTAGGAATCGACATCTACTTTTGAGATAGTTTCTAAAGTTAAAGATGTAGAAAAGGAATAAAATAGTGATAATGAGAAAATCCCCCCAATGAAAATAAAAAGTCTTCAAGAAATTTATCAAAAGAGTAAGCGAATTGAAGAAAATGATAATCATGTTAACTATGCCTTAATAACTAGAATATAGAAAGTAAATGATCCCCAATCTTATTCAGAAGTAAAAGGAATGAAAGAGTGGGAACATTAAATGCAAGAAGAGTATGAATATTTAATGAAAAATAATACATGTGAATTGACAAAACTTCCTGAAGGTAAAAATATTGTAGGTAATAAATGGGTTTATAAGAATAAGTTTAGATCTAAAGGATGCATTGAAAAATTCAAAGCACGTCTTGTTGTAAAAGGATTTTCACAAAAATAAGGGGTTGATTTTAGTGAGAATTTTTATCTAGATGCAAAAATGAATACAATAAGGCTTTTTCTTTCTTTGGTTGCTAATTTTAAATTGCAGGTTCATCAAATGGATGTAAAGAATGCATTCCTCAATGGTGAGCTATAGGAGGAGATATACATGGAGTGACCACAAGGATTTGTGAAAGAGGGAAAAGAGTATCTTGTTTGCAAGTTGAAGAAATATTTATATGGATTGAAGAAAACACCAAGGGTATGGTATGCAAATAATGATTAGTACTTCAAACATGAAGGTTTTGTAAAAATTCACTCTAACCCTAATCTTTATGTGAAAAAGAGTGATGTTGGAACAATAATTGTGGTTCTTTATGTGGATGAAATAATAATTACAAGTAATCATGACGTGTTAATTGATGGTACAAAGAAAATATTAAGGAAAGTTTTTGAGATGATTGATTTAGGATTTCTTCATTATTGTCTTGGAATACAAGTATGGAAAATAAATAACATGATGTTACTATCTCAATCCAAATATGCATGTGATTTGTTGGTCAAATTTAAAATGGAAAATTGTAAAGTTGTTACTACTCGAGTTGAATTGAGGATGAAATTATCAACAAGTGATGACTCAAAATATGTATATGACACACTATATAAAGAGTTAGTGGGAAGTCTTATTTATCTAACTATAAATAGGCATGGCATTGCTTATATAATTAGGCTTTTTTTAAGGATTATGTCATCTCCCTAAATTCCTCATTGGATATCAACTAAAATAGTTATGAGATATAACAAATAAACTCAAAAATTTGGAATTGAGTATTTTGCATGTGGTTATATATCTGTGACAAGTTGTATAGATTATGATTGGGCTAGATGTATAGATAATCATAAATCTACTATAGGTTTTGTGTTCAAAATTTGATTTGGTGGTATCTCATGGTCTAGAAAAAATAAATAAACCATGGCATTATCATCAATAGAGACGGAATATGCTTCAAAATTTGCAGATGTATGAAGTAGTATGGTTGAGGAGAATACCTGACGATTTAAATTTTCCTCAAATTAAACCTTCAATATTATATTGTGACAATAAAAGTACAATTTAGTTGTAAAAGAATCCTATCTATCATGCAAGAACTAAACATGTGTAGATTCATCATCACTAAATCAAAGAATTGATTCAAAATGATGTGATTCAACTTGTCTACTACAACATTAAGGATAAAATTGCATATATTTTCACCAAAGCATTAAGAGAAATAAAGTTTGTAAAATTCAAAGATAAATTAGGGGTCAAAGAAATTATTTAAATGGGTACCTTATCAGCCATAAGACCCATAGAGGAAAACCGGAACCATAAAGTGTGGGGAATTTTATAAAAAAAAATTTGAACATAGAAGAATAAATGTATGGGGTGAGTTTTAGAATAAATTTATTTAAAAGAGAATGTGGAAAACTGAACAGTCATGGTCTTCAAAAACTAATGATCACAGACCAAATATTAGACCTGAAAATATTATTTTATTGCACATACCATCTAGAACTATCCTTTTATATTTTACTCCTCCATTGTAATCTATAAATACCAGTTGAATGAAATCCTTAGGAAATTAATTCAGTCTAGAATATGTATGATACAACTACTGCTATTGAAGTCTGCAACCCTTTTTCTCCTTAAAAATTTTATGCACAACTTGGTACTGTTCACAACTAATAATATCTTGCTAAGGATATGCAAGAATTAGGATTGGTGTATTTATGGGAATATTCCGTTAAGTTTGAAGAATCCAAACGACTCCTTTTAAAATGGTAAATGAACTCTTGCAAAATGGATTTTGGTTGACATTCGACGTACTTCCCTTATTCCAAGTTTAAAATATACTTATTTATTGTCATTGATATATATTAAATATTACAAGACAAAATAGATTCAATCATAAGAGAACATACACTACTTAACACACTCATCACATTACTTGAAAAATATACCAAAATAATTTCTAATATCCTTGATAAAAAGGAATAGGTAAATTTAGGAGTGGGACCTAAAATAACATCTTAGATACTACCATAGATAGAAATCACACATGATCAGTGCAATGTAAACACATAATGGGATGTATGTTAGGAAATATTTAATTAGTGCTCCATTAGTAAATAATAATTACGTGAAGTAATTATTATGTTATAAGTATGTGTTAATAAATTGTTATTAGTTGTTATATAAAACAACAATACACAATTATATTTGGTTAGTATGTTAGAAACAACTCACGTAAGTTGTGATTTGTTATAAACTACTTCCTATTATTTCGGAAGTATATTTACTATATATATGTGTAATCAATCTCGAAGGAATAGATTGAAGAAGATTAATGAATATCAATTGTATTTGACTGTAAATATGTTGTATTCATTACATTTGGTATCAGAGCAAATCTCTTTTCCTTCCTGTGTATCATGCAAACATAAAGGATTTTTTGAGGGGTATCCTATTTTTAGTCACCCCTGTGAATGGAGTTTTCATGAGTTTGAGGCTACTATAGTGAGCAGAAATTATATTTTCCTTTCAAATAATCTCCAAAATGAATTGATGTTTTGCACCTAGATTTGTGCGTCATAACCTGTGTTAGGCTTCAACATTATACTTTTTGCAGGAGACAAATTTGATACCGATTGATATTTCCATTTACTCATACATCTTCACTAGAAGTCTCAGAGCACGTCTCTATTGCTATTTTGGAGAATCCCAATCCAAAACTTGCACATATGGGATCGTGACAAAACGTCTGAGCTGAATGTGTACCATAATCCAGTTCGTGGCAGAAGGTAGAATTTGTGTAGATCCATCATCTATTCACATTACACGAGGACCACCTGACTCTTTCCTGCTTCAAATGAATTGATTGAGGCATGTTTTTGGCTACGTATCATGAATAATAACCTACAAATATGAACCGTGTGTAGTCTTTTGGGCGGATATTTGGTTTTCATTATTTAAGGAATGCATTTGAAGGACTGATTTGATCTACTATAACTTTTGGATTTTTTTTCAGCGAATGTGTCAAACTCAAACCCTGAGTCCCATTTCCTGATAGAGCCATGTTACTCAACTCACCACGTGTTCCTTCACAGTTTGGCCAACTACAGTTCATTCTCCATTGAATTGGTCTGTGCAAATTGATGATTGTGTGTTGTGGCAGATTTTCATGTGAATCATTATGCTCGGTGGCACAAGAGAACTACTCTTAGTGGTATTCTAAATATCAAAATTTTGTGTCAATTTTTGGTTGGATCGGCTTCTGGAGTATCAAATTTGGTACCAACATATAAGATTCTATATTCTTCTCTCCACGTGTGAAATATCAGAGGTGCATGTGAATTTTCTATATTAAAATAGTGAGTTTCAGTCATGCCAAAATATTTTACTAGAATTCGGTTTAATTTTATCTCTAGTCTCTCCTCAAAAGTCAGCTTAGTCTAAAGTTTCATTATCTTATGAGTCGATTCATTCTACTTTAGCGACTAGGTCACATTTTGTTTACCTTAATAGAATGTATTAAGATCCATATTGCTCATTATAGTTTAGTGTTTTTAAAACTCCATATTTATTGTTGAGTCAAATACAATCGTTAATTGGATTTTATGTTTTTAAACGTTGTTCATTAAAGTATATTGAGTCATTAGTTTTTTGGGTTATCTTGCTCAGTTAAAAGAGTCAAAGTTTAAAATATTAATAATGTTTATATATCATTTTGTAGTCTTTTGTGTCTTGTCATTGTCAAGATTAGTTGAAATTTGTGTGTCTAGTTTTATAGCGAGTCATTAAAAAGGAGTCATTTAAAAAAAAGTTCAAAAAATAAATTTTTTTGGTCTCACTTTTCAATAATTGGACGCATTTTTGCTTGTACGCGACGTCCATCTTGTATGGAGGTATTTTTTGAACTCCATGATCACATCCGGATGAGTTAGCAGCATCATACCTGAGGCAGGAGGCATCAGAGGTTGGAGGTCATTCAACGACCTCTCGTCAGTCGCCAACGACAGGGCCGCACAGATGATTTGGTGGCATTTTTGTTTATGTTGTGTGTTTTCTTCTAGTTGTGCGAGGTGTGTTGCAGTCTGTAGTGTTCCTATTTTCAGTAAGTGTAAATTTTACATTGAGGGGGGAACATGATTCCAATGTTCCATTTCCATTATGTCATCTTTTCCTATGTATTTACGAGCAGCAAATTTCAACAAAATTTCCTATGTTATTCCCTACGACGAAATGTGATGAGGGATAATAATAGTACTTGGCACATCATGATGTGGTTGTGTAAACCACTTGAAAACCTTTGTTTGTGGTTTGTGGTAAACCAATTGTAAAACCACCATTCTTGGTTGTTGGTAATCCATTAGAAAAACCATCACTTTTTGGTTTGTGGTAAACCAATTGCAAAACCACCATTCTCGGTTTGTGGTCAACCGTTTACAAAACCATCCATGAGGTTTGTGATCATCCTGTGAAAATCACCAGATCATGAGTAGGTGCAAGTACAAAGGCAAGTTTTCCCCATGTTCGCACTAAGGGGGGGAATGTTAGGAAATATTTAATTAGTGCTCCATTAGTAAATAATAATTACGTGAAGTAATTATTATGTTATAAGTATATTTTAATAAATTGTTATTAGTTGTTATATAAAACAACAATAACAATTATATTTGGTTAGTATGTTAGAAACAACTCACGTAAGTTGTGAGTTGTTATAAACTACTTCCTTTTATTTAGGAAGTATATTTCCTATATATGTGTAATCAATCTCGAAGGAATAGATTGAAGAAGATTAATGAATATCAATTGTATTTGACTGTAAATATGTTGTATTCATTACAATGTAGTGGAGGAAATATATGTGAAAAAGGGAAGGAAAATAAGAATCTGTAGACACCAAAATTTGTTATCACTACTTTCGATTACCCACATGCGCATCTTTCACCATCGTCCTATCTAGACCCATTTTAAATTTAATTCACTAAACTTTTATTTAAATTCTCATCTATTAGCCTAACACTTTTAATTATTAATTAATATTCATCAATTACCATAATTGATCTCCATTAGAAAATTATATTTAAATAACTTTATTTTTAGGATGATTTTATTCCGAACCATATAAATCCACATCCCTACGCTTTTTATAGCTTTTACCTTACCCATATTTATCTCCTACCTATTCATAACACTTCCCTAGGAAACCCTTACCTGCCTACATGCTTTAAAGCACTTATCCCAATCCCTAAAAGCCTCATATATTGAACAAATCATTCATTCACCACTTTAAGGAAAGGTTTCCCATAGTCGACGAAAACCCAACCGGGTCACCATCGACCCTATAAGATAGATTTCACCACCCTTCAAAAATGAGACACAACCCGAGCTTTCTTGCATTGTGAAAACTTATGTTCGAATATGAGCATCCTTGTTGTTGTGTCAACCCTCTTGGAGTCCATTGAATCTTGTAATTCATCACTTGTGGAGAATTTGGGAGGATTACTTTGATTATGTGTTATTTCATGCTATCATATGCTATCGTTGTTATTATCTTTTAGAATCTAATGTATTTCAAGTTCAAATAATATATGAATTCCATCCTCAACCTATTATACCAATCATTCTACTTGATGGTTTCTCATTCAGCTCATCCACCTTTGGTTTTTTTTTGCAATGTCCATGTTGTTGTCACTCCACCTAGGTCGCTACCAACCCAGTCATGTGTCATCATACTTCCTATTTACAGATCCTTATTAGTGTCCATTTCTATTTTGTTACTATTTCCCATTCTCAGATATTCCATCCTGATTCTCTATCATCCCAAACTGTTTCGTCTACACTCTAGTTTCCACTAACCTAGCATAGTCACCGTCAACCCTAGTCTTGTTTTTCATCGAATCTATTGTAATACCTATTTTATACCATCCTCTCTACTTTTCTATCTCATATATCCTTCTGTAGGTTATTTCCAGTGTTCTCAGGCTTCTGTGATCACATTATTTGCATTCATATCATCCCAAATATATATTTCTAGCTTGCTATTTAGATCCATCTACTTAGGTCGCCATCGACCTACCCTCAGCAACTTGGGCCTCCGTTGACCTATTAAGGTACAATTTACTTTGTTTTAGTTTGGATCAGATCATTAATTTTCATCCATTTCTGTCATCCCCCGATTCTATTATCTATCAGTTTCTGCATACTATCCAGTTATATATCATTTATTTCATCATCTTTTATAAAATAGGGGTTGACATCCAGTAAGGAATATAATTCTACTTGGAACCTACTTCATTAGGAAACCCCCTCATCTACCACATAATCCATTTTCCTCTTTGTTACCTCTATTTTGTAGGTTAATCAGATTTGCAATGAGATCATCCACTCTGTGCCCATCCATTTTACATCCATCATACTTCAAGGTACCATAAACCCTTACATTTTTTAGTCGTCTAGATTTCTTTGGTACATATTTCACTAATTTGAACAAGAACAAGAAATTATGATCAACATTCTATCATTCCCGATGGGACCTGTTGGTGATCGAAATAATCTCACCCTTTCTGTTTCTATTTGAATGTTTTTCTGTGGGGTAGCTTGTGTTTTCTATATTCCCGTGAAAGGTATGATTTCAAAGGACCAAAGTCATTGAATTTATTCTTTTTCTTCCCCTATGTGTCAATTGGTTTTTCCTCTTTTTGGTCAAATCTTGTGCATGGATATGTATTATTTCTGGAAAAAAATTCTAAAACCTGATCATGAGTTGAGTTTATGAAGTCAGAAAAATTACCTGTGTTAAGTACTCCTTGATCACGTTACTTGTCTCATATTTGATCCCAATTCCCGGTGATACGTGGCTTATTTTTGATTGGTTACGGTGTGGTATGGCTGAGTCATAAACTTATAAATTGTTATAGCATTCACAAAATACAATTCATGTCCGGCAACGCGATGAATATTCCTCCAAATATTCATAATTGGAAAATGCATCAACAAAAAAGTTACTCTGCCTCCGACTATGTACACTTGTCACAAGTAGGATGAAAGTGGGACGTCATGGCATAATTGTTTTTTTGTACAACAAGTGATAAAGTATAAAAATTCAAATAAGATCCCAAACCCCGCAATGAACATGTTCCTATTTCTTACGCAGGGAGCAAGAAGGTGGGTCATCAGAAGAAATTGTTTTTTTTGGGTTTGAATCAAAAAAGGAATAAAATTTCGGAAGATCCCTGTAACCCCGCTGATTTTTGGAAGTAAACACATGTCAGGATCTGAATGAAGGTCAAAGGTGGATAGGCGGGTCAAATAACTAAAGGCGTATGTTTTTTTAACATATTAAAAAATTGCAAAGAGTATCCCTGAGCCCATGTTTACATAAAAATTTTCCATGTGGACGAATTGCAATTAAAATTGGGAAAGGTGAAAAGTATAGCTATGATGTAACACATTAATTTATGCCGCCATCAATGTGTTTTGCAAAAATCAAGGAAAACTTTTAAGTTTTCAAACACCTTAATCCCTTTGCTATCAATTGTTGAGATATGGCTGCTATTGTTAGTAAATTTTATTGAAGAATGGCATGAAATTGATCGAGGAGCTTGAACTGGGAACTAGAGATCAGAAAGATTTTGAATTAAGGTTGAATTAATCAAACATTTGCAGAAAAATCAGTAAGTACTAAGGAACTCCTTTACTTTTATTTTATTGGCAAGAGAAATTTGGAGTAAAGATAGTGTTTTTTTAAGATGAAAACCATGCCATCTTCATTCTCAGTTACATACGGAATCACGAGTGACTTAGAAAAAATAACAGACACAGACTTGATGAATGTCGACTTGACAAATTTTCTTTAGAGATTAAATAACCCTAATAAGAGAAAATCTATGAAAGCAATTCAAAGTAGCCACATCGCTTTAGCTGGTGTTATTCCATTGTTAGTACACTTCCTATAATAAGTATGGCATTGTGCCATGAATTACGACATAGGAAAGAGGGAAGTGTTAGCTAGTAGTGGTGATGTAATATTGACTTTGACACATGCAACTATCTGAATATTGCTCAAGTTTTCTGTGATAAAAACTCCAATAACCTTGGGAATTTAATTGAATTTTCGAGATTATGAGGAAAAGAAAAATGATTATGCTAAGATTATAAATACTAAGTGGTTCTTAATAGAGAAAAACCAGTAACTCAAATCCCTGAAAGATTGGTTAGGGCACAATTTGTTGAAGAAGCAGAGGATGTTATTGTATTGTTAAGTCAAATGGCTTGGTTGGAGACCACAAACAAGTTTAAGGAATGGATGTGTACTTACCTATGGATAATATTGGAGAGGAAGGGAAGCATCTGTTGGGCCACTTTTATTGCTGATGCACTTCATTATCATATGGTTGATTTGGAAACAAAAATAGAAATGGGGGACACTTCAGAATTGGAGTTCTAGATAATGAATTACTTGATTTGCAATTTTTCAAGACATGGGTGTTTCCCTAGCCTCTTGCCACGAGATGACGTTAAAAAATTCCAAATGCATGATATCTTTCCCCAATTACAGTTGGTTAATTGGAGTAGGAATGTAAGATTGGTTAATGATGCTTATTTGCACCTATCATATGTCTATTTAGACCAGAGTGGAAGCAATATGGAATGTCTAAGGAGGCTAGGAAGGTAATTTTGGAATATGGATGTTATTTCATTCAATACAAAAAATTTACTTACATCAGGGTTAGTGGTTTTGAAGGTAAGCCATGTAAATTGCCCTGATATTTAGATGATAATATGGATCTATGTGAATTGGGGAGATAGTTGACACCAATTCACAAATTAATTATTGGAAAACACAAGACAAATGTTAAGTTCCCCATCAGGATTGGAAGGTATTCATTCCCTTCAATTATAAAAGCCATATTATTAGAAGATGAGATGAGAAGGTTCGAAATGGAGAAGTTTGAGGTAAGAGCCAATTATGATATCAGGTGGTTGTTCAATAATATTGCAAAACACTTTTGAGCATGAGCCTCAATTTGAGGATTATTGGATGAATTGTAGAGATGAAGAAGAGGTCATGTTAAGATACTTCTTTAGGATGACCCTAACCCAAGTTATAGACTTAAAAATTGTAGTTATCCTTGAGGGAATTATAGATGACCACACACACAGAGTAAGTAAATATTGTCTTGACCAAAATGTGGAAGGGAAACCTATAGCCCCTCTAGACTGGAATGAAGAAGAATATGATGATTCATATATTCATGGATCACTGATGTGATGATGAGAACTATAAATTGGCTGAAAAATAAGAATATTGATTTATTAGTCCAAAATAAAAGAATCCTCAACAACTTTAGGGATTTGGGAATTCTAAAAGATGATATTCCTCTCTTGAGAGAAGGGGTTGATAAAATTGATCCTTTGGGAGGAAAATATCCTCAATTACCTTAAAAAATGCCTACTTTAGAGCTTATAGATGAATGGAATTCAGCCACTAGTGGAAATGGAATTTCTATATCCGCTCTTAGGAAAAAAACTGTGGAAATGCTTTTGAAATCTATGGATAATTCTCTTATTACTATTGCATCACCACTTCAAGCTAAAGGGAAGGCTTTATCATCTCACTTGGTTCCTGTAGGAATTTTGTCGAAGCCTCATAACATTGAAAAATTGATGATTAGGGCTATAGGGAGTGGCCATTCTCAGTCTAGGCTATGAAAAGAAGAACGAAGAGCAGCACTAGACCTTAAAAAGTTTGAAAGGGAACATAAGAGACATAAAGTTATCTATGAGGCAATTTTGGTCAGAGAAGGTGCCCATACACCTAGGAAACAAAAACATAGGGATATGGTGATTGATCCCTGTGAATGTGAAAGGAGTGGCATGTGTCTCTTAAACAACATATTTCCCCAATGCCACAGGTAGAGCAGTTAGTGCCTTTATTCTCACCTATGTTCCTTTGGAAGGAGTAGCAATGGGAATCCCCCAAGAGCAAGTAGCCTAAGGAAATATCTTATTTAACCCAGTGGACAAAAAAAATATTGAGTCCAAGTATGAAGGCATTTAAAGCTCTAGCTACTGAGGATGTAAATGTACCCTTGTTTGAAACTTTGCAAGCGTAAAAACAGGTTCAGGAAGATATAATGGATGTTGACAAATTGGTGAGGGGGTAAGTGCAACAAGTTGGTCGACAAAAAAGGGGTCATAAGTGGATGTCATATTACAAAAAGAAGTGAAATCTCAACTTGTAGGGATTATTAGAAATACGCGCACTCAAAATTAGACAAAATTATATTAATATGAATCGTAGAATCCAGAATCTAGTTTCTAAACTACTATTTTTTTTTAAAAAGGGACAAGATTAGCTATATTAAACACTCAAAATTATATGACTTTGTTTTTTTTATAAAAAACCTATAAGATTGTAGTCCATTTGCCCACGATTTGGATGACAAAATCTTGTTATTTTTTTTCCTTTGACCTGAAAAGTTAGATGTCATTGTCTATCTTGGGATGGATTTTATTTTGTATTTTTTCGATCGAATATATTTTTTTATGATTTTTTCTGTGAAAGTGGTATGAAAATTTTTAGAAAACAAAGCGCTTTCCGTTTTCCCACCATAACTATATCAAAAAATATCAAAATCATATATATATAATATGTAAAGAATTTTGCCACGCTTGGGATGGTATAGGTTTTATCACATTTTGATAAGTGAAAAAAAAGTTGCAGTCTTAAATGTAGACATGAACATTCGCGAGGAAAAAATGTCTTAAAGATCTATTGTTAGTAAAAATTATAAAATGATATTTATCTTATTCTATTCACTTTAAAATCAATATTTATATGAAGCTAACAGTCTCCCCTATGCGATGGAACCATTTTTGTGAGATGTTTTCAAATTTTCAGCATGGTTCAAGTCCGTGGAAGAGAAAATTTAAATTTTTTGACCTTTTACATGCCATAATGACCTCCCATAGATTTGGTTGGGGAAAAACAAATATTTCTCGAGCCTTAGGGTCGGATTTGATGATACAGATAGAACCGTCGATCGCACGTTTTGATAACTAAGTACCACGATCACAGATTTATCAACCTAATTTAATCATGGTTCTTAAATGATATTTACACGCATCCCAATGCTTAAATTACCATGTGATTTATACTATTTGACCTTACCATACAAATTACTGTGAAATTTTGTCACTTTTTACACGTTTTTTCTTATCACTGGAAGCCAAACATCATGGTAGACAAGAAACGAAGTCAATAAGTAAAAAACACCAGACGAATTAGAGGTAAATAAATTTCAAAATGCTGAGCGAATGCGGAATCTTCGTGAATAAAAAAGAGGTTCATCTTCAACCCCTACTATTGTAAGCAATGAGGAACCAGGTAATGTTTCTACTGTTAATGTTGAAGATGAATTAAATACTCGTGATGAAAAAGTTTTTACTGTCAATGTTGAAGAAGAATTAAATACGCATGCTATAGCTGATGTTTAAATTAAAGGAGATAATGAAAATGTGAATCGGGAAATTCAGGTCGAAATTGTAGACATGAAAAATTTGACAAAAACACCGCCTAGGATTTTACGTAAGAAACCTAATAATTTTATTAAAATTGATGAGAACATTTTGAAACCAATGTCTGACAAACTTTTTGAATGTTAAAAATTAGAAGAAAAGCCATTGAAATTTGGGATAATCATTTTGAAAATTTAAATGATTCCCAAAGATGTCAGTTGTTTGTTAGTTTGATGAAATTGATTAAAATAATACCTATATTAAACACCTTAGGATTGACAACATCTAATATACGTGGTCAAACCTCTACAATTGTTGAAAACCTTCATGATGCATATCACACTGTTGGTGTCAAGAGACGCACTAGGGATAGTAATATTGTGCATCGTGTACTTGTTACTAGTGTTGTAAGTTAATCAATAAAAAAAGGTTTGATTATGCAAACAAGTTGAATGTTGAAAGTTAATCTTGAAAAAATCTAATGAAAACAATTGAAAGACGTAATATCCTTCAATCACTCAATAACACAGATTTTTTAGGCATTTTCTGCTAGAGCACCGCGTAAGGAAAAATATAAATCTAATGCTATAAGAGAAGTTATTATTCAATTTTGACATGATAACACTAGAGTTTCACCCTATACAAGAGATTTTCAAGTAAAACAAAGAGTTTGTTTTACTAATCACGAACCACATCTAAAACATTTCTTGGATATGACTCAAAATCATTTTTTTCTTAAGTTTGAACATGAGCATCTAGAAATTAATATTAGTCAACGTTTTTTTGAAATGTTGTAACCATTCTATGTGAAAATAAACCATGCTTGCACCACTTGTTTTTATAGGCAACATGTTGAATTTACGATGCATTATGCTAATTTTTTTATGTATTCATTCTAATTTTCATTTTGAAACTATGTTATCAGAATGTGGTGTTCAAGTTCCACCAATATCTTCTAGGGATTTTATTCCTACGATATTTTGTGAAAGAGAAGTTGGAAATTTTCTTTTTATAGTCAAGATTGTTTAGATGGAAGTTGTGGTACATGCGGCAAATTACCTAAATTGGAAAGTTGCATCCATGAAAAAATTGAAGGTGCAATAGGACATAATTTAGTTGAGTTTGATAAATATAAATTAGTACCATCCCAATTGAAATATGGAAGGATTCTAAACGACATGAGCTAGTTACAGAACTTATGCCTGTTTTTCAATTTATGAAAAAATTAAGGATGAAATTGTTTATGAGTCTGCTAGGAATACACACAGAGTCTGGAAAACATGCATGATTTAATAAATAAAATAAAAAACATTACATAGTAAAATAATAAAACCAAAGATATTATATTTCATTCGGGACATATTATTCATTTCCTAGTGAGCTTCTTATACAAATACTTGATCCTATAAAATAGGAGTCAAGTCTTATCTTCCTCATATCTCGCAACCTTTATTTTCTCATACTCATCCCCAATATATATCACCTAGAATAGCTCTAGTAAGTTGTAACTACAACTCACGTACAAATTTAAAATACAACTCAATATGAGATTGTATTTTATTATTTACACACTTAATAATGTTATCAATAATATTTCTTAACACAGAGCTCAATGGTTGGATGAAGAGTTCAAGATAAGAAATGACACATTTCTGGTTATTAGTACTATTGTTTCAGTAGTTGATTTTATAGATAATTACACATTGAAACCACAAATAGATGTTCAATCACAATATTACAACTCAGTACAAGTTGTCATTTTTGTGCATATAACATTTACACATTCTCCTAATAGTACAGAGAATGATCAATTTATTTTTAAGAGAGTACCCCTTTTATATCAGTGATGATCATACTCATTCTACTAAATTTTTGCTAGGGTGTTTCCAGTTATTTTATGGAAACTTGTCTAATAGGGACATACACTTCAATCAACATTCTATATGGTTAGATAATTGCACGTCTCATTTTAAGAATGTACAAATGTTTTATTGGATGAACAGGATGTACGTCAAGATGGGTGTGCAATACATTTGGATTTTCATTGAAACTAGACATGGAAAAGGAGAACATGACGGTGTAGGGGCATGTGTTAAAAGATCTCTTACAAGAGAAGATTTGAAGTATAAAGATGGTGCTAAATTGAAAGATGCACAGAAAATAGTGGAATGGTGTATTGACAACATGGCCCGAGGTTCTCAAGAAAATTCCATAGTTCGCAAATATTTTTGGTTGATACAGGAACAAAAAATTGCTAACTACAAGGATTGTATGACACTCATAGGTTCCAGTGATATGCACTCATTTTGTAGCCCAGACGCTACTTCGTGGGCCACATGGAAAAGAAATTTGGCATGTTTTTGTGCATCTTCTATTGAATTTGTCACTGCTAAGTGTGATTCAAAATAATGGGTGGATGGATGGATTTGTAGGCCTCTAACTCCGCTTCCCAGTTATCAACCTCCACATGTATTACGACTTGTTTCTACAGATGAAGTTGCAACATCTAAGGACTTTGATGAAATTTTGATTTTGGTAAGACAAGGTAAATGGTTATTTAAAATTTTTGTATTGATTTATGTCCATTGAAATTAATATGTAATTTAAATTTGAGTTGAAACCTTTATTTTTTTTGTAGGATATGTGTTTGCAATTATTGCAATAGAAGACAATGAACAAGGAACAAACTGTTTCTTATGTTGTTGCATCGAGGAAAGAAAGAAGTTGAATTCTCTTGTTATAGATGGTGAAGATATTGAGTACCCTACAAGGTCAGTGGTAGTTACTCGAACTTGGCTTTGATGGTATCCATTAAAAAACTCCTTTGTTTGGGTGTTTGAAGACTTTGAGACACACATGAAAATACTCTTATATTCGCATCTAGTTCTAGAAAAATATATTCAGCTGTATAGATATCTAGGAAGGCCTAATAAAAAGATTCTTTGGAACGTTCGAGAGTTAGATCATGAAGTAATCATTTCCACTATTAAGATTAGATCCGATCTTGATGGTTCATTTGAAAAAATTTACATGATCACATCTGGTATATATAATTTCTCTGAAGTGTTTAAATATGTATACATGGTTTTGATTCAAATTAAATTTCTTTTACTAACACTTTTATGTAGGTTAGTGATGCTAGAAAAGCTTCCACTTTCACATCCTAATGGTGAACATTAGAATGAATTTACATGA
Source organism: Taxus chinensis (assembly GCA_019776745.2). NCBI lineage: Eukaryota > Viridiplantae > Streptophyta > Pinopsida > Cupressales > Taxaceae > Taxus > Taxus chinensis. The sequence goes on from CM034150.1 coordinate 790,913,454, forward strand.
GATCATCTGGTATATATAATTTCTTTGAATTGTTTAAATTTGTTAGTTCTAGATTCAAGTTCATATATTTTATTAAATTTGTGTATTTTGTATATTTCTAGTATGGTTTTGGTTCAACTTAAATTTATTTGACTAACACTTTTATATAGGTTAGTGGTGCCAGAAAAGCTTCCACCTTCACATGGTTGACACTGTTAGTAGAGAATTTTATATTCTCAAAGCCAAGAGAAGATTTCACTGTTTTACAAGAAAAAAAAAGTAATTAACAACGATTTATGTAACTGTGGAGGGGGTTCTTGGCTCCAGAGAAGGTATCCCAGAAGCATATAGAACCAAAACAACACCTCCCCAAGTGTTTACAAGGCCATCCTTATGCGTGTGCACAATCGGTTTGGTGCCACGACCCACCATTTGTAAAATATAGAGTTTGGCATCCTTACACTGGCTTAAACTGTACTATTTCAAGCGTTTGCAAATAATAAGACAACAAGAGCAATAATTGGAGATAAAAAATCTTGAGATAGGATATTGTAGAGGGTCCCTATGTCGAGGTCTAAGATCTAACGATACATCTCTAGGTGCCACGGAGTTTGAGTAGTCACTTGTCAAAGTTGAACAGTTTGTTGGTCTCAGGGCTCTTAAGGGACTATGCCTGAACAAAGTAGCCCGGAAGCAACGACATTGTCATGCACTAAAACAAGGTATCCTCTAGCATTCACTTGGACACCCAGATGTGTTGGCACAGTCACTTGGGTGCCATGACCCACTGTTTACAAAATATAGCATTTGACAACCTTACACTACCTCAAACTGCACTATTTCGCGGGTTTGTAAACAATATGGCAGCGAGAGAACTGATTGGAGAAGGAAAAAATTGAGATAGTATATTATAGAGGGTCACTACACTAAGGTTTACGATTTAACGAGATGTCTCTAGGTGCCACATGGAGTTTAAGTAGTCACCTATCGAAGTTAAATTATTTTTTGGTCTCGGGGATCTTAAGGGACTATGTCGGAACAGAAGTAGCCTGGAAGCAATGACAGTTGTCATTCACTAGAAATGAAATGCATCCTATAGCATTAACCTATCCACTCAGAAATGTTAGCATAGTCGGTTTAGTGCCATGCCCCACCATTTGTAAAATATAGCATTTGATAGCCTTATACTAGACTTAAACTACATTATTTAACACATTTGCACAAACAATAGGGTAGACGAGAGCACCGATTAGAGATCAGAAAAAACTAAGATAATATATTGTAGAGGGTATCTACAGTGCCAGGTGTATAGTATCTAACAAGATACATCTCTGGGTGCCATGAAGTCTGAGTAATCATCCCGTCAAAGTTGAATGGTTTTTTGGTCTTATGGTTGTTAAGGGACTACACCCGAATGAAGTATTCCTGGAAGCAATTTCGTTGTTATCAAGCACTAAAAATATGCCTACTATAGTGTTCACTTGGCCCACCCAAACACGTGTTAGTATAGTCATTTTGGTGCCATGACTCACTATTTGTACAACTATTGCATTTTACAACCTTATACTGGCTCAAATTGTACTATTTCATGCATTTACAAATAATAAGGGCAGTGAGAGCACCGATTACAGACATGGAAAAAAACCAAGACAAACTATTGTAGAGGGTCCTTACGCCGATGTTGTAAGATCTGATGAGACATATTTAGGTGCCATGAAGTCTAAGTAGTCACCCGTCAAAGTTGAACATATTTTTTGGTATCAGGGCTCTTAAAGGACTACGCCCGAACGAAGTATCCTAGAAGCACTAATGTGTTGTGCAATAAAACAACACCTCTTCTAGTGTTCACCAAGCCAATGCAAACATATTTTGGCGCAGTCAGGTTTTTTGCCATGACCCATCGTTTACAAAAAATAGCATTTGACAGCCTTATACTTGGCTCAAACTGCTCTATTTCAAGTGCATTTACAAACAATAGGACAGCGAGAGCACTAATTGGAGATACAAAAAAAACTGAGACATATGATATTGTAGAAGGTCCTTACATCGAGAGATTTAAGATTTAACGAGACATCACTAGCTACCATTAAGTCCAAGTAGTAACCCGTCGAAGTCGAACGGTTTTTTTTGGTCTAAGGGCTTTTAAGGGACTACGCCCGAACAAAGTATCCCGGAAGCAACGAACGTTGTCACTCACCAAAAGTGTTCCTCCTATAGCATTCACCTAGCCAACCTGGATGTATGTTCACATATTCGTTTCGAGTGCTACATGACCCACCATTTGCAAAAAATAGTGTTTGACATATCCTTACATTGGCTCAAACTACACTATTTCGCTGCGTTTGCAAACAATAGGGCAGCGAGAGCACTAGATTGGATACAAAAAAAAAAACAATATAATGATATTGTGGAAGGTCCCTATGCTGAGGTTTTAGAATCCACTAACGATGACATCTCTAGGTGCCACAGAGTCTGAGTAGTCACCCGTCGAAGTTGAACGGTTTTTTTGTTTCATGGTCTCTTAAGGGACTACGCCCAAACGAAGTAACCTGAAAGAAAAAACATTTGTCATGCATACCAAAATAAACCTCCTCTATTGTTCACCTAGCCACTTGAATGTGTTGGCACAGCCGGTTTGGTGGAACGACCCACCATTTGCAAATTATAGCATTTGACAGCCTTACACTGGCTCAAACTACACTATTTTATACGTTTACAAACAATAGGGAAATGAGAGCACCGATTGGAGATGGAAAAATAGAGACATGATATTATAGAGAGTCCCTACCACAAAGTTTTAGATCCAATGAGACGTCTCTAAGGTGCCACAAAGTCCGAGCAGTCACCCGTCGAAGTTGAACGATTTTTTGGTCTGAGGGATCTTAAGGGACTATGCCCGAACGAAGTAGCCCGGAAGCAATGACGTTGTTGCGCACTAAAACTAAACCTCCTCTGGAATTCATCTTACCACCTGGACATGTTGGCACATTCGGTTCAGTTCCATGACATCCCAAGGCATGACTTGTCACTACTCACCTCCGTTCATTTCCTAGGACCTCCTAAAAAAGGTAGTTTGTAAAGAATTATCCCACGAAGGCTCAAGGAATTCCATGACCCTTAATTCTTAGGTGTAAATAGAGAACTCCTTAACTCAATTTTTGGCTCAGATAGTTCTTGGTTTGTATAACCAAGCTCCAAGTTGTGATCGTCATAAGTTTCCATTAAAAAATGTGAATTTGGATTAATAGGGAATGAGTTCTTGGCTCTGGATCGAGTGGTCTGACTCCAAACTGAACCTCCATAGAGCCCACCATAACACCTGAAGGCATATACCACCCCAATCTAACGCGTTGGCGGTGACAGTTTTCTCCCATGACATCCTGAGGCATGACTTCTCACTACTCAGCTCACATTAATGAGATTGCAACAAGGTTAACACATTACCATATAAATACTCTAATGATTGTTTAATATTTCTTTAAAGCATGTTAATAGACAATAGAGTGTTAAGAATTTTTTTTGCATATCTTGTGCCAACTAAAATACAATGTTTCTATGTTTTTGGTAACAAGTGAATTCAAATTAGGACCTTATTGTTACACACATCAATAACAATTAATTTGGACTAGAACTTAACAAATAAATTGTAAGTACACTAAAAACATATAAAATGACTTCTAATAAATCCCTCAAGATCATTTTTAATTTTGTACATTTTTTCCTACTTTGGAGTGTGTTAACTGAAAGAGGGATGCACGAGAACCGATGTTGAAAAGTGATTCACCATAATGAAGTTACACTCTGATGGTAACGTCAAGCTAACACAATACGCAAGATTCGAATCAATGGAAAAAATATTGCAAGTAAGAATAACAGGTTTGCTCATGCTCATAGATTGAAAAATAGGAAGTACAAATAGGGGTGTTGTCTAACCCCCATACCTAAACATGGAAAGAACCCCAATGATGCCACTGATACATATGATGTTGATTGACACATATGACACCACTAGAAGAGGAGTTACAATTCCAAATAAGGAATGTAACTCCTATGATGCATTGACGCAAATGACAATGTTAGATTCTATGAAAAAATCTGACACTTGTCATTTGACTTCCTAAGACCTATGACTCTCGCAAGGTGAGATGACTCACCTAGGTGATGTGGATGATGACTAGACAGTCACACACACCAACAGCCCCCCTTCATCGAAGCTGAGGAAGAGGTTAAGGTAACCAAAATAGAAAAAGAAGACTCCCCTAGACAACTAAGAAAGATGTGTCAATGGGGCCCGACAACTAAAGGCCTGATAAGGTTCCCATATACAAATAACATCTTCTAGAAAAAAGAAGAGGAGATAAAGGACTATATAGCCCGAAGACCAAAGAAGATAGGCGGTTGTAGCAGACCTCACCCCAAGAAGAGACCGCAAGTGAAGAAACTTCACCTCAATGAAGGGCTTGGTGAAAATGTCTACAATTTGATCAGCTGTCTGAACATATTGTATTTCAATGATGTTTTCATGTATCATCTCCCATATGAAGTGCATGTGAATCTCAATGTGCTTCGTCCGCTGATGTTGAACGAGATTCCTACAAATTGAGATAGTGATCATGTTGTCATAGTAGATGATGGTAGGCTACTGAAAGTGGATGCCAAATTTTGTCAAAATACACTGTAACCAAACAGCTTATGTGGCAACATTAACTACTCCTCTGTATTCTACTTCTGTTGATGATATGGAAATGGCGTCCTACTTCTTGCTGGACCAACTGACAGGACCTGAACCAAGAGTGAAACTATAGCCTGAGGTAGACTTCTGATGATCTAGATCACCAACCCAATATGAGTCTGTAAATCTAACCAAGTCAATCTCAGTCCCTCCTAAGTAATGAATACCATCTATGTGAGTGCCATGAACATAGTGAAGGATCCACTTTGCTTCTTTTAAGTGCAGCTCATGAGGCTCCTGCATAAATCTGGACATGATCCCAATGACATACGATAGATCTGGCAGAGTGTGAGTAAGGTAGATCAAGCTTCCCACCAACTGTCGATAAAGGGTACCGTCAACCAAGGGGGAAGAGCAATCAAAAACTAACTTAATCCCAGAAAGAAAAGGAGTAGGTGAGGACTTGCAGTCAGACATGTGAAACCGAGCAAGCAAATCAAGAGAGTACTTAGGCTGCAAGATCATAATTCCTGAGTCAGATTGTGAAATCTAGATCCCAAGAAAGTAATGAAGAAATCCCAAGTCAGACATGGAGAACTTGTTGGCCAAGGAGATCTTCATAGAATCAATGATAGAGGAAGAGCTACTTGTGATCAACAAGTCATCAACATATAGAACAAGAATAAGTATGGAGTCATCTTGTCATAGAATATACACATTTGGGTTAGAGTGACACCGAGTGAACCCTTATGCAAGTAAAAAGGAGTCCCTCTTGGCATACCAAGCCTGAGGGGATTATTTAAGGTCGTAGAGAGACTTATTTAATTTGCAAACAAGGGATGGATCATGGACATAACCCAAAAATTGTTCCATATAGATCTCCTCCTCTAGGTCCCCATGAAGGAAGGCACTCTTAACATCCATCTGGTGGAATTCCCATCTGTTAGTGGAAGCAATGGCAAGGGTGAGTTGAATGGAAGTCATCTTCATAACAAGAGCAAAGGTTTCCAAATAATCAACCCCAGCTACCTAGGAGAAACCCTTAGCTACAAGTTATGCATTATACCTCTCGAATTCTCCATTAGCTCCATACTTTGTTCGATATACCCACCTACACCAAACAATTTTTCTTCCTTTCAGAAGAAGGGTAAGATCCCAAGTGTCATTCTTTATGAGTGAGGAATACTCCTCATCCATGGTAGAATCCCACTCGGGAATCCCAGAAGCTTCCTGGAAAGATGGTGGATCAGAAGAAGAGGTGAAGAAGGAGTGGGGTCCAATGAAGTCTGAGTGAGTACGTCTCTCATCCAAAGGATCTCCAACTAAATCTCTAGCACTCTATAATTTTTTCCTAGCCCAAAGAGGTCCTGAAAGCTCAGGCTCAGAGTCAGAAGATTCTTCACTTGAGTGAGAAGGGACATAGTCCTCATCATCACTACTATCAAAATCAAAAGACTTAGAAGTTTGAGGATTGGGAGGAGTAGGGAGAGGTGGAACTCACTCAACAACAACATCATCTGAAGATTCAGAATCTGAATCAATGGGCAAAAAAACCTCAGTGGAAGTTGAATTCAAGGATGACTCATCAAACTTCACACTCCTCTCAATATAAAGCTCATGGGTGGTAGGGTTCAACAATCGATATCCCTTCACACCATCAGGATACCTGACAAAGATATAAGGTTTGGATTGTGGATCCAATGCCTTGCATTTATTTTTGGGAATCTGAGCCATAGCCTTGGATCCAAAGACTCGAAAGTGCTCAACATCATGCTTGTGTCCAAACCAGGCTTCAAAGGGTGTTATCCCTCTTATTGCCTTGTGTGGAACATGGTTCTGAATATAAGAAGCACATTTCACTACTTCAGCCCAATATTGCGGAGGAAGAGATTTCGATTAAACCATACAAGTAGCCATCTCCTTTAAAGTTTGGTTTACAACTCCATTTTGGGAAGGGATGTAAACAATTGTACACTGCAAAGTAATCCCCTCAGAAGTGTAGAAATCCTCAAACCTGTTGCTCACATACTTGCCTCCATTGTCGGTTCGAAGAACCTTGATAGACCGTTCCGCTTGTTTCTCAACAAGAGCCTTAAAGTTTTGAAAATGCTCAAAAACTTCAGACTTAAGTTTAAGAAAATATACCCAAGTATAACGTGAAAAGTCATCAATGAAGGTTAGTATATATAGAGCCCTAGCAAAAGAAGGAGATGGAAAAGGGCCAGAAACGTCACTATGAATAAGATCCAAGGGACGAGTAGCTCTCAAGGATTTTCCCTTATCAAAGCCTTTTCCAGGGTGTTTTCCAAGGGTACAACCCTCACAAAGACCCTTAGAAAACTTAACTCGGGGTAGCCCGTTGACCATTTCATTTTAGCTCAATTATTCAAGGTAACGATAATTTCAATGCCCAAAATGCTCATGCCATAACTTGCTAACCTCATTTGCAAGAGTGAGCAAGGCATTGGGTGTCAAATCAGAAGAGAAGTGGGAAAAGGTATACAACCATGAACGGTGATCTGCCTTTAGCTCAGCCACAGTGCAGTCAGAGTTAAGCTCATGAATAATCACTGAGTTAGGACCAAATTCCACTCGCATTCCTTCACCAAGGTGGGAGATTTGGTAAACCGATAGGAGATTGGTAGAGAGATTGGGAATGCTCAACACTTGGTGAAATGTTCCACCTTCTATCTTTACCAATCCACTACTGGAAATCAACACATGGGTGTCATCACCTAACATGATTTGGGACATGCCACATGGTTCAATGCTAGAGAATTCAACCTCTGAAGAAGCCATGTAGTGCGAGGCACCAGAATCGATAACCTAAGTTGATGATGGAGCTGATTTAGCTACAAGGGCCTTACCTTTCTCCTTTTCATTTTTAGATTCCTTTGCTTTATGAGACTCGCCCTTCTGAGTAATTTGTTTGATGGATTCAGGAACACTTATTTTATTTTTCTCAAGTAACTGAGTTAAGTGATCAATTTGTTTCCGAAAACAATGATGCTCGTCATGGCCAAAATTATTACAATAGGAGCATTTATACTTTTCCTTTTCTCTTTAGGCTCAGAAGTTGAAGTATTAGTGGTGAGCTTAGCTAGGGGTTGGTTGGTCTTGGTTTCTTTCTTAGGTTGGTCCTTAGTTTCTTTCTTCTTTTCATTTTTCTCGCCCTTATTTGCCACAAGGGCATGTGACTTGGATTTTAGAGTCCCCATTTGAATGAGTTTGTCCTGTTCTCGAATGAGTTCGGACAAAAAAACTATCAAATGAGGGCATTTTCCAGGTACTACCCAAGGTGGCTTTTGTGGCATGGAAAGTTGAAATGAAGATAGAGTATTCAGGACCTAACTTAGAAAGAATCGACAAGATCAATTGAGATTCTTTCTTCTCCACTTTACATTCCTTTAGAAGCAGTCTAGTGTGGACAAACTTTGAGAAGAAGGCCTACGGGTTTTCAAAGTCACTAGGATTTAACCCTAGTAGTTCGTTCTCCATCTCATGCGCTCTCATGTCATCTTTCTTTCCAAACATATCATCAAGCATTTTCCATGCTTGATAGGGTGGTGAGGAAATTTTGATGTGGAAGAGCCAGTCAGGAGAGACGGACATACAAATAAGACCTAAGGCTTCATCACAACGGTTGAACCATTTAGATTTTTCTGGTTCATCAATAGGTTCGGTCTCTAACCCCATGGTAACTCAGTATAACCCTTTACTTCACAAAACCAATATAATTTTAGATTTCCATTCGAAGAAATTAAAAAGTGTGAGCACTGGTACTTTAGAGATATCCATAATGAAGAGATAGAACCAAGGAATGCAGAAGGAAGGAGAGAGAAAAGAAACAACCACCCCAGAACAAAATTACACCCCCTCGAGTTTGGCACTTTATAATTTAGTGCAATTATTACAACCATATGCAACTATGTGCCTAGAACCAGTCTGTCACTCACCTTACAATCAGCGTAATAACGCGCAAAGGTGGAGACAACAATCAAGGTTCGTTGGGCGCAGCAGATCGTCACTACAAGCAAACACAAGAATGAGAGAAATAAGAGGGAAAGAAAGGGATTTATGAGAAACAAATTCTCACATTGTACAAAAGAATCCCTTTGTCGTAATACTGTGGTGGATGTGCTCACAAGTCCATGAAAAAAGGAATAGAACAAAGCTCAAGAGAACCGAAAAGAGCTTTCACAAGCAAGCAGTGACATGCCCCAGAATGTGTCACTTTATAAAATTAGTGCATTTACAAAACTAATGATCCCATCATCTAGAATGTGAAAAAACATGCAAATTTGACCAAAGAAGTGCTCAAATCCAAGCAACAAGTCAAAAGTTATAGTAGAAAACAATTCCCGCAACTGAAGAGAAAAAGGCAATAATCCTGCAAACGGATTTTAAAAAGTTCCTTAAACACATGCAAAGGGTGTTGTATGTATGCTCATTGGAAATGGCATCAAATTCTAGATAGGGTTTGTTTGTATTTCGAGGGGAGATTCACCTCCTGCCAATCCTGGACCTCACCCTCCATCTTCGACACTCATAGGAAGGTAAGTAAAACAAGTAAAAACCCAAAATAAAGGTTTACAATGCCAATTAAAAGTTTTACACCTTAAAATATTTTAAAAGGTGATTATTGATTTACCAATAATCAATTCTAACATAAGGAAGGTGTATCATAAGAGCTATGGAAGTATTGACCAAGTTAATGAAAGAGAATGGAAAAACCGTTGAGGAAGCTGCCGAGAGGGAGATCCCGAGGAGTTAGCTGGCATGGTCAGAGGTCAGCAGAACAGTCCCAAGGTGCCAAAGTGGTGGTTGGTGTTGGCAATAGGTGGTCCACATGGAGGAGACAGTGCCTGCACAATGGTTGAATGCAGCAGAGATTCTATGGGTTGACAAAGAAGAAGGTAGAGATTTAAGGAGCATAGTCACCAGAAACGGCAAAGAAGACAACAGAAGCTAGAAATGGTTGTATGGGAGCTCGAGAACCTAGTAGAGAATGGTTCTTGGGAGCATGATAACTAGGCAGAGAACTAGACTTCAGAATGTAGAAGGTAGAACGAGCAGGTTCCAAGCCAGCGAGACAACAAAACGTGAGCATAAGGTAGAGGGTGAAGACGTCAATCAACACATGCTCTAGAAAATTCGACTGTCAAATGGAGCTTGGAAGAAGTAGAAAATGCAAGCCAAAGACAAAAATCTGAGAATCCAATGCACAGACTAAACATGCATAAGAAAACCAAAAAATGAGCCTCTGAATCCAAAGCCATACCCGAGTAGCAGGTTCACCAATGAAAATGAGTTAACAAGCAGAAAATGTCCATGCAACGTTTACCTCGAGACAATAATGAACCACAGGTCCACACCAAAGCAAAAACTGAGCTCACAAGAATAGAAGTAATCACAAACTCAGCAATATGATAGAGAAAACCAGCCAAAAATACCTCAAACTTGCAACTTCTGAAACCTCAATACGAGGTGAGCAATACAATTCCAAAATGATAATCGAAAAAAAAATTACACACGAGGAAATGAGAAGAAACTAGAAGTAATAAACAATTGAGAAATGAAGAATGCACGTTTACTGAAACTAGCTCTGATACCATGAAATAGGGATGCATGAGAACCGATGTCAAAAAGTGATGTACATCAACGAAGTTGCACTCCGATGGTAACGTCAAGCCAACGAAATACACAAGATTAGAATCAATAGAAATAATATTGCAAGTAAGAATAATAGGTCTACTCATGCTCATAGATCGAAAAATAGGAAGTACAAATAGGGGTGTTGTGTAACCCCCATGCCTAAACATGGAAAGAACCCCAATGATGCCACTGACGCATATAACATTGACTAACGCATATGATGCCACTAGAAGAGGAGTTATAATTCCAAATAAGGAATGTAACTCCTATGATGCATTGACGCAAATGACAGTGTCAGATTATATGACAGAATCTGACACTTGTCATTTGACTTCCTAAGACCTATGACTCTCGCAAGGTGAGATGACTCACCTAGGTGATGTGGACGATGACTGGACATTCACACACACTAACATTAACCACGTTCTTAAAATGATATAGTGCACACTTGAATCTCTTGAAAAAAAAAAATGATCTTGCACCCAAGAACCTTCAAAACCATTATATAACATAACATCATATATCATATATATCATATCCATAATGGTCACATAATCGAGACCATTAAATCAAATCAAACATATATAACTAATATGGTTATGAAAACATACATAAAAGGATATCATGTGTAATGAAATCAAATCAAACATAGAAGTAATATCATTATAAAAACCAACATGGATATAATGTATCAAACTAAGTGTGCCACATGTCTTTGAAAACATAATTTCATAACATGTATCAAACTAAGTGTTTCATACATATATGACTACATGCAGTTGCATAATTCTATATACATGGACTATATTAAAAATCATGAACTAGGACCAGATGACATATATATCTATACATCCAGGTCCTATAAATCTAATTATGAAAAATATTCCCTCTCTTCTCCCTGCTAGAAGAAGCATGTCCACGACTTGTGGATATATTCAAGGGAGATGCCACTATGGATTTCATCCATGTCGTCCTAGGCATCTCTAAGAAGGCCTGCAACCTAGCCTACACATTCATAAAAAAATAAGTTTTTAACACCCAAATTTTAAAAATACATTCAAAATTTAGAAACTTATAATTTATAATGCATGTGAAATCTTACCACAATCTCATGATCCCTATCAATTTGTCATTGACACGTTGCAAGGACAACGGTAGACTCACGAGGGGTAGACTACATACAAATAAATAGTTCAAATTAAATATTTCATGTACAAAATTTGATATTGTAGACAAGTAATAATAAAAAAATTCCTCCAAAATTTAACAAATTTGAAAAATTGTACTTAATTTAGTGGATCTGTAGATGCTATTGAAGTATCTACAGCAACCTCCACAGTCTGCATATAGGGAGAAGTCTCTATGGCAATCATAAGCTTTACAAAAAACATGCACAGATCAATATTAATCTACATTACTGCCACATAATAGACAAAAATCATAATCGACACATAACATACCAATGTATTAGTTTGCAAAACCTTCCATACAAGTTGATCTTTGAAAAGAGACAATTTCATAACTTTGACTGGGTTCTCTAGTAAAATGCGGAGAAATTTTACATACCAACAATGTCTAAGATTGATAATGCAATAGATAACGTTAGAAGAAGCATGTCCAAACCATTAATGCTCAATTCATTATAAACCTCACAAACATGGATTTTGAAGTAAGTATCAATAGAGTCTTTTCTTAGTTTTGCTAATGGAGTACATGAATCCTTTCTCAGTTCCCAAGAATTTGGCTCATAATTATTTATGCATGAAAATAATAAGTCTACACATTTAGTGAGATATGGAAGTCAATAACCTTATTGAGACTATTTTTGGCCAAGTATTTGAAATTTTTGAATGTGTCTAGTATAGTCAACTTGTCTTGAAAGATATAAATTTCAACCTATCTATTTTGTAAGTCTTTAATCCTAGAAGAAGTTAGTTTACAATGTGGAACATGGCTTAAAGCCATGGTACTAAAGCATCATTTTATTTCAATAATGGAAATGATTGAAATTGTATCATTAAGAAGTTGGGTACTTGAAATATATTGTTCAGGAAGATAAATTGTTTTTGGGGGGATTGTCTATAAGTAGGCAAAATAGTATATTTGAGTTCATGCATATTATGAATGAACCACTTTTTTGATCTTTGGAGGACTTTTACAGTACGAGTTAGTGTATTAATAGGCTTCACAAATGACTTGTCTACATGAGGGATAGGTGTGAAGTGAATTGACTCCAGGTATCTCATTTTGAACAACTCATTAGCATCATATTATATGTCTTCTATGACCCATTAGAGACAAAAGTATGTTATTTGTTGTAATGACATTCTATATAGAAGTATTGGTAATAAAAATTAATCTTGTTGACACAATATTCCCAATAATCCTCAATTTTAGGTTAATAATATTGCTTATTGTCATATGACCTCTTGGAAGAGTAGGAATCAAGGTTTAATGATCTTATAGGGAAGCTTCGATTTTACTCAAGTCTCCAAAATTCCTACAAGAGTTGATACACAACTGAACTTCCACAATTAGAAACAAAGTGTAAAGAGAAACTAACCTACGTAAAAGTCATGTGAGGCATGCTAGTAGTCTCAATTCCTAGATAAGATGATGACCCATTAGGCTCCTGTGTATAAAAGACAAACATATTAATATGTACATGTACACGTGAAACATTATAATAATAAAATTTCAATCAAATGAAATTTGAAATGCAAGTAAATTGAAACTTACGTCTGTAATATGCCTAGGTGAAATAGCTAGCATGTCGATGCTGGGTGTGTCCTTCACCTGTTCTTGTTGTTTAAATTAAAATAAAAAATTAGTTTTTACATGTATGTACATGACATAATCAAATACATATATATTAAAATCTCAAATGAATTAAACTATTGTGTGTGTGTGTGTATTACATATTTATTTGACATTTACCTGTGAAAGACTAAGATCATTTGCACTAGTTCCAAAAAAATCCACCATCATCTCATCTAGAGAAAATAAATCATGTGATCCAATAAATGATGTCTCGCTTGCAATGCATATGACACCACATGATCCACAATGGTTTGGTGAGCTAGAACTGTCACCTCCACCAACATCACTAGATGTAATCTGGTCACTATGTTAGGTCAGAGTTTCAGCAAGATCCCTTAATGCATGTAGTGTGTCAATCTCCACAACCTCCTTCACTATAGGAGGGATAACGAAAGGCACTAGGGGTTTTGGGGCATGGGGGATCATTGATTGATGAATGGATGCACCAGGTATACTCTATGCAAATCCATCTCCTTACCCATAAAACTCAGAAAATTCAAAATAATTTGGGACCTCATTAAGCACGGACTCACGATATAATTTCTTTAAAAAATAGAGAGGAAACTCAATGTTGTTGCATGGTGTATAATCAAAAAGCATCCACCATCGTCCCAAAAATTATTCTTGATTCGGTCATTATAGTGCCAATGGATTAGGAACTGTTTAGAAGTAGTTACGGGGTGGCATTGGTTCTCAGGTCAGTAAATAATGCATAAATGTGGTCTTTGCATTTTTTTTGTCTTTTACCGCTGCATGGGATAAGTTATCTACATACCACCTCCTAAAATCACCTCTAAAGGTATTCCATCTGCCTATTTGGTTAGTTACGGAGTCGACTTCACCAATCAATGTTTCCAATGTGTTTGCTAAAGTCATACGGGACGAATTTTTGGCATGATTTTTTCTTATTGTCTGGATAAGATTCTCAATGGAATTTTTATTTTTTCAGATTCTTCCAACGATATCATCTTATGTTCCTTATGGTTCCGTGGGGATAGAAGGAGCCACAGGAGGCAGATCTACTTTTGGAGGAGGGTTGAAATGAATGTTTGGAGGGTTTTGAGGAATATTTGGATGGTTTGCAGGATTACGAAGCTTGCCGAGAAATTGAAAAAATAAAAAAAATTGTATACATAACAAAAAATTGAAAAACCCATGAAAATAACAAAAAATCACCCAAAATGCAAGAAATTTGATCAAATTGGAGGTCTTGCCTCTTCGTTTTTGTAGCATTATTGAAAATTTTGTGATCCATAGTCCAAATAGCAATTTATAGCAGGTATTAAAATCTCAAGTGCTAACATTCGAGGAGAAATCGTAGTTCGCAAGGGAAAATGGGGGAAATGAGGGATTGCGGGCTATTTCTTCCACAATTAGAAACAAAGTGTAAAGAGAGAAACTAACCTACGTAAAAGTCATGTGAGGCATGCTAGTAGTCTCAATTCCTAGATAAGATGATGACCCATTAGGCTCCTGTGTATAAAAGACAAACATATTAATATGTACATGTACACGTGAAACATTATAATAATAAAATTTCAATCAAATGAAATTTGAAATGCAAGTAAATTGAAACTTACGTCTGTAATATGCCTAGGTGAAATAGCTAGCATGTCGATGCTGGGTGTGTCCTTCACCTGTTCTTGTTGTTTAAATTAAAATAAAAAATTAGTTTTTACATGTATGTACATGACATAATCAAATACATATATATTAAAATCTCAAATGAATTAAACTATTGTGTGTGTGTGTGTGTATTACATATTTATTTGACATTTACCTGTGAAAGACTAAGATCATTTGCACTAGTTCCAAAAAAATCCACCATCATCTCATCTAGAGAAAATAAATCATGTGATCCAATAAATGATGTCTCGCTTGCAATGCATATGACACCACATGATCCACAATGGTTTGGTGAGCTAGAACTGTCACCTCCACCAACATCACTAGATGTAATCTGGTCACTATGTTAGGTCAGAGTTTCAGCAAGATCCCTTAATGCATGTAGTGTGTCAATCTCCACAACCTCCTTCACTATAGGAGGGATAACGAAAGGCACTAGGGGTTTTGGGGCATGGGGGATCATTGATTGATGAATGGATGCACCAGGTATACTCTATGCAAATCCATCTCCTTACCCATAAAACTCAGAAAATTCAAAATAATTTGGGACCTCATTAAGCACGGACTCACGATATAATTTCTTTAAAAAATAGAGAGGAAACTCAATGTTGTTGCATGGTGTATAATCAAAAAGCATCCACCATCGGTCCCAAAAATTATTCTTGATTCGGTCATTATAGTGCCAATGGATTAGGAACTGTTTTTAGAAGTAGTTACGGGGGGTGGCATTGGTTCTCAGGTCAGTAAATAATGCATAAATGTGGTCTTTTGCATTTTTTTTGTCTTTTACCGCTGCATGGGATAAGTTATCTACATACCCACCTCCTAAAATCACCTCTAAAGGTATTCCATCTGCCTATTTGGTTAGTTACGGAGTCGACTTCACCAATCAATGTTTCCAATGTGTTTGCTAAAGTCATACGGGACGAATTTTTGGCATGATTTTTTTCTTATTGTCTGGATAAGATTCTCAATGGAATTTTTATTTTTTCAGATTCTTCCAACGATATCATCTTATGTTCCTTATGGTTCCGTGGGGATAGAAGGAGCCACAGGAGGCAGATCTACTTTTGGAGGAGGGTTTGAATGAATGTTTGGAGGGTTTTGAGGAATATTTGGATGGTTTGCAGGATTACGAGCTTGCCGAGAAATTGAAAAAATAAAAAAATTGTATACATAAACAAAAAATTGAAAAAAACCCATGAAAATAACAAAAAATCACCCAAAATGCAAGAAATTTGATCAAAATTGAGGGCTTGCCTCTTCGTTTTTGTAGCATTATTGAAAATTTTGTGATCCATAAGTCCAAATAGCAATTTATAGCAGGTATTAAAATCTCAAGTGCTAACATTCGAGGAGAAATCGTAGTTCGCAAGGGAAAATGGGGGAAAAATGAGGGATTGCGGGTCTATTTTTTTTTTTCTCAGAGGACCACGATCACAGTTCTAACCTGTTATCACAGTTTTAAAGCCATGATTTTGATCTTAGGTTCAGGAATCCCCAAACCTATAAAAAATATTTTGCGATTGTAGTTTAAAAAAAAAACCGCGATCGCGGTACGTAAATTTAGTGTTTTATGTCCATTTTTTTGTCCACCAACTTGCTACACTTACCCAAGGAGTTCTCCACATTAGATGTACTTGATATATCTATTGATAAACAAATAGAAAAACTAGTAGATAATCTTCAGATAAGTGGAGAAATGAAAGAAATTAATCATGTATCAATTGGTGAAATCAAGGTTCAAACATCAAAAACTTCTTCCACAGGTCAAGTGGCTCTAGAGTTAAATAAGTCAGAGTTACTTAGTAGAGAGGATATAAATACAAAAATCTTAGTGGAAGACGTTGCTCCTCATGGTGTCAAAACTACTAAAGATAAATATCCTATTCAAACAAGGAAACTTATTTTTGTGAAAACAACAAAAAATGTACAAGATACAACTGAGAATGAGGAAAATATTGTTGACATGCATGTGGATTTATTAGTTTCAAATAAGGATGATAAGTTACCAACTCAGCAATCTGCAAGGAAGAGAGGATTGTGTGAGGGGAGGGAGGAATCTAAAAGTAAGTCACTGATTCAGAAAACCTCAGAGGAGAAGATGAATCTAATATTACATCAATTAGAGAGATAAGGAAAGAGTCTATCCCTATTACTGATGTAACTCAGAAGGAGATTTGTCAATCCCAAAACTCAGATCAAGGAGAAAGGAAATTGAAGGAATTACTAGTAAAAGGTAAAATAAGGGTATTAATTTTTGAAATAAATAATGAAAAATAGACAAAATCACCAGTCCAAGATGAACAAGGATTATCCAAGCAATTGGTGGTTATCCCTGAGAAACCTTAACAAGAATTACAAGACACAAAATTTGTGACAAGTATTGCAAAGAGATGGATTGGTGAGTTGATTTCAAATGAATAAAAGGAAGTTGTTCCTATTCAAGCCATAGACCTCACTCTGCATTATCTTTCTCAAAAATGGTAAGAGCCTCCAAAAGGCTAGGGTTCTTACCAAAACTCATATTGATTCATAGGGGTCTAAAACCTCAGCGATAACAATCCCTTATGAAGAAATGAATAGAGATAACATAATAGACAGTGACTACAATGTTCAACTTATTTCCCTTGGAAAGCCTTCAAGAGATCAATTAAAACAAGGAGTGTTAGAGGCAGTCAATGATCTTTTGCAAAAGGTGGATGAAGACAGGGTGATGAAAAATCAATTGAAATAACAGGTCAAGATTTTGAGTTCTAACATGCAAAAATTAATTGGGCAGCCCAGTCCTACTCACGCAAATACTTTTTTAACACTCCTAACGGATTTGATAAGATTGACAAAGTTGTCAAGAAAGTTCATAAAGTAGACACATGGATTGAAAAGTTAACAAAGAGGGGAAAGAAACTAATTGAAGAGGCCAGGGTAAAATACAAAGAACTCAAAAATAGGCTTAATGAGATTGATGAGATAATTGAACAATGTGATAATGAAATATTTTACTTTGAGGGATTTTTCCCAATTTGGATTGCATAACTCATTTTAGTGATGAATTGGTTGAATAATAAGGGATTGTGACAGTAGAATCTAGTAGAAGTCAGCATGTTATTGAGGAATTAGGAAAAAATCAGAGTGTAAACTTTAAATGTGATTAGGGAAAACGCAAAGTTAAAATAAAATGGGTTGATGATATTCTGGATGCCATTGACTTGAAACTGGAAGATATGGTTTATGCAAAATCCAAGAGGAGTTATGGTGATCTGAAAATTGATTTCTTGTTCAACTCTTTTGAAAATAATATTCAGAAAGATGATTTATCTTATGAAGTCATTAAGACAATGAAGAAAATTGAAAATAGAATTACAGAGTTGAAAGCTAAGCCAATGAAATACAAGCAAAAATGGGTCATTGTATGGATGCAATAACTAGACAGACATTGGTTTTTCAGCACCACACAAGACCAGATGAAGATGAAATAAATGAAATTTTACAAAGGTATGACACATATGTGGAAATATTACCAGAAGAAAAGGATGGAAACATAAGAGATGATGAATGACTTTAAGATTATTATTCTTAAAACTATACTTTCTTCCCATATTTACTTTCTAAGTTGAGGTTTTATTTGATATTTCAGTTTCATTAGGGATATCTGCTACTTTGAAGTTCATTATTTTCCAATAGAAATTGTAATATGGTACAATGTATTATTTTTTATATGACTTAGATAAAATTCCATACACATTTGTACAAGCATATAAACTATTGTGATATTTGTGCTTTTTGCATATTAAAAAAGGAACAAAATGGGGTTCTATAGGGGCCCCCAGCCCATGGAAAAATAGGTGTGTACATGTGGAAAGTGAGGTCAGTAAGAGAAACACAATATTCGGATATTGTTTAATCCCTTTCAAAACTTGCCCCCATTGGAGGTAGTTTGTTCAACAACTTTTTCTTCCTCAACGAAAATTCATTAGAACCCTAAGATGACTGGAAAAAAAAAAAACAGATCCTGCCAAGTCCTGCGACATCCCCATATCCATTAATGACTAAAGGGTCATTCTTGGACTATTCATGATATTCTCAAGCTCAATATTCTTCTGATAATAATATACCTAGTCTAGAAGGCCCAAACCGCCTGTGAAGAATGTTGTTTTTCCTTTCCCCTTGTGAGGGGATGACTTGTTAAGAATAGGAATTGAAGTAATGGTTAAAGTGGATAAAGGACCAATGATTACAATATGAGGGCTAGGAAGAATAAGAGTTTTTAGCTAGTTTAAGCTTTCCATCTCCTAGTGAAAGGGGGATGCTATCTTGGAGGAGGGATTGGATGAGGCCATGCGAAGTCTTTCCTTGAAGAAGGAATAGGTTTTCTAGAGAAAATGGATGATTGACCTGAGAACCTACCCCTGTTGTCTCGACGAGAGGTGAGTGCTTCGCTAGAATGACGAATAAATATGGACAATTCTTCCTCTCCATCTGACTCACCCTTTCTCTCCCTAAAGATGGTACTAGCTCTGCCAATGGTTTTGACCGCACCTGTTCTAGCTGCCCTTTCTCTAGAGAAATAATTATCTTCTCTAATTCATCTGTTTTGTGAGAGATGGCGGGCTTGACATCAATTGAAGATTTATCATACAATACAAAAGATTCCTTAGAAATATCTTTTAAAACAAATTATTCATTGCATAAGAATGGGCATTAATAGTCATTTTTCCTTGACACTTGTGGCCTCCTCTCAATACAATATTTTTTTCAAATCTTCATAAACAATTTGGTGTTCCCATTAAAAAGAGATGGAAATACATGGACTAAAAGGTTGAAAAGACAAGATTTATTCTAATCAACCTGGTGAGAAGTGCAATTCAAACCTATCAATAAGTTAAGGGCCCTCTTGTATCTCCTGTACATGGTATGTCAAACAAGGCCCTAACAAGAGCCTCATCAGGACCACGCAGGTCAAAAATTTGGTTCAAATCCTCTGAAGAGATTTATTTCAAACTATGTGATACAAATACCTTCACCATTCTCTAATAATAATTACTAAAAAGAGTTTTTTATCTTTAGAATAAAAAATGAAATGCATAATGGTGAAAGGGTAAAGCCAAGTTTAATAATGAAAGGGATGCATATTGATATGATTTCGAGAAATATTTCCCGCGAAAATGAAAAGAAATTTTCCTCATCTCAGGAAAAGGAAAGTTAAGAGTTGGAAGGAATTAGGAATCAGCAGAATTGATAAATCAATATGATTTGGTAAGAACCATGTGTGGTGATTAAGCCAATAAGAAGTGAAATGAAGTATGCAACACCCGAGAATTTTGGGAAGTAGATGAGGATATATGTCAAATCAAAATCACTTGGAAGTGTTCACATGCACATCGAAAGTGATTATTCAATCATTATGAGAAAAATTATTAAAATAATCTACCAAAAGTAGTGACTTGGTGTCCCAGTAATGCGTGAATGAAACCAATTAGAAAGGATTTGTATTTTTCACCTGACAATAAAAGGAAATAATTTTTTTTGAAAAAGTAGTGGGGATTGAAAAATATATTCTAAAGGGGAATATTCCCTAGAATATTCATGTTTTTTTTTGGGGGGGGGGGGGAATTTGAAGGAAAATGGGTAATTTGAATAGTATAAAGGTGCAAAAGATAATCCCGTAAAAGAGGGGGGTTAAAATTTTCTGAGAATTGTTTAAAGAAAAGAGAGAAAATTTTGAGAAAAGCCATTTACCTAAAGAATTTTCTAAGAAACCTATTAATGTCCTGAGATTTCAAAATAAATCATGTCAAGATGGTTGCAAGAGTATAGCCATTGACAAACATTGAGATTGTAAAATGAAACTTTCCCTTGCTGATAAATTTGATAAGCCCTACGTTAATTGTGTCAATGATTATCATTGTTGTGTCTACTTTCATTTAGTGATGTTCCCAGGTAGTTATTTGTGTCCCTGTCGCAATCTTATGTTAGGATTTCCTCTGAATCACATAAGATCTTATCTTCGTGGAGATATTTTGGTATTTTCAATTGTACTGTGAGGATATCTTTCATTTCATTGTACAATAAACAATTTAAATTTAGTTTATTTCAATCTTGCTGATATAGATCATTTGTCAGTCTATGAGTGTATCTTAGGCATGATAGATCAAGGATCTCTAATGTTTAATTGAATTTTTGATATGATATTTTATGTTAAATTCTAAAATAATGTGTGAAATTCTGGTTGAAGGTTCAGTGTTGACTATTCGAAGTATTTTTATTATCTTGGCAAACAAATTTTCCAACTTTTGTTGAAAGTTCTTAAGAATTTGGTATAATCAACTTTATTCTTCTTAATTCCCCAAAAACATTCATTCAAAAATGATAATTCCCACAATAACTACCCCTATTTGCACTGTTTGTCCATAAATACTAAGGAGATTTGTTGAATTTACCCATCCTTTACACAAAACATATAAGAGAAATCATGTATATTTGTTGTCTTTAGTAACTTGAAGCTTGTCTAGGAGACATCATCATTCTCTAGAGTGACAACTCGTAAGAGTTAGATTATGTCGCATTGACCATTTCTCCTCAAGGTTTTATTTCAACATCATAAAGGGAGAGTTGAATATTTTTAATCCATTTATATCCCTTATAATATTAGGTTACAAAACGGGTCCTCTCACCTTGATTGAAGGCACAACCTAAAGTGGTGAGGGAAGGTCAAACCTTCAGCACGGTGCTACCCAAATTTTCCAAGATTGAGTGATAAAGAGTCAATTAAATCCATCCCTAGCGACAAGACAACTCAAATTACAATATATCTATCTCTAAGATCCTGCTAAATCTGCTGATGCTGCTCAGCTTCAAAGCAAGAACTAATTTGGGTACCAACACCGATCTGGTGCCTTTGCTAGGGAAATTTATGCAAAAAACATACGCATATTGACCTCTAGTAATGATTATTACATGTTTAAATGCAAATAAATTGTTTAAACATCATCCTTTGTTCATTATTGTAAAGATTGAGCAAGGTCAAAGTCTCATTGCAAGATATTTCCTAGTTTAAGTAAATGTTGCACTAGATTTCCATTACTAGTGATAAATATTGGAAAAGGATGGTCAGATATGTCAAGCTTAGTAGAAATTAAGTATTGATAGACATTTGAAAAATTAATTAGAGTGCTTTGGCACATCTAAGGTGAAAATCCTTGGTGGCGACTCCGTTTTGGTTTTAAAATCTTGATAAATACCAATGTATTAAAGCTTTGTAAATTGAGTTTGGTTGTTAATATTTGCAAAGAATAAGGAAGAAGGTTTTTCTTTAACAAGGATCCTATTATAAGATTTTTTTCTAGAGCTTGGGAGAACAAATCCAAAAGGTGAACAAGTCTAGAAAGCATTGGGGGATCAAGATTCAAGAGAGAAGGTGGTTCCAATCATGGAAAGTGACTAACCTATAGCTGAAAATTATCTTACATTGTCAAATAGTTCAGAGTCAAGTTGTCCCTATGTAAATTTAAATACTCCCACTGGTTAGGGGACATCATTTGTATCTATAATAAGTGTCCCTCATTTCTTTCCTTTATCACTCAAGATTGATAAGGTTGCTTATGAAATTGAGTCATGGGAGGGTTTTTTTTCTTTGAAATTCATACACCTGTATCCCAAAGGCCCCTGGTACTACATTGTCTTAATTATCCTATAGGATCACCTCCTCAAAATAACATGGTTTAGCCTCCACCTAGACCTTTTTTTTTTGTTAACACATTTGGACAAATAAATTTTGGAGGTATGGCTGGGTATCATAATGATGTACCACAAGATGTAAGGAATAGGTTTCCCAAATTTCAGGGAAATAATGCCATTACTGGTGATCGACATCTAAAACGTTTTTTTCAATATGATGGAGGATTTCAAAATAGAACATGAAAATGTGTACATAAAATTATTTTTCCACTCTTTGGAGGAAGATGCACATGATTGGTACAAGGATTTTTCAAATAACTCAATAGATTCATAGACTGAGATGAATAATGCTATCAGATTTCAATATGGGTATAAAATAGACCAAAGGTTCCTCTTATCTGAGTTTGAGAATATAAAGAAGAATCCAAATGATTCTGTCCATGACTTCAATACCAAATTCAATAAGACTTTGAATAGATTACTCATAATATTGAGGCCTAGTGATGAGTCTTACCTGATTAAGTATTTTGATGCTTTTAATAAGAAATTTACTTATTACTTGAGTGATAAAAACCCTAGAACTTTAAGGAAGGATTTCATAATGGCCTTACAGATTGATATCAATATTAAGGCTATCAGAAATCCCCCCTAAAAGGGAGGGTTTCAAATTGGTTAATCCTGATAGACATCAATCAAGTAAGGATGTGGATCTAGAGGAGTTTGTGAAGAATTTGGCTAGGGCAATTAAAGAAATATCTTATAAGTTGGATAGAGCAGAAAAGGGGATAGGACAGAGTTCTCAAGTTCAACATAAACCACAGGGCCAAGATAGATTTGGAAATAATTCTAGGAATTATCATAGGTTGGATGAAAGAGAAAAGAGGCCCATGGGATCAAGAAATAAATAGCCACAACCAAGAGAAAATAGAGTAGTCCCTGATTCTTTGACTACTAGGGTTGCTATAATTGAAGAAGCCCATGTTATTGATTAGTGTGACAAGTGTTTCATACCACATTACCCTTGTGATTTAAGTAAGGAAGTTGAAGATAAAAATTATGATGAAGCTTATGGTGATGTATGTATGATAGAATTCCCTAAAAATCCACAATAAGGAGCTACTTCGACTGAGATGATAAGTGCTAGGACTATAGAGAGTTTATGGGATTTCATTCACCATGTATTTTCCTCCTCCTCCTAGAGATGATATTTAGGTTGATATGGTACAAGAATTTGATCTACCCAATCATGACTTTGAATATTTGA
This sequence comes from Taxus chinensis, assembly GCA_019776745.2. Classification (NCBI taxonomy): domain Eukaryota; kingdom Viridiplantae; phylum Streptophyta; class Pinopsida; order Cupressales; family Taxaceae; genus Taxus; species Taxus chinensis. Next base: position 790,937,147 of record CM034150.1, read on the forward strand.
GGGCTTTAATGATCAAGAAATATGATGGGGGAATTCCTTCTAAGGAAGACATGCAAATTTTTATGAATGCAATAGTTTCTCAGGAAAAGGAATACAATACCAGAAGTAAAGTTGTCAAAGGGAGAGAGCCACAAGACAAGCCAAGGGCTCAACTTATTACTAATATCTTAAAAGAGCCCCCTAAAAAGGATACACTTAGAAAAGGCCTGGTCATTCTAAGTAAAACTTGTGTCCCAGCTCATGCCCAAGCTGTAAAGACTCTCATACCACTAGAGGGAGCCATAAATCTCCCCACAACACAGTCTTACCAAAATTAATTCCCTGTAATATTACCCATATTTTGAGTCAGATCAAAGTTATTGTGCCTATTGTGGAATTTATTAGGATCCCTGAGCATAGAAAAAGGGTATTAGAATATTTGGGATTTAAAGAGGAGACAACATCCTAAGGAAAAAAAATATGAATAGTATGGATGTTCCCCCTATCATTGTAGAGTTGGAAATACCACAAGTTCTGGAGGAGTTAGGAGAATCACCAGAGGTATATTTGGGTACTTCCCTTGTTGAATTTCAGCTTGATGTTGATCCTTTCTATACTACTTTAATCATCAAATATAGGTTAGTGCATAACTTCATGTTCGATTCAGGGGCCTCATGTAATGTAATGCCTATTGAGGTAATGAATGAATTGAATATCAAAGTGACAACAAATTTTGGAAAGTTCACTAATATGGACTCAAGTGAGGTACCGATGATTGGATATTTTAAAGGATTGATAGTGCAACTGGAAGCTTACCCGGGTAAGTCCTTAACCATGAATGTAGTTATTCTAGATTTCCTGGCCAAGTGGGGAATGTTGTTGTCAAGAAAATGGGTGGCTAGTGTAAGAGGAAGTGTATAGATGGATATGTCATATGTGACCATACTAGTAGAAGGAAGCCTTGTAAAATTGTATGGTAAGAAAAATATGTTACATATAATTGAAGAACCTAACAATGCTTCTTATAAAGTATTATAAACAGATGTGGATGTTAACAATTTTGTGGGATATGTAGATTTTAAGGAGCATATTATTGATAAACATAAATGTATTGAGCAAAGTGGTTCCCCATGGTTTTTTATGTTTGATGGAGCTTGCTCTAAATTTGGGAATGGTGTTGGTGTTTTCCTGATATCTCCAAATCAGGAGGTTTTCAGTTTTCCTTTCAAGCTCAGATTTGAGTGCACCAACAATATTGTAGAATATGAAGCATTGCTTTGGGGTTTAAGGAATCCTTGGAGGTATAATATTAGGGAAATTATTGTTAAGGGAGATTCAAAACTGGTAGTCAAACAAGTTAGGAAATTTTATGCAACCAAAAATCAAAGAATGAAACAATATAAACATGCAGTTTGGGATTTTATTGAAATGTTTGATTCTTTCAACATAATATACCATGATAGAAAGTAGAATACTACTGCAGATAGATTAGCAGTATTGGGATCTAGATTTTAAGGTTGTATAATGTCTCCTTACTATGAATATGATATAGAGGTGTTGACAAGACCATATATCCCTCACAATGTCAAGCATTGATAGGTATTTGAAGATGATGCCCAAATTCAGCGGTTTTTACAAAATGAAGGTGAATTTACAAATCATAATATGAATTGTGAGCCAATGGTTTGTGTTTATGAGGGTAAATAGACTCTATTTGGAAAATAAATCATTCAATTAAAAACCAATACCATCCCAAGAGGTTTAGTTTCTTTAGATTCAAACTTTGATAATACTAACCGCATTGTTAATAGACATATGTTAGCTTCAAGAGATGTAGATGAACATAGCTTGGGGGGACTTATGGTAAACCTATGAGAACATGGCTAGGCAATAACCTGAGTAAAGAAGAAAATTAGTCATATGTCCAATTATTACAACAGTAATAGGATTTATTAGCATGACCATATTATGAATTGAAGGCATATAGGGAAGATATTTTCCAACATGAGAGTGACCATTGGAAGCTAAAGCCAAACCATTTAGGAAAAAGAAAAGGATGATCAATCCACTTCTTTCCCTTAAAATGTAAGAATAATTGAAAAAATTGAGGGACTGAGGCATCATACAACCCACAAGGTATTCTTCATGGGTGGCAAATCTAGTGCCAGTTCGAAATAAAAATGGAGATATAAGGTTGTGTGTAGATTTTAGGAATTTGAATAAGGCATCAATCAAAGACATTATCCATTTCCCAATATGGATAACATGTTACAGTTGGTTACTAGCTCTGAGTTGCTATCTACCCTAGATGTATTCTCAGGATATAACCAAGTGGTAGTAAAACAATCAGAAAGAATTAAAACTACTTTCAATACTCCCATGGGGTACTTATGTGTATGTAAGAATTCCATTTGATCTGATGAATGCTGAGGCTAATTTATAAAGAGAAATGTATGTAGATTTTTCAGGGTACATAAATGATTTCATTGTTGTGTATCAGGATGATGTAACAATGTTTTCTAGAAAAAATAAGTGATCACTTGTAACATTTGGAGATGATGTTGTTAATATGCAGAGAGTATGACATTTCATTAAACACTAAAAAAGTACCACTTTGGGGTTTAAAGGGATAAAATGTTGGGACATATTGTATCTAAAGAAGGGGTCATGATTGACCCTGAGAGAGTAGAAGCTATTGGTAAAGTTCCTATTCCCAAAACTAAAAAGGGAATTCAATCCTTCTTTGGGAAAATAAATTTCATGAGAAGATTCATTTCTAAATTTTTTGAAATCATTATCCCTATTACGAGTATGTTGAACAAGGATCAAATTATCAAATGGGAGGAGGAAGTTATTCAAAATTTTACTGGAATTAAAGAAGTATTGAAGAATGCTCCTGTTTTAGCATCCCCATATTACAAAAATGCTTTTCAAATGTTTTATGTTGCCTATGAAAAAAACCATTGCATCTGTACTATTGTAAAAGGATGAGGAAGGAAATGAAAGGCCAATTGATTTATTTTGTAAAGCATTGCAGAGGGATGAGTTGAGATACACTATTATGGAGAAGCAAGATTTTTTCTTGGTTAGAGAAACAAAAATCTTTAGGCCATATATCTTGAGTTCAAAGGACCACAACTTATGTTCCCCATACATGGTTAAAGATATCTTATTAGAAATGGAAATCTCAAGTAAAAGATGTTGATGGATGAAAACATTACAAGAATACGACATGGATATTCAAACTACTAAGCTAGTTAGAGGTCTAGGCTTGGAAAATTTTAATGGCAGAAAGCAATCTACAATTGATGGAGATAAATGACGTTGAAGAAGGAAATATGAATATGCATGAAAGATTGGTCAATTCTGCATGGTAAAAGGATATCGTATTTTACCTTAAACATTTGGATTGCCTGGATACCATTTAAATAAAAACAAAAAAAGGGCACTCAGGTTAGCATCCCAGAAATACATCATCAATGATTATGGATTAACATGGAAGAATCCTGAATTGGATCTCCTAAGATGTATTATTGAATATGAAGCTCCTAAATTAATTTTAGATTTGTTGGAGTTTGTGGGTGGAATTTTTCTAGAAGAGTAACTTCCCACAAGATTCTAAGGGTTGGTTATTGGTGGCCCACACTGTTTAAAGATTCAACTTTATTGGTGAGAAAATGTGAAAGTTGTCAATGATTTTTAGGAAGAATGAAAGCTTCAGGTGCTCTATAACCAGTATCAATTGAAGCCCCTTTTAAGCAGCGGGGGTATGAATTTTTGTTTGAGAAATACCATAACCGTCAATTGCAGGCCACAAATGGATATTGGTGGCTACCGATTACTTAACCAAATGGGTTGAGTCTATCCCTACTAAAAAGGAAACCCATCAGATTATTATGGATTTTATCTTAAACCATATAATTTTCAGGTTTGGGAGTTCCTGCCAAAATAGTTGTTGATAATGCTATGTGCTTTCGAGCTAAACCATTCGTGGCCATGTGTGTAAAGATTATGGGGTAAAATTGACATACACATATAATTATAACCCTCAAGGAAATGGAAAGGCTGAATTAAGAAACAAAAATTTGCTCAAGATAATTAGACGGACATTGGAGGTAAATAAACGAAGATAGGGTGAGCAATTGATATTTGTTGTTTGGGCAGATAGGATCACTACTAAAAGAGTTACTGGAAAAATCCCATTTGAATTATTCTATGGAATTAGGGCTCTTCTCCCCTTACACATGTAATTATATTCTTACCAATTGATGCACTAACTTGAGGATCAAGAAGTTACCCCTTATGATGCAAGAATTAATCATATTGTGGAATTGGATGAAGAAAGAAGAGAGTCTCATCAGAGACATTTAAAATTCAAGGAAAAGATAAAAAGGCTATTTGACAAAAAGGTAACTCCTAATACTTTGAGTGTGGGAGATCTTGTGTTATTATGGGATAGGAGACATGAGGAAAAAGGGAAGCACAAAAAATTTGATGCATTATGGATGGGTCCTTATTCCATTGATATCAAAATTGGTGAGCATACATTTTTCCTAAAAGATATGGATGGAGAATTAATTGGAGTTACCTATTAATGGTAGGCACCTTGAAAAAATTCATCACTGACTTTCAAACCAAGGTACACCTCAATGTATAGTGTACATTTGTCTTGTTTTGTTTTGTGTTTTTTGTATGTGCTTTTTTCAGTTTTTATTTTTATATTTCTGGTTTTCATGGTTTCTCGGTATGTTTTTAGAGGATGGTTTGTCTCACTTGATTTGGAATATTTTTTTTTTTACAGCATGACCCAATAGATTTTGGGACATGGTATGCTTTTCTTGTACTGTGTTTTTATTCTTGTGGCACCCGCAGGGAGTGCCCATCCCTGAGTCGGAGCTGGTGTTGGTGATCGAAATAATCTCACCATTTTTTTTTTTGTTTGAAGGTTTCCATGCATGGTAGGTTGTGTTTTATGTATTCCCATGAAAGGTATGAGTTTAAAGGACCACATTCATTGAATTTATTCTTTTTTTTATTTGCCTATGTGTCAATTTTTTTCCCCTCTTTTTGGGCAAAGATCGTGCGTGGATATATATTATTTATGAAAAACTTTGCAAAAAACTGATCATGAATCAGGTTTATAAAGTATAAAAAAATTACCTGTGTGAAGTAATCCTTGATCACATGACTTGTCTGATATTTGATCCAAATGCTCGATGATACGTGGCTTGTTTTTTATTGGTTACGGTGTGGCAGGGTTGATTCGCAAACTTATCACTTTTTATAGAATTCAAAAAATACAATTTATGTCCCGTGGCCCAATGAATATTCCTCTGAATATTCACAATCAGAAAATGCATCAACAAAAAGTTACTCCACCTCCAAAGATGTACACTTTTCACAAGTACGATTGAAGTGGGATGGTCGGGGGCATAATTGTATTTTTGCACACCAAGTGATAAAGTATAAAAAATTCAAAGAAGATCCCGAAGCCCGCAATGAACATGTGGCTCTTTCTTATGCAGGGAGCGGGAAGGTGGGTCATTATGACAAATTGTTATTTTTGGGTTTAAATAGAAAAATGAATAAATTTTTGGAAGAGGCCCATAACCCTGTTGATATTTAGAAGAAAAAAACATGTCAAGCTCCGAATGAAGTTCAAAGGCAGATAGGCACATCAAATAACTAAAGGCATAAAATGTTTCCCCATGGATGGCTTGCATTTAAAATTGGGAAAGGTGAAAATAATGACTATGATGCAACACATTAATTTCTACAACCATCAATGCGTTTTGCACAAATCAAAGACAATTTTTAAATTTTCAAATGCCATAATCCCTTTGTTATCAATTGTTGAGATCTGGCTGCTATTCTTAGTAAATTTTATTGAAGAATCACATGAAATTGATCGAGGATCTTTAAATGGGAACTAGAGATCAGAAAGCTTTTGAATTAAGGTTGAATTATGTAAACATTTGCAGAAAAATTGGTAAGTACTAAGGAACTTTTGTACTTTTATTTTATTGGTAAGAAAAATTTGGAGTAAAGCTAGTGTTTTTTAAGATGAAAAACCATGCCATATTCATTCTCAGATGCATCTGGAATCATGAGTCACTTAGGAAAAATCACAGACACAAACTTGATGAATGCCAAATTAACATATTTTCTTCAGAGATTGAATATCCCTAATAAGAGATAATCTATGAAAGCAATTCAAAGTAGCCACATAGCTTTAGATGGTTCTATTCCACCGTCAGTACACTGCCTAAAATTATTATGGCATTGTGCCATGAATTATGACCCAAAAAAGAGGCAAGTGCTAGATGTAAGGTGGTGATGCAGTATTGACTTTGACGCATGCAAATTTTAGAATAATGCTCAAGTTTCTTGTGATAAAAACTCCAATAACCTTGGGGCATTAAATTGGCTTTACGATATTATGAGGAAAAGAAAAAGGACTATGCTAAGATTATAAATACTAACTGGGTCTTAATAGAGAAAACTCTAGCAACTTGAATCCCTAAAAGATTGGCTAGGGCACAATTTTTGAAGAAGCAGAGGATGTTATTATAATGTTAAGTCGAATTGCTGGGTTGGAGACCACAAATGAGTTTAAGGAATATGTGTACTTACATGGTGGATAATCCTAGAGAGGAAGGGAAGCATCTACTGGACAAAATTTATTGCTGATGCACTTCATAATCACATGGTTGAATTGGCAACAAAAATAGAAATGGGTGAAACTTCAAAATTAGAGTTCTACATGAAGATTTACTTGATAATGTCAAATGCATGAGATATTTCACCAATTACAGTTGGTTAATTGGACTAGGAATGTAATATTGGTTAATGATGCTTTCTTTTTCACCTATCATATGTCTATTTAGACCAGATTGGGAGCAAAATAGAATGTATGAGGAGGCTAAGCGAGTAATTTTTGAATATGGATGCTATTTCATTCATTACAAAAAATTTACTTACATCAGGGTTAGTGGTTTTAAAGGTAAGCCATGTAAATTGCCCTGATATTTAGATGATAATATGGCTTTATGTGAATTGGTGAGACAGTTGACACCAGTTCACAAATTAATTGTTGGAAAACATAAGACAAATGTTAAGTTCCCCATCAAACTTGGAAGGTATTAATGCCCTTCAATTATAAAATCCATATTATTAGAAGATGAGATGAGAAGGTTAAAAATGGAGAAGTTTGAGGAAAGATTCAATTATGATATCAAGTGGGTGTTCAATAATATTGTAAACAATTTTGAACATGAGCCTCAATTTGAGTATTATTGGATGAATTGCAGAGATGAAGAAGAGGTCAGGATAAGAGAATTCTCTAGAATAACCCTGGCCCAAGTTATAGAATCCAAAATTGTAGTTATCCCTCAGGTAATTATAGATGAACCACACACAATAAGTAAATATTTATCTTGACGGAAAGGTGGAAGGATAGCCTGTAGCCCCTCTGGTCTAGAATGAAGAAGAATCCGATGATTCATATATTTGGATCACTGATGTGATGATGAGAACTATAAATTGGTTGACTCAGAAGAATATTGATTTATCAGTCCAAAATACAATAATCCTCGACAACTTCAGGTATTTGGGAAATTTAAAAGATGATATTCCTCCCCTGAGAGAAGCGTATGATAAAATTTATCCTTTGGAAGGAAAATCTCCTCAATTACCTTCAAAAATGCCTACTTTAGATCTTCTAGATGAATCGATTTCAGCCACTAGTGGGACTGGCAATTCTATATCTGCTCTCAGGAAAAAAACCAAGGAAATGATTTTGAAATCTATAGAGAATTCTCCTATTACTATTACATCACCACTTCAAGCTAAAGGGAAGGCTTTAGCATCTCACTTGGTTCCTGTAGGTATTCTTTTGAAGCCTCATAGCACTAAAAAATTGATGAGTGGGGCTATAGAGAGTTGACATTCTCAATCTAGGCCGCAAAAAGAAGAACGAAGAGTAGCACCAGAACTTTAAAAGTTCAAAAGGGAACAAAAGAGACATAAAGTTATATATGATCCAATTATGTTTAGAGAAGGTGTACATACACATAGGAAACACAAGAATAGGGATGCGGTGATTGATCCCCTTGAATGTGATAGGAGTGATATGTCTCAAATACAACATGTTTCCCCAATGCCCACAAGTAGAGCAGTCAGTGCCTTTATTCTTACATGTGCTTTTGGAAGGAGTAGCAATGGGAAGCCCCCAAGAGCAAGTATTCGAAGGACATATCTTATTTAACCCATTGTAAAACAAAATATTGAGTCCTGGTATGAAGAAATTTAAATCTCTATCTACTGAGGATGTAAATGTTCCCTTGTTTGAAACATTACAAGTGTCAAAAAAGGTTCAAGAAGATATAATAGATGTTGACATTGATGAGGAGTTCTCCACATTAGATGTACCTGATATATCTATTGATAAAAAATAAAAGAATCAGTAGATAATATTCAGATAAGTAGATAAATGAAAGAAATTACCCCTCTTGTATCAATTGGTGAAATCAAGGTTCAAAGATCAGAAACTTATTCCACAAGTCAAGTGGCTCCAGAGTCATATAAGCCAGAGTTACTCAGTAGAGAGGATATAAATACAAAAATCTTAGGGAAGAAGTTGCTCCTCATGGTGTCAAAAACTACTAAACTTAATGATCTTGGTCAAACAGGGAAACTTATTTTTGAGAAAACAACAAAAAATGTACAAGATACAACTGAGAGTGAGGAAAATATTTTTGACATGGATGTATAGTATTTAGTTACAAATAAGGATGATAAGTTACCAACTCAAAAAATTTCAGGGAAGATAGGATTGTGTGAGGGGAGGGGAGGAATGTAAAAGTAAGTCACTGATTCAAGAAAAAATCAGAGGAGAAGATGAGTCTAATATTGCATCAATTGGAGAGATAAGGGAAAGAGTCTATCCCAATTACTGAACTCTGCTTTCCACTCTAAGAACTCTTCTTTCCACTCTAGGATGAAGCATATAGTAGTTAAGGTATCATTTCATTAGGAACAGCTTTGGAGGAAGATAAGTTTAAGCTGGAGAAGATTCATACTAGTCAGAATCCTATAGACATGATGACCAAGGTGGTCACAAGGGGAAAAACTGAAGGTGTGTTCAACTCTGGTTGGTCTTCACGGAAACTAGTGAAGGGTTGAGAATCTTTCTCAGAGGAAAAAATGTCTCTAAGTGGGAGATTGTTAGGTTGTGGAGCCTATTTTCTTGTGAGATAGTGTTGAAGACTGTACACTAAGAGTACTGTACACTTTCCATGTTGTCTTGCTGGGTTTTGGGGCCAGGCCGGGCCTTGAGCGAGGGTCTAGGGGCGGTAGCCCCCAGAATTTTTTTTTGGCCTTTAGACATGCACCCGTTATACTGGGAAACACACTTTCTCATATGGGCCGTATTTTTGACCCATAGGTTTATGGGACGGTTTTGGCCCATGGTTTTGATACCCACGGTTTTGTAAAACTGCTTATACAGTTGTCTACTTATGTGGTTTTGTGCATATGGTAGGGTTTGATGTAACATTGCAGATGTGTATGAATTCGGGTGTGAATTCTGTAGAGTTTGTTGAGCATAGCTCCAAACAGATCTGGGTATTGTATTGAGAGAGCAGTGGCTTGTAATAAAATTTGAGAAAGTGATTCTTGGTGGGACATAGCCCAAATTGGGGTGAACCACATTAAATACTGTCTCTTTGTGTTGTGTTATATTATTCTGCGCTTTTATTTTAGATCTGTAATATTTACTGCATATTAGTTTCTACTGTTGTGATTCTGTGAGGGTTTATTCTGCATATTTTATCCCTTATTTCCTAACAAGTGGTATCAGAGCCTGGTTTGGTTTGCTGAAGTGTTGAATCATAGGGAAAGTTTAATCTTGAGTGGGAGCTATGGTAGATGATGGAAGATCAAGAGTTGATAAATTCAACGGGCAGAATTTTAGTCTTTGGAAGATGCAGATGGAAGATTACCTTTATCATAAGGATCTTTATACTCCACTGTCTGAGAAGGTGAACAAACCCTCGATCATGACAGATGTGGAATGGGATTTTCTAGATAGGAAGGAACTTGGGACAATCCGGCTAAGTCTTGCATCTTTGGTATTATTTAATGTTTCAAAGGAAAATACACAAAAGCACTGATGGATGCATTAGGGAAGTTATATGAAAAATCCTCTGCCTCTAATAAGATATTTTTAATGAGAAAGTTGTTTAATATGAAGATGTCTAATAATGTTTTAGTAGCAGATCATTTAAATGATTTTAATACAATTGTAAATATGCTAGCTTCAGTTATAATAGAATTTGATGAAGAAGTTAGGGATTTATTAATTATGTGCTCTTTACCTAAGAGTTGGAATAGCCTGGTAATGGCGGTAAGCAACTCGATTCCAGCTAATTCAAAGTTGAAGTTTGAGGATGTTGTAGGGGTGATTCTAAGCGAGGAAATGTGAAGAAAAATCTCTGGGGAATCTTCTACTTCAGGGAATGCTTTGACAGTGGAAACTAGAGGGAGACAAAAGAATAGAGGAAGCCATGGAAAATCGAAGGATTAGGCAAGGTCAAAATCCAAAAGCAAGATAGTATGCTGACGCTGTGGAAAGTCTGGGCATGCAAAGAAGGAATTTTGGGAGCTTCGGGACAAGAAGAAACAACAGGAAGAAAACAAGGAGGAAAATGTGGCAACAGGTAATGTATGTTAGGATGCTTTGATTCTTTCTTTGCATAATATTGTTGAATCTTGGGTTTTAGATTCGGGGGCTTCTTTCCATGCTACTCCACATAGGCATTATTTTGTTGATTATGTTCAAGGGGATTTTGGGCATGTTTTTCTTAGTGATGATGAGCCTTGCAATATAGTTGGAAAAGGTTCTGTTCGGGTTAAGATGAAGAATGGGAATACATGGCTATTGAAGGATGTCAGACATGTGCCTACTTTTAAAACGAAATTTGATATCGTCAGGGCAGTTAGGAAGTGATGGTTGTAATTTGATATTTACAATGGACTCTTGGAAGGTTACCAAGGGTGTCCTTGTGATGGTAAGAGGTAAGAAGGTTGGAACCTTATATTTAACCACTTATAGCACTAATGTTTGTAATCTTTCAACTTTAGAAGTAGATACAACATTGTGGCACTATAGGCTCGGTCATATGAGCCATAAGGGCATGGAGATCATAAAGAAGGATTTTCCCGGATATATAGAAACAAGTTTGGAGTTCTGTGAGGACTGCATATATGGGAAACAGAAGCGAGTAAGGTTTCTCAAGGTTGGACCTACAAAGAAAGAGAGTAAGTTAGAGCTGTGCATTCTAATGTGTGGGGGCCGGCTCAAGTATCATCTCTTGGGGGTTCAATTTATTATGTTACTTTTATTAATGATGCAACAAGGAAAGTTTAGGTTTATTATATTAGAAATAAATCTGATGTATTTGACACTTTTGTTAAATGGAAAGCCTTAGTAGATAATGAAACAGGTCTTAAGCTAAAATGTCTCAGGTCAGATAATGGAGGGGAGTATTACAGCAAAGAAATTGATGATTATTGTTCTAAGAATGGAATCCACAAGTAAAATTCGATTCCAAAAACTCCGTAATAGAATGGGGTATCAAAAAGGATGAATAGAACAATAATGGAATGTGCTAGGAGTATGAGGTTACATGAAAGACTACCTCTTTATTTTTAGGCAGAAGCAGTGAGCATAGCTGTGTACTTGATAAACAGAGGACCCTCAAGTGACTTGGATGGAGGCATACTTGAGGAGGCTTGGTATGTTAAGAAATTTAATTATTCATTTCTTAGATTCTTTGGATGTGAGGTGTTTGTTCATATAGACAAGGATGATATGACCAAAGCTAGGGGATAAATCAGAAAAATATACTTTCATTGGTTATGGTGGTGATGAATTTGGATATAAATTTTGGAGTATTAAGGACAAGAAAATCATTCGATCTAGGGATGTGGTATTTAATGAGAAAGTCATGTATAAGCAGCAGTTGTAGGAAAATAGGGAAGAATCCAGAAAGAATATGCAGTAGTAGAGGATCTTCCAGATGGGAAAGTGAGAAATGAATCAGTTCAGGAACCTCCTCAATAGGAACCACAAACTCCTATATTGAAGAGGTCTTTAAGGGTAAGAAGAGAACCTAAACATTTTACTCCTTCTCTTTATTATTTATTACTCACTGATAGTGGAGATCCAGAGAGCTTTGATGAAGCAATGCAGGTAGATGCCATAAAGAAGTGGGAGCAAGCCATGGATAAGGAGCATCAAGCTCTCATGGAGAACCCGACATGGGATTTAGTGATGCTACCCGGAGGAAAAAGAGCATTACAGAACAAGTGGGTGTTTAGAGTCAAAGAGGAAGGAGGCAAGAAAAGATACAAGGCCCAGTTGGTGGTCAAGGGGTTTGCATAGAAAAAAGGTATAGATTTTGATGAGATTTTTTCTCTTGTAGTAAAAATGACTTCAATTAGAACTGTTCTTGGAATAGTTACAGCCGAATACTTGCACTTAGAGCAGCTTGATGTAAATACTGCATTTCTCCATGGTGATTTGGAAGAGGATCTATATATGCAACAATCAGAGGGCTATGAGGTCAAAGGTAAAAATGAGATGGTGTGCAAACTGAAGAAGAGCTTGTATGGCTTAAAACAAGCTCCACGTCAATGGTATAAGAAATTTGATAACTTCATGATGGAGCAAGGTTATATTAGCTGCCATTCTAACTATTGTGTGTATATAAAGAAATTTGAAGGTGGCAGTTATATTATCTTGTTTATGTATGTGGATGACATGTTGGTTGCAGGTAAAAAGATGCAGGAAATAAAAGTACTCAAGAAGCAGCTAAGTGAATCCTTTGCTTTGAAGGATTTGGGGGCAGCCAAACAAATCCTTGGTATGAGGATATCTCGGGATAGGAAAGAACAAAAGATGACTTTATCTCAAGAAGAGTACATTAAGAAGGTTTTGGAAAGGTTTAATATGCAGGATGCTAAACCTGTTAGGACTCCTTTGGAAGGCCATTTCAAGTTATCAAAGGAGCAGTGTCCCTAAACAGAGCAGGAGAGAAACCAGATGTCCAAGGTACCTTACTCATTAGTGGTTGGTAGTTTGATGTATGTCATGGTATGCACCAGGCCTAATATTGCCCATGCAGTGGGACCGGTGAGTAGATTTATGAGTGATCCAGGTAGAGATCTTTGGTAGGCAATAAAGTGGATCCTTCGGTATTTGAGAGGGACCATGGGGAAAGTTTTGTGCTACAGTGGATCACACACCACTTTGAGTGGTTATGTAGATTTAGATATGGCTAGAGATGTAGACATCAGGAGGAGCATGATAGGTTATGTTTACACTGTAGGTGGGACAGCAATGAGCTAGATTTCAGGACTACAGAAGCTAGTGGCTTTGTCAACCACGGAGGCTGAGTATGTTGCTGCCACAGAGGTAAGTAAAGAAATGATTTGGTTACAACAATTTCTTAAGGAGTTGGGGCATAAGCATTAGGAAGGAAAGTTGCATAGTGATAGCCAGAGTGCTATACACCTAGCTAAGAACTCTGCTTTCCACTCTAGGACGAAGCGTATATAGTTAAGGTATCATTTCATCAGGACAACTTTGGAGGAAGAGAATTTTAAGTTGGAGAAGATTCATACTGGTCAAAATCCTATAGACATGATGACCAAGGTGGTCACAAGGGAAAAACTGAAGCCATGTTCAGCTTTGGTTGGTCTTCACGGAAACTAGTGAAGGGTTGAGAAGCTTGCTCAGAGGAAAAATAGTCTCCAAGTGGGAGATTGTTAGGTTGTGGAGCCTATTTTCATGTGAGAAAGTGTTGAGGATTGTACACTAAGAGTACTGTACACTTTCCATGTTGTCTTGCAGGGGTTCAGGGCCAAGGCCGGGCCCCAAGCAAGGGTCCGGGGGGTGGCAGCCCCCAAAAAAAAATTTAGCCTTTAAATGTGTATGTGTTATACCGGGAAACACACTTTTCTCATATGGGCCATATTTTTGACCCATAGGTATATGGGATGGTTTTGGCCCATGGTTTTTGATACCCACGGTTTTGTAAAACTGCTTATGCAGTTGTCTACTTATGTGGTTTTGTGCATATGGTAGGGTTTGATGTAACATTGCAGATGTGTATGAATTCAGGTGTGAATTCTTTAGAGTTTGTTGAGCATAGCTCCAAACAGATTTGGGTATATATAATGAGAGAGAAGTGGCTTGTAATAAAATTTTGAGCAAGTGATTCTAGTGGGCGTAGCCCAAATTGGGTGAACCACATTAAATATTGTCTCTTTGTGTTGTGTTATATTATTCTACACTTTTATTTTAGATTTGTAATATTTACTGCATATTAGTTTCTACTGTTGCAATTTTGTGAGGGTTTATTCTGAATATTTTATCCATTATTATATTTGCTTGAGTCCTGGTATGAAGAAATTTAAATATCTAGCTACTGAGGATGTAAATGTACCCCTTGTTTGAAACATTGCAAGCGTCAGAAAAGGTTCAAGTAGATATAATAGATGTTGACATTGATGAGGAGTTCTCCACATTAGATGTACTTGATTTATCTATTGATAAAAAAAATAACATAACTAGTAGATAATATTCAGATAAGTAGATAAATGAAAGAAATTACTCTTCTATCACTTGGTGAAATCAAGGTTCAAAGATCATAAACTTATTCCACAGGTCAAGTGGCTCCAAAGTCATATAAGCCAGAGTTACTCAGTAGAGAGGATATAAATACAAAAATCTTAGTGGAAGAAGTTGCCCCTCATGGTGTCAAAACTACTAAAGATAATGATCTTGGTCAAACAGGGGAAACTTATTTTTGAGAAAACAACAAAAAAATGTACAAGATACAACTGAGAGTGAGGAAAATATTTTTGACATGGAATGTATAGTATTTAGTTGCAAATAAGGATGATAAGTTACAAACTCAGAAATTTTCAAGGAAGATAGGATTGTGTGAGGGGAGGGAGGAATGTAAAAGTAAGTAATTGATTCAAGAAAAAATCAGAGGAGAAGATGAGTCTAATATTTGCATCAATTGAAGAGATAAGGAAAGATTCTATCCCGATTACTGATGTAAATCAAAAAGGGGATTTGTCAATCCCAAACCTCGTATTAAGGATAAGGGAAATTGAAGGAATTACTAGTACAAGGTGAAATAAGGTAAATGGTTGTCGAATTAAAATAAATGAAAAACAAACAAAATCACTAGTCTAGGGATGAACAAGGATTATCCAAGCAATTAGTGGTTTATCCCTGAGAAACCCCAACAAGAATTGCAAGACACAAAATTTATGACAAGTCTTGCAAAGATATGGATTAGTGAAATGATTTCAAATGAATAAAAGGAATTTGTTCCTATTCATGCCATAGACCTCACTACATTATCTTTCCTGAAAATGGTAAGAGCCTCCAAAAATGCTAGGTGTTCTTACCAAAACTCATATTGATTCACAGGAAAACCTTAGCGATAACAATCCCTTCTGAAGAAAAGACCAAAGACAAAACACTAGACAGTGACTATAATGTTCAACTTATTTCCCTTGGAAATCCTTCAAGAGATTAATTAAAACAAGGGAGTGGTCAGAGGTAGTCAATGATCTGTTAAACAATGTGGATGAAGACAGGGTGACAAAAAATAAATTGAAAGAACATGTCAAGATTTTGAGTTCTAACATGCAATAATTAATTGGGCAGCCCGGGTCCTACTCAAGAAAATACATTTGTTAACAATCTTGACGGATTGGATAAGATTGAAAAATTTGTCAATAAATTTCATGTAGTATACACATGGATTGAAAAGTTAACAAAGAAGGGAAATGAACTAATTGAATAGGCCAAAGTAAAATACAAAGAACTCAAAAATAGGCTTAATGAGATTGATGAGATAATTGAACAATGTGACAATGAAATATTTTACTTTGAGGGAATTTTTCCCAAGTTGGATCACATAACTCATCTTAGTGATGAATTGGTTGAACAAGAAGGGATTGTGTCAGTAGAATTCTAGGAGAAGTCAACATATTATCGAAGTTAAAAGAAAATGGGGTTTGATGATACTCTGGATGCCATTGACTTGAAACTGGGATGATATGGTTTATGACAAATCCAAGAGGAGCTATGGTGATCTAAAAATTGATTTCTTGTTTAACTCTTTTGAAAATAATATTCAGAAAGATGATTTCTCTTATGAATTCATTAAAAAATGAAGAAAATTGAAAATAGAATTATAGAAATGAAAGTTAAGCCAATGTAATACAAGAAGAAAATGGGTCATTGTATGGATGCAATAAACCAAACAGACATTGATTTTTCAGCACCACACAGGATAGGATGAAGATGAAATAAATGAAATTTTCCAAAGGTATGACACATATGTTGAAAGATTACCAAAAGAAAAGGATACAGGAGTGAAAACTAAAGAAGAAAAGGATGCAAACATAAGAGATGATGAACAAGTCTAAGATTTTTATTCTTAAAACTATACTTTCTTCCCATATTTACTTTCTAAGTTGATGTTTTATTTGATATTCTAGATTAATTAAGGATATCTCCTACTCTAAAATTCATTATTTTCCAACAGTAATTGTAATATGGTACAATGTATTATTTTTTATATGATTTAGATAAAATTCCATACATATTTATACAAGCATATAAACTATTATGATATTTGTGCTTTTTTCATATTGAAAAAGGAACAAAATGGGGTTTTTATAGGGGGCCCTAGCCATGGAAAAAAGAGGTTGTGTACATGTGGGAGAGTACAAAAAGTAACAGAGAAAAACAATATTTAGATATCTTTTACTCCCTTTCAAAACTTCCCCCATTGGAAGTTGTTTGTTCAACAACTTTTTCTTCCTCAGCGAAAATTTATTAGAACCTTGAGCTGAGTGGACAAACATAATAGATCATTCCAATTCCCCCAACATCCCCATTATCCATTAATGACTTAAGGGTCATTCCTTGACTATTCATGATCTTATCTAGCTCAATCTTCTTCTGATAAGAAGATACCCATTCTAGAAGGTCCAAACCACCTGTGAAGAATGTTGTTTTTCCTTTCCCCTTATGAGGGGCCAATGTGTTAAGAACATACTCAAAAGGAATGGTTGAAGTGGATAAAGGACTAATGATTACATCATGAGGGATAAGAGGAATAATATTTTTTGAGCTAGTTTCATCTTTCCATCTCCTACTGAAAGGGATACAATTTCGTTAGGAGGGATTGGTTGAGACCCTAAGAAGTCTTTCCTTAAAGAAGGAACAGGTTGCCCAAAGAAAATGGATGACCGATATGAGAACCTACCCATATTGTCTCGAGCAGAGACGAGTGCTGCTCTCAAACGATGAATAGATATGGACAGTTCTTCCTCTCCATCTAAGATGAAAATTGAGGGTTGGGAGCTTGACTCACCCTTTCTCATCCCTAAAGCTGGTATTGGCTCTGCAAATGGTTCTGATCGCACCTAGTCTAGCTACCCTTTCTCCAGAGAAATAATTATCTGCTCTAATTCATCCATTTTTTGAGAGATGGCGGGCATGACATCAATTAAATATTTTTCATACAATACAAAAGATTCCTTGGAATTATCTTTTAACAAAAATTCTTCATTGCATAAGGATGGGAATTGATAGTCAGTTTTCCCAGACACTTGTGGCCTCTTCTCAATCCAATATTTTTTCAAATATTCAGGAACAATCTAGTGTTCCCATTAAAAGAGATGGAAATACATTGACTGAAAGGATGAAAAGACATGATTAATTTTGATCAACCTGGTGATAAGTACAAGTCAAACATGTCGATAAGTTAAGGGCCCTGTCGTATCTTCTTCACATGGTATGTCGAACAAGGCCCTAACAAGAGCATCATCCGGACCACGTAGGTCAAAAATTTGGTTCAAATCCTTTGAAGATATTTCTTTCAAACTATGTGCTACAATTACCTTTGCCATTCTCTGATAAGAATTACTAAAAAGATTTTTTTATCTTTAGAATAATAAATGAAATGCATAATGGTGAAAGGGTAAAGCTGATTTTTATAATGAAAGGGATGCATATTGATCTGATTTCAAGAAATATTTCCCACGAAATGAAAAGAGAATTTTCTCATCTTACATAGAGGAAATTTAAGAGTTGGAAGTGATTTGGAATGAGCAGAACTGATAAATCAATATGATTTGACAAGAACCATGTGTGGTGATTAAGCCAATAAGAAGTGAAATGAAGTATGCAGCACCAGAAAAGGATTCTGGGAAGTAGATGAGGGTATATGTTATATCAAAATCACTTGGAAGTGCTCACAGGCCCATCAAAAGTGATTATTCAATCATTATGAGAAAAATGATTAAAATAAGCTGCCAAAAGTAGTGACTTGGTGTCCCAGTCATGCATGAATGAAACCAATTGGAAATTATTTGTATTTTTACACCTGATAGTAAAAGGCAAGACTTTTTTTTGAAAAATTAGTGGGGATGGAAAAATATATTGTAAAGGGGAATATTCCCTGGATTATTCATGTTTTTTAGGGGGAAATGTTGAAGGACAATGGGTAAGTTGAATAGTATAAAGGTGCAAAAGATAATCATGGAAAATAGGGGGGTTAAAATTTTCTGAGAATTGTTCGAAGAAAAGAGAGAAAAATTTGAGAAAATCCATTTACCTAAAGACTTGTATGAGAAACCTGTTAATGTCCCGAGATTTCAAAATAAATCATATCAAGATGGCTACAAGAGCACATCCATTGACAACAATTTATATTGTAAAATGAAACATTCCCTTACTGATAAATTTGATAATCCCTTAGTTAATTGTGTGAATCATGAGCATTGTTGTGTCTTATTTCATTTTGAGATGTTTCCAAGTATTTATTCATGTCCCTGTCGCAATATTATGTTAGGATTTTCTCTGGATCACAAAATATCTTATCCTCATGGAAATATTATGGTATTTACAATTATAATATGAGAAGAGATTTCATTTCATTGTACAATAACTAATTTAAATTCACTTTATTTGCATCTTACTGATACAGATCGTTTGTTAGTCTATGAGTGTATCTTAGGCGGGATAGATCAGGGATCTCTAATGTTTAATTGAGTTTTTGATATGAGATTTTATGTTAAATTCTCAAAGAATGTGTGAAAGATTGCATCATTGGGCCTTTATGGGTCCATATCTTCTTGTTGAATGTTCATTGTTGACTATTTTAAGTATTTTTATCAACTTTCCAAGTAGATTTTCCAACTTTTGTTGAAATTTCTTAAAAATTTGGTATAATCGAATTTATTATGCTTAATTTCCCAAACAAATTTATTCACAAATGATAAAGCCCACAACAACTACCCCTGTTTACATTGTTTGTCCATAAATAATAAGGATATTTGTTGAATTTACCCATCCTTTACTCAAAACATACAGGAGCAATCATGTATATTTGTTGTCTTTAGTAACTTGAACCTTTTCTAGGAGACATCCTCATTCTCTAGAGTGAAAACTCGTAGGAGTTATATTATGTCACATTGACCGCATCTCCTCAAGGTTTTCTTTCAACATAATAAAGAGAGAGTTGAATATTGTTAATCCATTTATATCCCTTATAAATATTAGGTTACAAAATGGGTCCTCTCACCCTAGTTGAAGGCACAACCTAAAGTAGTGAGGGTAGGTCAAACCTTCAGCAAGGTGCTACCAAAATTTTCCAAGCTCAAGTGATAAAGAGTCAGTTAAATCCCTCCCCAGCTACAACATGACTTAAATTATGATATATCTATTTCTAAGCATACTTCTAAATCTACTGATGCAACTCAGATTCAAAGGGAGAACCGATTTTGGTACCAACAGGACCAACCTTTTAGGTGAGTCTATTTTATTTTTCTTTCTTTTTCTAATTTCAAATAACATTTCAGTAGAGGCTTTTTCTTTTGCTTGTTTGTGTTGACTTCTAGATTTTCTTGGATCACTCTTCACTTGCTTTAAAAAATTAGATTAAAAGGATAAGTGTTCTCTAGGTATTATTATTTTTGTCTTATTTCATCCTTTTTGCATTGCATTTTCCCTTTCTTCTAGGTTTGTCCTCATAAAACTTTCACATTTGGATTTGGATTAAAATGAACCTTATGCATCCTTTATTGTTCATCTATCTTAAGTAGAGGTTAATTAGTTGCATCTCACATTCTATCACACATGAAAATATTCACACATTAATCTACACATCTAGAAATCTTCCTACCATATGGACTGATTGGGATTTCATCACCCAACAGGAAGCCGCTAGGGTGTTATGACCACATTAGAAACCTACACAGAATCGAGCCTCATATACCTTTAGGTATATCGAGGACTCCCCAGCCATAAATTCTTGAAACTAACTCTATATGTCCACTTCCTAGGTACCTTTGTTATCCACCTCCTTTTTATGTTTCACACATTCTGAATAAATCAAAAACATAAAAAAAAAATGTTGTGCTTGAATTGCTTGATCTTGTTATTATAAGATTTGTTTCATGCCCATAGTTACTTGTTCGGTAGACAAGAAAATGTAACAAATTTTTTCGTCAAACATTTCTATCATCTCATCTCAACAAACATCAACCATGACCAATCTCTCATATGTTCCCTTGGTCACTTCCTTAGTGGACACCCAACCTCTTATCAATGTTTATCAAGGACCTTTTGTTCAAAATACTACTGTAGGTGAGAATGATCATTTCTTATAGTATTACGTCCCATCTCGACCAGCCACCCCTCCATCTACTACATCTAAACCTTTTGGAGATCCTAATGTCCCTCATGGAAGTTTAGAGTTCCAGGATTTTCTCAATATCAATCCAATAGCTCTTCAAGATTACCTTCTTAGGAATTCAACCAAGCTTCCTATTGATGGTCCGCCACTTCAACATATTTATTATTATCATTCAAATCTTGAAACCAACAAACTTCCCTCTTCATAACTTGTGGTTCTTTTCCCTCGAAATGTGAATGAGCTTACCATAACCCAACGTGATCATGCTTCATCTTCTACATATCCACCACCTCATAAAACTACTCAGATAGTCACACCCATTCCTCCCAATCTCCCTCCAATCAACACAAATATTACCATATCCAATATTATTACCCCTTCAGCCACTTTCATCACTACTGTCCCCACCCAATCTACCCAAATATAACACCCCATGTCCAAACATCATAACCCTTCTTTTCCTCTCACATCACACATACATGTCATTAATTCCCAAGATCCCATTATGAGTGATTTTCATTATACACTGTCTAATCCACTCCATCAACAATTTCAACCTATCCACACCTACCTTCCCCCTCATCATTTACCACAATAACCAACCTAATCCTAACAATCACATCACATCCCCATATCATAACATCAAAAATTACAACCACATCCTCAATCTCAACCCATGACTTACATCCATCCTTATCAAATGATTCATCAAACACCCACACATCCACAAACTTATCAACCACCTTATCAAGATACTTTCTAGGCAACACAATAACAACCCCAAATAATCATCAGATCAAATGATCTAATGAAGGTTCATTATCTTAGGAAAAAATCTATAATGAACCTATTCATCCATCGGTTCTAATCAAACATTATCTCCCTCATTGGGAACTTCCCAGGTTTGCCAAGTTTAACAGTAAGGAATATCCCCAACAACATCTCCACTCATTTAGGCATGCATGTTACCTTATTACACATGATCAAGATCTTATGCTTCACACCAACCCTATGTCTTTGGCTGATCTAGCATTGGATTGTTACAATGGAATTCCTCAACATTCCTTATTCTCCTTCACCCAACTTGCGTAATTATTCCTAAAGCATTTTTGGATTAATTTTGCACAAAAAATCAATATCACTGACATATACGCCATTATAAAATTTGATGATGAGTCTATTACATCATTTTTCACATGATGGGATGGCATAATAAACCAAATATCATTTTCTCTTCTGCAAATTAAACTCATCAAACACTTCTCACATTACTATGTGAAGAATAATTCTTCTAGATTAAAAATCCAATCATTACAAACATTTTCAGAAGCCTTCACCATGGATCATAAAATAGAGACTCGTGCTCTTGAGCAAGGCCAACTAAAAATTAAATCAAACAAACCCAAGACCGAGTTTACTAAACCATCCACACATAAGGATAAATATAAAAGTGTGGCTAACGATATAGCCATTAATCCTTCTTTTGCACATACATCTAGACCATGGCCTCAACAACGAGCCCCTATACCAATTCCCAACTATACTCCCCTCTGAGAATCATATAGTTCAATATTTGACAAGTTGATGGAATTTAATCTTCTCACACTTCCTCTTATCCGAACATTTGATGAATCAAGACCAAAACCTGCATGGTATCATGAGGATCATTACTATAAATACCACCAAGTTTGAGGACATGATATAAAGAGGTTTTGTACCTTTAAATATCTAGTCTAAAAAATCATTGATCAAAGTTATCTTCAAGTGGAAAATCCTAATGCATCTCCTAACCAACCACTTGACATCTTTAAAAAAACATTCCCTAGCCACGCACCAACAAGTCAAGCCACCACTTCTTCTGCATCCCAAACACCCAATGCTCATACCATAAAAACATGTCACACCATTGATCAAGATCCAACGCACTTAAAAACTTCACCTTTTTCACCAACTATCATATCCACCTCTTCAAACAATTTTTCCTACATATATAAACCCATCAACCATTATCCCCATAACTACACCAATCACACCCACATCTATCTTGAAATCTATTACCATAACCACACATGTCGCATCTCCCTCATTCACAAGCGTATCAACTATGCCACTTGAAACATTTATGAAACAACCATTCAATTCTACATCTACCATTAAACCAATATCTATATCTACTTCATCACCTACATCTAATTTGTCACTTATCACATCCACTTCATTCAATTCAACTAATTTATTTAAATTTATTCCACCTTTACCCATTACACCATCCTTAGCATCAATCCCAATTCCTCTTTCTACACTTTTACCCACACCCACAAAATCAACTATTCTAACCACATATACCTCATCTCCTCCTTCCACATCACTTTCATCAATTAAAGAATTTTGTAAAGCACTTAAACTTGTAGAAACTTCAAGTGACCCTCCTATCTCATCTACACAATCAAACACTCCTACATCAAACAAATCTTCACCATCTTTAGAATTCATCATGCAAAGACTACTCCATCCACTTGTGTCAACTATAATATAACCTTTAAACCCCCCAGTTGATAATGTGGTCATCCCTCCCAAGGGTTCTTCACAAATCAAATCTAGAACCCTTTGCACATTTTCTCAAAATTCTCTTTCAAGTCCTCACAAGAAAATTGACATCCCCCACCTAAGACAAAACCATCCAACGCCACATGATCTATCTTAGGACCACATCCATATCTTCTCAAAACAACCACTCCTTACAAAAATTCAACTAACCAATCAAACTAAGCCAACATAATCAAACATTTCTTCTTCTAGAACATCAACCATCATCAAAAATGAATCCAAAGCATCAAAACCACAAAATCCACCCTCGACATCTAAATCATCTCAAACATATACCTCTTCCTCCAAAGCAAAGTCATCTCAAAAAGATAAGACACCTCATAATACCTTTGTTAAATCATATGTGGAGGTCCTTCAACACTTACTTTGAGTTTCCGCCATCACACTTCCACATATTAAGGCCTTTGAACCAAATAAAAAGAATCCATCATGTTTCAATTCCAATCTCATCTGCACCTACCATCGTACCCCTGGACATGACACTAAACATTAAAAATAAATCCAAACCATTTTCCACAACATAATTAAGGAATATGACCTTATTCTTGAAGAAAACCAATATCCTCCTTCCACATCCATTCTAACATCTACACCTTCTACCTCATCTATCACAAAACTAAAATTCTCTCCATTCCTCATGGACTTTTGTGGCCATCCCACCTCCAAACGGAGATTATTCTAAGAATGATCCCCGTTTATTCATCATTGTTCTTTGGATATCCAATTGATCCGGTCCACATGATCCTAAATTGACACCCAACCAAAATCTAAGACCATTTTCACCATTCCTCATACTAAGGAGTTCACCTCATTATCAAAACCTAAGGTTTTTATCTTAGCTATAGTTTGGCCTATTGATCAAAGCATCATCAAAGAACTTCATCAGTCCCTAGTTAATATGTCACTTTATGAGATCATTCAAATTTCACAAAACCATATATAGGATATCACTAAATCCTTGAAGCGTATTCAGAGATCCAGTGACTAGGCTCAACTCATCGCATCTCTCGTATGAGAACTTAAAACTTATGTTGCTATCTCATTCGATGATACTAAGATTCCAGAAATCACATCAGAATAACATGAACTTCCCCTTTTCATCATGGTTAAGATCAATGATACATTCATCTAATGATCCATGATTGATAATGGGGAAACCATTAACATCATCCCATCACATACCTTTGATCAGCTCAAGATCCCAAAATTCACCGTTGCCCAAAACCTTGTGGTCCTTCTTTCCTTTAATGACACTATCACTCCCACCTTAGGAATGATTTTTCTTCATGTCCATGGTCATGAGAAACTCCTCCATGAGGTATTATACATAATAGAAGGATAATTTTAGTACAATTTTCTCCATGAATGACCTTGGATCCGCATTATGCATTGTCCCCTCTACACTTCATTGTTGTCTTAAATATGATCAAGAGGGGAAGATATTGACACTTCTTGGGGACACGTCTCCCTTCCAAATTTGTAACATGACCTATTGACACAACGATTTCCTCATTCTAAAGAATGATTCATTTGCGCCATCCACCAAATCATCCATTTCTTCATCCAAACTTTCTAACGATGACTCCTAAATAAAGTAATGGAAAAACTCACTTTGGGGGAGTATTGTATTCTTACATTCAACACCTTGCCCACTCCTCACTGTCTAGGTAAACCCAAAAAATCTCCAATGTATCAACCCAATGTCAGGTATATCATTCCTTTTAGCCCTCCATATATTTAAACCAACCTTATTTATGGTAATTTTGACACCCCTTCTTCTCACATCGCGGATTATCCACATGTCAAACCTTATACCAGTGGTTTTGGATACCTCAAAAAACCATAATTTTCCCACAAATATCTCCACCATTGAAAATATAAGGGATTTGGCATGGGACACTATGAGCATGGGAAACATGGCCTTTCTTATTTACCAATGCCACAAGCCTCACAAAAAGTTCAGGTTAGGCTATCAGGATTAATCCTCTGACCCCACTTCACCATCTGATATGTGCATGGACATGCCATCTACATATTCTCCATCTCATGATTCCATGGATACATATGGCACCTTATCTATTCCCTCTGGCTATTTTTTAGTCTCCACCTTCACTTTAGGACTAGCCACTTATTATTTTGAAAACCAAACTAGGTCCCTTCCCCTCCACCATCCAGAGCCATCGAAATTATTTAGTGTGCCAAAGATGCAGCCATTATTTCCCACATGGGGGCACATGAATATTATCTTCATAAGACCCTACCATCTAACACATCCACTCTTCTCAATGAAGCCACCATCAGCTTCAATATCGGGACTCCCCATGAGCTTCACATACTTAAATGGGTCAATCTCCTTACCCACATGAGCTTGATTCTTTCTTTGTATTCCTCTCTCATCATATCCATACATTAGCATGGTCATATTCATACATACCAGGTCTCTATCCTTCTATCATCATCCATAATATTGTCACCTTTCCTAATGTAAAACCAGTTAAGAAAAATCTTCACCATATGCATCCTTAAGTTACTCTCCTTGTCAAAGAAGAGTTACAACATCTTCTTTGTGCTAACTTCATCATCCCCATTAAATATCTCTAATGGGATTCTAACATTGTACATTTTTCTAAAGTGTCTGAAAATCTTCGTATATACACCAAATTTTGATATCTTAATCTTCATTTCCTAAAGATGACTTCCCTCTTTCCAATATCAATCAAATTGCAGATCTTACCACAAATAATGAGATGCATTCTCTTATGGATGGTTTTTATAGGTATAATCAAATTCTTATTGCACCAAAAGATAAAAATAAGACCTCTTTTATCACTCCTTGGGGCACCTTTTTCTACCGCATCATGCCCTTTGTTTTGAAAATTTTTGGTTCAACCTATTAGCGGGCTATGACTTATATCTTTCATGATCTCATTCAAAAAACATAGAAGATTATGTCAATGAAATTTTAGGTAAATCTAATTATCTCCACAACCATATTTTTGTTCTCAAAGGTATTTTCAAGTGTATTATTCATTTCTCCCTTCGTCTCAATCCAACCAAGTTTGTGTTTGGAGTGTTAACTGGAAAACTCCTTGGATTTATCATTTCTGTTAGGGGCATTAAATTTGACTCCACAAAAATCAAAGAAATTATTGAAATGCCTCCTCTCTCTAACCTTAAAAAACTCCACAGTATTCAAGGATGACTTTAATTGATCTGCCATTTCATCTTTCAAATTTCAAATCATTGCCAACCCTTTCATATTTTTGGTAAAGACATACAATTCAATTGGGATCATAACTATCAAAAGTATTTTAAAGATCTTAAACAATATCTTTTGTCTCCACAAGTGCTTACACCTC
Organism: Taxus chinensis; assembly: GCA_019776745.2. Taxonomy (NCBI): domain Eukaryota; kingdom Viridiplantae; phylum Streptophyta; class Pinopsida; order Cupressales; family Taxaceae; genus Taxus; species Taxus chinensis. The sequence continues at coordinate 790,963,890 of CM034150.1, forward strand.
CATATGAGGCGGAGCCATTTTTATCTATACACCTCCTCTACTGATCATACTTTAGGGGCTATGTTAGTACGTCAATATGACTAAGGTTATGAGCAGGCCATTTATTACATCAGTCACACCCTTCACGAATGAGATAATCACTACACTGAAGCTGAAAAGGTGTATGGCTACCTCTTCTTCACCACCTCTAAGCTTTGACATTATCTTCTCAATCATAAGAATTATGTCGTTACTATGTTTCATCTTCTTAAGATGATGCATTCTAAATTGTATCACTTGATGTCTTATGCTCAAGATCAAGTTCAACCTCGATTTCATTTCGCAAAAATACATTAAGGGCCAAGCTATCACAGACCAATTACCTAAAGCCCCTCTTCCTAGTATGCATATTCCTCATGAGAATTTAAAAGATGAATCCATTAATCACTTTCACCATGAGGACGATACCCTTAAGATGACCCTCTTCTTTGATGATTCTAAGTGCCAGCAAAGGGGTGGCACCGAATTCGTTGTCTTCCCTCCTGGGGATACTCCTATTCCCCTTAAAAAATCTCAATTTTGAGTGCATAATTAACATAGTAGAGTATGAATCCCTCATCATGGTCTTGAAACTGTTTCCTTTATTTTTGTTAGAATCCACGACATCTATTGTTATTTTGAGCTTATCCTCAAACAATTTACAGTTGAGTAACAATGTAAAATTGATACTCTTTAGAAATATAGAGATATCTTCCATCTCCTCCTCGAGGCCTATGAATTTTACACTATCCAAACTGTTCATTGATCGTATAATCATTTTGTTGATACGATGGCATCGGTCAAAGCTCTTATACCATGGACAACAGAAGAATCATAACTTTTTTTTGTCGTCCATCATAGTGATCAACAATTTCATAACCTACCTCGTGTTAATCTCGTCGAATCTAATTTGTCGTATGTTTGGTATTCCCAAGTTTTTAATTATCTATCCAAATCCATCCTTCCTTTTGATCTATCCAAGAATGCTAGGAGGTATTTTATTCAACATGCCAACCAATAAGTTATCCTTGGAGGCATTCTTTATAAGCGTGGATTTGACAATATTCTCTTTTGATGCCTTAAATCCCATAAATCATCTCGTGCTATCCAAGAATTCCATGATATTATTTGTGGTGGACATTTTAGTTGTTTATCCATTGCTAAACGCATTATCCTTCTTGGCTATTATTGGCCATCTCTCAATCTTGACTACTGTGAGTATGTTAAGAAATGTGTTAAATGCCAGTAGCATTCCAATCTTATCTGCATTCCTAGTTAAGATTTGTGGCTAGTTTAGGACCTTTGGCCTCTCTCACAATGGGGTTTTGATCTCATTGGTCTTATCAATCCTCTATTGGTGTAGGATATTTACCATGCATATATTTTAAGTACATGGGATTCCTCCACATAGGTGATTCACCATGCTTAGGTGTCCCAGGGTGTCATTATGGCCTTACACGCATCATAAAGCATCATAGGAGTTATATTTGACCGGCTATTCCAGGAATGTAACTCCCACCTCTTGACGGCTATATTTGTGGGGGAGTTACACACCCCACTACTATATGTACACCCTTTCATCTTGAGCAATGGAATGGAATGGAGTATGGGATTTGAGCCAATTTTCCCTTAATGCATAAAAAAATTTCGCATTAGTGATTTCCTGCTTCAATCTTGAAGTTACATCATTTTTTGGTTGAGTGCAATGTTTTGATGCTCACGGATTCCCTCCAAATCTTCGTCATTCCTCTGACATGGTATCAAATCTCGAGTATCAGAATCGTGTTTCTCACAATTATTGCCTACTAATCACCACCTCATAGTTTCATGTGCAAGTTCTCACTTCTTGCTTTGTGTTGTACTTGCATTTTTAAGGGACCATTGCTTGGTGTTTTCAGCCTTTAGGGAAGATAGTGGTTGATTCGTGTGCAGGGGTTCTTTGGAACACCGCTCAGTTTTTCTTTGGCGTGGACATGTGGTTCATTGTCATCTTGAGTTTTCATTAGCATGGACATTTTCTAAAACATTGGCTCATGTTTTGGTCTACTCGACCCGTGTTTCAACTTCCACTCCTTATGATTCGGAGTTACCTTCTCGTGCATTGGTGGAACAGCCTCTTCCTTTGCCTCATTTATGCCATTTTACATCTTAATGTGCATTGGATCTCCTTCCCTGCTTGCACCGTCTAACTCATTGCTCACTACTACACCGTGTTGGACCCAGGACCCCATTCTTTCCTCCACTCGTGGGCTCATGCACAAAGCTTTTGTTTTTCTCCTACATTAATCGATTCGGGCTCTTGCTTCTCTGTTGACCCAGATTCAAGCTTTTGCATTGTGTTCACATCTTTGAATCCATTTCTCATGCCTCTTCCTCACATTGTTCATTGTGGCTTGTTCTCCATTTGCGTTTGGCTCATTAATTTAATCAGGACACTGCTTTCTGCACATCCACTCATAGGTTCCTTCACCACAACCATTTCACCTCACCTACTCATTGGTTTAGTTTGAGGTCAACACTTAGCATGTGGATCTGGCTTAGACTTACGTGAAATCATGCCTCTTTAACGCAAACAATCGCATCTCTCTTCAAGGTGGACTCTGTTGGATGGTTATACTACACGTGTGGCACCGACTTTGTTCGACATGGCTAGATCCAAGCTTAGCTCATGGACGTGGCCCCAAGCTCTCCTCAACGTGGCGTTGAATCCCTGTTGGTTTGGCTCTACAATGAATGGTTACACCTCTACAAACTTGGATGGTTTTTGTACCACTTCCACCACATGGCTTGATAACGTGGGCCCCCATCCATTCCCTTTAGAATTTATTGGAGGTAAAATCAATCCCTTTTTAATGTTTTAAGGTTAAAAACATTCACTATTGGCATTGTAAGATTCTTGGGAGCCATTCTGCTTGTAATGAATGTCCTTCCTATGCGTGTCGAAGACGGAGAGCAAGGTCCGAGGTTGGCACGAGGCTAATGCCCCCTCACAAGAAAAGAAAACCCTACCTAAAATTTGATGCCATTTCACACGCGTACCCACACGACACCCTTTTCACCCATTTTGGGCACTTTTTTAATCTGTTTGTATGGCCTATTGGCATTTTCCATCAATTGCAAGAATCATTTTCTTGCTATAAATTTTGAATCGTTTCTCAGTTTTGAGTGCTTATTTAGTCAAATTTTCATGATTTTTTTAACACTATGTGATGGTATTACCATTTTTTGTAAACAAACTACTTTATAAAGTGTTGTATTCTGGGGGGGTTCAATAGTTCTCTTAGGTTTTTTACCACACGTAGATGCATTATAGGCTGAGTCCGATGTCTTGCATTCGTGCACCTTTCACTTTTGATTCTGCATCATAGAGGGTACTCTTTCCAGACTTGAGCATCGTAGGATCGCCTTACAGTATCCTTCACTTCTTACTAGGAGAGAACACTATTCAACATGGCATGCTTTCATGGAACGCTACTTCGCCCATGAGGGTATTTTACACTTCTTGCTTGCACCAGTTCTTGTGCCCACTAATCATCATTATTTGGAGGACTTACTTGACACTTGCAACCATGTTGTTGGTCACTTGATGATGCATGTCTCCAGATCTCTCTGGTTTCAAGTGGCAAACTTAGATCCACCCCACTGTATCTAGAGCATTCTTCAGTCCCTCTATAGAGACCCTTCACATACTACCACCATTATTGTTGTTTCTGATTTATTTGTCTCCTATATTTCTTCATGTGATGACAGTTCTAATGACATAGACTCGTTTGGTTCTAATTTTAATGACGATGATTGTTCACCCCGTTCTGACGTAGAGAGTACTCTAGAGGACTCTTCTCCTCCTCTCACTATTCCAAAGATTGTTAGCACTTCCCACATCTCATTAGATATTGAGAAATCTCATACTCATCCTCATATAGTCACTACACCATCCTCCTTTCCACTTCCAGTGTGAGAGGCCCCTTCCACTCCTTTACCTTCACTGGATGACTTATACCTGTCTGACATCACTCATCTGTTTGTTGAGTCCCCTCATTGGGATGAGTATCTACCTGACCTTATTCATATTTTCATAGAGTACACTTGTGATGTACTACATGTTCCTCATCCATCTACAGGTATTTCATAAGATTTCATTATCTCTGTTGTTAGGAGTTCCCCTTCTGGGACTCTTACCACTTCAACTTTTCTGGAGACCTTCATTGATCCACCCTTGCTTATGGATCTATTTTCTATTGGGGGGGATGTTTTTTTACCTTCACATCAGTTGGAAATCATTTCTACAGGTGTTCACCCTTCATACTCTAGCAGTTCTACACTCGTGACATTACCTTTGGTTCCTTTACACTCACTTGCTAGACCTATGTCACACTTTCATGGACCAGACTCAGAGTTCTTCATGTTGTTTCCTTCAGTTTCCTTCATGGAGTGGGAAAACTTTCATCATGTCATTTATGTCCTTCCTAAGGATAGGCACACATGTCAGTGTGGATGAATCTTCTTCAGTCCAGAAGTAGAGGATCTCGTCATTGACATTATTTTAGGGGACCTCCTAGAGTAACAGAGTTCAGATCCGTCCATGGCATCTTATGCATTCCTCTTGTCTCCCTCTTTTTCTCTGTTATTCTTATTTCCAAGATATTTCCTCTTTGTACATGGGTACCTTTATAGGCTCGTCTGTGGCTGGGACTCATCTTCAACATATTTCTTAGATTAGAGAGTGGGCTTGTCTCTCTTTTAGGGGGGAGTTTTTCCCACTGGGTTTTCTCCTTCTACTCCACTTTTCAATATTTTTTGATACGTGGGTACCTCATCAAGCTTGTTATCGGGACCCACTTCTCCTTGTTTTCTTCTATTTATCCACCTAAGCTATGCTTCAGGGGGGTGTTGGTGTAGGATATTTACCATGCATATATTTTAAGTACATGGGATTCCTCCACATAGATGATTCACCATGATTAGGTGTCCTAGGGTGTCATTATGGCCTTACATGCATCATAAAGCGTCATAGGAGTTACATTTGACTGGCTATTCTGGGAATTTAACTCCCACCTCTTGGCAACTACATTTGTGGGGGAGTTACACACCCCACTACTATATGTACACCCTTTCATCTTGAGAAATGGAATGGACTGGAGTATGGTATTTAAGCAACTTTTCCCTTAATGCATGCACATTTATCTCATGGTTGATTTCTTGCTTTCATCTTGAAGCTACATCATTTTGCGATTGAGTACAATGTTTTGATGCTCATGGATTCCCTCCAGATCTTCGTCATTCCTCTGACATCCTTGATCTTCACAACAACATCATTTTATCATCACTATAACTAAATAATTCACCAAGTGGGTGGAAGAAATTTCCCTCACCTCGACTAAATCTGGTCCAATAATTAACTTTATTTATCAGCACATCATTTTCCACTTCGGTGTTTCTCAAAAAATCATCATGGACAACAGAAAGTCCTTTAAAAAATATATATATCTCGAGAAACGTTGCGACTCATTTAATATACAAATTAGTTTCTCTTCTCAATACTATCATCAAGCTAATGGACAAGATGATGCCAATAATAAGACTCTTCGTAACATTATTTCAAAAACTATTGATCAGTCAGGTCGTAGTTAACACCTTCATCTCCCTTTTTCTTTTCGAGCTTATCAAAATATCATTCATACTTGAAGATTATCTCCAAGAGCATCTAACACTGTTTGAATTGCTAGATGAACGTTACCTCCTTACTCTTGAAAACCATCATGTTTATCAAGAATGCATCAAGCGTTCTTACAATAAGTACCTGAAAGAGTGAAAATTCAATGTCAGTAACCTCATGTTTAAAGAAAATAAGAATGTTACTACTCTAGAGAGGAGCCAACGTGTAAATTTTTCCCCCAACTTGATTAGACCATACATTATCACACATAATTATGGGTCAGGAGCCTATCATTTTGAATCAATTGATGGTAAACCAGAAGTGGAACCTCTTATGCATTTCTCTTGTAACCATTCTATTGTTAGCATGTCTACCAATGAGTACTTAGTCGTATCCTTAGATCATTCATCCATCATTATCCTCTTCCACTATCATTGTAATGATTTAGAACTATGTGGTCTACCATGAATTCCCTTGGCATGACCTTAAATATGACCACCATGGCTCTATCCATAGCATTTTAATTATGGATAGGTTCTCCCTTCTTGGTGAGAACTCCATGATCATTACATCCATCACTGACTTACCTACCTATTGGAATCACGCTAAGGGTCAATGAGAGTCTCTTGTATGTTCCTTATCCCATACTAAGTGGTATACCTAGATATTCCAAACTCTTCCCCGTGTTAAAATCAAGGTTAATGGGTTTTTTTTAATCAAAAATCAAAGTTATCAAAAATATACTGCTCCCTTGAAGGACAATTTTTCATGTCAAAAAACATTATTATTATTATTAAGTAAAATAAAGTAAATGGACCTATCCCTTGAAGGACGAAAATCATGTGTATCACTCTTTCCATCTATATCACATATGTATAAATTAGAACATACCCTCAAAGGATGGCTACTCTTTTATATCATGGCATTGAAGGCTCCCCCGCATTGATTAGCCTTCCATTTTCTTCCCGCATTAATCAACTTTCTTCTAGAAAACTTCCCATATTGATTAGTTTGCTCTTTCCCCTTTCTAGAGCTGGGGCATAGATTTAGGGAACACCAATTATGGATAAACCTCTTCCCGCATATAAGTTACATCACAAACCTCTTTGTCGCGTCGACATTCGGTTTATGAGTTCCTTCAATCCATGTTTCCTTATGATCTTTGGTATAAATAACTATCGTTTGTTATATGCTAACATGTTTTGTGTCTCATGTGCCTTGCATTACCTGTATCCCCCTCTTGTTTAACTCCAATGTGATTGGAGGAATATTTTCCTCACGCATTCCTCGATATGACGTAGCATCGTTTGTACCCATGGGTCGCCATCATTAAGTTGCATTTTATTTTAAACTTTTCCACATTTATCTTTTATCTCTCCTTTTTTATTACAAAGTACATATTCCATTATATTAATCCCCTTTATGTTACTCATCTATGATATCAAATCAAACTGGTTACCCTTATCAATACCCATCATTCATCACATCTATTTTCAAACATCCTACATTACATATTAAACCATCCAACATATATATTCATCATCATTATCAAATCCAAATTAAAACATGTAATCATCACCATCATCAATATAAAACATATTATTATCATACTCATCATTAAACATCATCATCAAATAAAACATACCATCTTATACTTTTACCATCATTATCAAATATAAGTAAAACATGCAATCACATCATCATAAATCAAATAATGAACATCACACAATATACACATGATAAACCACGAAAAAATAATATATCATATATATATCACCAAAATAAAGTGTATCATTACATCATCGAGGTCTAAGGGTCCTCTCTTAGAGCAAAGCTATTAGTGAAATCAATAAAGTTCACATTATAAATACTAAATGTTTTCCCATATGAGGCAAGTCTCTTTGTTTCTCTATTGGACTCGTCACCTCCTCCCTAGTGCTCTCCTCAATGTCATTAAGCCACACTTGTTGTGCTCCCTGATGGCCCAACTCCATCTACCGATCTCCTCTGTAGATGCTCCCAATATCATAGTGTCTTTGGTAGTTTGTTGATCATGATACTCTCATAATACATAAGTGTTCCATCTCCACGGACTCTCCTTTATTTCCATATCTTCTACCTCTTGGAGCTACGCCTACCTCAACCTCCATCTCATCCTCCTCCTCATCATCTCTCTCCCCATCTACCTAAGCTTCCGAAGCTGTGGTCATCTAATCAATGAATCTCACTCCAAATCCTACATCATCATCATCATCCCGGGGAACTACTTCCTCCTCTAACGGACCTACCATGTAAGGACTCGACAACCCCTATTAATCTACTCTCACCTATATGAGATAGGATATCTTGAAAAAATTGGAACGACACTAAACTGTCATCACACTCTATCAAATTGAATGACCTCGATCATCTTTAGCCACCTACCCTTCACCCACCTCATCCTTCACATACCAATTAACTCTACATCTGCCCCAGGCCATGCATGGAAGTCTATATATGGCTACCATATGATCTGATCCACATCAATTTCTACAAACCTATCTACATATCAATCCATACCTCTCTCTCTCTCATCTCTCTATGATCCTAATCAATTCACCATCTAAAAAACCTCATTGCGGGCTCTATGTGGTCCTTTGTGACCCACAGTCACCCTGGGTGTTCTGATGACTACAATTTTCTTGTAGGCTTAGTAGTGTACAAGGAATCCTCCATACTATGGACATGGCTAGCTCATGGTACACCTATGCTACTAAAGAGGTGCCAAATGAAAATAATGTTTGATGCTCAATAATATCTGCTACAACACCTACTAGAGCCTAGGGAAACCTGGCTCCTACCGATTCAAGTAATGCATTACATGAAATTTCCATCATGACTAGATAAATCAACCGACTCCATCATACCCCAGCCTCATACCTTAGGTCATATGAAAAATCCTTTGAAAATAATATGATGTGGGGTGCATCGCCTCCATATAGTCATTTTAACACTGCCAATTTAGCTATTAACTATGATGGGGACAATTTTTTGCCCCTATATAGGCAATATAAGGATGTGATATACATCCTTCAAGGTAATAGTCATCTCATCCATCCTAAACTAGAAGGTACATGTCTACCTGTCCCATCTCTCAACCAAAGCTATCATTAACCCCACATCATGTGGGATACGCTGATAATGTCTAAATCCTCCTATCCCCACGACTACCAAGTGATCCCTCTTGGCATTGGTCACATCTCCTCTCATCTTCTCATATAGAGATGGGACTCGTCCTCTCAAATATATGGTCTTTATAGCATTAAATCATCCAAACAACATGCAAACATTATTTTTCCCATCATCATCTCATCTATCTATCAAAGCTATCCAATCTATCCCTAATAAACATTGACCCAAGTCAGGTTGATGTGTGTAGGGTTTGATCGACATGCCTTAGGGCCAAGTCAATGGTGACCCATCTGAGTCACCACCAACCACCCTTGGCGTCACCCATTTTTTCTAAAAAATGTAAAAAATAAAATTAAAACATAAAATAATTTAAAATACAAGTGTGGGTTTCGTTACTCACAATCCTACACACCCTCTAGCGTTTCCTTGTTGCTTCTCTGGCCTCCATCTCTCCATCTCCTTTTTTTATCTCCCTTCTCTCAATCGTCACTTGTAGGTGTACAAATGAGCATTATCGATCAATTGTTGGGCTTATATATCAGCTGACACCAACTCATCATCGACCCGCTTGGGTTTCCGTCTATGGGCCTTAGTCACCACCGAATCACCTTGGCAGACCTTGTTTTGACTTTCTCTCCTGTTTTTTATGTCACTTGCTAGGGCATCATCTATTTATCCCTATTTGCTCTCAAATTCCACCTTTGTGGACATATTTATTCCCCCTTGGGGCACTTTATTTCATCACTTTTAATATTTTTCCTTTTAGGCCTTTTTTTTGCCCTTTGTAGGGGCACAATTATTCCTATCTTCATCCTTTGTGGATGCATATGTTTTTATCAGATCCTCATATACGATGGATTTTACATTATTTTCACATTTGGTTGTACATAGTTTGATGTTTTCCTATGAGCCATTGGTCCTCACGGCTTGCATCCATTCTACAAGTTTCACATTAGATTCCCTCTATTTCATAGTGATATTTTCCCACTCACTTGTCCATAGAACGTTGCCTTCGTCTCCATTGAGACCGTCCTTTGTTCCCTACCGATGTGATATCAGAATCACCGCCATAGGTTATATTTTTCTTTAAATAATTCTTAGTTGGGGCATCTTGCCTTGCCTTATAATTTTACCCATCTTAATTCTCCCACTTTCCCTTCACCATCTACCTCTTTAAAACTTGTCACCGATTCCCCTTTAAGTTATTGATCCCTTGTTTGAACGGGAGCTCATCATTAACCTTCCATTAGTCTTCATCCTACTATTCATATCTCATAATTTTTATCTCATGGCTTTCTAGCGCAAACCACATGACAAAAAGGAAAAATGTAGACACCAAAATTTATGGTATCAATACTCTCAATTACCCACGTATGCATCTTTCACCACAATCCTATCTGGACCCATTTTTAATTTAATTCACTTCTTTTATTTAAATTCTTATCTATTAGCCTAACACTTTTAATTCATAATTAATCTTCATTAACTACATTAATTAATATCTATTAGCTAATTATATTTCATTATGTTTCTTTTTAGGATGCTTGTATCCCTAACCACGTAAATCCACATCCCAATGTTTTTATAGATTCTATCTAACCCATATTTATCTCCTACCTACTCATAACATTTCCCTAGGAAACACTTACCCGCCTACATGCTTTAAAGCACTTAACCAAATCCCTAAAAGCTTCATGTCTTGAACAAATAAATCATTCACCACTCTAAGGAAAGGTTCCCTGTAGTCAGCGGTGACTTATTCGGGTTGTTGTCGACCATATAATACTGATTTCAACCCCTTTCAAAATGAGACAAAACCCAATATTTCTTGCACTGTGCGAACTTATCTTTGATCCCGAGAATCCTTGCAGCTATGTCAATCCTCTTGGAGTCCATTGAAGATTGTATTTCATAACTCGTGGAGAATTTGCAAGATTTAATTTGATTATGTGTTATCATATATTATCATTTTTATTATTTTCTAGAATCTAACGTCTTGCGGGTTCAACTACTGTCATAATTCCATCCTCAACTTGTTAATCATGTCATTTTACTTGCAAGTGACTCATTTAGTTAATCCAAATTTCACTTTGTTTTGCACTATCTAGGTCAGTGTCACTCCACCCAAGTCACTGCCAACCCAATTTTATGTCACCATACCTCCACTTTCAAGATCCTTCTTAGTTTATGTTTCTATTCTATTACTATTTCCTGTTCTCAGATATGTCATCCTAATTCCCTATCATCCCAAACTGTTTTGTCTGCACTCCAATCGCTGCCAACCCAGCCCAGTAGTTGTCGAACCGAGTCCTATTTTTCATCTAATCTATCCTAATCTTTATTTTCTACCATCCTCTCTGCTTTTCTAACTCAGATCTCCTTGTGTAGGTTATTTCTAGTGTTTTTAGGCTTCTGTGATCACGTTATTTTCATTTAGATCATCTTAGATCTACATTTCCATTTTTTTTCCAGATCCATCTACTTAGGTCATCGTCGACCTTCCCTCTGCAAGTTGGGTCATCATTGACCTAGCCAAGTACAATTTAATTTGTTTTAGTTTAGATCAAATCATTACTTTTCATCAATTTCTATCATCTCCAAATTCATTTATGTATTAGTTTCTGCATGTTATCCAATTATCTATCATTTGTTTTATTATCTTTTATCACACAGGGATTGAAATCTGCTAAGGAAGTTAATGCTTCTTAGAACCAAATTTTTCAGGAAACCAACTCATCTACCATCTAATCCATTTTCCTCTTAGCTACCTCTATTTTATAAGTTCATCAGATTTGCAGTGAGGTCATCCATTTTGTGCTCATCCATTTTGCATCCATCATAGTTAAAGGTTCCTTAAACCCTTACATTTTGGATTTCTTTAGATTTCTTTGATACATATTTCACTAATGTGAACATGAATAGTTATTTCGGTCAACAAAATCATAGTTTTTTTATTATTATTATTATTGGCAAATAGTTTTTTGAAAGGGACTATACCCTTGAGAACAAAAGAAGGCCTAAGAGCTGAAACAAGAGTGAGAATTAGAGAGAATGGATCAAGATCCAAGTGTTACAATGAAGCTCAAAGTAGCCCAGAAACAGCTACTCAAACGAGACAAAACAGCAAAATTACTGCAAAAAAGCAATAAAGAGACCGCAAAAAATAGCAAAAAACAAACAGAAGCAGCAGAAGCAACCAATACTACTTCTTGGTAGCTTTGTCGATGCTGGTGTTGACTCTCTTCCAGGCGCAAAACATACCCAAAGTTGTCATGTGGGCAGCATCAGTTTTATCAAGCTCCTCAATGGTTCTTTTGCTCTCTTTTTCATTGCCCCAAAGTGTAGCCGGGACACCGCTGAGGTTGGAAACACTTTTGGCATGACCCTCAATGAAATTCTCAATTGCCCTAAGGGCGGAAATGTTGTAATCATGTCTAGTTTTGGCCATCCCTAAGCGGTAGTCTAAGGAGGTCAGCTTCTTATAAATGTCCTCAATCTGACTGCTATCAATGTTCCCCTCCCCCTCCATGCTTTTCTTGCCTTTCTATTTAGCCAGTTTCTTGACCTCATCCTTCAACAGTTTCATCTCAGCCTCTAAGGCCTCCAACCTCTTTGAAGAGCTATCCAACTGCACTTCCCGGGGACTGGCACTGCTGATATTCAGAAGATCATGTGCAATCTCAAGTTCGAAAGGCTCCTTCTCCACAGCAAGAGCCTCAAGGTTGAGCTTCCTGGAGGCCCTGGTGACCGGTCTTTTAGAGGTAGAGGTGAGGTGGGTGGTGGGAGCAGCAGCAGGGGGAATGGATGGAGAAGGTAGAACAGCTGGCTAGGGGGTGACAGCAGCGGTGACAGGGGCAATAGGAGAAACAGGGCTGACAGCAACAGAGCCCATCAAAGGGGTAGTCGGGCTAGGAGAGGAAGGAAGTCCAGGGTATTTCAGAAGACAACATTTATGAATCAACAAAATAAGTCCTTGATGCAAGGGAACCACCCAGGTGTGCTTCTGAAACTCCAAAATGGAGCGTTCAAGGGAGTTCAGCAAATAATGGGGAAAGCAAACCAATCGATTCCTACAGAAGTGGTTTAGAAAGATAAGATGTTTAGCAGGGATAGTGACAAACCTACCTTCCAAGGAGATGAATCTAAGCATCATGCGAGTAACCTCATCATAGGGTGGAGGAATTGAGCTGACAAGCAGGCCCGCTGTACCAAATGTGAGCTTCTCAGATCCCTCCACAAATCTTCTTTCTTCAGCATCTCTATCAACCCTTTTGTTGAAGAAGCGGTATCCCTCCAAACAAAGATCGGTCGCTTCAGCAATAAGATCTTCATTGACCAATATCTTCTATCCCCCGTAGTCGACAGTCCGCTCCTTCCATTCCTTAGCAAAATGCACAGAAATGCTTTGGTCATGTCCTTGCACCTTTTCCATGAACAAAATCATAGTTGTGTTAGTTAAGACATTGGATTTGGTTGTTATATGGAGGAACATATAATGTAATAGAATTTAAAACTATTACTGTGGGTTTTTGTGTAATGTGTGATAACGTTGGAGAGGAGCAAATATTTAAGGTTAATGTTTAAAGGAAAGTACCTAAAACAAGAGTGAAGATAATGGGAAAAATAGTCAAAATTGGAGTAGACAAGAAGAAAAGAGTTATATAAAGAATAATATGTTATGGGGGATAAGAGCAAGAAACTCATGTGATATAGACTCCAACCCAAGCATTTTTAAAATGCTGATGTAAAGGAGAAGGGAAAGTGGTAGATGAGGGAGAGTGTCTATAGTATGTTCCCTTCTAGAACAAATAGTTTCTACTCGTACTGGGTAAAGTGGTATGGGAAATCAGTGTGAAACTCTATTTTCCTACAACCACATGACATATTTAAAAGGGGTGATGACCAAGTACACAGTTATTAATGACAATGTATGATGTAGCCTACAATTCATAGATAACACCCTAGATGCGCTGACACATCACTCAGCCTAAACTGAGTGCTCATCTGAAGCGTACAAAGGTACCAGGTCCTTCTTTAGGGTTTCTTTAGTAGGATGGTAGCATCATGACGTAACACAAGTATATATTCATGACTTAATCCATTCTTACATAGTGCTTAATAGATCAGATCTAAGAAGAATATGCTTTAAACGATAATCATGATTAAATTAATAATGTGCTACTCAGATTTAGCTAATATCTTTTATCTATTAATCAAAACAATGTTACAAAAGCTCTTACAATGCTAGAAATCTATGTCATAGCACGCATGGATCTGATATCATAATCCACATGCATGTCTCTATATACTATGGTTGAATAACAATAATCAACAACCACTTACAACTATGTAGTTAATTACATCTATATAGGGTGGGGACTTTCACTCCACCACTTATCTACTCCAAAAATAGGCCACATGCTAATAATAGCCACATGCCATTTACAATTATAGCCACACATGCAAGTGTGCTATCTATAGACTTCCTATAGTTAACTAAAGTGATGAATCTATTCTTAGCTCTTCTCCATGCAAAGGCACTTTGATCCGATCCTCTAAATATAGACAATGTGTGGCGTGCATGTCTCTGCATCATTTGTGTGATCCACACACCATGTCCTAAAAATAGACTTTACACGCAAAATTGGCTAAGTCCCAAATGTTAATTCTGTCACTCTGTGCACGTTTCCTTTCTGTCCTCCCGCACCCCTGATCCTAGCCTTCTCTTCCCCGCGAACTTTATGTGTGAGTTATGCTAAGTGTTTCTTCTGATCAACATTACCCCACACTAATCTCATTGTCACCTCGACAATGGGTATGTCCAAAATTGAATAAAAGAATGTGAATAACGAATACTCAGATGAATAAATAATTAAAGAATTATTCAAATCTCAGGCCCTTCTACCTCATCCTGGAGTATCAATTCTAGATACTCTTCTTTTATCTCAGCCTATAAGGCCTGCCAATCTGTTAGTGCCTTTTTGGCTTGGTTTGGTATGTCCATAATGATCGACTCCAGCTCATCTTGTATTATTTCTCCCTTTTCATTTTGTATTACTAGAAAAATGCTAGACATTGATGTATGTGTCCCTTCCAGCACATCCATCTTCTGTGTGATGAGTTTCCCAAGCTCATCTAACCTCTCCTTATGCAGCTCTTGTGCTACAGCCAGTGCCTCGTGCTTTTGTTTTACCATTGTCAATATTTCTGTGTGGCCTAATGTCTCATCTTTCATGGCATTTTGGACTTCATTGTCCTTGTTCAGGGTCTTTACCTTTATGAGCACTTCGGGGGCTATGCAAATGTTCAAGACATAGTCAGAATTCTTTAATTCCTCCTGGAGTGCTTACAGTAAGCCTTCATATCTTGCAATTCTTCTTGCTACTACATCCTTAGCCCTTTCTGCCTCCTCCTCAGCATTTCTCACCTTTGGCATCTGAATGATGTCATCCTCTAACACCAAGTCTACCAAATTTATTACGTATTGCATTGCCGAGGGGAACTCTGCTGGTACCTTGGACTTTAGATGCAGACGCGCCTTAAGCACATGATCTCCAATTTCCTTCACCATGCTCACGAAATTATTATACTTTCTCTTCCCTAGGTCATTCTCTTGAGTTAATCACACTATCTCAGCATCCTTTGTATTTATTTCCTCACGCAACACTCTTATGGTAGCATCCTTATCCATATTTCTCCTAGCCACTTTTGTTGATACCTTAACTAGTGCATTACTTACTTGTTCATATGACATAACAGTCATTTTAACTATTATATGCCTAACCAAAGGATCCTTCTTCAATCGCCTCGATACACAGGACTCTTCAAATACATCGAAGTCAAGATCATCCATATAAGTATGCATCGACCATGAAAAAAATTTCTTGGTGTGCACCGTGGCCACGTCCTCGTCCATCAGCTCCTAGCCAAACAAATATTTTTGAGTGATGGTGCTTTGGAAACGAGCGCGAAAAATCTTTCCTGCATCCTCTGCATACCCCATGATGGTTACACTATGTTCTCCACTCATCCTCCTTGATCTAAGCCCTTTTGGGACTATAGCATCAAGATTGGGGACATGCGTTGTATCTTCAGCAGTGTTATGCATCGCCTCCAAATTTTCCTTCTCTCTTTCTTCTCCATCATTCATCTCTTCTTCTCTCTGTTCCTCCTGGTTCTGTGGCTCCTCTTCTCTACAGGCTCCTAGTGAGGTGAGAGACGTAGTGACTGTCTTACTAAGTGCATGGTTCCACCTTGTGTCCTTGTGCGCTTGAATACCTTTTTAACCATTGTTCCCCCTGCACTACCCCTATATCTTCCTCTTCTTCACCCCTCCTTATGGTGGAGTAGTTGTGCGCTCTTCTTCCTTTTTTTATGAGGGCTACCTCCTTCTGCATATCAAACTACCACTATATTCATGCTCCTCTTCTTATTCTTCCACCTGTACAGTAATTTTGGGCCCTTGTGCCAGAATGTTCTCCATTGTATGCACATCCTTTGGTGGCCTTGGAAGCGTGAACTCATTCACCACATACTTGTTACTTTTTAGATGTTGGGCTTCAGGTGGATGTATATCAATACTGCCCCAATATCTACAATAGCAAGACTCACCAGTTTTATGCTTAAGACTTCTAAAATAAGCCTCTCATCATACATGCTCTGCCCTGGATACACGTACTTCTTATGCAAGGTGTGGTAGTCACAATCTACCTTATCCACGTTGAATACCAATCTTCTAGTATTTGTGAACCGATGGACAGGCACCTAAAAGTACATTACTGTGAAGGCATATGATAGTTTGCACTATGGGCTCCATGTCCCATCCCTCATCGGGAAGCACACGATGCAGAAGTGCTAGTAAACAGCAAAGTGGACTTGCTTACCCACTACTAAAGGCAAGTCTTTTGGTATGCACCAAACTTCCTCGAATGTTGCACTAAGCCTATCATACCACTTCTCTACACATTAATTCACATCATCTATCATGGAACCCTTGCATAAGTACTTGTTGAATCTTTCAGCTATGAATCTGTGCTCCATGGGGTATTCCCATATTTTCTCCTTAGGACCATCTGGTACCCCGATCTCTATGAACACAAGCGATAGTAGAACAATTCCAAAGTTAATCTTTCCTCCAGTATGCACTTCTTCCACTATCTCCTATGTAATAAACCCGACAATGTTGTAGATCAATCCTTCTAACATGCACTTAGCCACATGCAGCCACATAGTATCTACTTGCAACCATTGATCCTAGTTATTCAACTTGGTGACCAGGTGCATTGCTGCTTTCACTACTAGACAATCCTTCAATTTTTTGATTTACATTCCACACACACCCTTCTGGTATCCCAACTCCTGACAGGTTTTCAGAATAGCAACTTTATTAGCTAAGTCAGTGTTGATGTCTTCTCCTGTGGCTTCAGTCCTGTCACTGAGGAGATCAGCATGGATGAGAGTCTAACCCTTCGTACCGTAAAGTAGAATAAATCCTCGTGGACTTTGCTCATGAGCCATATGTATAAAGGCTCATACTTCCCAAAGTATGGAAGCTCATATAACTAGTAAACACCAGTCCTCTTCAGTAGCTTCTATTAGTGCAAATCAGCAGCACCCCCTAGATGTTTATTAGATTTCTAGTTTGATAATGGACATCCAGTGTGATTGTACAACATTGAATCTTATCCACAAACTGCTGAAATGTAATGAAAGATCATAAATGAAGATAAACAATACAAGAAGAGGATTGAAACTCGTTCATAGAGTTTGCATTGTCATTTCCATTCAAAAATACATGCATTACAATAGCAGAGAGTAAGAAAACAAGTTGCAGTCCTGAAAAGAGGTCTGATATTCCACAAAATCACTTTCTCAGGTGAAGAAGGGAGCCTGCAGTTCATAAAAAATGTTCAACCTTCTACAAATGAGCCAAATCTGGCTTTTAACAATAAAAAATGTGAGCCAGGAAGAAGAAACATGGGAAAACGTGAAAGGATGCTTCAACCACCAACCAAATTGCATTAAAATAGCATGGGCACCCTGGAAGATTCATTCCCCAACATTTTTGACCATGCTAGGAGAGAATGGAAGCCATACTTCATTTAAAATGGTAGTTGAAACATCAGTTCTATTCTCTTTCCCATGCCAGAGGCATTTACTAATTTTCTCTCTCCAAACCCCCACCAAAAATACAAAATTAAGCCCTCCATTGTATAGATAATTTCACTAGCTTTCCAATGACATCAAGAACACAAAAATCTGAACTCTGGATCAAAAGTTATGCCATCTAGGGAAAAACTAGGGCAAAATTGAGTTTTGGACGGCCGAAAGTTTAAAATTTTCCCTCTTTTTGACCTTTGGGAAAATTTCCCCAAAAAGTTCCACCCCCTACCATTCCGATGCTACATGGCACATTTTAATTAGATGCGGGCCTTCCCCTTACCATTTTACACTTTTTTGAACGTTAGAAAATTTTCCAAAAATTCTCCGCCAGCCCGAAGCCACGATACCACGTGGCACCTTCTGATTCGGCCTTGGGGGCATGCTTTAAATTTTTTCATTGACTCTGACCATCTCCCCGAATGGGACACATGGTTTCGTTTCATTGGTATGGGCCTAAACAAGCTCCTTTTCCTCTGCGGGCCCGCCTTAAGGTTTTCGCCGGCCACATGGACACGTGGCTTGCTCTGATTGGCGCGGCCCATCAAGGGCGGGCTTTCATTGCATTATTTTCCACAATTTTGAAAAAAGTAAAATTTCCTTCAACCCTTCCACCTTCTGATGCTCTAAGGACACATGGCAGGTTGTGATTCGTTGGCAGGCCTTCGGGCCGAGATATCCCCTTTACGCCAACTTTGGAAATTTTTTCCAACTTCCTCTCGCCGCTCCAATCTCCAACGACCCTGAGGACACGTGGCCTCCTCCTATTGGCTAGCAGGCCTTCAGGATGAAAAATTCCTTTTGCGCACCCCACTAATACTTGGAAATTTTTCAAATTTCCCCCGCTCCCTGCCATTCCGATGCCACGTGGAAACTTCCTATTGGTCGCGGACCTCCCTAGGGAAAATTTCCCTCTCAAACTCCGTCGAGCCATATCTTACAAAATACAAGGAGTTAGAAACAAAACTTTACCTTTCTGGAAATCAGAGAAGATCTTCTATCCAATTAAACCATTTCTAGAAAATTTTGAGTGCCTATAAAGTGAAAAAAAAATTGGCTGAGGCACAAGGAAGGAAGAAAAGAAGGGGAGTTAGACAAAATAAGCAAGGGGCTTATTTTGGATAACAATTTTGGTGACTCAGAGGGGTCATCTGCCTACTGGATGAAGTTACCAATTGCCTGAAGCAATCCATTAGGCATGGAGTCATCAAATATATTGCTTGGTACCCCCAACTCATTGGAAAATTCTAAGAAGGAAGATTCTGAGAGTAGAACAACACTTGATCTGGATCATGGCCTACAAAAATGCATTTCTGGGACAGTAAGCTTGTGCCAAATCACTTAGGGAAAGTAAAAACTAAGCTACAACAAAACAATGTGCACAAGCACTTGGAGGAATGAAAATCTAAGCTAATATGTACAAGGTGGAGAGTTCCCTTCTATTAGCAATGCTTTAGATGGATTCCATTAACTGGAATCTGTAATTCTTCACCATCTGATGTAGACAATTAGAAGGCATTGTTGTTCTTACACTTTGTGACCATGTAGGGGCCACTCCAAATGGCATCAAACTTTGAATGCCTTCTTAAATTTTCTCAGTCTGCATCCCATTTCAACACTAGATCTCCAACTTGGAAGGTTCTAGCCTTAGCTTTCCTATCAAAGGTTCTCTTGATCAAGGCTTAATCCTTCTCCATTGCTTGGGCTGCATGTTCTTTGATTTCTTGGAGCTCCATTAATTCTACATATCTAACCTCCATGGGTTCAAACTCCAACAACTCCAATTCC
Source organism: Taxus chinensis (assembly GCA_019776745.2). Lineage (NCBI taxonomy): Eukaryota > Viridiplantae > Streptophyta > Pinopsida > Cupressales > Taxaceae > Taxus > Taxus chinensis. The sequence goes on from CM034150.1 coordinate 790,983,682, forward strand.
TTCACGAGTTCCAATGTTGGCAACTCAAGTGACATGGGCAAGATTACCTCTCTTCCATAAAAAATCTTGAATGGAGAGTTACTAGTGGATCTCTTGGGAGTTATCCTATCAGCCCACAAGCCTAATTTTAATTTAGTATGCCAAGTCCTCTGAATTTCATCAAGAGTCCTCTTGATGATCCTTAACAAGTTCTTGTTGGTAGACTCACCTTGGCCATTACCTTGAGGGTAATAATTCGATGAAGTGCTCAAATAAATCCCATTTTTAACATCCCATTCAATTACCTTGGATCCTATGAATTCCAATGCATTATCTGATATCATAGTGGCAGGTACACCAAATCTAGTTATTATCCCCTCATAGAAGTTTAGAATACTAGATTCATTTTCTTCTTTAAGTGCCACTGCCTCAGTCCATTTCATGAAGTAATCTATTTCTGTTAGAATCCACTTGTGTCCTTGGCTTGAGTTTGGATTAATGACTCCAATGAAGTCCAAACCCCTTTGCATGAATGGCTGGTCAACTGAAATTGGGTGTAATGGAAGGGCTGCTAATCTTTCCTTACCTATAAAGAATGCACAATTCTTGCACCTCTTGATCCATGCATAACAATCACTAAATACCTTTGGCCAATAATATCCAGCCTTTATGATCTTGAGGGGTGTCACTCTTAGAGAAAAGTGGCCCCCAGCTGATCCACCGTGGAACTCTTCTAGCATTCTATTGACTTGGTTTGTCATAATGCATCTCAGCAACACTCCATTTACATCTTTCTTGAACAAGACACTATCAATAAGTGCATATGGGACAGCCTACAATCTGAAGTGTCTTCTCTTGGTTTTTGTTCATCTCTGGAGGGCATAGGCCTATGTGTAGGAAGTGCATTATGTCTTGTGTCCAACAAGGAGTGAGGACACCATCATTATCTTCTTGGATGTTTTCTTGGTTCTTGGTTGTCTTGCAACGCCAAAACAACATCCTTCTCATTGCATGCTTCCATTGATTTTCTTAAGACCAGTTATTCACATAATCATTTTCCTCAGACCAGCTTGGTGATTTTGATCTCAATGTCATACTCCATGACACAGGTAATCCACCCTACACGTTTTTCATTTAAATCTTTGTTGACGAGGAAGTCTTTAACTCCCACATGAGAAACCAACAGTTGAACCTTGTTGTTTGAAACTAGATGCTTAAATTTCTTCAAGATCCTAATCACTGCGAGAACTTGCTTCTCAATGAAAGAATACCTCACCTCATAGTCCTCCAGGATTTGGCTAAAGAAAGCAATTGGTTGCTCTACCTTTTCTTTCTTCTGCTGTACTAAAATTACAGAGATTGTATCATCACCTCTAAATGCATAAAGGATGAAATCCTTGGAGAAATTTGGATTAATGAGAGTTGGAGCTTGTGAGATTGCCTCAAAACTTACCTTACCTTCAGCTATCCATTTGAAAGCCATGCTTTTCTTTAACATCATGGTTATTTTCTTGACAAGGGCTACAAAATCTAGAATAAACCTCTGAACAAAATTGATCCTACCTAAGAAAATTTGAAGGGCCTTCTTATGACTTGGTAATGGCAGTGCTTTTATGGCTTCTACCCTCTCTGGATCAATTGCCAACCCTCTCTTTGGAAACAATGTGGCCAAGGAGATTTCCCTCATGTGTTAGGAAAATACATTTTTTGGGATTCAAGGATACCCCAAATCTTCTGGACATCTTTAGAACACTTGTCTCAAATGAAGGATATGATTTGTTGTACTTTTAGAAAAAACAGTGATATCATCTAAGTATACCAGCACTATCTTGTTGATCAATCCCTTGAATGCCATATCCATTGCCCTTTGGGAGCTAGCTGCTAGCATTAGACAATCCAAATGACATTTTTCTATATGCATAAGTTCCCCATTTGGTGGTGAAGGCTAGTTTTGAACTGATCATCTTCCTTTACCATGATCTGATTATACCCTGAATAACCATCTAGCAATGAAAACCTCTCAGAGCCAACAACAACTTGCAAAATCTGCTCCATAGAAGGAAGTGGGTAATGATCCTTGAGAGATTCTCTATTCAAATCTCTGAAGTCTACACACAATCTTATTTCTCCACTCTTCTTTCTAACTGGAACCAAGTTTGCTACCCAGCTAGAATGCTTGATGGGAAATATGATACTTGCCTCTATTAACTTATTCAATTCCTTCCTCATGAGAGGCTCCATGTGTGGATTGGCTGGCCTTTGTTTTTGTCCTGATGGGTTTAGCACTTGGATCCAATTCAATTGTATGTTGAGCTAGCTTAGGATTGAAACCTTTCAAGTCTTCATAGCTCCAAAAAAATATGTCTGGGAACTCTTGGAAAAGTTGCATGAACTCATACCTTTCTTGCTCGGTTGTCACTTTACCAATTTGAAGTGACTTGCCTTCTCTAACCAAGACAGGCACTGAATCTTCTCCCTTGACTGGGATATTTTCTTTCTCCTTCCTAAATTGATCATTAGGATTAAAAATGGACTCCAACGTGAAAATCCCCTTTGGTAATTTGTTGGTTCTTAGTTGTACTAGTTGATCACTATATTTCTCTTCTAATTTTTCCTGATTTTTGGCTGAGAAATCAGCTTCTTCTTGTAAAAAATTGATGATTTATTGGTCATTCTTAAACACCTGCCAACTTACATTATTGTCTGAAATTGATGGCCTTACAATCACATGTATGCTTAGCTGTACTTTATCTTCCTTGATGCTTTCCACAACATCAAAGGCTGCCCCAACTACTGCAAGTTTGTCAGCAGCTTGCTTTTCTTTCCTAGGGATGGAACTTATGCCAAAGCTCTCAAAATCCTCAATGAGGTCTCACACCCTATTCTTATAACACTTGAGCATGTAATTTTTGGCAGCATGCTACCCTTTAACTTGGTTGACAATCATCTAACTATCACCAAAAACTTGTAGGTTTTTGATACCTCTCTTGATTTACCAATGCAATCCTTGTATTAAAGCTTCATATTCAGTACTGTTGTTAGAACATGCAAAATGAAATCTAAAAGCTGAATAATATTTGATGCCTTGGGGTGAAACAAGCATAGTTCCCCCTCCTGTACCTTGATCTACTTCTTGATTCATAAAAAAATAGCTTCCATACCTCATTGTCATTCTTATGGTCTAGCTTGGTGATGCTAGGAATAGGCTGATTTTCTTCATGTATGCAATAGACTCCTAGCTCAGATTCTTCTATTTACTTGGTAGGGATCAAAAGCATGTACCTTACTTGCTCATTCATCAAGAGTTAGATCTAGGATGTTTCCAACTTTGGTGTCAGCTTCCTCTATACTTGGATAATCCTCTTGATCAAATGTTGAACAGTTGGTATTGATTTTAATTGGAGTATGAGGCTCAATGTGAAATTTTGCAATTGGTTCATATCTGATTCTGGCCTTAGTTCCATATCTAGTTCTAAAAAACATGTGTGACCAATCAGCAGATAAGTAGCCTCCAATTCTAGCTATGAAATCCCTTGACAAACATAGGGCAAAAAGTGGTGGTAAATCTATCACTGGCACATCTTGTACAACACAGTAACATTGGGGCAAGCATGCAAAGCGAGATTCAAATCCTTAATTTCTCCCACTATGGTTACTGTTGTCCCATCTAATTATACCACCCCTTTGGATATGACTTCATATTGGAGGCCCAGCTGATCAGCTATTTGCTTGGGCATTACAGAACTACTTGCCCTAGAATCAATCATGCAATTGTGTACTATTTTATCTCCAATGATCAATGAAACATAGAATGGAGGGGGCTTAAAAACTTTACCTTGTTCTCCTCCATGATTCCCTTCAAGCTGAGCAACATTTGTGAGTACCTTCTCTTGCATATGAACTTGCTGATTTGAAGTTGACCAATTCTTCATGGTAGCTTGTAGTAGATCTCTTTGGCCTGGGAAGGATAGTGATTCCCACATTGATATATTCACATTTTTCTTCTTCATCTGATTAATGATGCTGAATGGGGATGAAACATCTCTTTGCTGCCCTTTGGCCTGTACACTCTTTTCTTGCACATGGACAGCAAAAGATGGCATTTGAGCTAGTCTAGAAGATGGCTTGGGCAGTCCTTGCATGTTTAGAATTAGATTTTGGTTACGAACACTTTGTGGAGTGGTGGAAGGTTGTGGATCACCTGGAGCAAATGATTTCCCTTCACCCATATTCCTCTTCTTTGACCTTGTATTGGATGCCACATTCTGAGACATTACTTGATTCATACCACAAAAATCCTCAGCCTGCCAATTCACCAGTGTAGTCTCATTTGGAAGCTGCATTTTTTTGGGATGTTCCGTGTTGTTTGTTTACTTCCTGACTCACCTCACTCTCTATGCTAGTTGTTGTCACCATTAAAGCTTGGTTCAAAGAACCATTGAAGCAAAAATATTTGTTGTGAGGTTCATTGCATGGGAAACACCACTCATATTCTTGAGCTATATTGTTTTGCACTGGCACTAAGGCTTTAGAGGCAGATGCAACATTGGGGTTATAGGGCTGAAATGGTCTATTGGCAGGAGGCCTTACTTGATTTTGATTTGTAGCTGGATTGGGTGGTCTATTAGGCTGATATGGCTACCTATTAGGTTGAGCTTGAGACTGATAAGAAGGTCTAAAGCTTTGGGCCTGTTGCCTCTTAAGTATAACCAGCTCATTGCCTAAATTTTGTAATTGTTTCATGACCTCTTGAAGTTCATTTGAGGCACTAGAGGATGAAGTAGAAGTTTCATTTGAACTCTGATTTCTAGGAGTGGGAATAGGAGCTATAGTAGGTGCTTGACTAGTGCTTGGACTTTCTAAGTTTGGATATAAGGGCATGGGAGGTCTAGGAGCTAGTTTACCAGCTTGAATTAAATAATTCTCAGCTCTAATGGCAATGATATAAGCTGCAGGTATAGTTGTACCTCCCATGGACTGAATTAACATGGAAATATCAGAATTTAAAGCTTTGAGATAGTATAGAAAAGCACCTTCAGCTGTTGGCCTTACTGCCACTGGAATTCTATCCCAAGTCCTTTGAAATCTGAAGTTGAAGTCAGTCAGCTACTCATTGGGAGCTCTCTTGATAGTTGTCAATTGTTCCAAAAGAGACAAGTTATCTCCCTTTTCTCCAAACTGCTCATGGAGAGCTATGCACAACTGGTTCCAATTTTGGATAGAACCAGCCCAAGGCTTCTAAACCATTGCAATGCTTTCCCTTTGAATGAAGATGCCAACAATTTGACAGTAATTTGCATCTCAACAATCTCATGGATTGCACAAACATTAGCAATGTCTTTAACATGATCACTAGGAGTGGTCTAATTTTCTCCAGTGAAATATGGAATGTTTTTCAATGCTGCAACTGGAACTGGATTCTGTGCATTGAGAGCAAGTGGGCTACTGCCAGTGAAATTGACATAAGGGTTGGGTTGTGCCATTCTAATTGGCCTGAGAACCCTTGTTGATTGAGTGACAGGTCTACCATGTGGAGGAGTTGATAGAGTTCTACTTGGTGGAGATGGAGACCTTTGAATCCTTCTTCCTCTCTATCTTCTTCTAGGAGATAGCTACAGATACTCAGACAACCCTTCTTCTTTAGCTCTTGACCTTGTGTTGATTCTTCTCATGAATCTTCAGACTTGGACTGCTAAAACTAGTTGATTTTTCTCTTTGGAGTCGCCAGATGTGCAAATCAAGGACTCTTTTAAACAAGAAACTTGCAACAAAAGCACATCAACTTTGTTGCAATGAAGATGAAGACCTCTAAGCTCCCACCAGGTGTGCCAAAACTATTAGTGCAAATCAGCAGCACCCCTGGATGTTTCTCAGATTTTTAGTTTGATAATGGACATCCAGTGTGATTGCACAACATTGAATCTTTTCCCCAAGTGTGGGACTTGTAAAAATGGGAAAAGAATCTCCAGATTAGAGGTTGGTTCCTCAACTCCTCTGATCAGATGTATAACTTGAAAATTGTAGAGGTTTAATATCAAAATCCTACTCTAAATTCCAAGGGGACAGAGGTAGAGGATGCAAAAGAAATAAAACTAATACTAACAAGGTGATACACCAAAGGAGTGGTGAAAATTTACTTCTGAAAATTGACATAGATTAAAGGAATGTAACAAACATCATACACAAACTGCTGAAATGTAATGAAAGATCAGAAATGAAGCAAAACAATACAAGAAGAGGATTGAAACTCATTCACAGAGCTTGCATTGTCATTTCCATTGAAAAAATACATGCATTACAATAGCAGAGAGGCAGAAAACGAGTTGTAGTCTGAAAAGAGGTATGATATTCCATAAAATCCTTTTCTAGGGTGAAGAAGGGAGTCTGTAAAACATAAAAATGTTCAACCTTTACAAATGAGCCAAATCTGGCTTTTAACAATGAAAAATGCGAGCCAGGAAGAAGAAACGTGGGAAAACGTGAAAGGATGCTTCAACCACAGACCAAATTACATTAAAACAACATGGGTACCCTCAAAAGTTCATTCCCCAATGTTTTTGACCATGCTGGGAGAGAATGTGAAGCCATACTTCATTTAAAATGGTGGTTGAAACGTCAGTTCTGTTCTCCTTCCCGTGCTAGAGGTGTTTTTGATTTTCTCTCTCCAAACCCCACCAAAACATAAAATTGATCCCTCCATCATGTAGATAATTTCACCAGCTTTCCAATGACACCAAGAACGTGAAAATATGAGCTCTGGATCAAAAGTTATGCCCTTCTGAAGATTTAGGCAAAACTAGGGCAAAAATGAGTTTTGGTGGGCCGAAAGTTTAAAATTTTCCCTCTTTTTGACTTTGGGAAAATTTCCCCAAAAAGTTCTGCCCCCACCATTTTTGATGCCATGTGGCACGTTTTGATTGGATGCAGGCCTTCCCCTTGACCATTTTACACCTTTTTGGTCTTTGGAAATTTTTCCAAAAGTTTCCATGCCAGCCCGAAGCCCCGATGACACGTGGCACCTTCTTATTGGCCCTCGAGGGCATGCTTCCAAATTTTCCTTTGACTCTGACCATTTCCTCAAATGGGACACATGGCACCTTTTCATTGGCTTGGGCCTGAAAAAGCTCTTTCTCCTCTGCGGGCCTGCCTTAAGGTTTTCACCGGCCATATGGACACGTGGCATGCTCTGATTGGTGCGGGCCATCAGGGGCGGGCTTTCATCGCTTTATTTTCCATAATTTAGTGAAAGGGAAAATTTCCCTCCATGCCCCCTCCTCCCACCAAGTTTGAGGACATGTGGCTAGGTTTTGATTGGCTGGCAGGCCTTTAGGCTCCAAAATTTCCCATTTCCTCCAACTTTGGAATTTTTTCAAATTTCTTCCCATTGGTCTGAACTCTGACGACCCCATAGACACGTGGCCTCCTCCTATTGGCTGGCAGGCCTTCGGGAGCAAAAATTTCCTTTTGTGTGCTGTGCCAATACTTGGAAGTTTTTCAAAATCTCCCCCGCTCCCTGCCATTCCGATGCCACGTGGCAACTTCCTATTGGTCGCGGACCTCCCTAGGGAAAATTTCCCTCTCAAACTCCGTCGAGCCATATCTTGCAAAATACAAGGAGTTAGAAAGCAAAACTTTACCTTTCTGGAAAGTTGAGAAGATCCTCTATCTAATAAAACCATTTCTAGAAAATTTTGAGTGCCTGTAAAGTGAAAAAAAAATTGACTGAGGCACAAGGAAGGAAGAAAAGAAGGGGAGTTAGACAAAATAAGCAAGGGGCTTATTTTGGATAACAGCTTCTCTTCTACATCATCATATACAGGTTTTTCATCTACAGTGCACTTGTTGGTTCATGAAGTGAGCAAGGCATCGAGCTCCTTCTTGTTTTCCAATGTTCTGTGGTTATAATCACTCACTTTTCTCTTTCTGATGTGAGAGTCCCACTCTTTTCCAACAATTATTCCTTCTAGATAGTGCATCTCGAAGAAATTTCTCTCAGGAGTCATTTCTTCTTCCTCCTTGAAAACTACCTTATTTTTCCCCTTGGTTCCTGCTACTACTTCCTTCTTGGGAGCCATTTATTCCTTGCAACAATCTATAAAATACCTTCTCTATAACTCTTCAATGGCCGAATCAAAACCCTAACCCGATTCAAACGTGCCCTAGGTGAAATCACGAAATCGCTAGCCCTAGCTCTTCTCTACTTTCCTTCTTCCTTCAAACCCTTCTCCTCTAGGGATAAAATATCTCAAATGCACAGATCTTCCTCCCACGCTTAGTTTCACTCTCTTCACACCTTGAATCTATAACTAGACTCTTCACACTTGGATCCTTATTTTTTAAATTTTTAGTGCATTTATTGCTCCTCCACCTTCCAAATATCCTCTTATTCATTGACCAAATTTGTGATTTACGCGCGGTACATCTTCGCGCCCCACCTATAACCTTCTAGCGTGCCTTCCTACCTTCTGGTCATAGACTTATCTTCAGCTTGCGCCCTAGCGCCCGAGTACCTCGTCATTGTGCCTTCTCCTGGTAGCTATCATGGCCTCTTCTTAACTTGCATTATACTTTCCATTCACTCATCTTCATCCTTGGTCATTCTTGAAAAGCAATCTTTCCATTTTGAAAAGCACCTATAGCAGCTTATTCTTTTCAGCTTCCAATTTTTACAGCCTCATACCCAGATATCACCATCCACCCCACAATAAAATTATGTGTAGTCCTCTGCACATCAACACACTTCATATTGTAGTTAGCTTCATGTGCGCAAGCATGCTTATTAAATAAAAACAAAAACTAAATTGAAAAATCATAGTGATGATGAAGGAAATACATTAAGGAAATACAAAAATGGAAATACTACCTTATTACAAAAACCAAGAAGACTTATTTATAGTAGGGCTTCAACCTACTCCCGTTAAAATAACCGGGAAGCCATATTCCATCAAGTGCTTTTAACTGGAAAGCTCTTGATTCAAGTATGTGAGTGATAACATATGGCCCCAACCGATGTACCTTAAGCTTCCCTGGATGGCGCAAGAACTTAGAGTCATAAAGTAGTACCATTTTTCCAACCTCAAGCTTCTTATCCCTTAGATGTCTATCATGTCTAGATTTTTTCCTTGCCTTTTCTTGCTTCTGACTCCAACATGCTATGGCTCATTACTCATCCAGCTAAATCATCTTCTTAATCCATTCTTCCAAATCTCTCTCATCAGCTATACCTCTAGTGCGCGCAATACACAAAGAAGGTAACATGAATTCTATAGGAAGAATAGCTTCCATGCCAAACACCAACTGAAATGGTGTGGCCTTGTCCAATCTATTATAAGTTGTTCTATAAGCCCAAAGAACAACTGATACCTTATCATCCCAATCTTTTCTTCCAACATGACAAATTTTTGTCAATGTTTGGATCAAAATCTTGTTGAAACCCTCAGCAATTCCATTTTCCTGAGGGTGATAGGGTGTAGTCTTATGGTGTGAAACCATAAACTCATCTAACAGAATCCTAATTGTCTCATTCAAAAAGTGTGTGCCCCTATCACTTTTCAAACTTAGAGGACATCCAAACCTTATAAAAACATTCTCCCACAGAAACCTAGCTACTATAGTTGTTATACATTCCTTCGTATGCACTGCTTCTACCCACCTTGTAAGATAATTTGTGCAAGTAATGATATAGTGCGATCCAGTCCCATGCACAGCTAGAAAAATAGGTCTGACAAAGTCAATATCCCATTTCTCAAATGGTTCTGCACTTATGATCAGTCACACGCCTTATAATATTGTTTACAATCCTTATAAAATGTTTCCCACCATAAACCAGCAAGTAAGATCTTTCGTACAGTAGCATCACCTACATAGTGGCCACCTGCAATACCACCATGTTCTTCCTCCATTATATCCTTGCGCTCATGCTATAATACACAATGCCATAACACTTCATCTCTACCTAACTTGTATAGGTCACCACTAATCAACATGAATGGTGCCACGCATATAACAAGTTGTTTCTTTTCCAAATCCTTCATCCCTGTTGGTGCAATACAAGTCCTTAGAAAGACAAAAATTTCCTCTAACTCTGATGGTGCACGTTGTAACCTATACAACTATGCATCTGGCATTATTTCTTCAATTATCTATGCTTCTTCACCTGATTGAATTCTAGACAAGTGGTCTGGTCTAGAATTAATTTTCCCTAGTTTCACCACAATTGTGAAGTCAAATTCTTGAAATAAGAGTACCCACCTACATATGCATACTTCAAAGCCATGTCGTCTATCTAGAATACAAAAGGTGTTGCTAACAAATACTGGTGAAACTTGTGTAATGCATAGATCATTGACAAAGCTACGCGCTCTATAGTTGTATAATTTTATTTAGCAAGGGTCAGGTTCCTACTAGAAAAAAAAATCATATGATCTACGATCCCCTCTCCAAGTTGAGCCAACACCATGCCAATGGCCATGCCAGAGGCATCCACATGTACATGAAATGGTTAGTCCCATGAAGGAAAACGTAGAATGGGAGCGGTAGTAAGTTTCTCCTATAATGTCTGAAACATGCACTGTTGTAGTTCTCCCTAATAAAATGTACCTTTTTCTTTTAGTAACTCTTTTAGGGGTGCAGTAAATTTGGCATATCCTCGTATGAATTTTTTGTAATACCCTGTATGACCCAAAAATTCATGCACCCCACTTTGACTAGTAGGTGCTTCAAGGCCTAGAATGACTGCAACCTTAGCTGGATCAACCAGCAAACCCTCCTTACAGATTATATGACCTAACAATATTCTAAAGGGTGTGCCAAAGATGCACTTCTTGATGTTCAAATAAATACTTAACTTTCTACATCATTCAAACATTAAGCACAGATTGTCACAATAATCTTTCATAAGCCCATATACTATCCAATCATCTAGATACACCTGTAAAAATTTATGAATGAAGTCCTGGAATTCCTGAAAAACTATCTATGAGAATACAACAGGCACATTATTCAACCCAAAATGCATCTTGGTATAGGAAAAACTGCCCCATTCAATAGTAAAGGTTGTATTTTTCTAATCCTATTCAGCAATCCTAACCTAATGATACCCTGAAAAACCCATCTGTGAATGAATATATTACACGTCCTGCCACTGCTTTTAGTATTTCCTCAGTGAATGACGTAGGAAAAGAGTCTATGACACATTCAAAATTCAACTCTCTGTAATCCACATAGATTTATATCCTAGCATCCTCTTAATACTTATCACCATGAGACTAACCCATTCTGATTCATCCAAGGTTCAAATGATCCCTGATTTTAACATCTTGTCAATTTGTTCCTTTAATTTTTTACAAAAATTTGGATTCATTATGTAATTTATCTTTCTAACTGGGCGTGCACCTTCTTTGAGCTTTATCTTCATCTCCCCAAGTGTTTCATGCACACCTTTAAGTTCACTATACCCTTGAGGGAATAAGTCCTGATAATCGCTGAGTAACTTAATTATTTTTGCAACCTCTGATTTAGACCAATAGTCTCCAATAATGTCCTCCTTAAGTTCAGTCTCTATTCGAATGCTTACCTTATTTGTCTTCATCGGTTCATGATATGTGCACGTATCATTATTTGAACTATATAATACTTCATGCACTCCCTGTGAATATTCAATATCCAAGTTTTCAACTTCCTCTTCATCGATGATGTACACCTTTTTTCCCTTCTCTTTCTCAAGGTAAGCATGTTCAAGTAATATAGATTCCTCTTCCTCCTCTTCAAAACGCACTTCTGACTCTATCTCACCAAATAATTACTAAATCAACTCTTCTGCTTTTGCACTATCTCCCATAGTTAAGAGCTTGAAAACCTTTAATTCCTTGTATACTGGTGGTTTGGTCCAGAAGTATTCAAAATTTTGGATCATCCCTGCAGTCAAATCCTACCAATTATCAGTCTCTCTATGTAGTTCGACATATACATACCAAGTGCATGCACAACCTTGTAGAGTAGAATATAATCTATGCACCCATAGCGAAGGTTGTAATGCTTCCTATCCTGCTATTTAGAGTCTCTCACACTACTGGATATGTTGCTGAACAGGTTGATCACCTTTGTATGTTTAGGTGCATTGCTCCTTAAAAATATTATAGATAAGGTGATTCCAATCTCCTCCCATTCCAGAATATTATCCTTATGAACCACCCACCAGCATGTTGCTATCCCACGTAGGGTATATGATAACATATCTCTCTGCTTAACTTGATCTGACCACTTTACCTCCATAGCTTGCAGGAATTCAGGAAAAAAATTTGTTCTAGTATACCAAGGTAATGAGCCACCTATCCGTCTAACAGAGCGAGCTCCATTCTTCTGCGTGCAAGCACATTTAACCTCACGGCTTACTAGCTCGTATGTACCATGAGCCCAATTATCATAGGTGATACTTGTAGCATCAATAAGAGATTGAGAATCCTCCCACTGAAGAATTCCTTCCTTGGATGGCTCATTGACCTTTGGGTCTTGAATAACATGTACATATATTTTGTTCAAATCCTCCTCACTCAAGGGCTCAACATAAGGTGTGGACTTTCCATCTGTCATAGGTATTACAACCCTTTCTTCCTTTTTCTCAAAGTTGATATACCCCTTGTTGAATCTCAAATCAGCATTGTTTGCATAACACCACGAGTGCCCAAGTAAAGTTGGAAAAATGTCAACTTCTGTAAGTTCTTTTACCTCGAAATCCCCTGTGAACTTGGACCCTTGTAATATTATAGATACATCTTTCAAAACCCCCATGGGAGTGGCCTTAGTCTTGTTTTCCATAAACAACACATTAGATGATGGCTGCAATAGAGGTCTCCCCATTTGTACCCATCCATTCAATGTAAGCACATTCACTTCCATACCTATATCAATCAAAATGTAGCTCAGCAACCAACCATCCACAACAACATTCAAAGTGATCTCCTTCTCATAATCAATACTATCATGAGGGAGATTCGCATGGAGTATCTGTCACTCATTCTCAGTGCTCATGTGTAGAGTATTTCCCTTCAACCAATTCCCTAACAACAGAATAATATTATCTTGGCGCAACATTCTACATACCTCTCTGATGTCATCAATATCATTGGTGACCTTTTCTGCCTCTTTCCTCTACTCCATCTTTCTTGACTACTCCTTTAAACACAATATCTCATCTTGAATATTTCTAAGGACCTCCATAGTCTCTTGATAAACTTCCTTCTGATGAGCAAGATCTAGGTACCTTGCATGCAAAACCTCTTAGTTATTGTCAGCTTCTGGTTCAATGCCTCTCTTGTGTGTGTTGCTTTAGCTCGCGTAGTGATTTTTACTGTTAAGGCCTCAGGTTTTAGTGCTATCTTTGGCATCCACTGATCTTCTACCACGCGCTAGATACTAACCATCCCTACGCCCTTGTTCTCTTACTTATGTTGCTTACTAAGATGCTCATATAAGTCCGGACACTCTTCATAACTATGATTCTTTTCGCAAAAGGAACATGATATATTCTAAAGACATTCACGCCTATAGTGATCAGGTGATCCACACGTATAACACATTCTACGAGGGAGCTTGCCTCTTCCTCCACTATGGCCTCGTCCTCCATATCCACCTCGATATCCCTGTCCTCTTCCACGACCTCCTTCAAAACGCCCATCATTCCTGTTATAGCACGTTTGATTATGATCCCAATCCTGGTGTTCATTCTTACCCTTAGAATTATCAGTCACACTTGTTTGTCGTACCCCAATATCAATAGCATCTTGGATCTGACCAATCAATCAGTAGTCTTCAGTATCATGGGTCGTGGATCACAAAATTTTACAGTAACAAGACACGTTCTTTCTGATCATGCGTTGCAATAAAGGATAGTGACTAGCATCATGATTCAAATGATAGATCTCACAGTCTAACAACAATGAACATAGAGATCTACAAGAACTATCCTTGGTGTGACCTTCCACTTCACAATCTGTGCACCAAATTCCTGAGGGCATTTTATGGGCTGAATTTGCCGATAGTTTTTTCCAACTATTTCACCATAACTGAAATCTATGTCTCTAAGAAGAGACTAATGCCAGTATCAATGCTTCCAACTACCTCAGCATGCAAATCTACTTCTAGTGCTTTGCACAGATTATTGTATGTCTTATGTGATAATTCCCTTCTAAATGCAGTTATCAATCCTCCAATGAACCATTGTGCATACTGACTTGCATGAATATCATAAGAAAGCTTGGATAAAAGCATCTTAAAGTGAGCATCATACTCTCGTACACTCTCAGTAGTGCCTTTCTTGATATATTTAAGCGCGCTTATAATTTTCTGCTCAAATTCTGAGATATAGAATTACTTCAATAAAACATTCTTTAAAGCTGCATAATCTATGCAAGTTTGATCAAGGTCAAACTTCCTATACCAGCTGTGTGCTCATCCCTGTAATGTGGTAGCAAATTGACTTTCCTTGCACTCAGAATTTGTGATCCCTTTTATGCGCCATAAGATCTCACACATGTGCACATGTTCAATAACATCTTCTATTCCCATATACTCTGAAAGACGAAGAAAAATATCCATATAGATATTCTGAAGTTGTTGCGGGCCTTGCCCACCTGATCTGGAACCTCCTGTGTTTCCTCTACCTCTAGAACCACCAAATCCACTGGAACTAAAACCACTTATTCCTCATGATCCTCTACCTGTAGCTGGAATATGACCTATAGATGTACTTCCCTATGCGCTGACAGTAGTACTATACTGAACCCCTACAACCTGTGAGGTAGTTCCACTTCTATAGGTGAATCCGACGTTCTATGCGCTTACGTTTTGTATAGATGATGTGCCTGAAAATGTTCCTCCAAATAACATTAAATCCATCTGTCCTACCATTGATGTACTCACTCTCTCACTTACTTTGGTTCTCCTACTTCCCAAACTCACTTACTAATCACTTGTTGTACTAGATACTGGAAAACCAAGTGCAAGGGCAAGGTTATTAGGTAGGTTCGGATGCGCGCCCGTGGCCCAAGTCGTCTCTACTAGTGTGCTTCCATGTGAGGCTGAAGAGGGTTCCTTGTCATGCTTTCCCAGATGAGGGAGTTCCTGATGCTCTGGATCCACGTCTTCTACGTGAGCTTCAAATCCTTCATGAGCCATCTCCCTCCACAACGCCATCCTCTCTATAACATCATGTTGCTTCGCTATCTCCCTCTCACCTACCTCATTATACTTGAGCCACCTTTCTTCTCTCTACCTTGCTACCGCTAAGTCCATCATCTTTCACCAATCATGTTCCTGCCCCCATGCGTGGTGGGGTTTAGTTAGCCATAAGTTTATCTTCCAAGTTCAAAGTTACCATCAAGATCTTGATCACCAACGGAATACCTTGTAAATATTTTCCTCTAGGATACTGTAAAAAATAGAATTCAGCTACCTCTAGGCAAGAATACGTCAAAATTGAATATTCAAAAATATAGCTATTTAGAACCCACAAAACCACATATCCATAATGTGAGTCCAGATCAAATCAGCATCATAAAGAGTTTGAAACTCTTCCTTCTTCCAAAAAAGTGTGGGATATCTCCAATTCCATTTAGACACATATGCATTCAACCACTCGTACAACTCTACTAGAAAGATAGTAAAGAAACTCTCGTACAAATTTTCATACAAATTTTGTTCTACCTAGGTACGTGTGTTAAATCCGGATCCCATGCTAAACCTTCATGTGTATTCTTCCTCTAGATCATGTATCCACTCTTCAATGCTTGATAAAGTTAACTGATACATCTTCATCGTGAACCATCCTAGAAACAACTAAAAAAGAGGTCCCGACAACAAAACAAATGATGCAGCCTAGAATTCATAGATAACACCCTAGACGCACTGACACATCACTCAGCCTAAACTGAGTGCTCACCCAAAGCACACAGAGGTACCAGGTCCCTCTTTAGGGTTACTTTAGCATGATGGTATCATGATGAAGTAAGACAAGTATATATTCATGACTTAATCCATTCTTACACAGTGCTTAACATATCAGATCTAAGAAGAATATGTTTAAAATGATAATCATGATTAAATTAAGACATGTGCTACTCAATTGTATACGAGTATGACACTTAGATGCAGCCAATATCTTCCATCTATTAATCAAAACAATGTTACAGAAGCTCTTACAATACTAGTAATCTATGTCATAGCGCGCATGGATCTGATATAGTAATCCACATGCACGTATCTGTATACTATGAATGAATAACAATAATAAACAACCACTTACAACTATACAGTTAATTACATATATATAGGGTGGGGACTTTCCCTTCATCGCTTATCTACTCTAAAACTAGGCCACATGCTAATAATAGCCACGCGTCATTTACAATTATATCCACACATGCAAGTGTACTATCTATAGACTTCCTATAGTTAACTAAAGTGATGAATCTATTCGTATCTCTTCTCCATGCAAAACCACTTTGATCCTATCCTCTAAATATAGACAATGCATGGTGCGCACATCTCTGTGTCATTTGTGTGATCCGCATGCCATCTCCTAAAAATATACTTTACACGTAAAATCGGTTAAGTCTCGAATGTTGATTATGTCACTCTGCACACATTTCCTTTTTTTCCTCCTGTGCCCTTGATCCTGGCTTTCTCTTCCACGCAAACTTCATGTGTGAGTTCTACTAAGTGTTTCTTCTTATTAACAATGTATTACCAAAAAAATTCTTCCTAGAAAAATTAAAACTAAAATCATGTAACTAGTTTAAAGTCCATTAAAGCATTCAATGTTGGAAGTTCAAACCCTATGTTCTAATATTTTGAATCCCCCTCATTTGTTTGAAAACAAAAAAAATTATGTTTCCATGAATAAAATGGCTTGATCTTAAGAGGGTAATCCTTAGGCAAGTGACCTTGAAATGCACATTCTCCCCAGCCTTAGATGCCTTGTAAAGTCTCAATCACCATTGGTTATAGAAAGGAAGCTTTCATATATTTTGAATGTCATTCTTCTTCCCTTTCCTAACACATCCTCTAGCTCATCCTCATTTTCCATCTTATATTCTCTGTTAAGAGGAACACAACATCAGGAAACCTAATAAGTGTTATATTTGGAGATGTGGATGTGTAGACCCTTGATTTAGGGATTTTAGATAGACAATAAAACATGTTTTCACTTTATTTTACCATTTGTTTTTTTCTTTTCATGCTTACATTATAACAAAAAATAAAAATTTGATTTCATTAATATCATAAAAGTTACAAATGCAATAAAAAGTAGGTATTTTAAAGTTAGTGAATGGGTAAGTGAACCAAGTTGGGGGCCAAAAGGGGGTCTTAAGTGGATGCATTTTTCTGAAAAATAAAAAACTTCAAATTGTATGAGTTTTTCAAAATAGTTACAATCAAAATTGGAAGATGTTGTATAAATATGAATCGTAGCATTTTAAGTCTAAATTCTAAGCTACTAAATTTTATTGAAAACAGATAAGTCTAAGTGGTTCAAACAACTAAAATATAAACAGGTGCTCTTGTTTTTGTTAAAAACATAACAGAGTGACTTTCGTGCCCCCACCATTTTTGAGCACCATTGAGTATTTTTGAAAACCCTTTGGTAGAAAGATAGTTAGGAGCATCTAGTTTGTGTTAGAATTTTTTAAAGATTTTTGTAATGAGTATTTTTTTATTTATGATTTTTCTAGTACATAAATTTAATGTTGTGAAAAATAATGGAGCTCCAACCGTGCACCCCCCTAACTACCTCAAAAACAATCGAAAAATTAGATATTTTTTTGAAAATGTATAAAATTATGCCTAGTTTGTGCTAGTATAATTTTTTTCAATTTTGATGACCCAAACAAAAGATACACGATGAAAGATAGACATATTTAAATTTCAAAAAATATCTATAAAAAGGCATAGTTAGAAAATAAATAATATGGAAACCTTATATTAGTCAGAAAATTTTAAAAATTATATTTTTAGAAAGAAGAAACTCTGCTCTACATCGTAGTATATAATTTTTTTAAATGGATTGATTTATTTATTTCGATTTATCTTAGACGAAGTCACATTTTTACATTTTCCTAAAAAACACGTTGTTTTTTTGTGTTTGTGTAGGTTCATTCCTCAAGGTTGGGGATCCAAACCGGATCCCAAGCCTTGAGGCATGGCTTAGAAAAATAGAAAACACAAAATGCGTACGCATTATAACCCATAAGTTTTTGAATTATTATTATTTATATTTTATTATTTCTTATACATTAAATTTATTTACGTAAATATAAGAAATTAGGGCCACTCTGCACGTTATGGATTTAGTCTCACAGCTCCATTAGTCACGGTTTATGAGATAGTTTTTTATAGTATAATCTGGTTAGTACAAAGGTAATTTTCAGGCTTTCAGCATTCAGCCTAAATTTTTTAGCATTTAAATTATAATATCGAAACCCTAAACCCTAAACTTTAAACCCTAAATCTGATGCCCTAAACCTAAACCCTAAACCATGATCCCTAAACCCTAAAACCAAACCATAAATCTTAAACCCTAAATATTAAGCCCTAAACCCTAATACTTAAATATTGAGACCTTACCCATGAGCCCTAAACCATAAACCTTGAGCCTTAAGCCCTAAGCTCTAAACCCTAAACCATGAACCATGAGCCTTAAATGGTAAAACCTAAACCCTAAAAACTAAATCCTAAACCCTAAACCCTATCCCATAAACCCTAAACCCTAAACACTAAATCCTAAACCCTAAATCATAAGCCCTAAACCCTAAACCATAAGCCCTAAACCCTAAACCATAAGCCCTAAATCCTAAACACTAAACCCTAAACCTTAAATTATGTGACCTAAACCCTTAACCCTCAACCATGAGACCTAAACCCTAAACTATAAACCCTAAACCCTAAAACCAAAAATTATAAATCCTAAACCCTAAACACTAAATCCTAAACCCTATTACCTAAACCCTAAACCCATAACCCTAAACCCTAAACCCTAAACCCTAGACCCTAAACCATGAGCCCTAAGCCCTAAACCCTAACTACTAAATCCAAAGCCACAAGCTCTAACCCCCAAATGTTAAACCAGTAACTCTAAACCTTGAAATTTAAGCCATAAACCATGAACCATGAACCATAATCCCTAATCCCTAAACCATAAACCCTAAACCTTAAACCTTGAACCGTAGACCCTAATCCTTGAGCCCTAAAACCTAAACCTTAAACCCTGATCCCTGAGCCCTAAATATAGAGCTCTGAGCTCTAACCCCTAAAACTTAAACCCTTAACTAACCCCTAAACCTTAAACCCGTAACTCTGAACCCCAAACCCTAAGTCATAAACCCTAAACCATGCACCATAACCCCTAACCCCTAAACCCTGAGCCCTGAGCCTTAAACCGTAAACCCTAAATTTTAAATCCTAAAGGTCCCTAAACTGTGAACCCTAAGCCCTAAACCCTAAAAACTAAATCATAAACCATAAAACCTGACCCCTAAAACCTAAAATCTAAACCCTAAGCACAAAATCCTAAACCCTAAGCCCTAAGCCCTAAAACCTAAACATTAAACCCTAAACCCTAAGCCCTAAAACCCTAAACCCTTAACCCTTAACCCTTAAATCTGAGACCTAAACCCTTAATTATCAACCCTAAACCCTAAAAAAATATAAACCTTAAACTCTAAACACTAAAACCTGAACCCTAAACCCTAAACCCTTAACCCTTAACCCTATACCTTGAATCCTGAGCCTTGAGCCCTAAGCCATAAACCCTAAACAATAAATCCAGAACCCTAAGCTCTAACCCTTAAACCTCATATTTTTCAAGTAGGTCTCATGAGTGAGTTCATTTTTTTAATATCTTAGGACCATATTTTCTAGTCTTGTGCCTAGAACCATCATTAAGTATGCTTTTACAACTACCTTGTTTATGAGAGGTGAGAATTTCCCTCCAAAATATCAGCATATGAAAGACATCAAATTTTGATGAATCTCTTTGAATTTTGTTCCTACGAAGTCGATGAACCCTTTTCATTTGAATACTCTGTGTTGATACTAATAAGAATGGGTAAGACATAAAACATTACAGTGAGTGAAATAGTTCGCATGTAATGGGAATTTCCCTCCTTTAAAATATCAGTAGATGAAATCCATCAAATTGTGATGACTCACTTGAATGTTCTGCCTATGAAGTAGATGAACCCTTTTTAGTTTAATACTCTTTGTCAATACTTATAAGAATGGGTAAGACATAGAACATTATTGTGACTGAATGGGTGATCCTAATCCATGAGTCTTAAATCCTAAACCCTAACCCCTAACCCTAAACCCTAAAACTTGAGCCTTAAACCCTAAACACTGAACCCTTTTCCCTAAACCCTAAAACCTGACCTTTAAACCTTAAACACTAACTCGTAAACCCTAAATCCTTAAACCTAAATCCTCAACAATAAACCTTAAACTCTGAGCCCTAAACCCTAAACCCTATATCATAAAACCTAAGCCCTAAACCCTAAACTCTAATCCCTGAATCCTAAACCCTAAGTTGTAAACCCTAAACCCTAAACCTTGATCCCTAAACCCTAAATCCTAAGTCCTGAACCCTAGGCCCTAAGCCCTAAACCCTAAGCCAAAACCCTAAACCTTGAACCCTCAAACATAAACCCTCAACCCTAAACCCTAAAAACTAAACCTTGAGCCCTAAACCCTAAACCCTCAACTCTCAACCCTAAACCCTAAACCCTCAAAATTGATCCCTAAACCCTAAACCCTTAACTTTGAGCCCTAAACCCTAAACCCTAAATCCTAAACCTTCAACCCTTAACCCTGAACCATAAACCCTAAACTCTAAACCCTAAACCATAAACCCTAAACCATGAACCCTAAGCCCTGAGCCCTAAACCATAAACCCTAAAATCTAAACTATGAACCCTAAACATAAAACTTAAACCCTTAAATCCTAAACCGCAAGTCCTAAACCCTAAACCATAAATCATAAACCCTCACCCAAAGGAAAGTCCTAAAAATATCATTCAACGTGTTTCAATGTGTATGCAATAGTGTTTAAGGTGATTTATCAACTCATTTAGTTTTGATGAGAGACTACTTCCTCTAAAGGCCTAAAAAGGCATTTTGGCCATTTTGTAGTTAATTGAACACCCTTCAGAATAAGCTAAAATGAGATAGTCATGTCACCGAGCTATCAAGGACCATTATTTGTGAAGTATTAAGGCATAGTTTGTCTCTGTAAGAGACATGAGAAAAAAACATGTATGAGAATCATGAATTTGATGCCATGAAAGGAAGCTTTTAGAGCTAGGAAAGGTGAGGGTATGATCTTTATATGGAGCACCATGTTTCCAAGAATGAACAATCATCTGAGTTCACTTGATGCAATTAACTTGGTACTATTCGTAACAACTCATTCAACACATAGTAGTTTTATCAAACCTTAAGGAGGAGGCACATTACAATCACCTCATTTTGGCTATAGGACCGGAATCCCATTCAAGGAACAATCCTCTATCTAAAAAGTGAGGATCTTTTTTTAGTAAGAAGTAGACAAACATCATAGAGTTGATTCATGGTCACTAAAGTGAATTATGGACCAAATTTAAAACTTAGTACCAATTCAAGTAGTGATAGGGCCAAAATCCATTTTAGAAGGTCAAAAAACCTAAAAAATGACTATATGCTTTCCCAAAACAAAGACCGACTACAATATATATGCCCTAAAATTTTTAGGTCGTTTCCTGAAATCCTGAAAATGAGTAAGTACTGACCAAATTACATTTTGAAAAACTATCTTCTAGATTATAACTGTTAGAACTAAGGGACCAATTACATAAGGTGTAGAGTGACCCTAATTTCTTATATTTACTAAAATAAATTTAAACATTTACTAATTTCTTTTATTATTTCTTATACTTAAACATTTATTTTTGTGAGTATAAGACACCCAAAGACATATACATGGTCCATACTATTCAAAACGCATACACATTTTTTCTTCTTTGAATCACGTATGTGTTTTTCCTTCTTTAAAACGTGTATGCATTCTTCCTTCCTTATAACGCATACACATTATAGGTTCGGTAATCACCAAGCCAAAAAAATTACAATGCAAGCGTGTTTTATCAAAACACCTACACGTTTCGTCATTTTTCGTGTTTTTGTCTACGTTTTGGCCCCCCAACTTTGTGCACTTATCCACATATTAATATATAATTAATGTTTAATAATTCATGTGTTAAATATATTATCTAATTGTAGTACGAAAAAGTGACATGGAGTTCATACATTAAATGTCAGAAAAAAAGGATTGGCTATATTTCCTCCAATATATTCCCCAACTCAAAATATCTCTTTCCTCAATCCCCATATTCATCATGAATCTTCCCCCATCAAACATTTTACCTTCAACCCTTTATTCTTTGGCATATGCCTATTGAAATCTCAAAGGAATTGAGTGGATGTCATTGTTAATTGTAAAGAATACTTATATTGACTGTTTCCACCATGGTACATTAGAGTGGAACATCATAAATTGTAATTTTCTTAATAGAAAAACACCCAAGGTAAGGAAACTTTATTTTATTTTCTTGAAATGCTTTAGGGTCTTCAGGTCAAATTTAACAATAATACATTATCTGGGTCGATTCATCACAATTTTTTTTCAATGAGAGAGGATGTTAAACTTGCAAAACATGACATTGACACAATTTTTGAATGTTGATAACAAAGTGGTTCATCATATTTCCACGTAACACTAAATATGAAACAATTTCCATGGGTTAGAATTATGAAATGACAAAGATAAAAAAATCTAAATGTATTAATGTTTGGAAATTTCATTTTCATAGTATCCATTCTTCTCCAAAAGAAGAAAGAAAAATAGGGTGTCCTTTCCATGTTTTAAAGAGGTATAGTTATTTCCAACGCAATTATAACTATGACACAATTTAATATATTATCTTTCATAGGTTGGTCTAGTATTTCTTTTTTAATTTAAATTATTAGGAGGTCAAAAATTCGTATATATATATATATATATATGATATATATATATATATATATAAGGTTTAATTAAAACATTTTACTTATCGAACAAAAGTAAGGAGATAATATTTTGGGGGGTAGAGGGTGGATATGATTAAGTATTGAGTAACTTGATTCAACTTAATCAATATTAGTATTCGGTTTATGAATAACGTTCTATTATACATTTTAATCCATATGGAGAGGTTGCTCATTACAATATTTTGCATATTGAGGAAAAACCTAGGAGAGAATATTTTGGGGGTAGTTGGCAGATCTATGATGAAAGAAGTATTAAGTAGCATGAGTCAAGTTGTTCAAAAAATAGTGTGGACCTTCCAGAACTAAAAGAAATAATTTTTTTTGGATAAGATGAAGACATGAATGGAAAGTTGGAAATAAATATGAAAGAATTAAATTCCCGCAATTTACCACACCTATTGCATGGATAATATTGTTCCTACCTTTAAAATATTTCTTATATCTATGCTACACCTTTTCATCTCGATCTTCCTCACATTATTGACATGAGTTCAATTTTTGATCGGGTGTGCTTGCAAGCTACAATGAATCATTAGACTTTCCTTTTTCCATCATTCTACATTGCACCTAGGCATGTTTGTTTGGCATGGTATCCTTTCTTGTGTAATATTAGGACATTATAAATAATCATTTTCTTAATTTTAAAATTTAAATAGAAAAAAATGAGATTTAATTTATATTTACTTGAAACACTTTTGGCTGTGTAGGTCAATATCAACAATAATACAATACATAAAGTTAATAATGAAGCAGTTCATGAGATATCCATGTAGCACCAAATAGGAAACAATTTCCATGTGTTATAAATATGAAATGGAAAAAAAAGAATGTTAATTCAGAGAAATGTATTGATGTAGGGTATTTCATTTTTCATGGTGGTCATTCTTCTCTAGAGGAAAGAAGGATAGAGTGGTATTTCCATGGTTTAGTGAGGGTTGGTTATTTCCAAGTAGGGTTGGTGATAGCGTGGAGAAGAATAAAAAAAGCAACAAACAATTAAAAACTATAATGTCACTGATAAAGTGGTAATAAAGTTAATAACCTTACATCAATATATTTAAATTGGAATATAATTTCAGAAAAACTATTACCAAAATAATAAATATACAGAGTGTAGACCATCTAGGTTTGTTTTACAAAAAAAATATTCCAAGGTTTCTTGGCACATCAACGTCTATTTTCTGCGTAAATATTTTAGGTTGTGAGAGCACCACATAATTTAAGATATTTTTATGTTTATAGACCATAAATATTATAAATCCATGCGAGGAATTATTTTCACAAATCAGGAGTACCTTGAAACAGACGCCTGAACTCATGAAAATATTTGTAAATTCTGAAGAGCTCTAGAGGTAAACAGTGCCTGAAATGGTGAAAATATTTAAATATACTCTCATCTTTTCTGTGATGCGGCAGTAAAAAAACACAATCTAATGGTCATTATGTTGTGATACCTTTGAAGAGGCTCTAGATTCTCAAACACAACTTTGATTCTCATACGATCCTTTTACTCCTTAATAAAAATAATGAAATAAGACAACACAAAAATGTTCTCGATCTACATATGGGATCTAGATCATAAAAATAAGTCCCAACAAAAGGAGTACAAAATTAACACCAAAAAGTAAAGGATAAAAGTGTTGGATACTCTAATTAAAATGAAGTAAGAGATGAACCCTTCTGTGACCTCCAGATGATCCTCCAAAGAATTTATTTGAAGCTCGTGTGCTATATTAAAGATCATGGTATGCAATGGCCTCACCTAGTTCACTAATATTGAATCTACGTCAACGTCCAGCACCAACTGGATGATATATCCGATCAGTGGTCGTATTACTTGGTAGATGCCCAAATATGGAAGAGAAGGGGTTGACAATGTTACTACAAACCAATATAATGCATATATTATATGACTTAGTTTCATAAGAAGATGTGAATATGTCCCATAAGATCTACAACCTACATTTTCACGTGCATCTTGAAAAAGTCAGAGGGAGGGAAAAATTCTCATTACAAAAATGGATTTCGGTGTAAAAATAAAAATTCAATGAATATCATTAAACTGTAACAACAAATATATATATTATCTTTTCCATGTTCGACCAGGCCTACAATTTCATGATACAAATAAGAATCTATTAGAAAAAAGTTTAATTTTTCCCCAAGAAAATAAAAATCTAGTTTGTTTTTACATGCTTTTATTTTTGAGTTTAGTTTTAGATGTTCTTAAGTTTAGGAAGAGTTATTAAAGTAAATAAATCAAAATCTTTATATTGCAAAAAAGCATGTGATTTTTAGTTCTATTTTTAAGAGTTGGCATTTTTTTGTTAGATGAATTCATTTATTTATTAGAGGTAATTGTAAGTGTTTTCAAATCAAACACATTCAAAGATATTGTATTGAGCCGAAGCTCTGACAAGGAAGAAGGAATATATGCACATAAGTATCTAAGTTTGCAATAATTTGTTTTATTGGTAATTCTTAATTTTATTTCTATTAGTTGTTATTTTATGTGCCTAATTTCTATAAATTAGTATCATAGCATGGATTTTTTCAGCATGTTTCTAATTGAAGATAGGTTATGGATTCTATATTCGGTCTGCAGACACCCCAATTTATAGGAAATATTTTACGAGTATTGGTCATTAAACATGAAGGCACTATTAAGATCCCAGGATGTGTGGAAAATAGTAGAGAATGGGTACACAGAGCCTGCAAATCCAGGAACATATAACGCACTCTTATAGGAAGAGAAAGACACTTTTAAGGAATTAAGAAAGAAAGATGGAAAAGCTCTTTTTTCATTTATCAAGCCATGCATGAAATTATCCTACCTAGAGTGGCAGCAACCAAGGTAAAGCACAAATTTCATGGGAGACTCTCCTTTAATTTGGTAGTTTTTTTTATTATTGGTAAATAATTTTTTGAAATTACGTATCAAGGCACATAGAAATTAAAAAACATCAAGCTACAATTACATCGTAGAGATTTTGAAAATATGTCACTGAAAGATTTAGATTCTGTAGAATCATTCTTTAATTTGGTAGTTAGTTTAGTCAATCAAATCAAATATCATGGTGAAACTATTAAGGACAAAAGGATTATTGAAAAATTTCTTAGAAGTTCACCTGCAAAATATGATCCTTTGATAGTTGCTATTGAAGAAAATAAGGATTTAATTCAGTTTTCAATTAATGATTTGCATGCATCACTAATAAATCATGAACATAGGTTGAATAGATCACATGTAGTTGTAGATAAAGCTTTTTCATAATAGGTATTAGGAAATCATGGAAGAGGAAGATGAAATTTAAGACCTAGAGGCAAAGGAAGAAGTTAAACTAGAGGACGTAGAAACGGTCCATCAAACTCAAGTGGAAGAGGACATAGTCAAGAGCACAATCATAATCATTTTTCAGGTTAGAGAAAGGATAAATAATATGTGCATCATCACTATTGGAAGAGATATGGGCACTATAATTTTGAATGTAGGAAAAAATAGTATGATCAGAACAAGAAGAATCAAAATCAAGTTGGGAGCTCTACTCCAAGCTCCATGTTTATTGCATGCACAAAGATTTATGAAGCAT
Organism: Taxus chinensis; assembly: GCA_019776745.2. NCBI lineage: Eukaryota > Viridiplantae > Streptophyta > Pinopsida > Cupressales > Taxaceae > Taxus > Taxus chinensis. The sequence continues at coordinate 791,010,363 of CM034150.1, forward strand.
CACCTATTGAGTTTAATATTTCCCAAGAGATTCCTAGTGATGTGTGGTATTTGGATCCTAGATGCAGTAATCACATGTCAGGTAACTTAGATTTATTTTTTAATTTCGATGAGTCAGAAAATATAGAAGTTTCCCTTGGGAATAATAATACAGTGACTATAAAAGGTAAAGGAACAATCAACATTCTAACAAAAAAGGGGGAGCAAAATATTATGAAGGATGTTTATTATGTTGCAGGTTTGAAGCACGCTCTTATGAGAATTCGTCAATTGGTAGAAAAGGGATACATATTTTACATTGAATACAACGAATGCGTGATCATGGATAAAGATCCAAGTACACGGGTGATTGCTAAATTGAAGATAAAAATCAAAAGAATTTTTCGTTTGAATATTATACCAGTCACATCCGGAGCTCATACTACAGATCAGTTTGGAGTTAATGAGATTGAATCATCTTTTCAGTCAGTTGAAAAATATGAATCATGGCTATGGCATCTCAGGTTCGGTCAGTTAAACTTTGGTGGTTTGAATTTATTACACAGAAAAAAATATGGTGAAAGGTTTTCCTTTGATTCAGAAACAAGACACAGTTTGTGAAGGTTGTATTTTTGGGAAGAAACACAGAAGAATATTTCCCAGTTGGAAAAACAAGAAGAACAAGTGCACCACTTGAAATTGTTCACTTTTATGTGGACTGATGTAAATAACTTCTATTAGAGGTGGATAATATTTTATGACATTCATTGATGATTATACAAGCAAGACATGGGTTTACTTTTTGAGAGACAAATGAGATGCTTTTTTATATATTTCAGCAGTTCAAGGCTTTAGTAGAAAAAAAAAAGTGGGTACTACATCAAATTTTTGAGGACAAACAGAGGAGGTAAGTATATTTCTAATGCTTTTCTGAATTTTTGCAAATATCATGGTATACACAAGCATTTTACTTCCATGTATACACCACAATAGAACAGTGTGGTAAAGAGAAAGAATAAAACCATCATGGAAATGACGAGAAGTATAATGAAGGAAAAACATCTTTCAAATGAGTGTTGGGTAGAAGCAGTAGTAACTTTTGTTTACATCATAAACATGTGTCTGATGAAAATTGTTTGAAACACGGTTCCTCAATAAGCTTGGACAAAGAGGAAACACATTGTTTCTCATTTTATAGTTTTTGGTTGTGTGGCATCCGCACATGTGCCTAAAGAGATAAGGAAGAAGTTAGACAACAAATGAGGAAAATGCATATTTGTTGGATATTCAGAGAATAAAAAAGCTAACAATTTTTTTAATCCAGTTACTAAAAAGGTCATAATCATCAGAGATGTATAGTTTGTTGAAAGTGAGGCATGGGATGGAAGTATTGAGAAAACAGTCAGTGTAGCATCAACTATTCCTCATGATGATATGGAAGATGAAAGCATTGAAAAGCAAAGTATTATATATTATTTGAATCTTGGACATGCACCAAAAGTTGTAGCACAAGATAAACCTCTATCTACATCTAGGAGGTCTCCAAGATTTCAGTCATCTTCAACCATCCAGTAGACACCACAAAGAACACCAGAAGCTACTCCTTTATTAAAAAAAAGTCCATCATCAGATAACCCTTTGCAGCAAAAAATAAGGAGTCTTAGTAAGATTTATAATGTTGATACAACTAATGCTTTTTCATTTTTTGCATTTTTTTATCAAGTTGTAGATCCAGTATAATTTGAAGAGGCTATAGACAACGACATTTGGGTTCAATCAATGGATGATGAGATAGATGCCATAGAAAAGAATCAAACATGGGAATTGATAGATCTTCCAGAAGGAAAGGATGTGATTGGAGTGAAGTGGGTCTATAAGACCAAATTTATTGTTGATGGTAAAGTACAGAAACATAAAACAAGGTTGGTTGATAGAGGTTTTTCACAACAATATGGAGTAGATTACAATGAAACATTTACACCTGTAGCACATTTGGACACAGTAAGAATGGTTTTAGCAATTGCAGATCAAAACAAATGGCCTATTTATTAGATGGATTTAAAATAAGAATTATTTAATGGTTGTATTGAAGAAAAAATTTATGTGAATCAACCAGAAGGTTATGAGATTGAAGGTCATGAAGAAAAGGTATACAAGTTAAAAAAATAACTCTATGGTCTCAAAGAAGCACCTATTGATACAGCAGGATTGATTCTTATTTGATACATAATGGTTTTAGTAGGAAAAAATGTGAGACTACCTTATACATCAAGATCAATGAGCGAGGTAATAATTTGATTATTTGTTTATATGTGGATGTTTTAATCATCACTGGAAATCTATCTACATATTCATTCAAATCAACTATGAAGAAATAATTTGAGATGACAGATTTAGGCCTCATGCACTATTCTTTTGGCATAGAAGTTCAATAATTAGAAGGTGGAGTTTTTTATTTCAAAATCAAGGTATGCTAATGATGTTTTGAAGAGATTTAACACATTGAATTTCAAGACAATGCCAACACCTGTTGCAGTAGGTTTGAACTTAAGAAAAGATGACAGTGGATCATTTGTAGATCCAACATTGTTCAAAAGGATAGTTGGAAGTCTCATGTATTTGAAGTCCTATTGACTTTGATATTCACACAGTGAGAGTTATGAAAAATGAAAGGATGGATGAAAGTGATTAAGTAAGAGAAAGATTGGTACATCTTCATTTACTAGAGGAAATGAGGGAAACAACGAAGGATGCAAGTTATAAGAAGAAGATGAAGCAAAAGTAGTACTTTGATCAAACGATCCTCTAGTTTCTATTTCAAGTAAATGACTTGGTTCTAGTATATGATTCCAGATTCAAAAAGAGAAGGCAGAGAAAAATTTCTTCCAAAATGGATGGGACCCTACATAATAGTAGTTGTGCTTGAGAATGGTACATATCGACTGGAGGAATTGGATGGTACTCCCATTATAAAATGGGTCAACCATGACAAGTTAAAGATTTTCCAGGCACCAGCTTCAGAATTTTCGGGAGGGGGAAAATGTCGACATTAAAATTTTCCTCCATAATTTCTATTTCATTAATGTATGTATTAGGAATAGGATGTTTTTAAGTATAATTAGTAGTGGAGTTTGATAGAAAATAACAGTGCTGCTAATACGACACCACCAATAAAGTAGATTACAGTAACAGTCAAATTAAAATAGGTATGTTGTGGTAAAAAGTAACCATTTGTCATAAGTGGTCTTGGTAATGTTAAAATGTAAAAGTTAGGGTAAATGGATAAGTAGGGTCTACATGATTAGGAATTAGAAATATTATATTTGTAATATGGAAAAGGAGTGATGTCATAAACATTTTGTGTATTTTATTTGTAAAAATTATAAAAAGGTGGAACCCGTGTGAGATGATAATGTACATCTTATCTTAAAAGATAAGCCTACATGTAAAGGTAAGAGTTTAGGCATGGAATATGATTGGATGGAAGATATTTCCTATCCTATCTTAGAGATAGGGTGGATAAGCCTAAATTTCTATAAATAGAGGCCACCCCTTCTCATTGATCATAGAACAAAGTTGTAATGATTATTTTATGAATAAAGGATTCATTGTGAAGGTGCGTTAAGAAAGTCATCAAGAGGAGTAATTGTGAAATTTCTCCCATAAATATTGTTGGAAAACAAGTGGAGTTGGTAACACTTGGAGTAATTCATGGGTGAGATTGTAAAAATTTCATGTTAAGAATATATTTTAAAGTTGTATTTTAGATTTTTCATTATTCTTTTATGTCATAGTCTGTGGTATTCTTGTGTTATGTATGTTGTTGTGTTTCTAGATTACTACCACCAAACCAAAAGTTGTGCATTACTAAAATAGTCATAGCACGAGGAGTTCCCAGTGAAATATTATCAGAGTGCCAGATTCATGTTCAAATTTTGGTTCCTTTTCTGGGACTATTCCTCATTGGTGGAATTTTTAGAGAGATATTCCCACTTAGTCAAAAATAATTTAGATGGTAATCTTATTTTACTATGTATAGTAGTTACAATGGTAAAGTCACTTTTTACCATGCATAGTATTTACCACAGTAACTTCACTTTTTACCGTGAATAATATTTACCGCAGTAACTTTACTTTTTACCATGAATAGTATTTACAACAGTAACTTCACTTTTTACTGTGAATAGTGTTTACTACAGTAAAGTCAATTTCTATCACAGTAAGTCAAGTTTTACCATAGTAAATATAAGTTTATAATGGTCAGTCCTATTTTACTGTAGAAAGGTGTAAAGTCACTTTCTACTATAGTGAGTCCAATTATTTATGCACATAAGTCTTACTGATTGTACTTGTGAGTTGGTATTTCATTGTGGTTACTTTTTAAAATGGGGAATATTCCTATTTTTTTACCCCAATCTAATGAAGATGATTCATATTTCATTCAAGAATTTAAACGATCTTGAATTTGTAATGTCCTCATAAGAAGGGAACAATGGGATAATTTTTTTCCTACCTTTTTAGATGGTTCAGCCCTGAAGTGGTATGAAACACTAGGTGATAATGTGAAAAACTCATGGGATTTATTAACTAAAAGTTTTCTTGAAGAATTTGGTGAACAATAGAAATATGAAGATCTCATGATCGAGATCACAAAGCTATCCCAAGGAGCAAAGGAGAAGATAAGGGATTATCATGATCATGTTCTAGAGCTAAGGAGGAAGCTCAGTGCCCAGATCCGAAAGGAAGGATTAGCGGATGGGTTGAGGAATGGCTTGGATAATCTCCTCTGTAAGCACTTCATTCCTCAAATGAAGCCAGAGGTTAGACAATGAGTGAAGTATGACTGCCTAGCAAACCTCAAACAAGCAAAAGAGATTGCAAGATTAACACGATGAGTTCCCTCTCCACCATCAGTTCGAGCTTTTGATGTGATGGCAAGTCATGCAACTCTGATACTAGGCAGTTAAGCATGCTTCCCCCAGAGTAGTGCTGGGATGGGTGACCTCTCGGGAAATTCCTAGTGTCACTTCCTCTTAATATGTTGTTGGACCTGATTGGTTGTATACCTGGCTCCATCGTGCGGGAGGGTGTTGGCGTAGCAGCTGATTAACACAATGAGTTCCCTCTCCACCATCAGTTCGAGCTTTTGGTGTGACAACAAGTCATGCAGCTCTGATATAATGAAAAGATTTTACGAGAATCGAATCAGAAACAAGGCACCACAAAGTAGTTGCACTCCAACGGAATCGTGATAACTCTAGCGATAGCAAGAAATAATTGATCAGTAATGGAAGAACTTGCTCAACAGAAATAAAGCTTGCATAGAGGAAAGACAGCGAAGTCTCTTGGCATGCTCATAAATGAATAGAAAAAGGGTGCATATAGGGTGTTGAGTAACCCTAGTGCATAACACACATGAAACCCTAAACCTAACCCATGTGAGATGACCCTCCAATGTGAGAGGAGGACACATAGGATAACTCACACTAACAGAAGCTCGATGCCCAGATCCGGAAGGAAGGATTAGCGGATAGGTTGAGGAATGGCTTGGATAATCTCCTCTTTAAGCACTTCATTCCTCAGATGAAGTCAGAGATCAGAAAACGAGTGAAGTATGACTGCCTAGCGAACCTTGAACAAGCAAAGGAGATTGTAAGAAGGCAAGAAGAAAGCATGGAAGAGGAGCCCAAATAAATTATTACTAAGGTAGAGCCTACACCAACAACTTTGGTCCAGAAGCCACAACCACTCTCAGTGAGAAAAAATATTCCCCCTAGTACATCTACTGAGTAGGAATATCTTCTCAAGAAGATGGGCCAGTTAACTATTAATCTTCTTCAAGGAAAGGAATTTAGTTCCCAGGTAGGAGATAGAGGTCCAAAAAGAAATATATCTGAAGTTGTATGTTATTGTTGTCATAATAAGGATCATTATAAGTATAATTATCTACATAGATTTTTTACATTTGGTATAAAAGATAATGATAAAGGAAAAGGACCTATGAATTCTTTTGATGTAGTAGATAGGAGCATAAATAATGAAGCCGACGTGTTTGTAACAAAAAGAAAGAAAGAAAAATAACTAAGATAGAAATGATCCTAAGAAGATGAAAGGAGAGACTAGTAAAAAACATAGGAGAAGAAAGTTGGGTGTGCAATGTTTTTTTATTTCATAGGGGCAAGGAACATACTCCATCTTAGAAGATCTATCCAAGGCCTGCAAATATTACATATGGTCAACTTCTTACTATGTCTTCTGAGAAGAGGCAAGAGCTGTGAAGTGGACTCAATGCTTGACAAAGGAAGGAGGTTGAGGTCCCTATTTTGGAAGCAGAGGCATATCCCTATGCTCCACAAGCTGAGGTATTATGTAATGGTATTTCAATTCATGATGTCTTAGTAGATGGAGGTGTTACAGTTGATGTAATGACTGAGTCTGTAATGAATATGTAGATGGGTTTAAAAATTGATCGACCCTCAACACTTATGTTAAGGTCATTAAATTCTAAAAATTGATCAACCCTCAACACTTATGTTAAGGTCATTAAATAAGGGAAAAACTAAACCAGAAGGTGTTGTTTCAAATGTGGCAATATCTGTCACAGGTGTTGTATGTGTGGTAGAATTCCAGGTGATGAAGAATGGTACTATTGCATACCCAATGTATTTGGGAAGGCCATGGCTAAGGAGAATTCATGCAAGAAACTATTGGAATGAAGGCTTCATGACACTTGGACGTGAGAGAGAGAGGTTGAAGATAAACATGATCCCTCGACATCATAATACAAAGCCTATGGATTCAAGTGATGAAACTAATGACTAGACATCCTATAATTACTCTAGTATCAGTGAAGTGGACATAGAAGATGAAGAAAGTGAGGTTAATGTTTCGGTCATGGATATCCTTCCAGTCACAGTGACTCATGAACCCATAAAATTATCTGAAGAATAAATTGATGATCGTCTCCAACAAATAAAGATTTGTGATGTCGTGATGGATACTGAGAAGGAATCCTATCTCCATCTCTTTCAAAGGTACATGCACTTATTCACTTTTGATTACAAGTAAATCCGTCAATTAAGTTGGGTAGAGCATTCTATTGAGCTGGTAGATGGTGTTAAGCCCATAAAGCAAATCCCATATAGAATGAATCATAATTTCTCCAAGACTGTAAAAGAAGAAATAGATGAGTTGCTTGATGAAGGATTCATATTTACTATGGAGAATTCAAAATGGGTTTCTACATTGTGATATCAATAAAAAATAATGGGAAGCTACGCATTTGTGTTGATTACAGAAATCTCAACAAGAAAAAAAAAGAAAGATCATTACCCTCTTCCATTCTCAAATCAGAATATAGATGAAGTAGCTGGCCAGGAGTGCTATATTTTTGCAGATGGATATAGTGGATATAAAAAAATTCATATAGCAGAGAAATATCAACTGAAAACTACATTCGCCACTCCTTGGGGAATGTTTTCTTATAAATTTATACCTTTTTGGTTGTGTAATGCTACGAAAACATTCCAGTGCTTGATGAATAAGGTGTTGAACCGTACATTGGAAGCTTCATCAGAGTATTCCTGGAAGATTTTTTCATATATGGGAGAAAAATGGACCACCTGCACCAGATGGAGACATCATTTCAAATGTTAGATGAAGAATAAGCCTCAATAAACCCTATAAAGTGTGTCTTTGGATGTTCTAAAGGTTTTTTTTAGGGCATGTGGTATCCAGAGATGGTATTAGCACTGATCCTAATAAAATTTTAAAAATCAAAGAGTTACCATTTCCTATGAATATAAATAAGTTGAGATAATTTTTAGGCCATGTGGGCTACTATAAAAGGTTCATCATGAATTTATCAAATATTTCACAGCCACTTACCCAATTCTTGAAGAGGGATAATACTTATGAACCAAGAAAGAAGGTGCATGAAGCTTTTGAGTTCAACTAAAAGAAGCTTTGGTGTCTTCACTTGTTTTAAAAAAATCCAGACTGGAGCAAGCCATTCATTGTGCATACTAATGCTTCAAATGCTGCACTATGAAGTACTCTGAGCCAAAATGATAAAAAGGGGAATGATCGTCTAGTTTACTTTGGGAGCAAATAAATGAGCAGTGCTGAGGTAAATTATAATGTAACTGAAAAAAAGGCTCTAGCTATCATTTTTTTTGTAAATAAGTTTATAAATTACTTGATATGGTAGAAATTTACAGTTGTAACAGATCATCAGGCTCTAAAATATATTGTAAATAATCCTAACGCATTAGGGAGGATATCAAGATGGATAATTTTGCTACAATAATTTGAATTTGATATTATAGATAGGCCAGGAAAGAAGCATGTCAATGCAGGTGTACTCTCTCGAGCCGATGATGTTTAGGTTCATCTCATGATGATGATGATTTCACAGATGCAACTTTGTTATCCCTTGACACAATCCCTAGTGAATACATAGATATTCAGAATTATCTGAATGAATTCAAGTTTGTTGATGGTGTCAATGCAAAGACTAAGAGGAATATTACTTAAGACAGTCGTCCATATTCTATTCTACATGGAGTATTATTTTGAATAGGGCCTGATGGAAAGTACAAGAGGGAAATTGGATGTGATTAAGGGAAGGATATAATAGAATATTTCCATAATGGTACATGTGGAGGAAACTTATTTGGATAGCTTACAACAAGAAGGATCTTGGATGTAGGTTATCATTGTCCCACTCTTTTTAGAGATTGTTATAATTATTATAAGACGTGTGATATTTGTCAAACACATGGTAACCGTAAGACTTCATCAACTCCATTATGCCCTATTTTCCACTTGGTCCCTTTGAAAAGTGGGGAATATATATTGTAGGTCCACTTCCAACTACCCCATGCCAAAATAAGTGTATTGTAGTTGCCACAGATTAGTTAACCAAGTGGGTTGAAGCTTGGCCATTGAAAACAACTTCCATGGATGAAGTGGCAAGGTTCATGTATAAACGCATTGTCACTAGATTTGGTTGTCCATTAGAAATTGTAACAGATCAAGGAAGCCACTTCATTAATGAGGTGGTAGAATCCCTAGTAAACAAGTTTTCTATTAAGCACATGAAGGCAACAACTTACAAGCCAAAGCATAAATGGACAAGTGGAGCGAACAAATTATGTATTGTTCCAAATCCTAGCAAAAGATGCATCTTTGCAAGAGCATAAGTGGGATAAAAGGATTCATGTAGGATTATGGGCATATAGGAAAACATCAAAGCCAACAATAGGATACTACCCATTTCAATTGTCTTATGGCATTGATCTAGTTCTTCCTATTGAGTTTGATATTCCCACTATGAGAGTTATGAAAAATGAAAGGATGGATGAAAGTGAGTCAATAAGAGAAAGATTGGTACATCTTCATTTACTAGAGGAAATGAGGGAAACAATGAAGGATACAAGTTATAAGAAGAGGATGAAGTAGAAGGATTACTTTGATCAAAAGATCTTCTATTCTCCATTTCAAGTAAATGACTTGGTTCTAGTATATGATTCCAGATAAAAAAGAGACAGAAGAGAAAAATTTCTTCCAAAATGGTTGGGACCCTACAAAATAGTATCTGTGCATGAGAATGGTACATATTGACTGGAGGAATTGGATGGTACTCCCATTACAAAATGGGTCAACCATGACCATTTAAATATTTTCCAGGCACCAGGTTCAGAATGTCCATAATAGTCTACTTCGAGGATGGAGTAGAAGCTAGGGAGGGGGAAAATGTCGACATTAAATTTTTCCTCTGTAATTTCTATTTTGTTAATGTATGTATTAGGAATAGGATGTTGTTAAATATAATTAGTAGTGGTATTCAAAAGAAGATAATGATGCTGTCAGTATGGCACCACCAATAAAGTATAGTGCGGTAACAGTCAAAGTATAATAGGTATGTTGTGGTAAAAACTAAATATTTATCGTAAGTGGTCTTGGTAATGTTAAAATGTCAAAGTTAGGGTAAATGGATAAGTAGGGTCTACATGATTAGGAATTAGAAATATTATATTTGTAATAAGGACAAGGAGTGATGTCAGAAATATTTTTTGTATTTTATTTGTAAAAAATATAAAAATGTGGAACCCATGTGAAATGATAAGGTGCATCTTATCTTAAAATATAAGCCTACATGTAAAGGTAAGAGTTTAGGCATGGAATATGATTGGCCAGAAGATATTTCCTATCCTATCTTAGAGATAGGGTGGATAAGCCTGAATTTTTACAAATAGAGGCCACCACCTCTCATTGATCATAGAAAAAACTTGTAATGATTATTTTATGAATAAAGGATTCATTGTGAAGGTGAGTTAAGGAAGTCACAAGAGGGGTAATTGTGAAGTTTTTCCCATAAATATTGTCATAAAACAAGTGGAGTTGGTAACACTTGGAGTAATTCATGGTGAGATTGTAACAATATCATGTTAAGAATATATTTTACATTTGTATTTCAAATTTGTCATCATTATTTTATGTCATATTCTGTGGTATTCTTGTGTTATGTCTGTTGTTATGTTTCTAGATTACTACCACCAAACCAAAAGTTGTGCATTACTAAAATAATCATAGCACAAAGAGTTCCCGGTGAAATATTATCAGATTGTTGGATTCGAGTTGACATAACAAACACATAGACATGAGGTATCACTTCATCACAGATTTAAATTTGTCTTGAATTTTACAAATCCGCAGATCAGTTTGCTGATATTTTAACGAAATATTTGGGCAATGAAGTTTTTGAGTATTTTATAAGTTTTTTGGGAGTTTGTGATCAGGAATATGTTAGATCTGGAAGTGCACACTCAGCTCCAGAAGAATAAAAGTTTAAAGGTCAAAATTAAGGGGGAGTGTTAGAAAAAAGTTGAATTTTGTCCCAAGAAAATCAAAAAGTAGTTTGTTTTTTACATTCATTTATTTTTGAGTTTAGTTTTAGGTGTTGTTAAGCTTAGGAGAATATATTAAAGTAAATAAATCAAAATATTTGTATTTCACAAAAGCATGTGCTTTTTAGTTCTATTTTGAAGAGTTGGTGTTTTTTTTATTAGATGAAGCCATCTATTTATTAGAGGAACTTGTAAGTGTTTTCAAAGCAAACACATTCAGAGAGATTGTATTGAGCTGAAGCTATGACAAGGAAGAAGGAATATATGCACAGAAGTGTTGATATGAGTTTGCAATAATCTATTTTATTTGTAATTCTTAATTTTATTTCTGTTAGTAGTTATTTTATGTTTCTGATTTCTACAGAATATAAATTTAATAGTGTATAAATGAACCATAGGAAACTAACGGAAGCTAAATAAACTATTGTTCCCTAACCAGATCGAATAATAAGTTTTGGTCATGGCCGTCTTTTTCAAAACCTCAAATTTTCACCTTGCATTTCTTCATATTGATATTTTCACTGGTGTTGACAAAAATATTGTCAACTACAAGTTCACCGCACAAGCAAAAATACATACTCATCATTATCAATTTACCGAACTTTCCCTGAAGAAAAAAAGGGGAGATAAATGGGAGAACTTTATTAATAAAAATACAAACAACTTTGAGTGAGCTGCAAGGATTGATTGATTAATGAAGGAGTGAGATGTTGTATATATAGAGTGTTGGAGAAATCTAGAAGTGCCTGTTCTAGAAATGACCAGATTTGTAAGGGGAAAAATCTGCAAAAGATGTTTCTAGGATGGGACTATTTAAAATAAATAAACATTTTTTTTTTCAACACACCTCGTAAGGTTTATTTAGGTATATTTGTCACAAGATTCAAATATGGGTCCTAAAAACTTGGCCTTATTAGGTACCCATTTACAAAGCATATTATATCACCTAAGGATTCATATGCACTCTTGAAGAGGAACATCCACAAAATGTAACATGTCTCGAAATTTCAAAAAACTATCTATAGACAAAGCTTTAGTAAATATATCTGAAATTTGTTCTTTAGTTCCACAAAATTTAGCTCCACTGCCTTTCCATCTATTAAGTCAAAAACAAAGTGATGATGCACTTCAATATTTTTAGATCTACCATGGTAAACAAGATTTTTCACTAGATTGATGATGCTTTGATTGTCACAAAATATAGTAGTTGGTTGATCTTATGGTAGATGAAATTCCTTGAGCAAAGTTATTAGCAATATAGCTTCTTGAGACACCTTGAAAGAACCAATATATTATTATTTTGTAGAAGAGAGTGACACTGTAGCCTACTTCTTACTTATCCATGGTATTAGACCTGAACCAAGATGAAAAACATATCCTGAAGTTGATTTTCTATCATCTATGTCTCCTACATATTCTAAATCTGTATAGCCAGCTAGAGTAGGTTCTCCTCCATGCTTATATTCAAGTCCAAGTTGATATGTACCTATGATGTACTTCAATATTATTTTTCCTATTTTTCAATGGTCGACATGAGGATTTCCATGTACCTAGAAACAATGCTAACTGCATATGCAATATCTGGTCTAGTGATAGTGAGGTACAAGCTATTCCCAACAAGTTGTCTATACAATGTTCCATCTACTTCCTTTAGATTAGAGTTAGCACTTAATTTTAATTCAACTTCACATGGTGTACTAGCTGGATTGCATTCAAGCATTCTAAATTTTCTTAATATATCAAGAGCATATTTGGTTTGAGAAAGCAAGATCCTTCCTTCTTCTTGTCATACTTGCATACCCAAAAAGTAGTGCATTAACCCTACATCACTTATTTCAAAGGCCTTTTTGAGTTGTTCCTTAGTATCTACAATGTATTACATATGATCTCTTGTGATGATTAATCAACAACATACAAAACAAAAATAGCAATTTGACCATCATTATACTTTACATACATATATGGATCAACTTTTCTTCTTTTGAATCTTGTTTCTAGAAAAAAACTTATTTATTTTGGAGTACCATTCCCTTGGAGCTTATTTAAGACCATATATTGAGTTTTTCAATCTACAAAATAGATTTTCTTCTCTAGATTTAACAAACCTTGGTGGTTTTTTCATGTAAATTTCTTCCTTTAAATCACCATGTAAAAAAACACTCTTAACATCCATCTGATAAATTTTCAATCCATATTTTATAGCCAAGGAAACTATCGAACGAATGAAAATCATTTTAGCAACTGGAGAAAAAGTTTTAGTATAATCAGTACCTTCTTTTTACGAAAAAATGTTGGCTAATAACCTTGTTTTGTGCTTCTCCAAAGCTCCATCGGATCTAAATTTTGTCTTGCATGTCCATTTTCAGCCAACCAAATTATTTCCTTTAGGAAGGGTTGATAATTTCCAAGTGTTACTTTTTATTAAATAATTCTAATCATATTACATAGATTCCTCCCATTCAAAATTTTCCTTTTTACTTCCTCATATGTGCTTGGATCACCAACCTGCATCACCCTAGTCATAAGAGCATAGTCAACAACAAGATTCTTAGGACCTTCTTGGTAGATATCTTGGATGCTTCTTGTTTTTCCTATACTTTCACTATCACTTTAACTTGATTATTAAATTTTAATTCCTTCTTCTCCTGCAAAATATGTTACACCTTCATTTGAATCATTATTATCAATAGTTTTATCTTCTTCAATCATGATTAGAAGAGAATATGTATTAGTGGAATATTTTCTATTATTAATGATGTCTTCATCAAACAATACATTTATTTTAATATATATTTCTTCAATCTTAGGATTGTATAACCTATATGCTTTTAACTCCTCACTATACCAAATCATTATGTACTTCTCACTTTTCTTATCTAACTTTTTCCTTTTCTGATCATGCAATACTTCTGAAGACTCAAAAGTGAGAGATAGTGGGATTTCTGCTAATCCAATCCTCTTCTCTAGTTATATGTATAACGGCCTTAGTGGGGATCCTATTGAGAATATATGCAACTGTATGAATTGCTTCGACCCAAAATTTGACTTCTATATTTCTAGAATGTAACATGCATCTATCCATTTCCATCATAGTTATATTCTTTCTTTATGCAACCCAATTTTGTTGAGGTGTGTAAGAAACAATAGATTATTTCTTTATAACATTTTGTTTACAAAATTTTGGGAAGGTTTGGTTTATATAATCTGCACCCCTATTTGTCCTTAGTATTCTTAGTGACCTTCCACTTTGTTTTTCTTCAAAAACCTTGAACTATTTGAATCTATCAAACACTTAACTCTTAATTTTTAGAAAATATACCCATATTATTCTATTGTAATCATCTATAAAAGTGAGTACATACCTTGATCCTGAAAGTGAAGGTGTTTTAAATGGACCAATGACATCGCTATGAACTAGATGCAAGGGAAATTTTTCTCTCCATGACTTTCCTTGTGGGAAGCTTTCAACATGTTTCTTTACCATAAGACATTCCTCACAAATACCATGTCTTTGAGATATTTTTGGAAGCCCATAAACCATATCTCGTTTCTCCATAACGCTGAGACTTTGATAATTGATGTGCCCCAATCTCTCATGCCATAACCTATTCATGTCAATATGCTTTGCAATAACACACATATGCCTATCTCCACACTTAGAGGTGAAATATTGAAATTTATATAATCCATTTTCAACTTTACCAATTGCAATGACTTTGCGTTTATCATTCACATATTTTATTATACATTTATCATTGTAAAAATCTACCTTGTATCCTTGATTTTCAATTCGGAATACTAAAAGAAGATTTTTCTTTAAGTCTGGAACTAATTTCACATTCTTGAATACACCATTGTCAACATTAACATTTCTTGTCCCCTTAACTTCTATAACACTATTATTGCCCAAAAATATTTTCTATTTAGTGTTATTATTGGTGAAAGATTCAAATTTCTCTTGATTATGAGACATATGTTGTGTTGCACCATAATAAATGAACCAATCATCTCCGTAAGAACTATTTGCCTTAACAACCACACATAGAGCATTACTTTTTGATTCATAATTTATTGAAAACTTGCTTAGTTTCCTTTCTGTAGCATTTCTATTTTTTGTATCATTGATCTTTTTATAACATTTAATAGCTTTGTGACCTATCTTACCACAAGAGTTACATTTCCACTTTGGCCTATTTCCATAATCATCATGATGTTTAGATGAATTATACCTATTATCATGCTTCCAATTCATCTCTCTTCACATATGTTGATTTTATTGAAACATCTTGTAGTTATATTTTCTATTTGTCATGAAGGCTCGGGAATCATCATTGCAAGTCTCCCTTTCCTTGATTTGATACTTTCCTTCCTACACTAACTTGGCACATAGTTCTTCAGATTTGATGCTCGCTAATTTATCATCTGTATCCAGGACTCTTATAAAATATTGATAAGATGTAAGAAGAATTTGTAATATTATTTTCAAAATATCATTATCATTTATAATCTTTCTAAGAGAGTTAAGTCCATTCTTCTTTTCTTTTATTTTTTTTAGGTGAGGCACTAACTCTTGTGTATCTGACAATCTCATGTTATATAATTCTGTAGTAAGAGTTAGAATCCATACATCACCTGAATTCTCATATGTTCTCTTTAAGGTAGCCCATACCTTGAATCGTCTTCTCTCATTACATACTTATGGAAAGAATTCATTTGAAAGAGTGAGCTTTATCCATTTTGTTGTCATTTTTTCTCTTCTATCCCAATTTTATTGATCTTTTCCTGGATTTGTAGGCCTTTTTCCACACCAATAACAAGCTCATAACAATTCTTCAGGGTTGAAAAAATCTCCATATGAGATACCCAATCATAGTAATTTTTTCCATTTGAGTAATATTAGACTCCATTATGAATAAATCCTCCTACAAATTGAAACAAAATCACTTATCTTGAACACACCAAAAAAGTATGATTTCAATTAAATTTTCAATCCCCTTTTTAAGATATTTTAAAAATACTTTAAAAAGTTTTTTTTCACTTAATAGTCTACTCATACACTTTCAATTTTGTCCCCCAAAAAATTATTCTTTCCTGCTAAAACAATGCGAAGAAATCAAATGTAATTTGGAAATTTTTCTGTTTAATTTTTTTTACTGTTCACTTACATATTTTCTACTGGTAGAAGACAAAAAAAAAATCCCAGTGGAAGTCATGCCCTATGCTCTCATACCACGAAGATAAAATAGGGGAGATAAATGGCAGAAATTTATTAATAAAAATACAAACAAATTTGAATGAGATGCAAGGATTGATTGATTAATGGAGGAGAGAGATGTTGTATATATAGAGTATTGGAGACGTCTAGAAGTTCACGTGAATGTTCTTGAAAAGACTATATTTGTAAGGGGAAAAATATGGAAAATATGTTTCTAGAATGGAACTGTTGAAAATAAATAAAAATTAAATAAATAAATAAAAATTCAACATTCCCTTTAGTGGAACATCTTCCTTGAGACACACAAGAATATTTCCTTGTTGCATTTGTCCATTTAGTGAATTAACCATTTCACTGGTGATTCGGATTTTAGAGCCGATGAGAGTGACATCTATGTTTGTAGTATTTTTGTTCCCCTGACCTAAAAAGGTACAATGTTACCTCTAGATAGGTCCGTGTCAGTGTATAAAACGACAAGATAGTCTTCGTCTAAATAATATACACCAATCTTTTTATTTGGATTCCTCGCTCTCGTGTCAACTGATAACTGGGAAGAAATGGTGGAATATTTACTGACGGAAAAGCTGGTGATGTGAATATTATACAATGAGTATTTTGAATCCTTGGGCTCAAAGACGACGTACAAAATTCTAGTGGTGATGGTTGTGACGCCGACTAGGAGAAGGAGCCAAAATCACCAAACTAGGTAGTGGTAATTTATAACCTAGCTTAGTTTTGAGAACAATAGCAAGATCAACTTATTCTCCTTATAATGATTTTTAGGGAGTGATTGAGAGAAGTAAATTAAGATAGTACTATTGTATTTATGTCTTATCTATAATGAGTATTAAATATGGAATGTGGTAGAAGAGAACAATCATACTTTCTCCTACATGTACTTTGTCCTTTAATTTAAAACTCCAAAGAAAATAAATTTTACAAGACACTTATCTTAAAACCCATTCCCTAAAAGAGTTTACAATAAATCATCAAATGGCACTTGCCTCGCCAATCACCCATGTTTATTATTTTGAAGTGGAATTAATTTTACAATTGAATTAATGGGCATTCAAAATTTAATTTAAAGTCTTTTTATAGAAAAAAGACTTTTGACATACTGATAAAATTTAATTTTAATTAACTCTAATTGCAAAGTAACTACTATAATAAATTATTTATGAATGCTAACATATAGTATTACACAAAAAAACCAAGCATGTAAAGTATGGAACCTTAAGAAAGATGAATTAGCTTATATTCATGCAATATGGAATTGATCTGGGTAAGGAGAATCGATGAACAAGATGCTAGATGGATTCCTTTAGAGTACAAACTTAGGTGATGATAGTAATGATTAGTTCTTAGTCCTTGATTTTGAACACATAATAGGGTATTTAAATCCATCAAAACATAATAGAAAGTGGTGTTTTGTCAAATTTTATTATTTGTAATTTCATAAGTGCTAAAAATGGTATATTATTTGATTAATAAAATATATAAGTAATAATACTTGAAACATATGCTTAACACATATAAACCACATCAATTCTAACTTATTTTGTATTCATGAATACAAAGAATATAGTCTTTGTCATGTTACTCTATGTTTTTTGGTGCTCATGATTTTCATTTTACCTTAAACAATTCCACCCTGTATACTTAGTTCATGTTTTCAAATAGTGTAGTCCCATTTTATAAAGTTACTTCTATCCTATTCTACAAACATTTTATCCTGCAAAGCCTTAATATCCTTCAAAATCTACTCCTATCAAATTTTACACCCATGTTCTTCTCTAAATCCTTAAATCCTTTAAAATATATGGTTACTCCATTCTCCATTAACTAATTCTATAGCCTCCTATTCAGGAATACATATGAATTTGGATTGGTGCATTTTCATGGAACAAACCATCAAGTTAGAAGAGTCAAGACGACTCCTTGTAAAAGGGTAAATGCACTCCTTTAGTGAAATGGATAGCGTTTTACATTCAACATACTTCCCTTCTTCCAAGTTTGAAATATATTTATTTATTGTTATTGAATATATATATATATATATATATATATATATATATATTTATTTATTTATTTATTTATTTATTTATTGTTATTGAATATATATATATATATATATATATATATATATATATATATAATTAACTACTAGCAATCTCACTCAAGACATGTAATGGATATGTTGATAGCAAAGCGGTAAATGAGTTAAAGTGGAAGGAGTGAAGGTTAAATACTATAGGAGGAAGAGGGATGTTGAAGAAGGGATTGTATGAGGATAATTCCAAGACAAAGAGGTGTGTGTGTGTGTGTGTGTGTGTGTGTGTGTGTGTGTGTGTGTGTGTGTGTGTGTGTGTGTGTGTGTGTGTGTGTAACTACTAGCAATCTCACTCAAGACATGTAATGGATATGTTGATAGCAAAGCGGTAAATGAGTTAAAGTGGAAGGAGTGAAGGTTAAATACTATAGGAGGAAGAGGGATGTTGAAGAAGGGATTATATGAGGAGAATTGCAAGACAAAGGTGTAGAGACCTATAGTTCAGTCAAAGCAATATTATTCCTAATATTGCACTAACTAATCTACTCCTCGCAAATTGACGACACCTGGTCAATTATGCCTATCTAACTCTCCTTTTACGACATCCTTTTTTATCAGTATTCTTCTTATAACCGACTAATCAGGATAATATATCCTTTTATTAGCTAAACCTCCTTATTATCTCCTTCTAGACTGCTTCTACTAGCTTCCAAGGCTATAAATCCATTACATTGGATTGAGTAAACCCCTCACAACTCCCTCAGGCTCTTAAATTCCTTACTAATCAATATTAATTAGCCTAAACCTAGATTAACTAGCCTAAAGCATGTTTAAACCTTTTCTAAAGACAAAAGTGTTTTTTTGGACTTACATTTTGTCCCACATGCACCCAAATCCTTCTATTCTTAAAAATAGAAAAGTATAAATACCCCACTACCCCAAGTCATTAAAAAAAGAACACCTCCTCCTTCTAACATATTAAACTATAGTATTTTATTACTAAGAGCTTTCTTCATTGTTATTGAGATATTTTTCTTTGTTATTGCATCACTCACTGAAGCTTTGAGTGAATGAGAGGAACCATATGGTATTGTAGCCATTAATGGTGATCTCTCACTCTCAAATAACTTGATAATCAAACAATCATAACTGATTGATAGGATCTTCAATAGGTTCATTTTCATAGCTTTCAAAGAGTAGAGAATTGTTTAGATATGCTAGGTTTGATTGTTTATTTAAAGTTAATGCATGCAAAGTAATAGTTCTTGCTTATCTCTTATCTTGATGGTCCATTAACTTGATGTTTAAAGCTTTAGGGATTCTTAAGTGTTCTTTCCTCATTTCATATCTTTTGTAAATTTTCCTTATTCACATTTGGCACGCATGGTGGGACTTACTCCATAGTCCACTTGAAGTAATTTGTAAACGTTTCATTTCATTTTCTAACCATTTTCATGCTTTTTAGGGTTAAATAGCTTGGTTTCAAACAATTTACTAACTTTAAGTGGGCTAAATCTCCCTTTTGCATGTATATTTACTATGTTCAAATTAGAAATTGATTTAAATTGTAAAAATCTAACCTGTTAGAAATTTATGGATTCTTCTTTCTATGTGTTTTTTGTGGTTTTTTAGGGCCACACATAGGCATTTTGAAATAGCATACACCTGTCATTCTCAGCGTGCACCCACTTCCATGGTTGCACAACCATCAGTTTGCATTTTTCCTATCAAGCCATTTTAATACGGCTACGCACATGTCCTGATTCACATGCACACACCTATTTGTACGTGCACTTGCCTCTCAGTATCCACATGTGTTTATTGAACCCTGTGTAAAACTAACCTTTTACCTTGTACGTGCACCTATCTTCTGATATGCGCACATAGTAAAACACATGCACACATGCCATTCTGCTCCTGTAGGTGTCAATACTCACTTTTGTTTCCCACATTCTCATGCACCTGTCATTTAGGGAATGCACCCATAGTTAGGTATGCACACATATCATTCTAGACACACAGGTGTCTGTGATAAAAGTTGAACATTGTTGCATCATATTTTTTGGATTTCTCTAACAGTTTACATGTTTCTAAAAAAATTTATAGTTGTCCTTTGATTACATTTTTTTACTAACTTAGTTAAGTGTTTGCATTTTCATTTATAGAGGTTATTGTAACGTGTATGCTCTTCCCTCACACCTTCTAGGTGATCTTGGGAATCAAAAACATTTCAAATAATTTATTTTTACTTTCCAAACACTTTAATTCAAGTTTTCTACATGATTAACTTCAAATTTGGCTAAAAGGAACATATTTATTTTCGTAATTTGCTTATGTATTTTCCATTTTTACAAAGATTAAGTGAGGTAGTTTGTCGTGTATGCTCTTTCCCTTTTTTATTATTGGAAAATAGTTTTGAAGGGACTATACCTTGTTACAAAAAGGCTCAAAAGCTAGATAATCCAGTGAATACATCAAATTTTGATCAACATCAAGAATATACAATAAATCCCAGTTGTAGTTAAAAAACTACACAAACGAGACAAAAAAGGATCAAAACTACAAAATCACAGCAAAAAAAACAACTAAATAACAACATAGTAGTCAATCTATAGTCCACTTCTTAGACGCTCTATATAATTTTTCCGTCATTGACTGTGTATGCTCTTTCCTTACATCTTAGGACGATCTGGGAAATCAAAAGTGACATCTTATCTCCTTTATATAATGTCATTAGAAAATTACTAATCTTGGTGTGATGGACAAAAAATTGATTCACGAATAATCGGAGGCTAAAAAAAAACTCACTCATTTATTGTAGGTTTTCAAACAGTGTGCAAAAAAAACCACACTAAAGTTTTAAGTTGAAAAAAAACACCATTATAAAACACACTCGATTTGCAGGTTCGGATAAGGGTATGGCCCATCCGCTTTAAACTAGGACATATTCTCTTCGGCATAAGCCTTAAGCTATAACAAAAGAGATGGTCCTAGGAACCCTAAAGTAGTCCACCACTGATTAACCTCATGGATGAAACAAGAAGTTTTCCACTTACCCACTTGAGTAGTAATACATTTTATGAGTTAGAGCCAAAGTTATCCGTATCACAACCCTAGTAATAATACAAGTGAACACACTAGTTTCGCAAATTGTATTAGAAGGGGGTAAAGAAAAGATGAGATACTCCAAGGTTTAGTCAGCAAGACTTCCTTGGTAAATTGAGGCCGCAATAGATAAAATTGTGACACCTAGTTGAGTGAACTACCAAGGAAATCCATATCTTCTTGGAGCCCATTTTACTGTATCAAACCATAGTGTCTTTGCAAGCTCTCGCGAAGTGACGAGTTACTTGGATTCAAAACCTAATTTCTCGAACAAGGAAACGAGTCCACTTAAGTTGAAACTAAGTGTTACTCATCACGAGATGTAGGATGCACTACTTTAGCTTAGTTTCTTTCTCTTCTTAAGATGAGGTGAAACTCTTCCCAAGTAATGCTTGTTTCATTTCAACCCCAATTGATCTATACCATTTATATCTTTTCTTCCATTATTTAGACACAAGAGAACAACACATGTGGTTATAAACTAGAAATAAACATGTCCACCACTTTTGTAGTCTACTTGGATGACCAAGTTACAATCTTGGAATTCAAGTGTTGAAAGTGTGCATGGTACAACATCACATTCTAGTGAGCCCTTTGTCTCAAATCCATATTGAGACTCATTATCTTCATAGTTAGGTTTTTCTCATCATTGTTTCCCCTTTGAGTTGTTACGTTTCCCATATTATAGCCATATAATTATGACACTTAAACCTTATTTTCATTTATGAGAACTTGGTATAAGTTTTCATATTGTATTGTTACATTACTCACACGGTTGATAACTTCTGGCTATACTTTCACTTGTTTTTTATCCCAACATAGTCTTTGGATTTTGAAAGTGTTGATATTACATTGTTTGTGTTGTGATAGAATCATCTTGATACTAATATCTTGCTTATTCCAAGATTGGTTAATGTGTCAATGTAGTGTTGTTACACTACTTACATTTTTAACTTCCATTATCAAATACTTAGATTTTGTTTGCATCCGAACTAGTCATAGTATATCTTATGGAGATATCGTGTCAATGCAACCTTATTACTTAGGTATTGTTTCTATTGAAATCAACCTAGGTGGTGATATTGTGTTGTCACTATCTACATTATACCTATCTTTGGAATGTTAGCTTAGGGTATAATGTTCTATAAACTATCTATTTGATTGAATGATTTACTAGTGGGATTGTATGATTGTTCCTAGTGTGATAATAGTTGCATATTCTTGTACCTAGGACACATCATTTGATTCATTGAGTCTTCAAAACATTGAGTGGTGAAAAATTGAGACTCTAAACAACTCATACAATGTTACCCCTAGGTTCATTACATCTTGGACACACTTAGATGAAACCTAGTATATAAGAGAATAATGATGCCACATATCACAAAAATTGTGTCTAAAAGAGATGAATGCAATTTGGAGATAAATCTGTTTATTTCAATGTATCCCTTCAGTGGTCATAACTTAGGACCCTCTTTTCAGAGGTCAAAGAAACTAAACCATTAGTTGACCATAGTGGAGATGATTCTGATTCATTTGGAGATCAACACCAACTAGATCTAGCTCACTTTTATGAGCTCCTATATTACAATAAAGACCAAGTAATCACACGAGTCTTAGAAATAGGAGCTAAACTAAAACAAAAGATCGAAAAAAAAATTAAAAAAATTAACCAAGAAGGGGAAGAGCCGCAACGAATACCCCTCATTAACATGGAAAATCCTTTCAATGGAGGGTATGCTTCCACTTCAGGTGCTCCTAACAAAAAAATTAAAAGTGAAGAACCAAATCCAAAAGATGGTTTGAGGAGAGCTTACTTTAAGGCTTCACATAAATTCAAAATTGAATGTGATCACAAGGAATCATCTCCTCCTAGATTTGATGAAGAATATGATCCCCTAATCGAAGAAGAGATCATTCAAAGACAGATATTAAAACTAAGTCAAAAAAATAACGACCTTAGGTTCCTCAAGTAGGAATACACATAAGGATATACTCAAAACCAAATCAAGTGAATTTCACACTGACCCTTATAATGATGAAAAATTAAAATTTGTTAAAGTGAATAGAGAACTTTCCCCCATAAAAGATAAACTCATCACCCAAGAGTTATAATTCATGAAAAACATGCTCACCACTCTACAAGAGAGTAGAGTAAGACAAAAAAAAAAATATCAATATGAAGATCTATTTCCTTATCTGTTTTACAGAGACATGTTATGACAACCATTCCTAAAACACTTTGATATCCATAAATTCAAAAAATATAAAAGTAAAGGTGATCCTCGTGATCACATCAAATAATTCTACATGGATTTCTAGGAATTTGATTACAACGATAATTATTTAATACGTATGTTCCCTCGAAGCTTAGGAGGATAGGAAATTGAATGGTTTTTCAGAATACCAAAGGGATCAATCACAACATGGCCCATGCTAGATGAAAATTTTATGTGTCATTACTCTTTTAACATGTCGAGTGACATCACAATGTGTGACCTCTATAATGATAAACAAAAACCCAATGCGACCTTTGTTGGATTCTTACAACGATGGCAAGGATTGACAAGTCATTTCCCTTGTGTTCTTCCATTAAAATAAATGGTAAGTATATTTGTCCCCAACTTGTACCAAGAAATAGCCTTCCATCTCCAAATGCACTGCGTCACTAACTTTGAAGAATTTATTGAGAAGGGAAATAAAATTGAGAAGGCTCTCCTAGAAAAGGGGACACTCAAGCCCATTGCGAAGGACATGCACAAGTCAAAACTTGTGGACAAACCAAAAGTTATTAAATAAGTTCAAGAATGTCATTGGCGACAACATCATAAACTCTAAGAGAGTCCAAGCTGTGTAGATAAGTTTACTATTAAATCTTACACAAGGACCTCACCTAAAGGCGGCCCATAAACATACATTTACACCTTTAACTAAGTAATTATCCTGCCATACTTAAAAAATTACATTCCATAAATATGGTGTATATCCAGATGTGACAGTACCATACCTAGACGATGCACCTAATCTGAGTATGATTTAAAGAGCAAGAATACTATGACTATCACCATGTCAAAGGACACGAGACTTTTTATATGTCTAAAGTTGCAACATTTCATCCAAGAACTTATCGAAGAAGGAAAGATCGCGATAGATTCACCATCTAACTCGGGACAAGGTCCTAACGAGAAGATGGGCATATTAAAACAACCCTTTCCCAAACATGAGGATAAAAATAACAAGAAGCTCAAATCATGGGCAAGATTCTAATGACTATAGAAGTACCAACTATGTATATCCAAAAAATGATAGCCCATTTGACTCCCTTATAGGTTGTATCCATTCGTCTGATGAACAAGTTAACACCATTAGGATATTAGGAAATAGTTTGTTGTAGGCATGTGACGTGCTCATTTGGTAATTTGAGAACCTCCTTTACCTATTCCCGGGAAGGCGTGTATGACTTGATAGAAAAATTGGAAATAACCCAAGCTAGGATTTCAATATTACACCTCCTTAAGATCTCAAATTCCCACAAGAACATACTCTATATAAAATGCTTCAGAGTTTGATGGTTACAAAACTTGATTCTGATGATTATATCTCCTTCGATCATAATGCAATTGTGCGTAACAACCCTGAGCACAAATTTAATTTATACATAGAGGTATTTGTCACTCGTCGTAAAATCAAAAGAGTTCTTGTGGATGGTGGATCCGGTCTAAATATTTGCACACTAAAACTTGTTAAGTAGCTAGGCAATTCATAAGAAGATCTACATGCTAAAACTACTACAATCATGGCCTATGAACTGAGGAGTGTGAATCAACAGGAACCATAGTGATTCTGATGGAAGTAGGGCTGAGATATCACGATACAAAGTTTCATGTCCTTGACTTGGACCTTCCATATAACATGCTCTTAAGACGCCCATGGATTCATGACATGTAATCCATTCCTTTGACATTTCATCAGTGTATCAAAATATGCCACGGAGGAAAGACGATCACCATCCCAGGTGATCTAGAACCATTTAAAAACTATAGAGCACTATATAGTTTTTCTCGTGTGGCATATGAGTGTGTTTTTTTAGACATTGTTGTCCCATTACAAACTGAGGCTATGAGATATTGTATAGATCTAGATGCATTGACTCCATGTAACCAGAATTTTTCCACGTTGGTCAATCCCTTCACTTCATGGGAAGCAACATTGGTAAAGTATGGACCAAATGATCAATTCAATATTTAGAAATACCTTTTAATATCATACCTCTCAGTGTCTCCTAAGACACGCGGTAAACCCTAATTTTAGTTCAAGAGCACTTGGGATAGATGTCCTAAACCATTTAAGAGGTTTATTCCTGGTGTCTCTTGTCTGAAGAGAAGATGTTAGATACACCTATCAAGTGTATAATTGAGGGAACCATGGCTTCATGCCATCAATCTCAAAAATATTTTTAGAACTCACCACATGATGCATGTAATGGGTTACAACAGATTTAGATGCAACATAAACACACAAGGAAGATTAGATCCTTTTCCTATTCCCCGCTTCAAATCCAACAAACATGGCCTTGGTATTAGGCCTCATGATGATCCACACTAAGAGATAGATGCTACCTCATATGAACGTGAGGATACCACATCTCATTTAGACAATGA
The DNA here is from genome assembly GCA_019776745.2 of Taxus chinensis. NCBI lineage: Eukaryota > Viridiplantae > Streptophyta > Pinopsida > Cupressales > Taxaceae > Taxus > Taxus chinensis. Next base: position 791,036,282 of record CM034150.1, read on the forward strand.
TGTATATTCCCAATGTAGCCTTTACAAGTATCTTTCCCCTACTAACCTGTTTCCAAACTATGCTATCTTCACCCTTTCCGGATCTGATTCCCAAGAAAATTATCAAGTTACTGTTGTATATCCCAGCCTCATTGATTGGGATCAACAAATTAACATGTCCATCAAATTTATTTGAAAATGATGAGGAATTCATGGAGTTCATGGGACTCAGAGATACTATTATAAATGGTGATCAAAAGAAAGGTTTCTGTATTAAATTGGATGCATGTACATACTTTGGGGAAGAAGCATAAATGTATGGTCTCTTGAACAAGAAAATAGTAAGAAAGAGAAAAATTACCACAGAAAATCCTGGGAGGAAAAACAAGCATAATTTCCAAAGTGAAAACCTCTTTGAGGCACTAGTGGACAAACAAATAGAAAAACTATGGAAAAATCAGTGGACCCATGAGACAATAAGAAACTCTTTGAACCACCTATAGAGGTTGATATAAACCTTCCTCACGATCCTACACAGATGGAGTATGCATCCAAGATGATTTTTGAAGAGACAATCAATGTAAATATCAAGTCAGAAGAAGATCCTAAAATGATAAAGTTAGGATCTTCACTCTCGACACAAGAACATAAAGATTTCGTGATAGTATTAGTAAAGTATGTAGATATATTTGTGCGTTCATACATAGATATGCTAGGTTTGGATCCACAATTGGTCGTGCATAACCTTTTTGTGCACCCAAATGCCAAACATATCAAGAAGAAGTTAAGAAAGATGCATCCAAAGATTGCACTATTTGTCAAAGAAGAACTGGAAAAATATTAGTAGCAAGTTTGATCAAACCTATCAACTATTCAATTCAAATATCAAATATCATCCCAATTTAGAAAACTATAGTCGGTATTAGAGTATGCACCGAATTATAAGACATTAAAAAATCATGTTCCAAAGATGACTTCCCTTGACCGAAAGTTGACATGATTTTTGATTCCACTACTGGTTATGAAATGTTATCCCTTATGGATGGTTTTTTAGGTTATAACCAAATCAAGATAAAAAAAATATCAACACAAAAATATCTTCCCTTAGGGGAGATTTTTATATCAGGTCATGTAATTTGGACTCAAGAATTTTGGGGCTACATATCAACAAGTAATGATCATTATCTTCCATGACATGATGAATGAAATCATGGAGGATTACATTGATGACATCGTAGGAAAAAATAAGACTAAAGGAGAACACCCTGAAGTGCTGAGATGTATTTTCAAATGTCTCCAAGATTACAAGGTTTGTTTGAATCCCAAAAAGTGTGTCTTTGGCATATAATTTAGAAATCTCCTAGGTTTCATTATTTCATAAAGAGGAATAGAGGTAGATACCACTAAGGTTACATACATCATAGAGATTCCTCCACCCACAAACCTTAAACAATTGTGATGTTTACAAGGGAAAATATAGGCTATCCATCAATTTATTTCATATCTTGCAGATAAGTGCCATCCTTTTACACATCTATTGAATAAAGATGTTACCTTCAACTAGGTACTTGATTTTCAAAAGAAATTTGAATTGCATAAGTAATATCTGATTAACCCACCCATTCTCATGCCACCTATCCTAGGTGAAACCATACTACTGTATATTTCAGGCACCCAATTTTCAATAGGTGCATTGCTTTCCCAATATGACCTTCACCAAAAATAAAGGGTGCTTTATTATCTCAGCCACACCTTAATTGCCTATGAGATGAATTATCCCAAGATTTAAAATGCTTGCCTAGTTGTGGTATTTACCTTCAAGAAAAATTTCCATTACCTCCTTAATAATAAAACAAAGTTAATTTCCAAATTTGACCCTCTCAAGTACCTCCTATCTAAACCCGCCTTTACAGGATGGATGGATAATTAGATCATCCTCCTCAGTGAGTTTGACATTGATTTTGTTAACCATAAATCTTTAAAAGGACAAGTATTGACAGATCAACTTGTTAGTGCAAAATCACAACACCCCCCAAATGGCTTCAGATTTGTTGTTTGAAAATGGGCATTCGGGTGTGATTTGCATAACATTGGATCATCTCTCAAGTTGTGGGACTTGCGAACTTGAGATGATCCTCCAAAGAAATATGGTTCTTGCTCCTAATCTACCTACCACGAGCTACTCTAGTGCAAGAAAACTAAATCTAATCCTAATCTAACCCTCAAAGGAGATAGGGAGAGAAAGAAAATATAGAAAATAAACCTACACTAAAGTGATTATACACCAGAGAAGGAAAATGGTGAGATATCCTGATGAGGGAGAATGAAACAGAGGAAAATAGAGCTGAGGGAGGTTAGACAGAAGTGACATGGCCCTAGATCGAAATCTGCCATTGAAACTCCAAGAAAGATGACGTTTTACACTTGCAAGTGCAAAATACATGCACAGAAAAATAGATCTGGAATAGAGAGGCACAAGAAGCAAAAAAAATCATGCAAAGGGTTTAAGAACACCCCAAAAACACATTTTATATTGCTCTAAAGGTACATAGACCATTACATTTCTGGAAAGAGGCACAAATACATTTTGCAAGTATAGGAGAAGGTTCACATCTCAATAATGGTGTTGAGAAACAAACTTGATAGAGTTTCTCTACTCCCAGAATGTCTCTCCTCTGTCAAATGACATGTTTTTACAATATATAAAATGAAATTGAGAGAGAGGGAAAAAGAGAATTTGAAAAATAGATTTCTGCACCCACCCACCAACAGCCTTCATTAAAATTGATCCCCAAAAGTCAAGGGCACCTTTGAAAATTTGATTCCCAATGCATTCTAGCTTGCTGGAGAAGAAATGGGTGCCATACCGCAATAAATTTGGTCGTTGGAAGTCTAGTTTTTGCTCTTTTCCCAAGCTGGAGACATTTTCTCATTTTTCACCCACCAAACTTTGGCAAAATTAAAAATTGAACCTTCCATGGCGTAAAGGGCATTGAGATATTTTCAATGGTACAAAATTCATTGAATTTCAACCACTGGATCGAGAGTTATGCTCCTCTGAAGTTCTGCAATTAAATTAGGGAAAAAATGGTGAAAAACTAGTTTGCAAAAATGGATCCGCAGGCCCAAAATTTACTTTTTACCTTTAGCGCAAAATTCTGAAAAACCTTCGCAGCCCCGTAGGCGTGAAATGGCACATTTACACAAACTCTGTGGGCCCAAAATTCATTTTGCGCTATTCACAAAAGTTTCAAAGTTAAAAATCTCTCCGACGGCCCACGCCCTGACATTCTTCATATTCTTCCATTTAAAAGACTCTTCGCCAGGCCCACGGGCCAAAAAATGTAAACTGCGCCTTTTGTGCAAAAAGAGAAAAAGTGAAAATTTATGTGCAGGCCTACGTCCCCGGAACTTCATTTTCTATGTTTGGCAAAAACACCTTGCCCGGGCTTGCGGGCCAATAAAAGTAAAGTGTGCCTTTTGCGTGAAAAGTGCAAAAGTGTGAGTGTCTCCCGCTGCCCCGTGGCCCGAATTTACACTTGGGAAAAATTTCCTCCCTGCCCCTGCATATTCATTTTTTCTCATTAGCAAAAGAAATTCCTTCAGCTTGTGGGCCCACATTTGCAACTTGTTTCTTTTAGCAAAAATTCTAAGTGCCAAAAGTTCTTTCGCAGCTCCGTCAATATGCATCTTTCCCTTATCAAAGAAACCTCATCGGGCCCGCGAACCAGCAATTGTAACTTGCGACTTTTGCGCAAAATGCCTAAGTGTTAAGATGTCTCCCACTACCCCGCCAATCTACAATCTCCTTTTGGAAAAAATTATTCCCCAGGCTTGTCGGCCCGCATTTGGGCAAAAAATCCTTCTAAGGCCCGTTGGCCCGTAACTTTCAAAATACAGGGAGTTAGAAGGACTTATTTACCTTTCTAGAAAGGGGAAGAAATTTCCCCTCTAATGAAGCTATTTCTAGGAACCCTTGAGTGCTTTAAATGTATGAAAAATCATATTAAAGCAAAAAAGAAGGAAAAAGAAGGTTTAACCAAAAATAAGCATGAGCTTATTTTGGATAAAAATTTGGCGACTCGCAGGGGTCATCTGCCTACTAGATGAAGTGATCAGTGGCCTTGAAGCATCCATTGGGCATGGAGTCAAGCCTGATAAACATAATTCTGATCTGCACTTTAAAATCTGATACCCAAGTCACTTGGAACTGCTTGAAATGGAGCTGATCTCACCAATTACTTCTAATGAATTGTGCACAAGCAACAAAATAACACCACACAAACTATGTACAAAATTGAAAATCATACATGCCCCAAGTGGAACATGCGGAGTGTGCACAAGCACTTCTTCTACTGAAAGCAAACCTACCTAATCTACTCTAACTAGAAGCAAAGGTGAGCTAAACAAACCCTACCACTGGTTGTGAAAAATATCTTCCTTTCCTCATAATTAGCAGCCATGCAAATGATTTGACACTGAATATGGCTGCTTGCATGAGTGAAAAATTGACTATAAGCCGATCCTCCACCCAAATCATCAAGGTATTAGCTGGAAACAAAACAATTACCTCTTTTAGTTGCTTTGCATTTAGACTGAAGAGGCATTACAGCTGATCCTTGGTACTTTGATGTTCATACTCATTCTCAGAAGTAAGCATGACTGTTGAAAACTCCTCTTTTGGATCCAATGAATCTAAGTATCTTATTGGGCATGGTATGATCCTTTGAATTTTCCCATTGTTCTGAAATTCAACTTCAAAAATGGAGTCTTCCTACAAATCTTCTTGGGTGGATGGTGTGGAAGTGATGGGATCTTCGTGCTCTTTTCCTTCTTCCATGGTAGTATGGAACTCCTCTACAATCTGTAGCTCATCAATTTTTATTGCAACATCTAATGAAGTTTCTTTTGCATCATTATAGTTTGTTGCAGCACATTGTTGGCTCTGGATTTCCTTTGTTGCTTCTTGAAGGACAACTTGCTTTTGGACAGCCTCTTCCTCTAGCTTGAAATTTATCAAATCAAAATCTTTAATCTGCTGCTCTAGAAGACTATTTGGGGTAGAAAGGTCTTCTTGAAAACTTCCCTCCATCATGGATTCATCAATCAAATCAGGCCCTTCAAATGAAAGCAAAAAATATCCAATAATGATTTCTTCATCAAGTGGCTTCAACTCTAACTTGATCTCTTCCTGTTACTCCTCTTCAATGGGACTTAGAGCTGATTGTTCTTCTTCCATCATGTTGTTCTCTTGATCTGCAAATTTTTCACCATAATTATCCTCATCCTCAAACATGAAGTTTGAAATATAAAACTCTTCTTCAATGTTGGATCTCGAAGAGGATGAAGTGGGAGGAAGAACTGAAGGTTATTCTACGGCCTTCTTTGTGTTTGAAGCCTCTGAAACTGCATTGTACTCCTCCATAACTCAAATGTTCTCCTCTTATTTTGGATTTGGAGAAACTAATTCTTCCCCCTTGATGACTGGTTGTGCAGCTTGGATTGGATCAACATTTTCCACATAATAACAGTAATGATAGCTATAAGAAGAAGATCAGCAGTCTATATATTCTGAATGTAGTGTCTATGATGAAACTTTGATTGAAGAAAATGGTGATCCAATCTAAGATACACAACCGGTCATCAAGGGGGAAGAAGCAGTTGCTCCAAATCCTAAAGAAGAGGAGCACATTTGGGTTATGGAGGAGTACAATGCAGTTTCAGAGGCTTTAAACACAAAGAAGGCCATAGAAGAATCTTTAGTTATTCCTCCCACTTCATCCCCTTCAAGATCCAACATTGAAGAAGAGTTTGATCTTTCAAACTTCATGTTTGAGGATTAGGAGAATCATGGTGAATAAGTTGCAGATCAAGAGAACACCATGATGGAAGAAGAACAACCAGCTCCAAGTCCCATTGAAGAGGACCAAATGGAAGAGATCAAGTCAGAGTTGAAGCCACTTGATGAAGAAAGCATTATTGAAGATTTTTTTCTTTCATTTGAAGGGCCTGATTTGATTGATGAATCCATGATGGAGGGGAGTTTTCAAGAAGACCTTTCTGCCCCAAATAGTCTTCTAGAGTAGTATATTGAAGATTTTGATTTGAAAAATTTCATGCTAGAGGAAGTGCACGTCCAAAATCAAGTTGGCCTTCAAGAAGCAACGAAGGAACTCCAGAGACAATAATGTGTTGCAGAAAACTATAACGATGAAAAAACAACTTCATTGGATGTTGCAATAAAAAATGATGAGGTGCAGATTGTAGAGGAGTTCCATACTACCATGGAAGAAGGAAAAGAGCACAAAGATCTCATCACTTCCACACCATCCACCCAATAAGATTTGTAGGAAGACTCCATTCTTGGAGTCGAATTTCATAATAATGGGAAAATTCGAAGGATCAGACCATGCACAATAAGATACTTGGCTTCATTGGAACCAAAAGAGGATTTTCCAACAGTCATGCTTACGTCTGAGCATGAGTATGAGCATCAAAGTACCAAGGATCAACTGCAATGCCTCTTCAGTCCAAATGCAGAGCAACTAAAAGAGGTAATTGTTTTGTTTCCAGCTGATATGTTGATGATTTGGGTGGAGGATCAGCTTATAGTCAATTTTTCACTCATGTAAGCAGCCATATTTAGTGTCAAATCATTTGCATGGCTGTCAATTGTGAGGAAAGGAAGCTATTTTGCACAACTAGTGGCAGGGTTTGTTTAGCTCACCTTTACTTCCAGTTAGAGTAGAGTAGGTAGGTTTGATTTTAACAGAAGAAGTTCTTGTGCACACTCTACATGTTCCACTTGGGGCATGTATGATATTCAATTTTGTACATAGTTTGTGTGGTGTTGTTTTGTTGCTCATGCACAGTTCATTGGAAGTAATTGGTGAGATCAGCTCCATTTCAAGCAGTTCCAAGTGACTCAAGGATTAGATTTTAAAGTAAGGATCAGATTGTGTTTATCAGGCTTGAATCCATGCCCAATGGATGCTTCAAGGCCACTGATCACTTCATCTAGCAGGAAGATGACCCATGTGAGTCGCCAAATTGTTATCCAAAATAAGCTCATGCTTATTTTTGGTTAAACCTTCTTTTTCCTCCTTTTGTGCTTCAATCTGATTTTTCATACATTTAAAGGAGTCAAGGTTTCCTTGAAATAGCTTCATCAGATGGGAAATCTCTTCCCCTTTCCATAAAGGTAAATAAGTCCTTCTAACTCCTTGAATTTTGAAAGTTACGAGCCAGCGGGCCTTAGAAGGATTTTTTGCCCAAATGCAGGCTGGCAGGCCTGGGGAAGAATTTTTGCCAAAAAGAGATTGTGAATCGGTAGGGTAATGGGAGACATCTTGACACTTAGGAATTTTATGCAAAATTCACAAGTAACAATTGCCGGCCCGTGGGCCTAGTGAGGTTTCTTTGCTAAGGGAAAGATGTGGAGTGGCGGAGCGGTGGAAGAACTTTTGGCACTTAGACTTTTTGCTAAAAGGAACAAGTTACAAATGTGGGCCCACAAGCCCAAGGAATTTATTTTGCTAAGGAGAAAAAATGGATATGCGGGGGAGTGAAGGAAATTTTTCCCAAGTGTAAATTCGGGGCCGCGGGGCAATGGGAGACTTTCAAACTTTTGCTTTTATCAGCCCGTGGGGCTAACAAGGTGTTTTTTCCAAACAAAGAAAATGAAGTTTAGGGGGGGGGGGGGACCCGCGGAGAAATTTTCCATTTTTTACCTTTTTGCACAAAAGGTGCAGTTTACATTTTTTGGCCCGCTGGCCAGGCAAAGACTCTTTCAAATGGAGGAATATGAAAAATGCAGGGGCGCGTGCCGTCTGAGAGCTTTTTAACTTTGAAACTTTTGAGAATAGCAAAAATGCAATTTTGGGCTTGTGGAGGTTGTGCAAATATGTCATTTTGCGCCTGTGGGGCTGCAGAGGTTTTTGGGAATTTTGTATTTTTTCCCAAAAGGTAAAAAGAAAATTTTGGGCCTGCAGATCCGTTTTTGTAAACTGTTTTTTCACCATTTATTCCCTAATTTAATTGCAGAACTTCAGAGGAGTATAACTTTTGATCCATTAGTTTAAATTCAACAAATTTTGTACCATTGGAAATCTCTCAATTCCCTATACGCCATGAAAGCTTCAATTTTGAATTTTGACGAAGTTTGGTGGGCGAAAAATGAGAAAACATCTCCAGCTCAGGACAAGTACAAAAACCAGACTTCCAACAACCAAATGTATTGCAATATGGCACCCATTTCTTCTCCAGCAAGCTCGAATGCTTTTGGCATTGGATTTGTAGAGGTGCCCTTGACTTTTGGGGATCAATTTTAATGAAGGATGTCGGTGGGTGGGTGCAGAAATTTATTTTTCAAATTCTCTTTTTCCGTCTCTCTCGATTTCATTTTATATATTGTAAAAACTTGTTATTTGACAAAGGAGAGACATTTTGGGAGTAGAGAAACTATGTCAAATTTGTTTCTCGACACCATTTTTGAGTTGCAAACCTTCTCCTACGCATGGAAAATGCATTTTTTCCTCTTTCCATAAATGTAATGGTCTATGTACCTTTAAAGCAATATAAAACATGTTTTTGTGGTGTTCGTCAACCCTTTGCATTATTTTGTTGCTTCATGTGCCTCTCTATTCTAGATTTGTTTTTTTGTGCATGTATTTCACACTTACAGGTGTAAGATATCATGTTTCTTAGAGTTTCAATGGTAGATTTGGATCTAGGGGTTGTGTCACTTCTATCTGAACTCCCTTAGCTCCATTTTCCTCTGTTTCATTCTCCCTCATCATGATATCTCACCATTTTCCTTCTCTGGTGTATCACCGCTTTAGTGTAGGTTTATTTTTTGCATTTTCTTTCTCTCCTTGTCTCCTTGGAAGGTTAGATTAGGATAAGTTTTAGTTTTCCTACACTAGAGTATCTCGTGACAGGTAGATTAGGAGAAAGAACTAGCTTTCTCTAGAGGATCATCTCAAGTTCGCAAGTCCGACAACTTGAGAGATGATCCAATGTTATGCAAATCAAACCCGAATGCCCATTTTCAAATAACAGATCTAAAGCCATATCAGGGGGTGTTGTGATTTTGCACTAACACAACTAAAAGAAGCTACCCTACCAGGATTGGAACAATTGTGTCTAGATCTTCTAGATACATCTATGATGTACATCGTGGATTCCATCGTGTGGCAAACTCACTTTGACGGGTCATTCAAATTTCATGGTTCGGGTGCAAGAGTGGTACTCATCACTCCCACTGGAGAAGTTATTCCATAGGCATTTCATTTGGGAATCCCTTGTAAAATTAATATTGAAAAATATGAGTCTCTCATCTCCAGCTTGAAGTTAGCTATCACCTAGAATATTCAATACCTAAGAGTCATTGGTGAATCCCCATTGATTATTAATCAAGTTAATGATGAATACAAGGTCAAACAGGAAAATAATGTTGTGTACAATAAATTGGTTGAGACCTTAAAGGAGTATTTTGTGCATATTTTCTTTGAACAAAGGAAAATATCACACAATCGATCAAAATATTCCATGACTATGATTAGGTCTCTATTAATCATTCCACCTCACGAAAACAAGATGTCATTCTTTGTGGAACACTTGTGAGTTCATGTATATTACATGCCAGAATCTTGTCTGGCATGTGAATTTGTTAGTCCTTTATCTCCTTGGTACGATCCTAGATTTAATTATCTACAAGATGGCACATTCCCCACGAACATTTCCCATACCAAGAAAAAATCCCTTATCTATTGTATAACATGTTATACTCTCCTAGGAGGAACCCTCTATCGTCATTAATATGATGATAGTCTACTCAATTGTCTTCATGTTACCGATTCAGTATACACTATTAAATAAGTTCATGGAGATGTTTGTGGAGTACATATAAGTGGCATGGTACTTGCTAAGAAACTCTTGACAGTAAGCTATGATTGGCCTACCATGGAAGTAGACTGTTGCAAAATTTTCAAGAAGTGTGAACTTTGTAAAAAGTATGACAACTCAATACATACACCAACAAAGGCTTTGCATCCCATCACAACTCTTTGGACATTTTCCAAATTGGGACTTGATATCATAGGGAAGCTCGCTAAAAATTCCTTAGATGGCCACACCCAAATTATTACTTCCGCTGAGTACTTTGTACCAAATGGATAGAGGATGTTCCTCTCACTTATGTAACTAGTGTGAAAATTTCCAAATTAATAATGAACCATCTCATCTGCCATTATGGTATCCCCTCCGCAACTATCACATAAAATGGTAAATCCTTTAATAATAATATGGTTAAAGTGTTATGCAAACGCTTCCAATTAAAACTCAAGTTGTCAACCCCCTATTACCCTCAAGTTATTGGAAAAGTTGAAGCCACCAATAAATATCTTGTTTGTATCATGGAGAAAATGGTTAGTAAAATTGGCCGTAATTGGAACTTGTAGATCCATCTTGCCCTCTGGGCATAACAAACCTCCATCCACACTCCTACTAATTCTACTCCATATTCACTAGTCTATCACACTGAGGCCCTCATACCCCTGGAAATTGAGCTTCCCTCCTGAAGAATATCTCCCTGGGACTATTTGAAGAAATACGAAGGCAATAGGTTTGCTTGAATAGAAGAGTTAGAGATGCTAGATGAGAAGTGTATGAGATCATTGGACCATTTAAATGTTTATCAGAACCAAGTATCATAAGGATATAATAAATAGATCATACCTTGTGATTTTGACGTAGGGGATCTCGTTTTGAAGGAAAACAAGTTTAACAAGGTCAAATATCGAGAAAAGAAAGGAAAATTCAAGCCTAACTAGTTAGGACCATATGTGGTGGTCATTAAATACTATTCAAGGGAATATACACTGGCTCACTCAGATGGCGAGGAATTAAAGGAACCAATGAGCGTCATGTATCTCAAGTTGATCTATGCTTGAGTATCAGTTTCCTTAAAATATCATAAAAGACACAAAAAGGTATAAAATAGAAAAGAGAAAGAAAAAAAAGGCCATCCAAGTGTGAAAACCACACAATTTTGGAACATTGGGAAAATCCTTGGGCAAAACCTGGATTCTGACGCTTAAAGAGGATTTGTTGTTCACAAGCAACTCTCACATCTAGATAGGTAACTATCACTTCTATCTAGGGCTAGTTTTCCTATAGGTATAGGAATCCTACTGAACCTATCTTTTAAGGATTTGATCTGGCTCATCTATTCTTGTATATATGTGAAGGAATTTCCTTTTTATATTCCCATCTAATACTGGAGGAAACTTCACATCTAGAACTTCTTAAACATACATGCATGAAATGTTTCCTTTCTATACTCCCATCTCACGCTGGGGGTATCCAGGATTTTTTGTCACTGTACATCGCTATCAAAAAGACCTTGGAAAAATTAAAAAAACATTCACAAAGAATTACAAAAAACCCTAAAAATTTGAAAAACTCCCTTTTGGGGATGAAGATACAAAAACAACATATCATTGTCTTGAGGAAACCCCGAAAACAATGTGAACAATAGCTGTGAAAATTATCTTTTGAGATAACACCAAAAACAATAGAAAATTTATCAATGTTGTCCCACAAAAACAAAGTAGTGGTTTGATTACTTTTAGTTTTCGGTTTGTAAAGTTTTGATTGCATTGTATTTCCAATTTGTTTTCTTTGGATTGAATTGATTTTCCTAAGTTGAGTACTACTTAACTGTTGCATTGCCTTTTTTTATCATTCATACTTGTTTATATTTTTAGTGTGTTCATTAGATTTGATGCATTGCATTTTGTTGTTTGTTTTAAATTGAGCTCAATTACTTACTTGGGTTGAATATTACTTAACTATTGCATTGAGTTCCTTTTTGCATACTTGTTCACATTAGTGTTATGTTAGTTAGATTTGATTGCATTTCATTTGTTGTGTGTGTTAGATTGAATTCATTTGTTTCCTTAGTTTAGAGTGTTACTTTAAAAATTTTATACAAAGGCACTGGATTCGTTCTATCTTGCATACTTGTGCATATTTTTATTGTGTTAATTAGATTTGATAAGGTCGTGCTTGTGAATTTTTGTACAAATTTCTGTCATCATAAAATCATAAAATATAACATCTACCATCTATCATCACATATATACATCAATAAAAATCTAAGCTACATTATCATACACATGAAAAATAAACATATATGCTAAGTTTCAATCATATAATATCGCCAAGAGGGGCAAGAGGCACCACCTTCTATGCCCCCCCTTGACCATATACCATAATAAAAGAAAGAATCATCATCAATATCACATAGAAGATCACATAACATCATCTACTGCTATCTCATATACGCATCAATGATAAGTAAAAAATGAATGAAAATGCATCAAAAACATGTCAAACAATATACGATGCTATCTTATACATCAAGAAACATATGAAATGACCAAATACATCATAAATGGATCCATAATCATATAAAATGTCCAAATCAAGTGTCTATATACATAGTGTCTCAATACATCATCTGGATACATGGTTTATCATCATGGGAATGTGTTAAAAATGTGCCTTCGTCACGAGGCATAAAAAAAATGATACATCATATACATCAATCAGAACTAAGCCTTCATAAAATGTGTACATCTAAAATATGTGCATGTATACATATATCAAAAGTTGAGTCACATTTGACTTGATCCCTCAGGCAACCTAGGAGGCCTACAATCTGGCGGAGGGTGCATCGCCTGTGTACTCTGTTCTCCTATCTGTCAACCTATCTAGGGATCTCGTGGTTACTTCACAGATCTCACTGATGCCTTAGCTATTTTTTTTCTCTATGATCTACCCATTTAATGCTCACTAAATCTGGGTACTCTCTGACCCTCTGGAACAACATCATAATATAGTCCATGTAGCCAAGTCCATGTATATCCATGGTGTCATGGTGGCTCCATCAGTTGTCTGAAATAAAGCCACCTCTTACTATAATCTCACTTGCTCAGGTTGGCTCACTGTCCTCTCAGATGTCAATCAGTCTCTCTCTGTAGTAGCAGTCTCCACCTAAGCTACGACCTGATCTCTCTCCATTGTAATGGCTTGAATATCAGCCTGGGCATGATCTCTTTGTGCAACCAAATACTATGCTTGAGCCATGGAATGTTGTAAAATTCTTGTGACTCGTAACGTCTATGTTTCCATCTACCTAATCTACTGGAACCATGCAGCTCCATCTCCACCTCCGTCTCCTCTGCCACCTCCTGGACTATGTGGACAACTAGGAATAAGACCCTGTTGTGGGGCATACTTCCTAGGAATTTGTTGTCCTTGAGCCTAATCTAAAGGCTATTGTCCCAAAGTTTCTCTAGGAGGAGGACCCTGCTATGCCGGTATCTTTGGATAAACCTGGTGTAATGGAACATGTACCCTAACTAGTATACACACTAGAGGCAGTTGTATATGGGGAGTTAGAGGTACCTATCTTTTTTTAAGTCTTATACCCTATCCCTATAGATGACAAAGTGGAGGACTTTTTCCCACACCACAATCATGAATTTTTCCATCAAAATGATCATCATCATCTCCATCCTCATCATCATCATCACTATCAGTACTTCCCTCTGGAGGTGGCCTAACTCTTGCGTCGCATGTGGCATGTGGACTGGTTAGGAGGTGAGGCAACACTATGAGATACCATGGAGAATACTCTATTGTTACTCTAGGATCCCTAATTTATCTCAAGGGGATCTATACATGTGGCACCATCTGATAAAAATTATCCCTAGCCTTGGCTAACTGTATCTATGGCCCCATATCAAAAACCTCTCAGGCTCAACATGCGTACTATAGATCTGGCCCTAGAACATCATGTACAACAAAAAAATGCCTTTGGAATTGGTCTATTCTATAATAATCTCTGATGTACCCATGACTACCAAACATAAAATGAGCAACCATCACCACCCTAAGCTCTTGAGCATCCTCTAGCCACTAAAAAAGTCTTTAGGACCTTCATATTACCTGGTGCTGCTTAGGGTCATCAAGTACTCGAAGATAATGATAATCATCTCCCATATTATACTAAATATCATCTCCATTTAGGAGCCATCCCATCAATGACGGATCCTCAGGAGCATGAGCTCACAAATTTCCTATAGGACTACTAATGATTATGTGGTCCCATGCCTAAATATGTAGAAGTCTTGCTGGGCCTACCTTCTTCTAACGGTAGTAGGTGATCAAATGTAAAACCAAATATAGATACGCCAACATACACTAGCTCTAGTAGTATCTCTCACCATGGACTAATCTACGTACTAATATAATAAGACCAAGAGGAAAAGAAGTTTTGGTCCTGTCAATGAGTAGGATGCAGCTAACAAAGGCCATCAAATAGACCACCACTCGGTCTAACTCAGGATCTGATATAAACTGATGTTGTCATACTATTATACCTCAATGAGGTATATCATCGTGAACAAATTACTCAATAATAAAATTGGTTATCTCAGCTCTATCACTCATATACTCGATTAGTTTTCCCTAGATAGGTATTCACAATATACGCCACACATCCTCAATCGTCACAATAATCACATAGGTAGGGAGTAAAAAACATTGGATCTTACTATGCCATCTCTTAGCTAAGGTCATGAGAAGGCTGCGATCAAGTGTAATATGTGGCATATCCACTACATGAGCCAATCCAGTGACATCCAAGAGAATATCCATGAAATCCCTATCAGGAATGTAAAATATCACTTCTAGGGTTGCTAGGTGACCATATCACTCCATAGTCTATAGCACTAGTAATCGTCTCAGTAAAACAACAAAACACTTGTTACAAATTTCTTCTATGGGGCCTACTACCTAGGAAGGTGTTGTCCTGGAGCCTAATGTGGAGGCTATTGTCCCATAGTTGGTCTAAGGGGAGGACCCTACTATGCTCATATATATGGATGAAACTGGCATAATGGAACATATACCCCAACTGGTATACACACTAGAGGGAGTTGTATATGTGGAGCTAGAGGTACATGTCTCTGTCTAAGTCTCGGCCCCTATCCATGTGGTTGATGAAGTGGAGAACCTTGTACGACACCACCATCATGAATTTTTCCATCAAAACGATCATCATCATCTCCATCCTCATCATCCTCATCATTATCAATACTCCCCTCTGAAGGTGGCCTAACTCTTGTATCCCATACAACCTGTGGAATGGTGAGGTGGTGAGGTAACACTCTGAGATACCATGGAGCATACTCTTTTGTCACTACAAGATCCCTAATCTATCTTAAGGGGATCTGAGCCTCTAGCACAATCTGATAAAAATTGGCCCTAGCCCTAGCTAACTGTATCTGTGGCCTCATATCATAAACCTCTCGAGATCAACATGCGTACCATATATCTGGCCCTGGAACATCTTGTACAACACCGAACTTTCCCTAACATTGGTCTATTCTTTAATACTCTCTGATGTACTCATGGCTACCAAACATTAAAATGATCAATAATCACCATGCCAAGCTCTTGACCATCCTCTAGCCACTGAACATGTTTGTACGACCTCCATACTACATGGTGTTGCTGAAGGTCATCAAGTACTCAACGATAATGATAAGTGTCTCCCATATTATAAAGAATATCATCTCCATTCGGGACCCATCCCATCAACGTGGCTCCTTAGTAGTATGATCTCATAAAGTGTCTATGGGATGACCAACACTATGTGGTCCCAGGCCTAAATCTGTAGA
Organism: Taxus chinensis; assembly: GCA_019776745.2. Lineage (NCBI taxonomy): Eukaryota > Viridiplantae > Streptophyta > Pinopsida > Cupressales > Taxaceae > Taxus > Taxus chinensis. The sequence goes on from CM034150.1 coordinate 791,052,013, forward strand.
ATTCTTGCTGAGCCTACCGTCTTGTGACAGTAGTAGGTGATAAAATGTAAACTCCAATATATATGCACTAGAATACACTATCCCAAGCAGTATCTCTCACCACAGACTAATACGCTTACTAATCTAATAAGACTAAGAGGAAAATAAGTCCTGGTCTTGTCAGTGAGCAGGATGCCACTAACAAAGGCCATCAAATTGACCAACACTCGGTCTAACTCAGGATATGTTATACACTGATGTATTAATATTTTCATACCTCGACGAGGTATATCATCACGAGAAAATAAATCAATCATACAATCTATGATCTGATATTTTTCATTCGTATACTCAATCAACTGTCCCTGGATAGGTATTCGTAATATATACTACATATCCTCTAACGTCACAATAATCTAACCAGTTAGATCCAAAAACACTAGCTCTCATTTTGCCATCTCCCATCTAAGGTCGTGAGAAGGCCAGGATCAAGTGTAATCTGTGGCATACCCGCCACATAGGACAATCTAGTGACCTCCAAGAAAATATCCACGAACTCCCTATCAGCAATGGAAAATCTCGCCTCTAGCGCTGCTAGTTGATTGTATCAATCCCTAGTCTATAATGCTAGTAATCGTCTTTGTTAAACAACAAAACACTTGTTAAAACTTTATTCTATATATATTCATCTCTAATTTATTCTTATAAATACATATTTCTACATTATTCTAAGGTTCTAGATCACATTCCTCTATAATTTTCCTATTTTTCTTCTACATAATTAGCTAAGGCACACCTTTAATTCATGCACGCCCCTATGGATGCCTGCGCACCTCTATTAGAACATGCGCGCATAAGGCATGTGCACTCTCCTATTGACACATACGTGCTATACCTAGTACATGCGCTTGTAATGTTAACTTACCCCCGCCACAGGTGCACACGTGTCCCTTAGGACACATGCGCTCACCTATTGGCATGTGCAAGTGTGCACAACCGTTTTCATGCACGCATACGCACACATTCCTACACATGTGCATATGTTCACCCATATTTTAAATTCATTTTCATACGCGTACCTATTTTTTTGATGCGTGCACGCAATGGATGACACCTATACACCACTAAGGCTCACACAAGTGTTTTTCTACCACTAAAAATGTTAATAAATGATATTAAATGCAACATTTCTAAGAAGGGATAGAGAACTCACATAGGGTCTATCAAAATCATCCTGAAGGTAATCCTAGATCCAATCTACACATCTTGTCTTCCTCTGAATGCGGGCCATCTCTCTCGCAGTTTATAACTATCTTAGGGTAAAAATTAGCAAGCACTCTGTAACAAATGAACTAGTCGTGATGATTTACCCTCCATGCGGGTATATAGGGTTATTTTACCGCACTGCGATGCCTTCTCGCCCATCTTCATGGCCAAAACATGTAATTTACCTGCCATGATCATTCTACCTTCCTCTATTACCTGTTGTGATGATTATTTTTAATTAAATAATTATTTTTACTGTTTTGGACCCGCTGGGGCATGTTTTTACTACATAACACCCATTTATTCTCCTTGGGATATTTTTATTGCTTTCAGGTGATCTAATCTCTTCCAAAATTCTTATATAAAATCCAAAATCACTAAAAACTCAAAACAATCAATATTTTAAAAAATTAAATTTAAATATCAATCCAAAACTCCTAAAAATTGTAAAAATTCCAAAAATTCGTAACAAGCTCATACGTAGCTGAAATTTTTGTCTCACGCATGGTATTCATCCCATATCTTGATGGCGCTTTCACATGTTCTTGAACTAAATGAATCATTGATCACCTAGATATACAACCATCTACAAAGTTATAATGTTGACTTCATCTGTACTCTAGGGATCAACAAGTTTCTTGGTACTATTTCGTAGCACACAATGTTTTTTCATAGGACCTAAGTGTCCTCAGTTATTTCCTTTACATATACAATTTTATTGGGGAATCATTTTTGACCCTTATCGTTTATCAAGAACATTTGGGACTAAATGTTGATAATAAAATATTTGTGCAACTATCTTGACCATTGTTGCTTTGAGTATTTGTGTTTGTACTTATTTTCCTATTAGGCTGGCTTGTGTACTTGTTGTATTGCATTAACTTTTGTATGTTGCATGGATTTCACATTTTAGCAGTAGATAATTGTTCGTATTATGAATTTTCATGTCATTTAACACTTTTATCGTATGCTTATATTTTTTCTACTAAGGACCGATGATGAAAATTCTTAGTAATATGATGAAATGAATATTTTCTTACACAATGTTGGATTGTTGATAGCTCAATATACCTTCCTCGTTATCATCTCCTTTATCCCCTTTTTTTCTTCTAAAATAACTATTATACTATTTCACTTAGGGCATCTTGTCCCTCCTCATTCTTCTATTTATTTTATTCTTATTTTCAATCGTCGATTGAACTCTTTCATCACCTTATCAACACTCAAGGGGGCATCCTTCATTCTACTAATTTTTATTCCACTCCTTCAAAAATTTGTATTCTATTTTGTTTCATTACTTTCTTTGAAGTGGCATAGCTTACGCTACCCCAAAGAGGGGAAAATGTAGACACCTATAGTTCATTCAAAAAAATATTATTTCTAATATTTCACTAACTATTCTACTCCTCAAAAATTGATGACACCTAGTCAATTAGGCCTATCTAACTCTCCTTTTATGACATCCTTTTTTATTGTATTCCTCTTATAACCAAATAATCGGGCTAATAGAGGCTCTTACTAGCTAAACCTCCTTCTTATCTCCTTCTAGATTGCTTCTACTAGCTTCCTAGGCTATCAATCCATTACATTGGATTGGGTAAACCCCTCACAACTCGCTCAGGCTCCTAAATTCCTTACTAATCAGGATTAATTAGCCTAACCCTAGATTAACTAGCCTATAACATGTTTAAACCTTTTCTAAAGACAAAATTGTATTCTAGACTTACCTTTTGTCCCACATGAACCCAAATCCTTCCATTCTTGATAATAGAAAACTATAAATACCCCACTACCCCAGGTCATTAAAAAAATAACACTTCCTCCTTCTAACATAAACTATAGTATTTTAGGACTAAGATATTTCTTCATTGTTATTGAGATATGTTTCTTTTCTATATCATATTTCACTCAATCTTTGAGTAAATGATAGGAACCATATGGTCTTGTAGCCATTAATGGTGATTTCTCACTCTCAAATACCTTGAGAATCAAACAATCATAACTAATTTCTACGATCTTAAATAGGTTCATTTTCATAGCTTTCAAAGAGTAGATAATTGTTCAGATATGCTAGGTTTGATTTTTTATTTCAAGTTAGTGCATGCAAAGTAATAGTTCTTTATTATCTCTTATCCTGATGGTCCATTGAATTGATGTTTAAATCTTTGGGGCTTCTTAAGTGTTCTTGTCTAATTTCATAGCTTTTACAACTTTTCCTTGTTCACAATTAAGGAAACTTAAGTAGGGAGCATAAGAAATCGCGTTCTTTACTTTGGTACTTGTCACATATAGACCATGGGTCATTTATGTGATCTACTCAAAGGATAAAGTTGTTGCGATGGGTAAATTGTTGAGATAACCTATTATAAAGATAACCCTAAATGTAAGGTATATTTGTCTAATACTTTTAATGTAAACAATTACTTTGCAATACTAACTCTTAGTTTTACGGATAGTTAAAGCCCACACCATTTTATGTGGAATTTGTTTGCTTATGATAAACTATAAAGATAGGAACATGGTTGGAGGACCTAACATCTGATATAAATTTAATTCATTGGTTTAATATGATAAAAATAAAACATGGTAGAACATGTCATTTTTCCCTAGCTTTATATACATCATATTTTAATTGGTCAATTCCAGTATTGAGAAGTTGAACCTCTACCGATAATTTTTCAATAAGCAAAACCTTTTAACCTTTGGAGATAAGGATTTTTTCTGTAATTTATATTGAGGAATGAAAAGTAGATGTGTCTTCTAGAGACTAAAAAAAATTGTTTTGGACTCGAGACCATGATATTATAAAATGATTTTTTTTGGATGTTTAACTAAGGGTAGGCATGGGGATGGCTGCCAATATATTTTTTAGATACCTTGTGATATTTTAAAAACCACCATGATTAAGCCCAATTTTTGTCAACTATAAGCTATGTTTCTATATTCTATATTTACCAAACTTAGTTTAGATTAATATGATTTTGACAACTACCACACTTTAGAAGCATGTGTTACTACTATCATCAAGGTTTCTATTATCTATATTTATCAAAATTATTCACAATGAACGAGGGGATTGAGGGAGGATAATTTATGAGTTGGGTAATCTAAATTGTAACGCTCACAATTTGACACATAGATACAACCATAAAAATTCCAGAATGGTTTTTTATTTGAATTACATTGCTTGATACATGAGAACACAAGGGAATTCTTTAAGTAAACGCATAACAAATGAGATTCTTCCACAAAAATTATCCTACATACACATCATAAAAATACAAGATGCACACCAAGGCAAATTTTCCCTAAATGACAAGGAACAACATAATGATTCAACTACAATATAAAATCCCATATAGGCACCATCCATGACACAAACATTTCCCATTTTACATATTTATGATAGTGATATATAGTTATTGACCTTAATTATTTGAAAATCACTTATCATGGAGTCCTTCATTCATATTTAAACTAGACTATCATTATCTTTATTTTACTTGACATTTCACTTGTAATTATTCCCTCTAATTTTTATTGTTTCCCTTATCACAATAGAATGCATGTAGCCTGATTATTGATATTAACATATGTGCCCACATGAGCCTATTGGTGTTTGTTCTAAGGATATGTTTTCTAAGTTTCATTCTTCTTGGCTTTACAATTAATCTTAGTTGCAACAGAGGAAGGTTCACATGACATAAAGGAAGTTTATTAGTTCAAGAGTAAATATACTACATGTTCCTTTCATAATAGCATTTGATCTCTAGGGTTACATTATTTTTATTTAAGTTATTACAACTAGTCGTATATTCTATCTACTTCCCTTAAATACTTAGTTTGCATTGATAATGATACACAATAGAGGATTTTCCTCGAGTTAGAAGGGTCAATCCTCAAATTTCATTTTCCTTAATTTTAATCCTTTAATAATATTATTTAAACCACATTAATGGGTGTGGTGATTATGGTCCCCTTACATATCACAAGTTTCCCATTCACTAAATTAAATGATCACCAAGGAGACATGATTTACATTTTTATTTGTCATTAAAAACGCTTATCTCTTAGAATGTTAACATAAAACAATTAATTGACTATGCGACAAATTTTATCCTTAGATCTTGTAACCCTTATGAGTTGTGACATGATTACCATTAACTAAGTTCATTACTATTTTTCCATATGAGATTCTAAGTGATTTACCTTCCATAGTTAGGGTGGGAAAGTTTAAGTATTATAACAAGGTGATATGCAATTATACTTTTATACACCCTAATGATCTCATAATAGGTTACACTTTGGAAAACTAATTTCCATGTGTAACAACCTATTCTCATGGGGTCCACTTTTACACCATTATCACCGAAAAGGGCTTACACCATACCAATAGGAAAAACTAATCAAAAAATTACCCCTTGAATCTATATGCACAACTAGAAACACTCCTGCCAAGATAACCAACCCTATTTGTGAAGAGAAGAGGGATTTCAATATCAAAGGTTTCATATGTAGGTATCTTATGATGTGGTTTTCCACTCATGGTTCCAAACCCTCATTTCATAAGTACATAACATGCTTAATGTTTAAATCCATGGTATAAATCATGAGTTTTAATTTACATTAGGTTCAACACCTCGTTACGACCAACTCTAGTGGTTTATACTAGATACGATAATTTCCAAGGTGAAACACAAGGGTACAACCCATCATCACGAGATTCTATCAAAGCATGAAACCTGAGAGTAGAAATATTAGTTGGTAACCACTAGCACCCATACTTAGGATGGTCATGGTTAAAGTGGGGATCACTCAATCTACAAGAAATCTCAAGTTTTTCTCAATTGTGTAGTGTAAGATTCACCTACTAGCCATGCAATAATAGAGGGAGAAGAAGAATTGAAGTGTTTAAAGAACAAATCCATTTTAATTTATATAGAGATACTTCTTTAAACCATACATGATGTAAGTTTCACAACATAGCTATAAATGAAGTCAAGAAGAGCATTAAGTAATATTTGGCTAACTCTTTAAACTTGATAACAAGGAAAAATTACAAGTTTTATTTAAACTTCATGCATGACAAGGAAAATATTTTTATTTGAAACAATAATGGGGAAATGACACTTTACTGTAAACATAGAAATACATATTTTTTTCCATTAACATATATAAATTACAATAATACACAAATGAATTAAAACCACACCATTTTCCATCTTATTGCACCTTACAAAACCATGTGAGCATGAGTCAAAAAATTGATGGCATGACATCCACCTAAATCCAGTATAATTATCGTCTATAATTTTTCCATTTACATAATAATAATAATAACACACAACATGAGAGGGTTAGGTACATATATTCATTTCATTTCATTCATTTCTTAACTAAGGGAGGAGAGAGAAAGAGATAGGGAAGAGAGAAGAGAGACAAACATTATTTTTCCAAAAGTCACATTTCACACAACAAGCCACAAGAGAGTTTCATAAAGTTATTTATAAGTTTCAATAAGTTTTCATGATGGTTTATTTTCTTGACTAGGGTCCTACAGACCTTATTTTACATTTTTTACTAGTTGTGAAAATGTCAAATTTTAGCTCAGAGGCTAAAGAACTACATTCAAAATGTCTTCTGATGGGAAAATGCACAATGTTTAAATTCCTTGTGTGTACTCCTATATACCAATAATTCACAGGAACTTATGGAATTTAGAACTAGCGAATGGTTTACAAATGACGGCTAGTTTTCTGGGGCCATTGGTTGTAATTGGGTCTAGTTGCAAAAAACCAACCAATTTTAGCTCGAGGGCTCTAAGAAACCATGTCTGAAAACTGATTCCAATAGATGAATGCTCAATGGAAAAATTCTTACACAATCTCCTATATATAGAGAATTCACCAGATCGATTGAGAATTGACAAATGGGTTACAAATGAGACAAGTTTTTGGAGCCACCGGTCATAATTGGTCCAGTTTGACCTAGTCAAACAACGATCAAAGGCCTATAAAAACCCTTTTCCAAACTAGCTATAAATGTATTTTTCCCCAAACTAAAGGTTACAAGAAATTGTCTAGTAGAAATACTAGAGGTTTGTGAAGGTGAAAAAACATTTCTTCACTTAGGGTCCAAATAGTGAGCTGAAATGAAAACTAACTTTTCACTTTTAGCAACTTCCTAAAACTAAAGATGGGTAACAAGGCTCCTAGAGGGGCGGAAAAAAGGGAACAAATGATCTAAGTGGGTTTGATCTAATGCTTTGATGTGACTCCCCACATAACAAGGAACACAGACAAAACTTGACAATTCTTTTTGGGTTTCAGAAAGTTGTTTTGCAGGTCTCTGAATAATGTGTTTTTTATAACTTTGCAAGTAGAAAAAATGGTTGTTTTAGTTGACGAATCAACTAACTCTCTCCTATACCAGAAGACATGAGCACCTTATTTTGATACCATGGTTAGACAATGTATAAGTTTTTGGTAGCAACATGGTTGATGGTCAAATTGTAAATCAGTAACATAAATGACAAGGTGGAGTTTTATTGTTTCACACTAAAGTCTGGTTAAAATATCCAATTGTTTAATATCTAATGGTTTAATATTTCTATTATATTGCAAATGAAGAACCAAATTATACAAAAATTATAAAATATGAAGGTAAGGAGACCATGCCTAGAAATTATAGCGTCTATTGCAAGAGGTGTTCCGGGTAGTGTCACCCGCATTCCACAAGGCTGGGTAAATATCCTAGCATTATCTACAGTTTACATGCATCCTAAACCTCCTCCCTTTTCTCATTTTAAAATTCTTATTTGCAAATGGAGAATGTTGTGCAATTTGATGTTTTTTCTTAAACTAGTCAACCATTTTGCCTAAAAAATGAAGGCATTTATAAAGAACCATACTTAACCAACCATATGCAAGCCAATAAAAACCAATTCATAGGTTATCTCCCTCTATCTGCAGTTGGGTATTTTTTGGCATCCATAATGTAGACATAATCTTCAGGGCTCTTACTAGTATAATTTTTGAAAAATACATAAATTATTTCTTAAGGATGCCCAAAACTACTTGAAATAACCATTTTTATAAAACATTCCTTTTTTAAGGAAGAACTCTCATCCATTTATGCTTTATAAATTATCTTTTCTTGAAACCCATACTCACAAACAAGGCTACAACTGGGTGCGGGGAGGGAGGATTCTTGAAATGCCTATCATTCTTTAAACTTTCCATACATAATTTTTCTTGAACCTATATGCCTTAGCAACATCCATTCTATGGCTCAACATGCCTTTCCAAAGCTCATGCATTCCATTTGAAACATATAGGCAAATATAGGACGCTAAAGAAGAGTGAAACGATAAAATTTTGTAGAGGCATACCCAGTCAAAAAGGAACTTCACATAATTTAATCAATACAAACAACTTCTCATAATAAAAGAGAAAGAGAAGTAAAGTGAATTGGTATTATGTACCATGAGGAAATGTTGCAAAGGTTAATGCACATAGCACACACATCTCGGAATTAGAAGAAGCCAAAACAATGTTTCTAGATAAACCACCCAATGTGAAGTGCCTCCTAATCCTATTATGTTCTTCTTCCTCAACATACAACAAATTAAACCAATGGCATGCAAATATTTCCTCTCAGACACAATTAAACCTATTTCAATCCAAATAGAAGTCACATCAATTAAATTGTATAAAGTAAAATGAGGAGATATTTCGGTTCCAGTTCTCCTTTGTGTGCATTTTCTTGATTAAACCATAATAAAAATAAATGGATAAAGTGAGAGAAAATTTAGCACAGTCCCTTGTCACATTCTCTTTATTTGATTATGAGGGTACATTTCCATGCTTTACCATTGATAGTAAAATAGTTCTCTGAAATTACACAAGCTGACAACTATCCATATTATCATTAAATTTTCAATTTAAACTTGGGTTTATACGCATTGATCACCAAACCAACTGGACTAAGGTAAATTATCCTGTATTAATATTCAAGGATTTAAGTGACAGGTGTAGGTAGGCCATTGATGACATCCATGCCAGCAGTAAATATGCACCTCCTGATATAGGTTACCACATTCCACCCCATGATCAGACTGATTTCACCAACTCCACACATTTAGTTTAATGACCTATTTTAGACCTTTTCTCATGCCAGAACCTTTAAATTTTATGGATTTTACTAAAATTAGATACTTTGATTTTATTAAACTCAGAGAATTATTTAATTTGCTATCTAAATTATTTTTAACTTTACAACTTATAGAACTTCAATCTCCTTATTATTTATAAATTGGGATTCAAAATTAAATTTTGTATTAATTTATAATGAAATCTATTCTTTGTTTCATTTTATCAAGTGTAAATTTTAATTATCATTTGTATTAACTGGCAATATTATTGTCAATTCTCGTAATCCCAAAATCAAAGGATTCATATGCGAATCCATGGAGGTTGATGGGGTTTAGATTATTTGGTTTGAGATCGAGCTATATTTTTTGGCTCAATGTTGCGAAGAGAGATAGGTTATTACATCCTTTGAATTTCCATAACAAAAGAGGATTAGTAGATAATCAAGGAAGGGCACTACATCGCCCTCCCCTTATAAGAGCATCATCCTTGATGCGACCTAACCATCCAAGGTTAGAAAGGCATACATGAGCAATTAAAAACAATCAATGAATCATACCATTTAACAAATATACCAATCGTTGTAAGTGCGACCATAAGGGAACAAAAAGAAATATCTTAAATTTTAATGTTCTGTGAATATTGGTAGTTAGTTATCTTTTACTTTATTACTCAATTAGTCTTTTCCTTTACACATATTTCTTAATCTCAAGACTCCTAATATTCATTGTTTATAATTTCAATTGACTTATTTCATGGGTTCCCAAAAATAACTGACATCATGATGCCACACATAAAGGCCCAAATACAACATTAATGGTCACAAAAAATATATTGCTACATACTTTCATGACTGTATCACATCACAAGAACTCAACCAAACCATGGAAAGAACATACAAGGTCCACATAAATAATAGTATTATGTCACACATATGCCCCACGACACATTTTACTCGTGACATAATCATACTATAAAAACATGATAATATCCCAATTGGTGCACATGACAAAGGATTCATGTAACTCAACAGGTCGTAACTGTAGTTACATAGATGTCAAAGGGGATCAAATCTACCCTCAATGAGGAGAATCAACCCTCAACATCACAAAACAAAACAAGACTCACATGAGTACACATAAATCATAATACCAACTCCACACACCTCCCTAAACATCACAAAATAACTCCATATACCTCCCAAAGCATCACAAAAACAACTCCATATACCTCCAAAGCAGCATCAAAACATCACAAATCCATATACCTTAAAGCAATAAAATAAACTCCTTATCCATATACCTCCCAAAGCATCACAAACCCACTCCATAGTACCTCTCAAATCACTCAACCAAAATAACTACATATACCTATCCAAGCATCACTCAAAATAACTCCATATACCTCCCATAACAATAAAATAAAGAATAAATTTTATCTTTTAGCTCAACCAAAGAGGTCAGGTCACCCTATAGCCCTAGGCACATAGATCCAGACACCTCTAACCCAAGTGATATAATAACTTGTGGTTCAAAAACTGCTAGTTATCTATAACTCCTTGGGGTGTACCCCCATACAGAAAAGAGAGCCCATACGTACCACCATTCCTTGTGAACCCATGTCCATATTACAACACATAACAACATTAGAAGCAACATTCCAAAATAATAAGTGAAATTTCCAAGTGGCATCAAATCAATCACTTTGGGCCAAGAGAGAAAATATATTGAAACTCAAGGAAGAATTTTAAATTAAATTTAAATTTCAATAAAAGAAAAATAAATGCTAATTAGCCAATTAGTGACAAAAATCATCATGTTAGTGCAACTATAAAATAAAATGCCCAAAATTACAAACTGACAACTCAACCAAAAGTTAAATAGAACAATTTGTTGGTTCCAGAAAAGGGAAGAGAAAAGAAAGTTAAATTTAGGAATATAAATATATATATATAGATAAATAACACATCACAATCACTATGTGGCATTATACATGGGCCACCAAAGGGGTACTCATCGAGTTGTCTGGAACTCGGACATCGAGCCTTAGCTCACAAAATAACATATCAAAATAATATAACTGACATCATCTTTGCATAAATCATCCCTCCATACTCCACAAGGCTCAACATAGTCTCAACATAGTCTCAACATAGTCTAAGAGGGAAGGGTACATGTTTCCATCTACTGAGCCTAAGGTGTTACGATACACAATATACATGGTGCCTATTGGGAAAGTTCCATGCATACCAAACAAATAGAAATGGGTTTTCAATCTATGTAAGACTCCCACTCCCTATCTTGTACTCGGCTTGAGTGACAAGTAAACGGTACACCAATGCAAACGTACACATAGGTCATTTATCTAAAAACCATATAGGGAGAGAGAAAGGTACAACTTTTCATCCATCTACTTAGCCTAAGGTGTTCTTGAAACAAAATATATATGACGCCCATTGGGCAATGTGCCATACATACCAAATGAACAGAAGTGGATTTTCAGTCTATGTAAGACTCCACTTCTATCTCGTACTTCAGCTCGAGTGACTAGTCAAATGGTACTCATTTCCTCTCTCCAAACATACATTTTTTTACCAATTTCTTCCCTTAGCGTCGGTTAGTGTAAGGTTCACAAACATAACACATAACTACATTATTAACACAATGGTGATTCACTCACATTAACCATAACATCTTATGCATGGTATATATATAGGGTATAAACATAATCATTACTTTCACAGGTTACAATACATCATGTTTCCACATAATGCACCCAAAGTGTAGGTACAATACAATAGGGGTCATATAATCACCATATGCCCCTAATTCATGACATGAACCATCACATAACACATGAATTATATGTATGATGAACATAACTAACATTACAACATATAGCCAATTACAATACAACATGGTGACACACACGATTCATCACAACATGGTGGTGACATTATGATATAATACAATTCACTATACACCAATTTTATCATGCAACACATCAGCACACCTACATATCACAGAATAACAAGACACTCCAACACTTATGCAATCCACAATAACATTCTTTTCACACATAACAAGTGCATCACATCACACATGAATTATTCATTGAATCCAAAAAGGAAAGTGTATACTCTCATCACAAGCACATCAACATGATAAAAAATACACTAAGTGACATGCACAACATGTGTGTTCATAATATCACAATCACAACATTGGTCACATCACAACATATATCACATTACTCTTCCCATCTCCACCACCACCATGCAAAATCATAACAACTCCAATCTATCTATAGGTTTGAGAGCATGAACCTCTGCTCTTATACCATATGTAACGCCCACAAATTTGACACACAAATACAACAATAAAAATACTGGAATAATTTTTTTTTGACTTACATTTCTTGATACATGACAACAGAAGAGATTTCTTAGGACAATGCATAACACATGAGACTCTTACAAAAACATTATCCCACATAGATAACATGAAAAATACATGATGCACATCCAGGCCACCTTTCCCCAAATTACAAATGCACAACATAAAATTCAACTACAATATAACTCCCATATAGGTGTCATCTATAACACAACACTTTCCCATTTCACATATTTATTATAGTCGTATATATTTATTTACCTTAATTATTTTAAAAACACTTATCATACAGTCCTTCATTCTTTTTTAAACTAGGCTACATTATCTTTATTTTGGTTAGCATCTTACTTGTAATGATTTCATCTAACTTTTCTTGTTTACCTTATCACAATATAATGATGTATCCTGATTGTTGATAGGAAAATATGTAAACACATGAGGATATTAATGTTTTTTCTAAGGTTTTTTTTCTAAAGTTGAATGCTTTTTTTCATTACAATTAATCTTAGTTTTGAACAAGGGAGGTTCACATGAAATAAAGGAAGTTTATTATTTAAAGAGTAAATGGATTACATGTTCTTTCATAATAGCATTTGATCACTAGGGTTACACTATTTTTATTTATTTTATTACAAATGTTGTATCTTGTATAAAATTTTGCTTAGATACTTAGTTGGCATTGATCAACATACTCAGTAGAGGATTTACCTCGAGTCAAAAGGGTCAATCCTTAAAATTCATTTTCCCTAATTTCTATCATTTAATAATATTGTTTAAACCACTTTAAGGGGTGTGGTCATCATGTTCACCCCTTACATATCACATGTTTCCTAACTTACTAGGTTAAAATTTCACTAAGGAGATTCATTACAATAGTTTTATTTTCTATAAAGTCAACTCAGTCCACTTAGAGTTCTGACATCATACAAATGTATGTGAAATTGAATAATAGTTTTTGAATTCTCCTCTCATGTTCTTGTAACCCTTACATCATTATATTGACTTCATAGTGACTTCTTGTTAAAAAAATAAGGTTCATATATTATTTATCCTTTACTGAGTCATGAGGGCTCTTAATTGGTATGATTTCAAACTTAACCAAACTCGGATTATTACTGGGAAATTTTAGTATAGACATGTATTATAAGATGATATGCAATTGTGCTTTGATACACCCTATGATATTGTAGTGACTACCCTTCTAACTAGAAAAAATATACTAATGTGTAATTCAACCTAATTCTACAAATAGGCCTACACCATATAAATAAGAAAAACTATATAAAACAATTATTCTCACCTTCCAGCTTATGCACAACTAGAGGGACTCTGAGATAACACCCAATTTGTGAAGAGACAAGGGGGATGTCAAAATCAAAGGTTTGATGCATAGGTATCTTATGAGGTGGATTCCACTCATGTTCCAAACCCTCATTCCATAAGTACATAACATGATTAACGTTAATTCTATGGGATAAATCATGAGTTTTAATTTACATTAGGTTCAATACCTCATTAGGACCAAGTCTAGTGGTTTATATTAGATATGAGATAATTTGAAAATAAAAACACAAGGGACCACGACCAACATCATGAGATTCTCTATCGAAGCGCGACACCTGAGAGAAGAAATTTTAGTTGATAAAAACTAGCACCCATACTAGGATGGTCACTGTTAGAGTGGAGATAAATCAATATGGAAGAAATCTCAAGTTTTTCTCAACCATCTAGTGTCAAAGATCACCTACTAGTCATCCAATAATAGAGGGAAGATGAAGAAATGAAGGGTGTTTAAAGAATAATTACTTTTTCATTTATAAATAAACACTTCTTTCTACCATACATGACATAAGTTTCATAACATTTCCATAAATGAAGTCCATATGAACATTAAGTAATATTTGGATAACTCTTTAAAAATGATAACAAAGAACCATTACAATTTAATTTAAACTTCATGCACGACAAGTACAATATTTTATTTTGAAGCAATATAATAATAAAACTTTAATATAAGCATAGCAATATATTTTTTCATTGTCATATATAAATTACAACAATACACAAATGAATTACAACCATGCCATTTCAACATCGTATTTCACCATACAAAACCATGTGAGCATGAGTCAGTGAACAATCATTAGCATGACATCCAACTAAATCTAGTCTAATTATCATATTTAATTTTCAATTTACATAATAATAATACACACGTAACAAGAGAGGGTTAGGTATATATATTCATTTCATTTCATTTATTTCCTATCTAAGGGAGGAAGAGAGAGAGGTAGGGAAGAGAGTGAATAGAGAGAAATAGTATTTTTACAAAAGTCACATTTCACACAATAAGCCATAAGGGAGAGTTTCATAGAGTTATTTATGTGTTTTAATAAGTTTTCGTGATGGTTTATTGTCTCGACTAAGGTCATATGACCTTATTTTTCAACTTTCCTATTAGTTGCGAAAATGTATAAATTTAGCATGGAGGCTAAGGAACCGCATTCGAAAAATGTCTCCCGATTGGCAAGCATGCCATGGTTAAGGTCCTTCGTGTACTCCTATATAAAAAGAATTTATAGGAACTTATGGAATTAAAAACTGGTGAAAAATTTACAATTTACGACTAGTTTTCCAGGGGCCATCGTTCGTAAGTTGGCCAAGTTTCAAATCAACCAAATTTTAACCCCATGGGGTTGGGAAACCATTTCTAAAATTGACTTTCGATGGATGAATGTGCAAACCTAAATTTTCCAACATGGTCTCTTATTTATGGAGAACTAACTGGAGTTCAATGAAATCATAGAATTGACAAATGAGATTACAAATAGCGATGAGAGGATTTTCTGGGGCCACCGGTCCTAATTAATGGTCCTAGTGTGACCTAGTGAAACTGCAACCGAAGGCCTATAAAACCCCTGCCGAAAAAAATTAGCTAGAAATGTGCTTTCCCCAAATTGAAATTTTATAAGTAATTTGTCTAGTAGAAATAATAGAGGTTTGCGAAGGAGGAAAATGTTCCTTCACCCAGGGTCCAAATGGTGAGGTGAAATGAAAACCAAGCTTTTCACTTTTAACAACTCCCTAAAACTACAAATTGGGGTAACTGGGCTCCTAGAGGGGTGGTGGAAGAGAGAAAAAATGGTCAATCGAGGTCAATCTAATGCTTGATATGACTCTCCACATAACAAAGTAACACATATGATGCTTGACATCTCTTTTACGGGGTTCAGAAATGTTGTTTCGTAAGTCTCTAAATGTGGTGTTTTTCATAACATTGCAAGTAAACCAAAAAGGTTGTGTTTAGTTTGACGAATCATATGAACTCCCACCAGTAACCACAAATAGGAGTACCTATTTATAGCAACATGGGTTAACAACGTATATCATTTGGGTAGCGATCACGGTTGATGGTCAAGGTGTCAATCGGTTACGTAAATCATATAATGGAGTTTTGTTGTTTTACACTATCTAAGGTTGGTTAAATATCCAATTGTATGATTATCCAACGGTTTTCTATTTCTATAAAAAATGCAAATGGATAACCAAAAATTATGAAAATTATAAAGGATGAAGGTAAAGGAGACCACGCCTTGAAAATAATAGTGTCCGTAATGTCACCCGCATTCCACAAGGCTCCAAATCTCTTTTAGTATTCTGCCAAACAAAATACGTGCATTGACAACCAATCTTTTTTGTACCATTCTAAGACAACATCAAGGCCACATAAGTGAGTTATCTCTACTAAGAACAATGAGCTCCACTAAACAAACGAAATTTCCATAAAATCAACCAGCTCGCCATACTTCCAACCAAAGTAACTTTCCACATTAAACATGTCATCATTCAAACACATTATCCCCCACCAACATAGTGCTTGTCATATTCAAAATCCAATACATCTTACCAACAATACAAAGAAAACATGGTCATAACCACTTAACAATGCTATTATCCGTACCAACAAACACTTTCAAGGCGTGATTGAAGCCTTAACATACTAACTTAAGCATGCTTATGCAGTCCTTATGATAATGAAGTGGCCAAACAACCATCAAGACATATACTTATACGGTCGTTTAACCTGTTCTAAAATCCCTCATTAGACACAGAATAGGTAGGATACTCACAACAATCGGTGGACAATGGCTTCCCGCATACTATTTGCATTTTCTTGGAAAGTTTTCTATGGACATTTAAACAAAAAGGACCCTTTCTTGCATATCTGGGTAACATGGCACTCCATGAGATGGCATCTAGCCAAGGTATTTCTTTGCAAAGCCTTCAAGCCTCCTCATAAACGCCATTTTGAGCATATTAATAAAGCAACACCTTTCCAACACCTTTCCAAGAGACCACGTTTTTTTTTTTTTTTTGGGTAATTGTGTCAAACAAGTACACGTGGCTCGAGTTATCTTCTACATTTTGTATACATGCCAACTAGGGAACACTTGCAATTACAAAATCTCACAAGAAAAAACCCTTTCCATTATGCTGCGGTGGATATCCATAGCCCTATTCCAATGTTCTTATTCTGGCTTGCGTGAGGAAGGACGCTGTCGGGTTGTGGAGGATAGAAGAAAGGAAAACAGAGGGTCTCACATAGAGGAAGAGTGAACGATACAAAATATTGTAGAGCCATACGTGGGATAGCAGGAGAGACAAATTTCAATGTCTTTAATCAATACAACTAGCTACTCGAAATAAAATATAAAGAACATGTAGAAAAGGGCATTGCAAAGGTTATAGTGCACGTATCATAGGTAGTCAGAGGTACAAAAGAAGCTAAATCAATACAATGCTGAGCTTCACACCAAATGAAGTGCCCCCTAAGCCTCAATCTTCATTTCTTCATCTGCAGACAACAAACAACACAATGACAGACATAAGTTTCCTTTCACAGACAATAGAACTCACTTCAGGTGCAGATACAGATCCAGATCAATCACTTTGCAAAAAGAAAAAATGAGGAGATATTAGAGGTATAGGATCATCTCCATGTACAGGAATGAATAACCCATATTGGTGCTGATTTGGGATGGCTAGAGTTGGAGCTCCATTTGGAACAAATCCCATCACATTATGTTTTTTAAATTTTGAGTGCAGGATGCACTCATTGGAGCCATCTAATTACTGTTAAATTTACAACATTAACTTGGGATTCACGTGATTAACGCCTCTGGATTCAAAATAAATTTATTGTATTGTTTTGCAAGGGAATGACAGGTCTCAATTTAGGTATTTAGGATGTATTTATCTCCTTTCCAGCTGAAAAAGTGCCCCATACGCTGCTAACCTGACAACCCCTCATCTTATGCTATGATGGATGACCATACGTTTTTAAAAAAACTCCCAATTTGCATGGCTTGGGGGAAAGGATGCTGACAATTGCATTGCGTGAAAAGTGGGGGCACTACATAAATTGGAGAGAACATAAAAAATTATCTTTTTTCATGCAATAAGTCACATATATACTTCATGTCACTTTTACTTACCATCGCAAAAGTTGCCAAAAATATTCTCATGATGAAGATTGCAAATAGGGTTCCATAAATGAGAAAGCTTCCCTATAAGGTTATACCAAAGATTTGGTGACATGCATTAGGGTATGCTTGATAGGGTCAATTAAACTAGGTTGACAATAAGAATGATCAATAGCCAACCAAAAGGTGCTCATTGTTAGTGGTGGAGAAACTCTAGAAGGGACATGTTGAAGAGAGAAGAATATATTGGAATTTCCAGTTCCAAAAGGCAATTCGATTGTGTATTTAAAAGTGTTGATCTTAAATATGAAGCTAAATCATGGTCATAACTGTAAATACAAAATTATGCACTTTAGACATTATTTATCCCAGTCTTATACTACTATTTAAAAGGTTCTCAAGTGAATAAAGTACTAATTAATCCCACTTTTTAACCATCTTTATTTAATATTTTATTTCATCATTCCCGTATAATTTATGACACTTATCCATCTATTTCGCAACTTCTTTGTCATTCTAGCCCAAAATTAGGATGCCTCAGCCTATACTGAGGCGACCCAAAGTGCCCTGGTCCCACCTGGGGTTCCCCGATCTATGCACATACTTTTTCGCTTCTTTTTGGGGCCTTTATAGCCTTTTTTCATCCTTATCCATTTCTCATTGGCCTTGTCGGGATTTATTACGAAATTAATCTTGAGAGCCCCATAAATATAAAGTTATCACTTGAATCCACATAGCACTATGCATTAAGGCTAAGATATCTGCATCACACACACTGAATAGGGGAGCGATTCTATTCTTTTCCATACACACATGTTATTTACATTTTCTATAGTTATTATTTCTCTCTACTTCACAAATTGTGAATGACACAAGAGCACCTAGGGAATGACATCCACACACTCACCAAAACTAAATCCAGGTCTGAAATGTAGTGTATCACTGAGTTATAATACCACTAGTTAAGCGGATGAGGTCAATCTGACCCATTCATTTCCATATTTTATTTTTCCTATGGTTTCATACTTCCTCTTGTATTGAAAGTCATTAAACACCTCATCTGGTGAATTTAGTGTGATAGATAGGAAGAGTTTCAAATCAACTTATGACCATACAAAACTATGATCCAGAGATTTTATAGAGATCATGGAACCTAATCTAAAGGCTACGGAACCTTGGGGAGCCCCATTACCTTCGTACGCACCCCAGTTAGTTCAGATCTCGTAGATTTGGTCTTCTCAGGGTTCCTGAGTGATTGTCTGCTCTTACAGATTTTATGTTCAAACCTACGACAACCTACGACAATGTCTTTGAATCAGCGAATCCATTTCCCTTCCTTCTCTTGCATATTTAGGGTTTTATTTCATTTATCATAATTAATTACATTTATGCCATGTTATTCTAGATTCATTTATACAACTTTTTAATCCTGATAATTACGTTACCTAGGGTTACTATTTCCTAGCATTATAGTTCTATTTTAGTTAATCATTTTGGTGAACCCGACGTCTCTTTCTACCACCTTCTAGGGATTTTCATTCCACCGTCATGAATATATTTGTCACCGAATATCTACTTACTCACCCTGATTTGATTCATCGAGTTCAAACCCTCTTTGCTACTACCAATGTTTCTGTTGACATGCATCTAGATTCCATGGATGATACATTTGATGATTCCTTTTCCTAGCATATTGCATTTCGGGCCAATCCTCCAACTAACATTCACCACTTTGAAAATTACCCACCACTTTACATCATGTCTCACATCTATAATGTTTTTATCAAGCCTACTCTTATCGATAATGGCTTTGAGCTTAATCTATGCCCTATGTCCTTTCTCAAAGCCTTAGGTTTTTCTGCTCATCACATTATCCCTTCTTCTATTTCAATCTATGCTTATGATGGTTTTGTCCATCCATCTCTAGGCCACATTACCTTATCTTTAACCATAGGTCCTAAGACTCTCCCTATTGTTTTTTATGTCATATATTTTTCTGTCTCATATAATTTCTTGTTAGGTAGACCATGGCTTCACGCCATGCAAGTTGTTTCTTCTACCATCCACCGTTGCGTCAAATTATTACATGAGAATATTGAGTATACTATATTCTGAGATCATGATACATTCCAATATTGTGTCCATGACCCTCATACTAGTATCCCTCTTCCTCGCATTGATACTACAGATGAACCTCAAGCTATGGATGATCAACCTCATTTACCACCACTTGAAGGTGATATTTATTTACTATATACTACCCCTTCTACACTCTCCTACTACAATTATTCTTCAACATCAGCCACCTGTTCCATCCATATCCAATAACCTTCCCTCTTCATCTTCACCATTAGCTCATACCCTCTTTACATTACATTTTTCATGCATAATTGTTGTTGGGAACATGTTCCGTTCGACCCCATATGAGGTGAAACCATTTTCTCTCCTACTGGTCTAGCTCGTCGTGGCTTTACTTTTGAGGACCTTCAGCCTTATACTCATGCCTCTCATTTATATTATGGGTTTTTCGCTATCATTGTCACTTATGGCTTGCGTGTCTTTGATCTTTTAGTCTATCTCCCACGTACCCCTTGTTCTTCTATCCTCACATTAGGGGACTCTTGGCTTACATACATCAGAGGTACCTTAGACCCTAGTCACATTGATATTTCATTCCCTATGCCTTTTGGTTGTATTTTCATTTGCAATAGTTCCTTTCTTGTCTATTCAACTAACTAGACTCGATGGTATGCACATGGTAGCCCACATCCCCCATTTACTGTCAAAGAATACACTATGGGAATGTATCGTCTATGTCTTATTGGATCATTACATGATCAAACTCCTACTATAGCATACCATGTCGCCAATCCAGACCTATTTGACTTTGACCCAGAGGATGATGATCTCCTTGACGAGTTCACATAACCTCTTGCCACCCTACCACTGTGGGGCATATAACATGACATAATCCCCCCCAAAAATATTATCTTCCACGCATATTTTACTTTTGAAATATCATAAATTAATCTCATAGCATATGCATACTCATTATACAGTCTATCTTTGTCACAACCCAATGATGCATTCTTCTTCTTCATTTCACATTGGATTGTTGAGGGATTACCATTACACTAAACCCCACACAATACACTATAGGTTTTACACATTTACATCCTATCACATAAACCACACATCATACATCATCATTTATATACATATCCTACACCCTACATTATCCTATAACCACCTCATCTATTAGCCATTTGAACATCGTCTATCTTATAGAGACTATAGTAGTCGTCAAATCATATACATCTAGTTTTGCATTTCTTTCATACATTCCGCACTTACGCTAGGTTACATTATATATGGGTCTAGATTTCCATACCATCACTACATATTCCATATCCACCTACCACTGCATCTTACATCATTTACACACCATACATTTCCTACAGTACATGATGCCCATAACACATTTCATACATCCTATATATTCTACACGCTACACTAGATTCAATTACAGATGGATCTAGTTATACTTGCCATCATTACATATTCCATTTCTATATAAAATTACTATTGTATCTCACACATTACACATTCCATACCCACTACACATTCTACATTGTGTTACCCACAACGTGCATTTACATACCCTACTCCTTACTTGGTCACTTAAACTATGTTGTTTTCTATGTGCTGCACTCACAACCCTATGACGCACTCTAGTTCCTTGGTCCATACTTGACTACTGAGGGTTTACCAATCAAATGGACCTAACTTTAATTATGTGACATCCCTCTCATGCAAACATTTCCTATATTTGTGGCATACACCATAAGTTAAATAGTCACCCATTTTACAATTGTATAGTGGTATATGCTTTAGGTTAAATCATCACCCCCCATTTTATCATTTTGTAGTGGCATACACCTTAGGGTACATCACCACTCACTTCTTATCCATCTCGTAGTGACATACTCTTTAGGCTACATTGTCACCCATATTTATCCTTTTCATTCTATAGTGATATACACTTAGGGCTAAATCATCAATCACACATTCAATAAGTCGTGGTATATGCTTAGGCTATAGGGTCCACCCATATATTTCCATATGTCTCATTCCCATACACCCATTCTATAGTGATATACACTTTGGTATAAATCATCACTCCTTCATTTAACAAGTCGTGGTATACGCTTCAGCTACAGGATGCATTGCACATCTCTCCACATGTCCCATTTCATTACCACTATCATCACAATGTGCTAGATACAACCAACACTAATCAACCATTTCCCAATGATGCACTCTCGTTTAGGGTTCATTCTTGAATTATGACGGGGAAAAGAATTAACATTATTGCAGACACTTTCATACACTCGGGGGGGCACGTTACTCCTATCATTCCATCTTGCATTTTATTCAATCCATCCACAATATATTGCATTATCTTGGGGGAATTTACTCTTGTTTACTATTGTTTTGCATGATCACTTTACTACACATGTTATATTGATTTCTTATATGTCATGATCATAAGCGCATGCGCACTCATGCCTTTGTTTAGTGTGATTGCAGATACAGGGCTACACGTAGCATGGATGCTCGCCTCCTACCCTTCTTATATTAGTCGTTGGGGGCATCCGCATTCATCTTATCCAGGTGGTATTTTTTCATTTTGTACTTAGAACCTTATACTACTTGTTCTTACACATTTTGATATATTGGTTATCACTCTAACATGCTAACAAGTGTTCCATGTACAACACTTGTTTTGCGGAATTACATGTCTCCATGACTACTTGTTTATTTATACTTGTCTACTTTGTTTTCCATTGTATGTGGGCTTAGACCTTTTCTTGTGTGCACATTTATTTTATTTTTGCGGCCATGATGGCCTTTAGTTTCTTACAAAATATTGAGTGATGTCCCATGTTTGAAACCCACTTTGTGTGGTCTTCTTGTTTTCTTACGTGTTTACACTACTTTGTTTCATATTTTCTACATTGTCTGCATATTTTCCACTTATTACATGCATGTGTTTTGGACTAATACTTGTTTTCACTAGCCATCACCTTTTTTGTGCGCCTTGGTATCTACCAAGTGTTTCCCTTTCCCCCTACAGGACAAGTTTTCTACAGGTCAGAGTGTAGTTGGTGCTCTTTTGGGGTCATATTCTCCTTTCAGAGATGTAACATACATACCCAACGAGGGGGGGGCATCATTTAAGGTTTTCTAATAACACATCATATTTACACGATTTCATACACAACAAGTGAGTTCAGACATGTCTATGAACTCCATACACAACAGCCTCAATAGGACATGGTGTCTTTCAAACAATTCTAAGGAGCATTTATAGGATAGAGGGTTACATTGGGTGTTCCTCTCTACACTTCTCTATCCATTGGTGTCGAATCACCCAAACAACTAGGACAGTGTAGATATATCTTCACACATTTCAGCAGAAGCAGTTAAATTTTGAGGATACAACGCATATCATCCCTATACTTCTTCAACTAGGGTGGCGTGAGATCATCCAAAAAAATCGCGACAGTACAAGATATCCTTCTACACCCTTATTTCCACATGGATCAGGTGCACATGTTCCATTTACATTTTTTCCAACATATTTTACATTTGCATACTTTACACATTTCTATATACATGCGTATTTTACACAAATTTTTTGCATACATACATATTTGGCTACTTGATCATTTTCTCCTTGCAGGTTCGTGGTATGAGAAACAAGCAGTCCAATTGGTGGCAACAACAACAACAACAAGGACAATAACAACACACCACTACATGCACTTACCTTTACAAACCATGCAGGTACACTACACACAATAACAAATACACATGCATTCCACCCTAAGTTCACTCTCATCACTTTTTATGCACATTTTTCATCTTTAAAATCCACGCTCCTCCACCTTTTTTATTTTTTTCATACCACGCTTGAGTCTAGTCCATTAGAATGTATTTTTCTACACTCTACATGGATATCAGGCATGCATTTCTATCTACTTTATCTTACCGAGAATTCCGCTCACCAACATAAAGTGAGGGGAAACTGTAGACACAAAATTATGCACTTAAGACATTATTTAGCCCGATCTTATTTAATCCCACATTTTGGCCATATTTATTTTATATTTTATTTCATCATTTCAACATATTTCTAGAATGTTTCCATGTATTTCGCAAGTTCTCCATCATTCTAGCCCAAAATCAGGGCACTCCATCCTGTATTGGATGCTCTGACTCACTTGGTGTGCCCCAATCTATGCACATCCTTTTCAACCTTTTTTTTGGCCTTTCTATCTATTTTTCATCCTTATCCTTTCACAATCAGCCTTTTCGATATTAATTACTAAATTATCCTTGAGAGCCCTATAAATATAAAGTTATAAGACCATAATGAGCATCCTAGCGTCACATGCTACTATCATTCAATCTAGAGTTGCATTGATTACATCACTCATATCCAAACAATGTCATGCACCAAGGATGGGAGATTTGCATCACACACACTGCATAGGGGAGGGATTCTATTCTATTCCATGTACACATGGTATTTACATTTTCTATAGTGACTATTACTCACTATTTCACAAAGTACGACTGGCACAAGAGCACCTAGGGCATGACATGCATGCATTCACCAAAATTACATCTGATTCTGAAATGTAGTACATCGCTCAATGATAAGACCACTATTTTGGCAGTTGATTTCAGTATGACCCATTCATTTGCATATCTTATATTTCCTTGGGTTTGATACTTCCTCTTGTATTGCAGGTCATTAAAAAAATCATCCAATAAATCTAGTGTAAAAGACAGGAAGAGTTTTATATCAACTTGCGACTATACAAAACTCATATTTGGAGCTTTTACAGAGATCAGGGCAACTAATCTGCAAACCAGGGTGCCCCGGGGTGCCTGAGTATTTTCCTAGGTGCCCCAGCCAGTTTAGATCTTCCAGAACTGGTCTTCGCAGGGTTCCTGAGTGATCGTCTACACTTCCAACTTTTATTTTTAGACCTATGATAACCTGCGACAATCTCTTCAAATCAATTAACCCATTTCCCTTCCTTCTCTTGCATATTTAGGGTTTTATTTCATTTCTAATAATTAATTACATTTATGCCATGTTATTCTAGCTTCATTTATGAAGTGTTTTAGTCCTCATAATTAAATTAACTAGGGTTACTATTTCCTAGCATTATAGTTCTATTTTAGTTAATCAATAACTTCTATTTCCCTTGTTTTCTAGAGGGAGTCTAAAAATTGGTGTTTTGTAATAGAAATAACTTTGTTAGCTCATTTTTATGTCGTAAGGCATTTTCCCCCAGTGAGATGAGGCTCGAAGATTTTGACAACTGTCAGAAATTAGATGAAAGTGATTTAAGATTCAAAACATGTGTTGAATTCTTATGTCTCTCCTCTACTTCTGATTTCTTTACTTGTTAATTCTTCCACCTGGCTTAGAGAGATGTGTAATTATTAAGTGTGTCTTTTGGCAGCCTAACAATATTAAACGTAAAGAAATTCCAAGAGTTGGCTTTGGGGTTGGAGGTAACCAGTAGACCATTTTTGTAGGTCATGCACTCTAATTTTTTGGATGTAAAAAAGACTAAGTTTCCTCCTAGATTTATCCAATGAGTGGGAAATCAAGGATGTATAGTTTCCTAGGATCTGTGTGTAGTGCCACCACAAATTTAAGTAAAATGTAATTATAAAAAGGGGAGGGAGAAATATTTGGGGAAGAAATTTAATAGGAGTGGTTGAAAATTTTGAGGGGATTAATGGAGTAATGGTGGGTGTTATTAGAGGCAGGAGTGTTGGTGGAGATTGTTGATGAAGGAGGTTGCGTTGTTGGATGATTGCAGTGGGTTGAGTGTGGCGGGTTTTTCTAGGAGGGAGGTGTGTGGAAGATAATGGACACGCATCAAAGCATAACAAATAAATACATCTGTAAATATTTGTTAACATAATCTTTCGTGGAATAATGGAGTTCGTAGTTGAGAGAGCTTGAATGTACATGTTGCAGGTGGTACGACATTTGGATTCAAGACATCACTACCTTTGGAATGTCAGCCATGAACTTTAATAAACTACATTCTACCTAGAGTTTAAACACAAACGTTATTATGTCATTTGCTGACAATCTATGTCAGGTCTTTGACCTTGCTAGAGATATCTCTGCGTTTAACTGAATAAAAACAAGAACTAAGCAGGCTTAAATCTATTTTAGAGGAAGATTGGTCATAGTTCCAAACAATATTGAAAGACGTTCATGGAAAAGTACTTATGTACGAGTATAAAGTAGAAGTTGTAAAGAAGGAGGGTGCTAGATGATGTGACATTGCATGCCTTACTCACAGAATTGGAAAAGGAGCAAGAATACGAGATATAATTTAGTTAAGAGCTTAGAGGGATTGAAGATGAAATGGATAGGTTGGAGTTAGAGCATTAGATATACCCCAGTTTTTTTTCATTCTCCTTCATCTCGTTGTGTTTGTTTTTTCTTAGTAATGTACTTTTACATTTATGCATCTACAAAGAGCTCAGTCATTTCAACTTGCCAGTTAAGAGGGGTTTTTTTTTTTGCAGTAAGTATTAATATTTGTGCCATCGAATGATCTTGAATTTGGTCAATGGTTTTATGTGGAAAATCTATACAATTTTTTTATTAAAAAAATGTCTGTTTGGACTACAACGATTATATTATACGCACACAATGGATTGTTAAAAAGGTGCTCAAAATTTTGCTAATGCTTCGACTGTTGTAAAGTCAAATGCCACAGATTTTCTGGCATCCTCCTTGCTTCTACATAGAATAGAAGTTTTGGATCAAGGTACTCTTACCTAAATGCCTGAAAGAAACGTGAGCTCTAAAACCGAGTTTGGACTTCCATCAAAGCATTAAAGTTATAGGAATTTTTGTCAGAGGTTTTGGTTGGAAGTTATGTGGCAGATCTGCCTGCAACATGTGGTAGCATATGAAAGGAATGTAATCTATTATCCAAAAATTCATGAGAGGAATGGGGGCTCATGGACTGCAACTAGTGAAGGTTATGCAAAAAATGGGTTTGTTGAAAAGGATTTAGAAAATTCTGAGAAACTGTAACTGGCAGATCTAAAGCCAGATTCCATAACCTTTTCTAGCGTCTCCCATCATGTGCCAGATGTGAGCTATGGAATAGAGTATGGACATCCTTCAAAGTATAAAGAGTATAGGAATGGTTTCAGATGTGTATTTGCAAATGTTATGATAGACGTGTATGAAAAATGGTGGAGTTGTGGATGCTCATGAACTTTTTGACAAAATTCCCAAGTGAGATGCTGAACCGAATCCCGCAGGTTTGACCGGCTTTGTTCATTTCCAGGCATGGTTCACCTCCCCTTACCTTTCATAATTCTTTTCATTTAGTTTTTTTTTATTTCAATAAGATAAAATTTTTAAACCGTAAGATTATCATATCTTTAATTGTTTAAATAATCGTGATTTCAAAACAATAAGACGTCTTATTGTAACTTAGGCAATCCAATTATTCCTTAGTGGGGGAAACCATGAACTCAAACTCTCATCTGAGATAATCTAGCAAACTTTCTTACCAAACTAGATTGCTACAATACTCCTTTTTATTGACAAATGGAAGTTGACTTCCTTGTAAATATGTTGACCATTTCCTGTTTTAAATAGATAAATTGTGATTTTTAGAGACTCATAAATTAACCTTCGTAACTCCATAAATGAGATCTTAAGTTTCCTACGTGTACCTTGTTATGTGAGGAGTCACTTCAATACTTGAATCAACCTCAAGTAATCATCTGTGATCTTTTGACGCCCTTCTAGGAGCCCTGTTCCACTGTTTTGCAGTTGTAGGAAGCTGCTAAAACTTAAAAGTTGGCTTTTGTTTTGAACTGCCATTTGAACCCTAAGCAACAAAATGCTTATTTTCCTTCGCAACCCTCTAGTATTTTTACTATAAAAATTCCCTTGAACCTTCGGCTCGGGAAAATCATACTCCTAGTTATTTTGGCAAAGAGATTTTATAGGCCTCTGGTCGTAGTTTGACTAGGTCAAAACTAGACCAATTACAACCAGTGGATTCGGAAAAGCGGTCGCCGTTTGAAACCCGTCTGCCAGTTCTCAGTCCCGTTGACTCTGACAAATTATCCATATATAGGTGAACTTTTAATAAATTTCTTGTTGCACATTCTTCCATTGAACGGTAGTTTTGGACGTGGTTTTCTGAGCCCTCAAGCTAACTATTTGATTGTTTGCAACTAGGTCAATTACTACCGATGGCCCCGGAAAACTAGCCATCTATTGTAAATTGTTCGCCAATTCCAAATTATGTCAGTTACTTTGGACTATTGGTATATAAATGGACACGTAGAAAATTTAACAGTGGTGTGTTTTCTCACCGAAAGACAACGTTTGAAAGTGGTTTCTTAGCCTCCGAGTCTAAATTGAACATTTTTGCAACTAGGAGGAAAACGTAAAAAGAAAGTTGTAGGACCCTATCGGGTTGCCAAATCACCATGGAAACTTATTGACACATGTAAATAACTATTTGAAACTCTATAGGTGTGACTTGTTGCATGAAATTGAACTTTTGATAAAATGGTCTTTCTCTCTCTTTCCTTTCTCCCTATCTCTCCTTGGTTACAAACTGAAGTGAAATGAAATGAATACTTGTTTCTAAACCTTTTCTCTCAAATGTAATTTAGAATTATCATTATTTGCAAATTTGAAACTAAATACATTAATTATGTTAGATTAGGGTGGATTCCATGCCAACGAGTTATCGTTGATTTCATGCTCACCTGGTTTTGCAGGATGCAAGAAAGATGACAAAAAGACGATGTGTAATTCATTATTGTAACTTATATAGGTCATTTTAACAAGAATATA
This sequence comes from Taxus chinensis, assembly GCA_019776745.2. Classification (NCBI taxonomy): domain Eukaryota; kingdom Viridiplantae; phylum Streptophyta; class Pinopsida; order Cupressales; family Taxaceae; genus Taxus; species Taxus chinensis. The sequence continues at coordinate 791,081,231 of CM034150.1, forward strand.
TGTATAATGTAGTATCATGTTTCAGAAAAGTTGTGTTTGAAATTTTCTAATATGTATGAGATGTTAGTCTTAGGAATACCTTGAGAAATGTGCATTTAATCATTGGTGCAATGTGATTCATAAGTAACTTTTAGTAAAAAGGATTGATATATATATATATATATATATATATATATATATATATATATATATATGTATATGTAAATAAATTTGAATCAAATATCTTGTAGTGTATTTTAGTGTGCTATAAATGACTAAGTAATTGGTGTTTTGTTCCTTACCTTTAAAATGTAATAGAGAAATCTAAATAAGACAATTGACCTTATTTTAGAACTTGCACATATTTCCCTTTCTCGCACGTTCCTTCTTAGCATAGAATAATTTGAAAACGTAGAATGAACTTAAACTTTGCACTTTATGGTACCTTCTGGTTTATGTACTCAAGATTCCTAGTCTGATTTATCATCATGGTTGTTATGTTTAGTGACATCGTATTAAACACAACATTGATTTTTTTCCCCAAGTGTGGGACTTGCAAAATGGGAAAAAACTCTCCAAATTAAAGGTTGGTTCCTATTCCTCTGTTCAGGTGCATGCATTCATTTTTGCAGAGGATCTATTCTAAGTCCTACTCTAAATCTTTTCCAAGGGACTAAGGTGAAGAAGAAGTTGTAGAAATAATGAAATCTAAGCTAATGGAGGTGATGCACCGAGGAATGATGAACTCCCACTCTGTTGTTAAACACAGACCATAGAAATAATACAACTCACATGCACAAATAACTAGATTTGTAATGAAAAGATTGAATGAAATGCAATGGAAGTAAGAAAGGGGCTGGAAATCACCCACATGCTTATTTTATTGCTCCACAGAGTTGATACAAAGCATTACAATGGCCAAAAGGCATAAATTTGCATTTACAGATCTATGGAAGGTTTGAAAACTCCACAAACTCACTTGCTACAGAATAGAGAGAAAGGGAGATACAGAGCAAAATGTCCAACCCTTACAAAGAATGAATCCTTTCCATTTATAGCCGAAGCAAGAGAGAGAAAACAAAAGGGGAAGCAAATCTGATCCTTTCCTCAACCACCAGCCATTAATCTCTTTCAAATCGGCCTGCAAAATCATTAAATTGATTTTTATTTTTCTACCTGTGTGCTGGAGAAGCAAAAATGGAAAATGGAATAAAAATGATGTCTTTGAAGCAATCTGATCTTGCATTCAAGGTGTGAGAAGACATTCTAGGGTTTTTCCCCATCAAATCGAGCTGATTCTCCATCCTTGGCGTGCTGGAGAAGAAAACCATGGTGGCTCGAGCAAAAAATGACTTGTTCAAAGCAATCTGATACACATTAAAGTGTGAAAGATGTTTTTCACATTTTCTCCATTGAAATCCACAAAACATGATGTTTTTATGCCTTCAATGCATAGAGGGGATCGAGATCTTTCCAAAAAATCTGATTTCATCCAAATCTGATCTTGGAATCGAAAGATATGCCCTCTATAATTTTTTAGGTGAAACAAGGCAAATTTAGGTCAAAAATCGGGTCGGCAGGCCAAAATCTGACATTTTCCCCCTTTTTTGCAAATTTGGAAAATTTCCAAAAATTCTCCGTGGCCCCACCAATCCGATGACACGTGGCACTCTTCTGATTGGTGCGGGTCCAAAATAACATTTTGCTCCTTCTAGCTCGCAAGGGAAAATTTTCCCAAGGCCTTCCGCAGGTGAAATCCCACCGCTGATGTGGACACATGGCACCCTCTGATTGGCTGTGGATATGTGGCTCCATTCTTGCTTTTATGTTTTTACAACTTTGGCAAAAAAAAAAATTCTCCTAGACACGACGCCTTTTGATCTCCATTTTTTCCTTTGATGAAGTGGACACGTGGCATCATTCCATTGGTCACGGAGATGTGGCTCCATTTTTTTTTCCTTTGAGAAATTTTGACCAAAAAAGCCAAAAACTTGCCAAAAACTTCTTCAACACCCACCACTCCGTTCCTTGACATGTGGCTTCATTTCGATTGGCTGTGGGCCTTGGAAAAAAGAGGGTGAAATTTATTTTCCGCCACCTTTGATGATGTGTCACTTTCTTTTTGGGCCTTGAATGTTTCCTTTGATCCACGGGCTGATTTTTTTTTTTTCCAAAAAATGGCTAAGTGCCAAAAGTTCTCCACACTCCCACTGATGCACTTCTTTCCTTCACCGGGCCATGCAGGCCAAAATTGAATTTTTTCCTTTTAGTCAAAAGGGCTAAGTGGAAAGTTTTCACCACTGCCCCCTACCGATGCATTTTTAGAAACCTTCTGGGCCTGTGGGGAAAAAGTTAACTTTTGCACATTTTGGCAAAAATGCTTAAGTGTTTGAAAATCTCCCATTGCTCTGCTGGTCCGTTTCCTACCTGGCCACGTGGCACCTCCTCATTGGCTGGAGCAAAAATTTTCTCCTTCGCGGGGCGCGTGGGTCGGAAAATGAACTTGAGAATTTTCCCAAAAAGAGGCTAAGTGCTGAATTTTCCCCGCGTGGCCCTGACAATCCACCAATTTTCCTTGGCAAAATTTCCTCCTTAGGCCCGCCAGCCCCCTTTGGGAAAATTTTCCTTGCAAACTCTGTCGAGCCATAACTCAAAAAATACAAGGAGTTAGGAGGACTTCTTTACCTTTATGGAAAGGGGAAGAAAAATCCTATCTGATGAAGCAATACCTAGAAAATTTTGAGTGCCAAAAATCCATGAAATTTGAGATGAAGCACAAGGAAGGAGGAAATGAAGGCAAGTTAGCCAAAATAAGCAGGGGCTCATTTTGGATAACAATTTTGGTGACTCAGAGGGGTCATCTACCTACTAGATGAATGATTAGTGCCTTTTGAAGCATCCATTGGGCATGGAGTCAAGTTTAATAACCAACTTTGATCTGAACTATGAAACTTTGACCTCTGAGCCACTTGGAAACCCACTGGAACTTGGAGTTGATCTTCACCAAAAGCCACTGAATGCACTGCAAGAGAGCAAAAAACAACACCACAAAACACTATGTACAAAATTGGAAATCATACATACCCCAAGTGGGATATGCAGAGTGTGCACAAGCACTTCTTCTACTGAAAAAAAACCTACCTACTCTACTCTAACCAAGAAGAAAGGGGCTCAAACAAAGCCTGCAACTGGCAGGGAGAAATAGCTTCCCTTCCTCAAGAATGGCAGCCATGCAAACTGATTTGGCACTGAACATGACTGTTTGGATGAGTGAAAAACTAACTACAAGCTGATCCTCCACCCAAATCATCAATGTGTCAACTGAAAACAAAAAACAATACCTCTTTTAGCTGCTCTGCATTTGGACTGAAGAGGTATTGTAGTTGATCCTTGGTACTTTTCACATCATCCTCATGCTTAGAAGCAAGCATGACTGGTTGTGGCTTCTCCTTTGGCTCCAATGAAGCCAAATATCTTATTGGGAAAGGTCTGATCCTTGAAGTTTTCCCATTTATTTGAATTTCAACTCCAACAATGGAGTCTATTTTTGCAGATCTCCTTGGGTGAATGATGTGGAAGGAATGGTGGAGCTTCTCTTGCTCTTTCTCTTCTTCCTCTTGTGAAGAACATGGAAGATTTAAATCTCCCAAACTTGATTCCAAAAGGTTGCTATAAAATGTAGGCTGCTGCAATTGAATGTTCTCCTTCATGACAGCAGGTTCACAAGTTTGAAAGGTGGATGATGAAGGAGAAAGTGATAGAAACTCAACCGGTTCCTCTCCATCAAAACAGTCCTCCAAATCAAGACAAATACATTGTCTCATTGTTGTCCTGTTGCAAGTTCTCAACCTCTTCCATGGTGTTCTCTTGATCAACAACTTGTTTTCCATGTTTCCTTCATCCTCCAACATGAAGTTTGAAAGATCAAATTCCTTTTCAACACTAGAATTCAAGAGAGATGAGGTGAGAGGAAGAACTGAAGGTTCTTCTATGGCCTGTTTGGTGTTTAAAGCCTTTGGATCTGCATTATTCTCCTCCACAGCTGGAAAACACTCCTCTTCTTTTGGATTTGGAGCAGCTTCTCCTTCCTCTGTTGCTTGAAGACCATCTTGCTCCCAAATGACCTCTTCTTCTAGCATGAAGTTTGACAAATCAAACTCTTCAATCTGCTGCTCTAGAGGACTAGTTGGGACTACAAGATCTCTTTTAGAGCTCTCCTCCATCATGGATTCATTAACCAAATCAGGCCCATCGAATGAAAGCAAGAAATCTCCAATGATGCCTTCTTCTTCTGCTGCTACAAACTCTGATTTGATTTCTTCCATTTTCTCCTCTTCAATGGGACTTGGAGCTGATTGTTCTTTCTCTTCCATGACTGATTGTGCACTTGAATTGGATCAACATTTCCTTCAAGTAGAGTGCCAACATGGACACTACATTCTGAGAAAATTGATGATTGATCTTCTTCCTTTCCTTGTTCTTCTTCTGCTGCAACAAAATCAGTCCTAACCACCATTGACTCTTCATCCTTAGCCTCCTCTGTAGGCTTCACCAGCAAAGGAATTTTCTCAATTCCATACCTAAGAGCCAAGCTCACTAAAATTTTGATCATTTCTTCTTCTGCTGGCTTTTCTTCTTGCTATCCTTGACTGATTTTTTTGTTTTTTTCTTCTTCCCCACATGGAATTGGGAAGACAAGAGGAGAAATAGGTTGGAGTTCAACCAATTGTGCATTTTTTTGTGGTGGTGGAGGATGTATAACTTCTTGTTTCTTTGGAGGGGAAGGTATTTCCTTTTGCTCTTGTGGAGGGGATTTGGATTTGGAAGAGAAGAGGGAAGAAAATCTGAGATAAGATGGAAGACTAGGGGATGGGGGAATGGTTTTCACAACTAGAGCAGCATTGGCTGGGCTTACAACTTGATACTGCTGAAATGATGAAGTTTGAGATGGAGAAAAATAAGGACAAGGAGCTGTTGAATGACTTACCCATTGACAAGGTTGATTCATACTTTGCTCATATGTCTCAATTCCCTCAATCCACTTTGCAAGCTGAGGCAGTGTTGCAACCATGAATTCCATCTTCTCTTGAGGGTTGTGATGTCTTGGAAAAGGGCCAACCCATGGACAAGGTGCCCTATAACCAATTCTGAAAGCCTTCATTTGTGCTTGAGCTCTTGATTGCACCATGTTTTCCTCCATTTTTTGGATCTTCTCCAACAAATAACACTTTCCATTTGACTGTTGTTATTGCATGCATACTCTTGCTCTTGATATGTTTCATAACCAAACTTATTTTGGTATTGCTCATATGGGTACGCATATTGGTTTTGAATTTTGCTCAAAATGCTGATTTGAAGGAGTTTCAAAACATATTGGAGGTGGATTGTTACTGCTGTTGTAAATGTGAATTCCATGATGGAAATGAAGTCATGATTGCACAACTTCATGGAATGGAAGAAGATGGAAGAGATGGAAGGAAGAATGGATAAAAAATGAATGAAAATGAATGGAAAGAGGGTCTGCAACTTCAGAGATGGGTTGTTGACCAGATGGAGTCACCAGATGTGTTTGCAAATGCCTCCAAAGGCTGAAATCTTCACAGGAACACACCAACCTACAAAAGATGAAGTGGAAGACCTCTAAGGTCCCACCGGGCATGCCAAAACTATTAGTGCAAAATCACAACACCCCTGGATGTTTCTCAGATTTCTAGTTTGATAATGGGCATCCAGTGTGATTGCACAACATTGAATTTTTTCCCCAAGTGTGGGACTTGCAAAAAATGGGAAAAAACTCTCCAGATTAAAGGTTGGTTCCTATTCCTCTGTTCAGGTGCATGCATTCATTTTGTAGAGGATTTATTCTAAGTCCTATTCTAAATATTTCCAAGGGACCAAGGTGAAGAAGAAGTTGCAAAAATAATGAAATCTAAGCTAATGGAGGTGATGCACTGAGGAATGATGAACTCCCACTCTACTGTTAAACACAGACCATAGAAATAATACAACTCACATGCACAAATAACCAGATTTGTAAATGAAAATATCAGAAAATGAATGAAATGGAAGTAAGAAAGGGGCTGGAAATCACCCACAGGCTTATTTTATTGCTCCACAGAGTTGATACAAAGCATTACAATGGCCAAAAGGCATAAATTTGCATTTACAGATCTATGGAAGGTTTGAAAACTCCACAAAGTCGCTGCAGAATAGAGAGAAAGGGAGATACAGAGAAAAAACATCCAACCATTACAAAGAATGAATCCTTTCCATTTATAGCCGAAGCAAGAGAGAGAAAATAGAAGGGGAAGAAAATCTGATCCTTTCCTCAACCACCAGCCATTAATCTCTTTCAAATCGGCCTACAAAATCATTAAATTGATTTTTCCTTTTTCACTTGCGTGTGGAGAAGCAAAAAATGGAAAATGGAATAAAAATGATGTCTTTGAAGCAATCTGATCTTGCATTCAAGGTGTGAGAAGACATTTTAGGGTTTTCCCCCATCAAATCGAGATGATTCTCCATCCTTGGTGTGCTGGAGAAGAAAACCATGGCGGACTGAGCAAAAAATGACTTGTTCAAAGCAATCTGATATGCATTGAAGACATGAAAGATGTTTTTCACATTTTCTCCATTGAAATCCACAAAAAATGATGTTTTTATGCCTCCAATGCATAGAGGGGATCGAGATCTTTCCAAAAAATATGATTTCGTCCAAATCTGATCTTGGAATCGAAAGATATGCCCTCTGTAATTTTTTAGGAGAAACAGGGCAAATTTAGGTCAAAAATCGGGTCGGCGGGCCGAAATCTGACATTTTCCCCCTTTTTTGAAAATTTGGAAAATTTTCCAAAAAACCTCCATGGCCCCGCCATCCGATGACACGTGGCATCTTTTGATTGGTCACAGGTCCAAAATGACATTTTGCTCCTTCTAGCCCGCAAGGGAAAATTTTCCCAAGGCCTTCCGCAGGTGAAATATCCGCCACTGATGTGGACACGTGGCACCCTCTGATTGGCTGTAGAAATGCGGCTCCATTCTTACCTTTTGTGTTTTTGCAACTTTATCAAAAATTATAAAATTCTCCCGACACCCCGATCTCTGTCGATGAGTGGACATGTGGCATCATTCCATTGGTCGCAGAGATGCAGCTCCATTTTTTCCTTTGAGAAATTTTGACCAAAAAACTCAAAGTTCTTCGACGCCCACTGCTCCGCCTTGACATGTGGCGCCATTTCATTAGATGCAGGCCTTAAAAATTTCATTTTTTTTGCGGTATTTTGGGACGAATTTTAAAAACTTCACCGCACTCCCGCTAATGCGCTTCTTTCCTTCACCGGCTCCGCGGGCCAAAATTTGAATTTTTGCCTTTTAGTCAAAAGGGCTAAGTGGCAAGGTTTTCACCGCGCCCCCGCCGATGCGTTTTTAGAAACCTTCCGGGCCTGTGGGAAAAACGTTAACTTTTGTGCATTTTGGCCAAAATGCTTAAGTGTTTGAAAATATCCCATTTCTCCGCCACTTTGGTTCCTACCTGGCCACATGGCACCTCCTCATTGGCTGGAGCCAAAACTTTCTGCTTTGTGGGCGCATGGATCAGAAAATGAACTTACGAATTTAGCCCAAAAAGAGGCTAAGCGCCAAATTTCTCCCCGTGGCCCCGAAAATCTGCCAATTTTTCTTGGCAAAATTTCCTCCTGAGGCCCGTCAGCCCCACTTTGGGAAAATTTTCCCTACAAACTCCGTCGAGCCATAACTCAAAAAATACAAGGATTTAGGAGGACTTCTTTACCTTTCTGGAAAGGGGAAGAAAAATCCTATCTGATGAGGCCATTTTAGGAATCTTTTTGAGTGCCAGAAATCCATGAAATTTGAGATGAAGCACAAGGGAGGAGGAAATGAAGGAAAGTTAGCCAAAATAAGCAGGGACTCATTTTGGATAACATGAACTCTTTAGTCCCTCTCAGTTAAATGTGTTACCCTGGTTACTAATAGCAGATCACTTTGGTATTTCATGAAGGTTGTCTTCCTTAAACATGTCTTCTCACCTTAAATCTCTTTTGTAGTTGAGGAATAGATCCTTAGGTGCTTTTAGAATTATACCTACCAAGGTAGTTTTTCTTATGACATTTCTATGATTTTTCTCTTGGTGGGATTTTAAATGCACAAGTGGATGTCTTGGTTGCAGCACATGTTAACATTGTTGTGCATAAGAGAAAATAATTGAGTTGTCACGTGATAGGTTACACTCCATGTAATAGTGAATCCATTAGTGAAAAGTATGTGTTTATTTTTCTACAAATGTTATAAAACAATGCTAAAAATGAGACCTTAGTGCGATGTAAGAGTAAATCATATAAAAGGAAAAAAGATATTTGAGGTTGAGAATAATGTCACTCTTGGAATACTTATAACTCAATTTGACATTTACTAATGTTAAAAAGAATACGAATTTCCTTAGTTAGAGAAAACCTTGCGATAACAAAAGATTTACTTCTTAAAGATGTTAGATAAGTAATTCCGTAACTCTTCATGTTATCAAGTGACGCCAAAAGAGACCAATGAAACAATGTAAATGAAATGAGAAACGAGAGTATATGTGTCAATGATTTAAGAAAATAATTTCACTTATAGTCCTTATGGTTGATTTAAGAATTGAATTTTTTATTGGAGAGTGGATACAAACTGCTCATGGTGGGACTAGGTATTTGAGCCATTATAGAGTCCACTAAAAATAAAATAAAATAAAATTATGTCATGTAAAGGCTTAACTGAATCAACTAAATTTTGGAACTAAATCAACAATAGTACGAGAAAAAATGTGCTTCGAATGGAAGGAAGTTTTTAGAAAAGGGATTACTTGAACCTTCACCTCCTTTGAATCGTATTTTTCTCCCTCAACAATTTTTGGTTGATCCCCTTGCTTTTTGAGGATAAAAATTTGAATGTCAACTAAACATATTTTAAGAAACAAACCTTTTTCTTAAGAATGAGAGAATTAGGAACTTGTGTGCACTTTGAAATATGGGAAATACTTATGTAAATTATGGAGATTATCGTAAGGGATAGAGGGACAACTTAAATGGTCAAACTGTAAATTAAATGTGAAATGAACTTAAGAATCTGTAGGTGGAAAAAGGGGAAAAATTATCCTTGCATAATAATGTTCTTGGAATGTTAATCGTAACTAAGATGCAATTAAGAAAATGATGTGTTGCGGGTTTACCAATATTTGAGTCCTTTTCTTGTGGTGGGGTCATTGCTAGTTTTTGTTCATTAGGGAAAGTGTGGCATCGACATGTATATAGTGTTTTTATGTGTCTATGTGAGTTGATGACTTATGTAAGTGTCGTAGGTGTTTTTGAGTTTTCTGTTCTTGGAGACCTTGTGGCATTGTGTAGTGAGAAATGTAAGTTAAAAAAATTATCCTGGTATTTTTATTGTTGTTTTCTTTGTGTGTGTAAAATGTGGGCATTACACCATGGCTCTCTAGTTTATAAGCATCCATGTGTTGCTTGTTTCATTTCACAATTTGGATGGAATTTGACGATGGAGAGTGTAAGTATGGACATCCCCATGTTTTGTTTCTTGTATTTCATAGACCAATTCCTCAACTTCTCTTACGTCATCAATGAATGGAAAGTTCGGTTGGAGTTGATTCTAAAGAGAGGAGGATTTGTAGAAAAGGAGGAGATATAAAATATAGTGGAGTAGTTGTTGGATGGAGATGAAGTTCGCAAGATGAAAGCAAGAGCAATGCTTCTCAAGTAGAGGGCGAGGGTTCAATGGAGGAAAACGGGTCATCCTCAGTTAACAATTATATCTTTAACTAAAAGATACAGATCCACATCGATAAATTTGTATATAGTGAAATGAAGAGATATTAGGGTTATAGATATATCTTTATATCCATGTTTGATTTAACCCATGATGGTGTTGATGTTAGGATGGCTATTGGCGAGATATTATACAATTACTCCTATCAAATTAGTACAGTTCCCCATAATTTTTTACTCGTTGCAACTATTCAATTACTCCTAAATTTACAATGTTAACTTGGGTTTGTTTGACATGGGTCTATTTTTCCCATTCAACTTTTATTTTTCTCTTAAATAAACGCTGAAACAAAATGTAGATATGATACTATACGTGGAGAGATGCCAATTGTATTGTGCATGCGTTTGGGCATTTGTACTAAATTGATTGATACGAGAAACTCATGGAATACGATTGTCACAATAATGTGAGGAGGAGAAGGGGGCCTCTTCCGGTAAATTTAAAATCTATTCTTTGCACTACAATATGGAGTAGCAGGATTTTCATGGGTGGGCTTGATTCCAATTTTATCCCCATTTTTTACACGTTTTGACCTCCTCATGTAAATGGAGATTATGTAATTCGTGAGAGGTGGTTTATTGTCGAGTTTTTGCCAGAGTTAAAGGAGATCGTTTATTGCACTGCAAGCCTCAATGTTGATTTCTAAATAATTCGTGCCACCATTGTTAAAGAGTTTCAATCGGTTAACTCATATAGAAAAGATGCTTCTGTAATTTTATCTATATTGGACTGTCCTGTATTTATTTGTAAATTAATACTCCCATGAATAGAGCGGCCATTGATGCTCAAAATTTGTAATCTAATGAATTATTTAATGTTTTTAAATCTATTGCTTCTATTTAAACATTAATAATACTTTAACCCACTTTCAATTGGGTTTTGTTTCTTTAAAAAATTAGTTACCATGTTAGTTTTGTTTAATTAATATATTTAGATTTATATACTTAATAAATTGTAATCATAAATAATAACATTAACTGTAACAAATGATGAAGGTAATATAGATAATTATTAGTAAATCTTCAACTAATAATTAATGGGTTCATAATTGATTTTTAAAAAATAATTTATGTCCTAATTATAAAAAAATATTATTTCTTTTTTTCAACGCACAAGATGTCTCAAATTTGGTACCCTTGCACCTACTCGAGCTTATAGCTATAAAGGGGGACTACAAAGTTCTCCAAGAAGCAAGAATTTCAATTGGGTTTCAAACATGGAACCTATTGTTTTTTTACTTTTTGAAAAAAATATTCGCACCTTTATGCACAAATTACACTCACATGAAAACAAAAAACTCCATTATCAATGTTTGTCCACACATTTTTTCCCCCCTACACTTACTCAATCTTAGAATTATACAGGGGTGGGTGGGGGGCACTACAAAGTGATCTAAGAAAAAAGCATTACAGTTGGGTTTCGAACATGAAACCTATTGGATTTTTACCATTATTTATTTTTGCCCCTTCAAGCATAAATTGCACTCACGTGAATAGTGTGAGAGCTCAATTTATCACAATTCCCCATAACGTTCGTTGTTGATTTTTGTGTCATAAGTTTTTTATGGAAAACACAAATGATTCATTGTGGCTAAGGTTATCACTTAGGGTATTGAAAGTTGATAGATCACACATTTAAGATTATGAGAGTTATATACAAATGCATAGTTCTTGTGAGATCTTCAATGATTTTTTTGGCATGTACTAATTTTCAAAAGTTGTAACTCATATGGTCCATTACATTAGAACCTTTTCATATGGAAACCTTTATTAGCAGTAAAATGAAAATGGAATGTGATTTGTTGTTTTAGTAAAAATGATACGGTCTATTGTGTCATATGTTTCTTTTGGCATCGTGGATGTTACAAGATAGCTATCTATCATAAAAATGGATCATAAGTTCCTCGTAAAAGATAGATCGGTGAAGCGTTACACTGGAGGGTTGCATATCAATCCCCACCCACTATAAATTAGCTAGAATTATTAATTACGCACTCCTTCTTTGTAAATCACATAGTCATTTGTTACTTTGGATGGAAATACATTTGATTTAGGTGGCCATTAATGGCTCTATCTTTGTGCCTGAACATCCCAATGCATTGTAGTTAGATATAACTAAGTGGTAATTTTCGAAACACCCTTTAAGTAAATCAAAGAGGAGTTTGTACTCAGCAATGTATGAAACTGGATGTAGTCTCAGTATTAAAATTTTGCTTCAGCAAGATTTATAGAAAAGCATTGACCCGTGAAACATGTACGATGCATGCATCTCAGTTGACTCTCAAACATGGAACCGTTTCAAATTTTCCCATTTTTTAGTTTTCCCTCTTCATACACATATTGCACCACCATGAATAATACCTACAAGATATAGACAATACACTAGAACTCAATATCCTCACCTTCCATCGAACCCCTTATTAATCACCCCTCATCCTTTCCCTCTATTTCACTTCCTCATTTCTTCATTCTTCACTCCATCCCCTTCAACATTTCTATCGTACAATTCACGTATAATTGCTAGTGTTATGTCATCACTCAAAAATAGTTTTGATTGAAGTACAAAAATTAAATGTTATTTTTTCATGAAGAAGTACAATGTTTCCCACGCAAGCCATGGGATGTAACTCATAACTAATGAAGAAATAAGTGCATGTGCATGAAGTTAAAAGTAAAATATTATAGAAGAAACTCATCATTTCTTTGGGATTTTCTTCTAAGTCTTATTCACTTCAACTCTATCTCCATCTTTCATCGAGCTCTCCTAGCAATCATAATGTACCCAAAAAATGAAAAATAAGGCATCAAATTAGAGCTTAGGGATTGATTTGTACTCATGTACTATCTAACTACATTCAAAAGGATTTATTAATATCAGAAGCATAAGGTACACAAAAAGACATATACAAAATTGATAAAGCAGTATTCTATAAGAAGTACATATGATTCCCATAATCATTACAGAGGAAGAAAGAGAAACGAATAACTATAAAACATAAGAGAGGCCGAAAATCCTAAATATTTCCTAACTCTTTTCTAAAGTGTGAATGTACAGGTAAAAACATGTCTTACAGTCTTCATTGCCAGATAATGATTGCATAAAAACATAGTTCAATGAATTCCATCATGTGGTACATCAAATTGGAATAATTCACGAGTACATAATGGAATGAAAGAAGAATGTGACTCAGATTTCAGTAGCTATTCTTGAAATAAAAGGAGTTACAATGCAGATCAGAAGAGAAACCTGCATGCTTACTTCCATTCAAAGATAAAACTCCATGTTTCAAATTCTCGAAGAAGTGAAACAGAAGAATCAGAATATAAAGGATGAGATAGGAAATATAAAGAGTGCAAGTTTTAATCATTTCCAGAAAAACTATGATAAAAAACAGTTTCCCAAAAGGAATGATAAAGAAACATTCAAGTAAGCTCCAACATATTAGTGGTTGACTTACGTAAGGAAGGAGTTGTTGTTTCTAAACATGTTTAAGATAAAAGGAAAGTACATTATTCAGATGTTACAAGTGCAAGTAAATAAAAAGTAAATGAAGAAGTATGCACTCATTAAAATAAGTCAAGTGTTCTCATATCAAAACACTTCATGACTTTCAGTTAGGTATTGATAAATACAAAAGTGCAAAATGTAGACACTGGAGGTCAACTTTCAAAATATGCAAGAATATAGAAATGGTACAACTGATCAAGTGAAAAGGATAGGTCTAGTTTCAACTTCCAAACAAGCTATAAAGTAAAATTACAGTTCTCAGAAGCATGATTGCAATATGACCATGATGGTCCAAATAAAGTACTTCATTAATGAAAGGAAAAGAAAGTAAATTCTTCAAATTTGCAAAAGTGATAGTATAAAAATTTTCATCTACTGAAAAGAAATGCACATTTACAAAATTTTCAATGTCAACATGCGTCTCAAAAATGGAGTAAGGAGTGATAGAATAAAATAAAATAGTTGCATATACCAATGATGTAAGTATAGGTACAATTGTAATCAAATCAAACTAAAGAAAAAAAATCTAACATTTGCATTAGGTACATTGTAACACTAACTTTCTTCAAAGTAAAGTGCAAGCTTTGAAATGGGTTCCAAAAGAGCTACATATGTATGTATGCACTATAAATTTAGTCATTAAAAAGGGTGTAGTTGTGTCAACGGTGCAAGAAATGCAACATTCAAGTTTCCATTGCAAAGGAAGAAGCACAGTAAAACAAAGAGTCTTAGCAACCATGCATCATAATAAGATTCAAAAATGCAAGGTTACAGTATCAGGGTTCAAAGTTAATCAGTTACAAAATGGGTTTTGAAGTTAATTTGAATACTACATTTCTACATTATTCATTTCCGTACATGCCACAAGTTTCCAACTCAAACATGAATAGTCTTCTAGGAGCTATAAGAAATTTCATCTTCAGGATAAAGGAGTCAATTTACGAGGACCAACTTTCAAAGGGGGAAATGCCCATCAATACAATGTTTCAAGTATACAGTTATCTAGAAAGAGATGTAATGAAACTGAGATAGAAATCACTTATCTAAGGCAAAACTTTAAAACAGAGATTCCTAAATCAAAAATACAAGAAGTGCCAAGAAAGCACAAAATAAATAAACGAATAACTTGTATTGTTTATTTGTAAACAATGGAACATATAGTACAATTTCATGTCTTTAGTAGTTTAAGGAGATAAATTTCCATGAATAAATACATTTTTTGAGAATATTCCTTTCAAAACCTACAAAAAAGGTAGAAACAAGTGACAAGACCAATATTTTGTTGTTTTCAGAAGGATAAAGAGAAGTAATCAATTTCAGATTTCATCACCTAAAGGTGAGCATTCGATCATAAATTATAGTTCATCATATATCAAAAGGGTACAAAAAAAGATATGAATTACAACTCAAATCATCATTCTCAGACCAGGTTACAAGCTATAGTAACCATTAGCCTAGAAAAGATCAAAAGTACAGACTTTATGAGACAAATTTAAGAACATACTTTAGAGTACAATTGCTACAAATAACAGTGAAGATACATCCTTCAAAGTGATAAGGTATAGCTCTTTAGGCTTCAAACAACTATCAAAGCTATTTGTGCAATCACACTGATAATTTTCAGAAGATGGAACAGTGAGCTTCAAAGTAAGACGTATTTTAGAGGAGATTTTGACTAGAGTCTTGCATTCATACTCATATCATCAAATGGTTGTATAGAGAAGCAACAAACTACTAGGTATAGGGGAAAATAATGAATATACAGATGAATAAAGAAATATAAGTGAGCAATAATAAGTATCTAGTTCAGGTTTTTGACATATAGAGACGTTTCATGTAAAGCAAGAACCCAATTTTGGGTATTTATGAAACGACTGAAAATGTAATATTCAAAGCTCCAAGGAAAGGAAAATCATGATAATTCAATGCATACAAGGTACAGAGCTTACTTTTGCTAGATAAATAGGTAGTTAAAATGACCAAGAAAATCACCTTACCATTCCTCAATAATGGCCAACATTTGCAGAAGGGATAGGAGCAGTGAACTTGAAATCATGGTAAGCTTCAAGAAAACGTCATAGGCTCAAAACAACTCGAAAGAATCATTAATGGCATCCACTTTAGCAAAAAAATGTGAAATGGAGTAATTAATGATAAGTGTTCAAACCCTCGCAGTACTAGAAAATGCACAGAAATATCGCAAAGAAGCAGAGAGCTCCAAGATGCAAAAAAATGGCAACCTTATATCTAACGGAGCTCGAACCAGAGAAAAAAATAAAGAAGCTGATTTGCAACCCTCAGAGAAATATCAGAGCTCAAAAGCATCATTCATGGCGTCGAGGAAACATTTTACTAGGGCTTCGTCCTTGTTCTTCGAAAAATTCAAAATGAATGGATAATAGGGTTTCGATTCCTTTTCTTGACCCTAAACTCAACAACTTTTTCCAACTCATCACGAGTTAAGAATCGATGACAGAGATTAAAAGGTTCAAAAAATCACCAAAACAAAAACAATAACGTCTTAACTCACCACAAGATCACACAGTATCAAAGATGTAAATATCTAGATCGAATCAGAGCCAGAAAATATTATACAGTGTTAAAATCAAGGTTTTAAGCAATGATACAGGGTGATAATGACAACTAGAGATCAAAATGACTGACCCAGTATTCAGTATAATATAAATTTCAAAAGTGAGTAACGAGAAGATCCAATGAACAAAATCTATGAAGTAGTGGAATTAACTTGATTTCATTCAAAGAATGAGAACCATTTTAAATTTTGCAATACCCATCAAGGGAGGTTCATTGATTTGAGGATATATATTAGAAAATACTTTATAGACTATGGCCTTACTTCTTTCTCAAATGTTTTATGAAAAAATTACAAAATTGGTGAAGGACTTACCATTTTGAAGACTTCTCTGACCCTCGAATTACAGATAAAGTTTCGATGAATTAGAATGAATTTCCAACTCGAGGGTCTTTTCCATTTGAGAAACACAGAGAAATATAAGAAGAAGAATGTATTAGTGCAATAGAAATAAAATGACATTGAATAAGTGTTACAGAGCTTGATGATGCTTACAATATTCTATTTAATGGCAACCGAATCACAGGAAGGTTCCAGTTAAAGATCATATTTCAAGCTTCAAATGCAAAAGAAATAGTGACTACAACTTAAAGCAAAGCCATCAACAATGTACCAAGAGATCAAAATCTTGTTTCATGGCTGCAAAACCCTCTCAGAGACAAAAAACCCGAGACAAATCTCGTAAACTTCTCAAAATGCACCAGATTTTGAGCTTGAAATGAAAATTAATGGCGTACTAAAATAATTTTTCCAAGGCTTCACCCGCAAAATGAGAAATGCCAAGTGAAATGATTAGGGTTGAGTTTTATTTTACTCAGCAAATATTAACCACAACGAAACCCTAACTCTATCAATGAGTTAAGGATCAACGGATTATATCACAAAGTAAAAATATCAACAGTCCAAATCAATTCACCAACTCCAATGTCAACCATAGGATTACCAGAGGCCCATCTAACTCATCACAGAATAAAATGATGAAGATTCAACAGATGAGATGCAGATGGTATGAAGATTAAAGGCTGAGAACAGATCCCGAAATCAATGCAAACTACGTGTTTATCACAGTCAGAACAAGTTACCGATATAAGGGTGGAGCCTCAAAACTATCAGATCAACGATCAAGTATGCCCACCAAAACTCAACCAGATTCAACAAATGCCCACGTGTCTACACAATGTAAAACCCTAGCTCGACCATGGCTCAATTTTCCACTGACAAAGTTACACAGGGGCGAGTCATTGTGGAGAGGGGGGTAACCCCATAATTAAAACAAAAAAAATCATTGCATTAAAAAACTAAGGTCTAAAACATACACATGTCGATAATGATCATCAAAAAGGTAAACTTTACCTTATCTTATGCATGTTATGATTAACCAAAAAGGTCCCAAAATCCTTATTTGATTCTTATGATTATTAAAGGGGGGTCAAACCAATGTTTGCCATGTGATACCAAGGTGGATAATTGATATGATCAAGATAGATGTAATGTAAAGTTGGAAGTAAATTTCCTAAACTTGCCAAAGTTTATCTTAAAATTTGCTAAGGAACCTCGTACAAGGAGGAAAGGATAGTTTTATGCATGTGATTACAAAGGTGAAAACAAAGTATGCACATGCACATAGGTGGTCCCCACATGGGAGTTAAAGATAAAGAATTATATTTTACTTGTAGGAGAATAATTTATTGCATGTTATCAGAAAGGTGATAAAGAATATTATTCACCATGCAAATAAAGACAAACATATGTCAACATCAGAACCTGCAGGTGGTCCCCACATATTGGGTGAATATTTTAGCTAAAATATTACAAATAAAAGAATTATTTTTGCTCACACATGGAGATTGAATTTTGCATGTGCATCCAAAAGGGGGCAGAATTAAAGAATGCTTAAAATATGATTACAATTGGATCAAGATGCAAGTGTCACGTCAGAGCATTAAAAACAATTATTTAATCATCAACTACATGACAAAGAAGAAGTTGCATGCACATTGGAGAAGACTTACATGACAAGCAAGGGATATTATTAGCCAAATTATTCATCCTATTTTATTAAAAATAGATCAGTCAACTGCACTTGGGATGAATTTTATTTTTGTAACTAAGGATATTAATGCCTCATTGTAATCAGTATGGTTATTTTATTCCTTTATTTATTCATGATAAAGGGGTAAAATTATCATGCATGGGCGAGTACAAATTTTAATATATTTTTAGGATAGGTTGGGTGAATAATCTTGCTATATATTGATGTAAGGCACGAAATGAAATTTTTGGACATAGGAGTGTTGAAGCAATTTTTGCTAGTTTTTCCCTTTGAATGTGAACTAATTTCTACCTTTCCAATTATTTGCAGTGGTGTGTATATCTCAATAATTCTTG
The DNA here is from genome assembly GCA_019776745.2 of Taxus chinensis. Classification (NCBI taxonomy): domain Eukaryota; kingdom Viridiplantae; phylum Streptophyta; class Pinopsida; order Cupressales; family Taxaceae; genus Taxus; species Taxus chinensis. Next base: position 791,099,532 of record CM034150.1, read on the forward strand.
TGAATGCCAAATTCCATAATTAATCATCCTACCTTACTGTAAATCTAGTAACTTCTACATGATATTAGTGTGCATGTTCATCTTATTATGTTGTTGTGATTCATTCTCTCAATAAAAAAAAGTATTTTTCCTTAATATTCTGCTTTAAAATATTGATTTGTGCATCCAAATTTCATTCTCAATTTGATTATGCATGTACTCATTCAAATCCCTCAACAAGTTTGGTGTATCACCCCATTTTGAACTCAATTAAAAACATCTTTTTACCCTCAAAACCCCCAAAAAAATAGTTTAGGATACATAAAAAATGAACCGGCCTTGATACCAGAGACTCACCTCAACAATAGGTATACCCACAAACCTGAGGTGTTTCCATTGTATCTATGAAAGTGAGAGATATAGAGAAAGCTTAGAACCCCTACAGTCATCTCTAGACAAGGGTTCACTTTCGAGAGATAACAATTTTTGGCACACCTAGTGGGACGGATCAGGTTTGTACCAAATTAGAGTGACTTTTAGCAGATTACAACATTTTATAGAGAAAGAAAGTCACTTCTAAATTGAGGCAAGTTGCAACAATTTATTTTAAATATTAAAATATTTATTTGGTGACTCTTTAAGGCTGATTTCAGACCATTTTTGCATCATGTTCCATGCCTAAAGTGACTATAAAATCATCGGTAAGAGGAATTCCTAATATTTTTGTTTCTTTACCTTTGAATTCCACAAGAAGAAGAAGAGTTGGAAATACCCTACCTTACAATAGGCTTGGTTTTGGAAACCCTCCTCATCTTAATTTACCACATATAAATCATGTTATTCAAATCCATGTTATTCCAATAGATATACAACCACCCAGAAATTTTTTGGCCTTTACTAATGGCAGACCTCTTGTTATTCAAGTTTATCATGATATACCCACTACTTCCCTTAAAGGTCTACCCAAATTTAGTGGTGAAAATCATATTACTCCTACAAAGCACATTAAAGATGTTACATCCCTTTGTCCTATCCATAATATAACTCATGAAGATGTAAAAGTAAGACTTCAAGCTCCATCATTCAATGGAAAAGCCTTGCAGTGGTACAAAACCTTAGAAATTGGAAGCATAATAACTTGGGATGCTTTAGGAGATAAACTACTTAAGAAATTTTAAAACAATTCTGATCATTTATCTCTCATAGAGCAGTTGTCTACAGTTAAAAGATCCCCTCATGAATTTATGGCTAGTTTTAACATCCATTTTTTAGAACTTGGAAAAGAATTCCAATTAGTGTTAAGCCCCAAGCTGATAACGAATTTCTATATTATCTCAAAGCTTTAAATAGTGATATTTCATCTATGATTCAGTCTATGGGAGGAGATACCCTCCCAGTACCTTATGATATTGCCATAAGGGCTAAAAACAATCTTATTCAAGCCCGGAAACTTAGCACCAAGGCCTTCAATGCCTCTTATAGTAGATTTGGAACCTATTCCTCAACCTATTACTATTATAGAGGTTGTTTTTGCACCTCCATTTGATGATGTTTTTAAGGATTTACAGACTATGGGTAATAAATTAACTTCAATTAAAAACAAATTAGCTCATCCTAGCAGGAATTATCAAGCTCCTTATCAACAAAATCAACAAATCAGTAAAATAGGAAGCCTTATTAGCAAAATAAGAACTATAGTCAGTCGTATCAGCCAAGGCAATATGACCCAAAGGCTCGTAGTTCATCCAGCGCTCTTGTTCCGATTAACATGGTTCCTGAAGAATGATGTCAACCTTGTAATCAACCTCATTCAACTGTCAATTGTGCAAAACACATTTCTTAATATAAGTCTTGTTGTACAACCTCAATATGAAGAATTATTCATGCCTCAAATGGAGGGTGGTAAGCAAGAAGCTCATAGGGAGAAACCACGAGAATAGAATATGGTTAACTTTAGATAGGAATATTTTATTGCAGTCATGATTTGATCTCAGGAAAAGGCCCAAGAAAAAGAAAACCAGCAAAACAAACTTGTTTTTTCCTACATTCACTGGTAAAACATCAAGTTAAGGTCAAAAAAAAGTAAACAGTCCTATGGTTCCTAAAAAAATAGTGAGTAGTTCAGCTCAAAAAGAGCAACAAAAACAATTGCATCCTAATCCCAGAAGACTCTTCATACCTTAGATTTCAAAATTTGTTGAAGAAGAGTCATTTTTTGCTAAAGCTTATGCTAAAACATTATAAGTTGTTTCAAAAATGGTTACTTCTTTTAATATTGTTGAGATAATGAAAAATCATAATATTAATATTTCACTATGGGATGCTCTAAGTATTACATGACAACAAGATTTACTTTCTCATAAACATGCTAAGCTGCAGATTTCATCAAAAATAACAGATAAGGAAGCTCAGAAAGTAGACATGGTCCTCAGAACAATGGAGCAAGACCATGTGAAAGAGGTTAAATGGATGATTCGAAAGTTTCTAAATTCTTATGACATCAAAAAACCACCACCGTTTTATGTATCTCTGATTATTGGAGATCATTTAGTTCATAACTGTATGGTTGACAGTGGTGCGAGGTACCACAATTATGCCAAAATCTATTACAAAAAATTTGGGCTTTTGCAGTATGAGCTTACAAATAAAATCGTGTTGCAGATAGACGGAAACAACAAAAAACACAGTTGGTATTATCATAAATTTGTAGGTAACCTTACATTCTTGTCTAAATGTTACTATTTTACACGATGTTACCACTGTAGATTTACCTCCCTACTTTTCCTTATGTTTATCAAGAGATTTTACAACAAAGATACGAGGTTATCTTTCTTCATATTGGTCATTTTTGTTCTTTACTATGAGATATGGGGACTAAGGTTATCGTAAATTCAGAACCTCTGGCTAGATTTCATATTGATCCTCATGCTTCAAATGATGCTGCACATTATGCATCTTTAGATTAATCTTATTCTAATGTTATAACACATATTTATGCATGAGACAGTGTTTCTAACCTATTTATGGATGGAAAAAAATCAATAAGAATATACTTACAATCCTTTCAAAGAAGCTGAAGAATATTTTTTTTGGTGTCTATTGCTTGCATGAAGAAAATGCACCAATCCCCTTGTTGTCCAAAACAGAAACAACAATAGAAGGGATATGGAAGCTTCACTTTGATGGAGAAAAAAAGTAAGAAAGGGCAAGGTGCATGTTTGATGCTCTACTTCCCCTTTAAACGAAAGTTAATTTTCAGCTTTAAGTCTATAGTTCTCTTGTACTTGTAATGTGGCTAAATATGAAGCATTAATTTGTGGCTTGCAATGGGCCAGAAAAGAGAGGTATCAACGCTTTTAAAGTTTTTTGTTATTCAGAGCTAGTTATTAATCAAGTAAAAAACTTCAATGTGTGTAAGAATTCATTACTAAAATCTTACAAACATAGATTTTCAGACGTAATGCACGATTTTTATGCTATTAACATACAATCTATTCCAAGAGATGAAAATAAACATACAAACCAACTGATAGCAGTTGGTGGTATATTTGATGTCTTAGAACAGATCAAAAATAACAAGGCACAAACACATATTAAGTTGGTTATTGTAGTTCCCGCATTTTTATAACTCAGTTACTTATCGCTCATTACTCATAGACATGTTTTGACAGAGATTTGTTATGTTTTGGACATTACATTAGGAGATTTGATCTAACTAGACATGTATGGACATTTAGGCGTATAGCGCCAATTTAGCTTGATTACTATGTTGTTTACATTATTTTATGATGTTAGGGATACTTATGGATATGATGTTGTTTTGGAACATAATTATATTGAAGGATACTCAATTTGTTGCATGTTGGGATTCTATGGATATATGTCATTTTATCATAATGTCTAACTTAAGGCGAATTGTGTATAATTGTGCATGTTGTCGCATTTTCAATTTCGAAAAGATGATATGTTAGTCAAGAATTCATTGTTATCTTGTTTAGTTGTTGATTTATATTTTATCGGACAGGTATGTTTAATGTGTGCAATGAGTGTGCAGTTGACAGGTCACATGAGAACATGGGACTCAGGCTAGCTACGCAACTTTGCACGAGCAGCCCATGGGCTAAGCCCTAGCCATGTTTATTGTTTGAGGCCTTAACATTAGAATTATTGTTTTGGGCACCATGGGTGACCCAAATTTGTAATGTAAGATGTCTTATAATTATTACTTTTGTTTAGGGTGTTTAGCTTGTGTTGTAAGCTTGTTTTTGGGTAATTAATGACCCCCACTTGCATTAAGTTTTGAATTAGATAAATGATGTACTTAATCTAGAGGGGTTAAGGTCACATGTGAACCCTTGGGTGGGCCCCACACCCTCTACCCTTATGACAAATTTTTCTGAACCCGAAATTGGGTTATTTTGGGCATTTTTAGGGACCCCTTTTTAGTTTGGGAGTTCCCTTAACATGAGAATGAGCCCTTGGACCCTGCCTAATAGGTAGGGGGCTTATTTACAAAGCTTAGAGGGATTTTTCCCTCCCTTTTTGCCTCTTGTTTGGTCACGTCCTCACTTTTTCCTCTTGTTTAGTCACGTCCATGTAAGGGGTATGGATTAAGTGTGCTTGGTAAAAGTTGCACAAGAATTGTTTTGTTATCATTTAGAGTAATTTGTGGAGAAGAGGACTAAAAGTCATTTTATCCTTTCTCTCATTTACCTTTGGCATCTTTGACCTTGAAAGGAGGAGAGGGGTGAAACATGTCACCCCCTCATTTGTGAGGATTTTTACTTGCTCCTCTTCAAATTCCCCTCTCATCGGAAAGGAAGAGAAATTTTTTTTGGAGATTTTACTTGCATGCTTGTGGATTTGGAGCTAGAGTTTGTTTGAGTCAAGAAGTGGGAAAAGATTGAAGTTGGAAAGATTTTTGGGAGAGCTTTCTTTGAGGTAGGTCTCTTAAGCCCTATTGTATGTGTTGTATTCATGCTATTTGTTAGATTTGTTTACTTGGAAATGTGGTTGTTGCATGTGGATTGTTATTTATTGTCACTTGTTTTTGCTCCCTCCATCATATGACATGATGGATTTTTGGAGTTGTGGGGGAAGAGAGAGGGATTCTTCCCCCTCTCAATCCTTATAGGCTTGATGGGAAAGCCTTGTAGGATTTTAGTGATTCCCCTCAAATGGTTTGAGGTGGGGAATTTGGTTCATTTGGCTTGAACCTCCCTTCCCCATTCTTGGTAAGGAAACTCCTTCGAGGTTTGAAAATCCTTCCAATAAGGATTTGGTGAAAGCGTGGAGAAATACGGAGGGCTTGAATAAATTAGGAGAAATAAGAAGGGTATGGAGATCTTGTTTTATGCAACTATTGTTGGTTACAACTTTTGGATAACTCCTCTCATCTCTTCCCCATTGGTTATAGAGGTAGAACTTGGGTTCTCCTCTTTTTCACCTTTGTAAAATTTGGAGTCTTGTTTTATACTTGTTTTGTTTTCATGTGAATGTATCATTGTTTGTTCACCCTCACTCTTGTGTAAATTGTGGATGGTAGTCCTCTTTCCCATGGGCTTGGGGGAGACTAGCATGCATCCCAACCTTAGGAAGGCATGTAATGATGCCTATGGTTGGGTGGAAAAAACAAGCTTCTTCTCCTTGCTTGGATTCCTTAAAGGCATACGAAGTTTGGATCTCAAAATTGTAATTTTGGTGATCGTTGAAGTATCTTTCTCCTCTCAACTCTTGGTGAAAAATTTCTTGCATTGTACTCCTCTTTGGATGTGGCTCTGTGGAAACTTCCTACTTAATGTAACTCTCTCCCTTTTGTATTAAATATATATATATATATATATATATATATATATATATATATATATATATATATATATATGTAAACTTGAGTAAAGATTAGGTTGAGCAACCTCCTTCATCCTTGTAAAGGAGCCTTGTAATATGTCTCTCTTGAGTTACTTCATGTATTTTGTAGAAACAACGTTTTAGTGAGTTTTGAACTCCTTGAAAAGGAAACTTGTAATAGAAATTCTTGGTTAGTTGCACATTTGGGCATATTTCACTCATTTAGCCTAAGCTTTTGGAAATGAAATGTTGTAGCAAATTTTCCATTTAATAGTAACTCGTTATAACTCTTATATTTTTTTTTTCAAGAGAAAAATAGTTTGTTGGAAATGTTGTTTTCCATAGCCCTTTGTTTCTTGCAAAATTCCTCCTCTTGTAATTACTTGGTAATAGTATCAAATGATATGAAAGTAGTTTTTTATTTCCTTTATATTCTCTTCCATGAGTAGGTTTAAGAATTGATGTTTTTAAGTACGTCTTTAAAACAAAAAATTATTATGTCTTTTATTTTATTATAATATATAATGATTAGATATATATTAAATAGATAGTTGTCAATATATATATAATAATAGATGTATATTAATTAGAAAATGTGATAATCAATAAGTAAATAATAACAATCATATATATATAGAAAATTTAAAAACAAAAATAAATATAAACAAAAACAAATATTGTTTTTAACATTTTTTTTAAATAACAATAAACAAAAAAAAAAGAGTTTTTCTTTTGTTGTTTGAGGGATGGCCGAACCCCTCCCCCCCACCTGTTCCTTGTCCCCCCTTGCAGTGCGCAGCCCGCGCACTGTCCCCCTATCCCGCACCTGTCCCAAGCTCTCCACCATCACCCCGTCCACCTACCGTCACTCTGTCCTCCACCACTGCCACCTGCACCATGTTGTTATTTCCCCCCCTGCCGCATTGTCACTGCCCCCTTCGCTGCCACACTATCACTTCCCCTCACCCCCGCGGCCAGCTCCTAAGACCTACCCTCCGAACTCCCTTCTTCCTCCACAAACAGCCGCTCCTTTAAATCCGCCCCTTCACAGAGTAAAAAAAAAAAGGATATATATATTATATATATATATATATATATATATCTTTATCAAAAAAAAAACATTTTTGAATGCTTTGGTTTCAAAAAAAAGAAGACATAAGAAATAAACCAGCTCCCATGGCTCCTCCACCCTAACCTACAACAAGAAAGCAAGAGAACAAGAATGAAAGAAAACAAAATGAAAGAAAGAGATAAAAACAAAAGGAGATAAAGAGATGCTAGGGCAAGTTTAGGGTAAATTTAGATCTAGGGTTAGGATCTATTTGATCCTAGGGCCCACAATCTACCCTACACACTTTTGGATATGAGAAATATTGTGGGAATGTGAATCAATTTAAAAAGGGGTGTGGCAACTAATTAAAAGTAAGACAAATCAAAGTAAAAAGGTTGTATAGACTTAGTTAACTTTACGTTTTGTAAATTAATACTTAGTAGAATAAAATAATCAAGTTTGCATTGGTCTAACATTTAGGCAACTTCAGAAATTAATAATTAAAATGAATTTAATATTAACAAAAAGGGGTTAAGAAGGTCATTAGTCCACTATCAAAAAAAAAATTGACTTAGTGGCCTGGTTTCCGGTGTCCCTAGGCGGGGCACGACATTTGGTATCAAAGCGAGGTTCACACACGCAGACACTCTAGGTAATAAATCAAGCCGGTTAACAATATTAGTAATAACATCAAAAGTAAATAAATAAATAAAAATAATTAAACACTTTCTGTAACCATTTAATAACTTCTTCGCTCACCTCGTGCATAGGATGGCACCCAAGAGGGGAAAATCAAATAGAGGCTTGGGGTGTAGTGCACCTACGCGGGAGCCAACGGCACCCAAATTTGGGGCCTCATATATTAGAGGTCCTGCAGCAGCTAATGGGCGTTGTGTAGCAAGCATCTTCCACCACCGTAGGAGGCGAATTGAGAGGTAGGGTAGAGAGATTCCATTGGGAGACAAGGAGCTGATAGGCGAGGATGCACATTCAAAGCCGCTAGAGCATGATACACTGAGGTAGGAGAGGTCACGTATCCCTTCCGTTCATCACGAGAGGGTAGCCTCATACAGTCATAGCCACTCACACAGTCTCGAGGGACCATTTAGGGATAGGTGACCCCTTTCACGTATTGGACTACATCACTACGATCGGGATACATGAAGTGTGATCAGGGATCTCCTTTGCTTGGTAACCGCCCACCTACACTGGCTTTATAAATGGCTTTGGGGCTGAGTCATGGCTCCTTAGCTTGGATAGTTGCTTTGGGTTGCACTCTTACGAGAGCAATGTCAAGGAAAGGTTCACTATACACCTCCTCCGAGATGTACCAGGCATTTAGTAGAGGAATGATGAGCAGAAGCTCCATCTGACTCGAGAGACAGTGACCTGGGAGATGTTCGAGGAGCAATTTAGGGCTTGCTATATGTCAGAGCATTTCGTGTAGAATAGGATCGATGAGTTTCACAACTTACGACAAGGATCTAGCAGCAAGTAGTGCATTATGAGAGCAGGTTCTTGAATCTTCTGCAGTATGTGGACTACCTGCAAGATGAGAAATTACATGTTAATAGGCTTATTCAAGGCCTTAATGCAGATATAGCAGGAGCAGTTAGGATGTTATCTCCTTCCCACACTTGAGAATGTCGTTGAGAAGGCCTGCTTAGCTGAGAAGAACAAGGACCAAGGCACAGGAGCACCAGGATAGAAACAAGAGCAAGTTTCAGGAGAGGATACAGGACTTTCAAAGTCAGAGGTCATGGGGGTACAGCACCACCCCCTAGACGAGGATTCTGGCCTCTGCCAATAACCACAAGGGCTCCACCGCACCCGCAACAACAAACGCAACATCATGGCCACCAGCAAGAGAGGGCTAGACAGACTCAGAGCTTTCAGAGAGGTGGATACTAGAGGAGGTTTTGGTGGAGCCAAGGATAGGAGGTAGGGTACTCAGTAGGTACAGCTAGCTCGCATGCAGCAGTCTGCTAGGGTTGGACCAGTCAGATCAGTACACCAGAGTACAGGAGGAACCCCATCTCAGAGGGGTACAGGAGGATGTTTTATTTGTGGGTCTCCTGATCACTATGTGCGCATGTGCCCACACAAACCCAATACCATGGACACACAGAGAGCTGCTAGATCCGAGTAGACTGTGGGTGATGTGGGACGTGCCCATCATGTTTATGCAGCAGTTGACAACTGTCAGGCTGAGCATTAGGCCATAGTCATTGAGATGACAGGTACTATCAGGGGTATTTTTGTCTCAGTACTTTTTGATTCAGGTGCTTCAAATTCTTTTATATCACCTTCTATAGTGGACCAATGTGGGCTAGTGGTGGCTAGGCAACCAAATAGTTGGCAGGTTGAGTTGGCCTCTGGGGCCAAACTCGCCGTGGACTCGTATGTGGAGAGTTGCGTACTTGATTTAGGAGCCTTCTCCACTACACTTGACCTTTGATTTATCCCTCTAGGATCATATCAGGTAGTATTGGGTATGGATTGGCTCAAGGCTCATCGAGCTAAGGTGGATTACAGAAATAAGGTCATTAAGTGTCAGGATGATCTTGGAGTGCAGTTGTGATTTCAAGGATGAAGAGACCTATCTCCTTGCGCATGATCTTGGCTAAGCAACTCAAGTGAAGCATGCATAAGGGATGTCAGCTATTTGCTATCACCATCAGTGATCGAGTCAGAGAGCACTCAAGAGCATTCACCCTTGGATGATCATGTAGTTTTGAGGGAGTATGCCGATGTGTTTCCAGGCAAGCTTCCAGGGTTACCACCCCGCAGAGAGGTGGATTTCACCATTGATTTAGTACATGGATCTGCACCAGTTTGTAGGGCACCCTATCAGATGACGACTCCAGAGCTTCATGAGCTCAAGATTCATTTAGAGGAGTTGTTAGATAAGGGTCTCATTCGCCCTAGTGTATCTCCTTGGAGAGCGCCAGTCATATTTGTGAAAAAGAAGGATGGTTCTCTCAGGCTTTGTGTTGACTTCAGACAACTTAATAAAGTCACAATAAAGAACCGTTATCCACTCCCTCGGATTGATGACTTGTTTGATAAGATGCATGGGAACGAGAGTATTCTCTAAAATCGATCTCAATTCAGTGCTACCATCAGTTGCGCATTTCAGACGCGGACATTCATAAGACAAGTGTTTTGCACACGTTATGGTCATTATGAGTTCACAGTTGTTCTATTTGGATTGACCAATGCCATAGCTATCTTCATGAGCCTCATGAATGGAGTATTCAGGACATTTCTGGATCACTTTGTTTTATTGTTCCTTGATGAACATTGATTTATTCTCATTCTGAGGAGGAACACGAGGAGCATTTGAGATAGGTACTTCAGGTTTTGAGAGAGCAGAAGTTGTATGGGAACTTGGAAAAATGTAGCTTCTTTCAAACACAGATTTAGTACTTGGGTCATATCATATCAGACAAGGGTATCTCAATAGATCCCTCTAAGATATAGGTTATCATGGAATTGGCCAGTGCCCACATCAGTTACTGAGGTAAGAAGTTTTATGGGTTTAACAGAGTGTTACCGCAGGTTTGTGCAGTACTTTTCTAGGATTTCTCACCCTATCACTTCTCTTCAGAGAAAAGGGAAGAAGTTTGATTGGTCAGAAAAGTGTGAGTAGGCCTTTCAGTTGCTTAAGGAAAGGGTTAATTACAGTACCCATCTTAGCAGTTCCTGACCTAACAGAGGATTTTTTGGTTTGTACTGATGCATCACTAGAGGGTTTGGGAGTAATTCTTATGCAGGAGCATCGAGTTATTGCCTTTGAGTCTCGTAAGCTCAAGGACTACGAGCTTAATTACGCTACTCATGACTTGGAGCTTGCAGTAGTTGTTCATGCACTTGTGCATTGGTGAAATTTCCTTTTGGGTAGACCTTTCATTTTGAGGACAAATCATCGTAGGCTTGCAGCATATCTTCTCGCATCCAAACTTCAACACTCGTCAATGGCATTGGATGGAGTTCCTGTGTGAGTATGACATGGAGGTGTAGTATATCAAAGGAAAGGAAAATGTTGTTACAGATGCACTTAGTAGACGAAGACATGTGCTTTCTTATTTAACACTGAAGTCAGATTTGAGAGGCAAGATTCTTGAGCATCTTCCAGAGGACAGGTTTTATGAGGGGAGCTAGACAGATGTTGGAGTCACAGGGTTCATTAGAGGGTAGATATTCTAGGTGTGTTTTAGAGATAGATGGTTTATTTCAGTTCCATAGACGCATCTACGTGCCTAAGGCCGGTGATCTACGTAGCTTCATCCTTACAGAGGCTCATCGAGCCCCATATGTAGCACATCCAGGAGTGAATAAAATGCACGTTGATCTAAGGGAGTTATATTTTTGGCCGGGTCTTCGACGGGACATAGCAGATTTTGTTGCAGGTTGTCTTGAGTGTCAGAGGGTCAAGGCAGAGCATTCTCATCCTGTAGGAATCTTACATCCTCATGATATTCCCGAGTGGAAATGGGATGTGATCTCAATGGATTTCATAGTCGGCACTCCCTATGTATTCTTATCGTCATGATGCCATTATGGTCACTGTGGATAAGTTGACCAAGGTTGCGCACTTCTCGCCAACCAAGGTCACCTATAATGCATAGGCCATCGCCAAAGTATTTATGGAGGACATTGTTAGGTTGCATGGGATTCCGAAGACCGTCATCAATGACAAGGATACCATCTACACTTCAATTTTCTGGACTTACTTTCAGACCGCTCTGGGTACTCAGATTAATTTCAGTTCAGCTCATCATCTAGAGACAGATGGACCGACATAGAGAGTTAATCAGGTACTGGAGGACATGTTGAGGATGTATGTGATGGACTAGCAGAAGAAATGGGAAGATTATTTGTATTTTGTTGAGTTTGCCTACAACAACAGCTATCATAGTTCCATTGGTATGGCTCCTTACCAAGCTTTGTATGGACAACCTTGTAGGACACCTTTGAGTTGGGACAGACTAGATGACAGGATTATTCTATGACCAGCTTATCTACAGTATTTAGAGTAGCATGTTGTTCTTATTAGATAGCATCTTGAGTAGGCTAGAGCACGCTAAAAGGTGTATGCCAACACCAAGAGGATTGATCGTCACTTCTCAGTGGGTGACAAGGTCTTCTTGAGAGTTCGCCAACATAAGAGCCCAATCCATTATGGAAAGGGTTCTAAGTTATCACCTTGTTTTGTGGGGCCTTTTGATATTTTAGAGGTCATCGTTCCAGTTTCTTATCGCCTAGCTTTGCCACCACGCCTTGCACGGGCCCACGATGTATTTTATGTTTCTGTACTACATAGATATGTACCAGATGTTTCTCATGTCTTGGATTGGTCGGCATTACAGGTAGAGGACGGAGGACAGTGGATACTGGAGCCCATACGCATACTAGAGCACCAGAGGTTGGCCCTTCAGGGTCAAGACTTGGACCAGGTTAGAGTGCAGTGGGACCGATACGACGAGACAGCAGCTACCTAGGAGGATGCGACACCTTTGAGGGCTAGATATCCCTATCTCTTTCAGTGAGTTCCAGGAGGAAGTCTAATTTTAGTAAAGGGGGATGTAGTGCCCACATTTTTATAGCTCAGTTACTTGTTGCTCATTACTCATAGACATGTTTTGACAGAGATTTGTTATGTTTTGGACATTACATTAAGAGATTTGATCTGACTAGACATGTATGGACATTTAGGCATATAGCACCGATTTAACTTGATTACTATGTTGTTTGCATTATCTTATGATGTCAGGGATACTTATGGATATGATGTTGTTTTGGAACGCAATTATATTGATGGATACTCGGTTTGTTACATGTTGGGATTCTATAGATATATGTCATTTTATCATAATGTCTAACTTAAGGCGGATTGTGTATAATTGTGCATGTTGTCACATTTTTGATTTCGAAAAGATGATATGTTAGTCTAGAATTCATTATTATCTTGTTTAGTAGTTGATTTATATTTTATCAGACAGGTGCGTTTAATGTGCGCAATGAGTGTGTAGGTGACAGGTCACAGGAGAACGTGGGACTCGAGCCAGCTATGCAACTTTGCACAAGCAACCCACGGGCTAAGCCCTAGCCATATTTATTGCTTGAGGCCTTAACATTAGAATTATTGTTTTGGGCACCATGGGTGACCCTAATTTGTAATGTAATATGTCTTGTAATTATTAATTTTGCATAGGGTGTTTAGTTTGTGTTATAAGCTTGTTTTGGGGAATTAATAACCCCACTTGCATTAAGTTTTGAATTAGATTAATGATGTACTTAATCTAGAGGGTTTAGGGTCACATGTGAACCCTTGGGTGGGCCCCACACCCTTTACCCTTATGCCAAATTTGTCAAACCCGAAACTGGGTTATTTTAGGCATTTTTAGGGACCCCTTTTTAGTTTGGGAGTTCCCTTAACATAAAAATGATCCCTTAGACCCTACCTAATAGGTAGGGGGCTTATTTCCAAGGCTAGAAGGATTTTTCCCTCCCTTTTTGCCTCTTGTTTAGTCACGTCCATAGGGGTATGGATTAGTGTGCTTGTTAAAATTTGCACAATAATTGTTTTTTTATCATTTAGATTAATTTGGGAGAAGAGGACTAAAATTAATTTTATCTTTTCTCTCATTTACCTTTGGCATCTTTGACCTTGAAGGAGGAGAGGGGTGACACATGTCACCCCCTCATTTGTGAGAATTTTTGTTTGGACCTCTTCAAATTCCCCCTCATGGGAAAGGAAGAGAACTTTTTTTTTAAGCTTTTGCTTGCATGCTTGTGGATTTGGAGCTAGAGTTTGCTTGAGTCAAGAAGTGGGAAAGCTTTTTGGAGAGCTTTCTTTGAGGTAGGTCTCTTAAACCCTATTGTATGTGTTGTATTCATGCTAGTTGTTAGATTTGTTTACTTGGAAATGTGGTTGTTGCATGTGGATTGTTATTTATTGTCACATGTTTTTGCTCCCTCCATCATATGGCATGATGGAGTTTTGGAGTTGTGGGGGAAGAGAGAGGGATTTTCCCCTCTCAATCCTTATAGGCTTGATGGGCAAGCCTTGTAGGATTTTAGTGATTCCCCTCAAATGGTTTGAGGTGGAGAAGTTGGTTCATTTGGCTTGAACCTCCTTTCCCATTCTTGGTAAGGAAGCCCCTTTGGGGTTTGAAAATCCTTCCAAGAAGGATTTGGTGAAAGGGTGGAGAAATAAGGAGGGCTTGAATGAATAGGAGAGATAAGGAGGGTATGGAGTTCTTGTTTTATGCAACTATTGTTGGTTACAACTTTTGGAGAAATCCTCTCCTCTCTTCCCCATTGGTTATAGAGGTAGAACTTGGGTTCTCCTCTTTTTCACCTTTATAAAATTTGGAGTCTTGTTTTATACTTGTTTTGTTTTCATGTGAATGTATCATTGTTTGTTCACCCTCACTCTTGTGCAAATTGTTGATGGTAGTCCTCTTTCCCATGGGCTTGGGTGAGGCTAGCATGCATCTCAACCTTGGGAAGGCATGTAATGATGTCTATGGTTGGGTGGAAAAACAAGCTTCTTCTCCTTGCTTGGATTCCTTAAAGGCATACGAAGCTTGGATCTCAAGATTGGAAGTTTGGTGATAGTTAAAGTCTCTTTCTCCTCTCAACTCTTGGTGAAACATTTCTTTCATTGTACTCCTCTTTGGATGTGGCTTTGTGGAAACTTCCTACTTAATGTAACTCTCTCCCTTTTTGTATTAAAAAAATATTTATTTGTAAACTTGAGTAAAGATTAGTTGAGCAACCTCCTTCATCCTTGTAAAGGAGCCTTGTAATATGCCTCTCTTGAGTTACTTCATGTATTTTGTAGAAACAATTTTTAGTGAGTTTTGAACTCCTTGAAAAGGAAACTTGTAATAGAAATTCTTGGTTAGTTGCACATTTGGGGATATTTCACTCATTTAGCCTAAGCTTGTGGAAATGAAATGTTGTAGCAAATGTTCCATTTAATAGTAACTCATTGTACCTCTTATATTTTTTTTACAAGAGAAAAATAGTTTGTTGGAAATGTTGTTTGTCATAGCCCTTTGTTTCTTGCAAAATTCCTCCTCTTTTAATTACTTGGTAATATTATCAAATGATATGAAAGTAGTTTTTTATTTCCTTTATATTCTCTTCCATGAGCAGTTTAAGAATTGATTTTTTTTAAGTACATTTTTTTTTTAAATGATTATGCCTTTTATTTTATTATATATATATATATATATATATATATATATATATATATATATATATATATCAAATAGATAGTTGTCAATATATATATATATATATATATATATGCATATTAATTAGAAAATTGATAATCAATAAGTAAATAATAACAATCGGATGGTTTCGCCGCTATATATATATATATATATATATATATATATATATATTCCCACTCGCTGCGGTCGTTGTCGAATAAATTTAAAAACAAAAATAAATATAAACAAAAACAAATATTGTTTTAAACGCTTTTTTTAAATAACAATAAACAAAAAAAAAACGCTTTTTTTAAATAACAATAAACAAAAAAAAAAATTTTCTTTTGTTGTTTAGGGGAGGGCCGAACCCCTCCCCCCACCTGTTCGTTGTCCCCCTGCCGTGCGCGGCCCGCCCTGTCCCCTTGTCCCGCGCCTGTCCCAAGCTCTCCACCATCGCCCCCTCCACCCGCGGTCACTCTGTCCTCCACCACTGCCGCCTGCACCATCCGATGTTCCCCCCCTGCCGCTGTCACTGCCCCTTCACCGCCACACTATCGCTTCCCCTCACCCCCGCGGCCAGCTCCTCAGACCTGCCCTCAGACCTCCCTTCTTCCTCCACAAATAGCCTCTCCTTTAAATCTGCCCCTTCACAGAGTAAAAAAAAGGATATATATATATATATATATTTTATAAAAAAAAACGTTTTTGAATGATTTGGTTTCAAAAAAAAAAAGACATAAGAAATAAACCAGCTCCCATGGCTCCCCCACCCTAACCTGCAACAAGAAAGCAAGAGAACAAGAATGAAAGAAAACAAAATGAAAGAAAGAGATAAAAACAAAAGGAGATAAAGAGATGCTAGGGCAAGTTTAAGGTAAATTTAGATCTAGGGACGGGATCTATTTGATCCTAGGGCCCACAATCCACCCTACACACTTTTGGATATGGAAAATATTGTGGGAATGTGAATTAATTTAAAAAGGGGTATGACAGTTAATTAAAAGTAAGACTAATCAAATTAAAAAGGTTGTATAGACTTAGTTAACTTTATGTTTTTAAATTTATTCTTAGTAGAATAAAATAATCAAGTTTGCATTGGTCTAGCGTTTAGGTAACTTCAGAAATTAATAATTAAAATGAATTAAATATTAACGAAAAGGGGTTAAGAAGGTCATTAGTCCACTATCAAAAAAAAATTGACTTAGTGGCCTGGTTTCCAGTGTACCTAGGCGGGGCACGACATTTTCTTTCAGACGTAATGCACGATTTTTATGCTATTAACATACAATTTGTTCCAAGAGCTGAAAATAAACATGCAAACTGACTTGTAGCAGTTGGTGGTATATTTGATGTGTTAGAACATATCAAAAACAACAAGGCACAAACACATATTAAGTTGGTTATCAGACCTTACGTACCTGATAATGAATAAAATTGGCAATATTTTGAAGATGGTAAACAAATCTGCATATTTCTGCATCAAGAAGCTAAATATTTTGCAGTAAATCAGAAAAACCTACAGCACTTCTATGGTGGCTAGATTGTTCAGTTAAAGAAAAACAAGCTTCCTCAAGGATTGGTCACACTAGAAAATATTTTCAGTTCTGATGATCGGTTAAGAAAGGAAAAAGGACAGATTTCAACACACATAGATAACTACAAGGAGATCTTGGTGGATGATGAAAAAAACTATTTATTCGAAATGTATGTTCCTCAACTGATAAAAAATCATTTATTAGTTTAAGTAAAGAATTCAAAGATGTTTTCACTTGGAAATACCAAGATCTGAGAGGATTTGATCCCATTTTAGCTCAGCATACAATAGAGTTACATCCTAATTCCAAACTAAAAAGGTAGAAAAAAAGGCCTGTAAATCTAAAGATTGAGCCATTAATGAGAAAATAGTTGTCCAAACTGATGGAATCAGGTATTATATTTCAAGTTAAGCATTCAAGTTGGGTAGTTAATCTTGTTCCTATTCAGAAAAATAACGAAGAAATTAGACTATGTGTGGATTTTAGAGATCTTGATAAATCTTCATTAAAAGATCATTATCCGCTACCCAATATCAATCAAATTTTAAGGAAAATTTTAGGTTCAGACAAGTTATCCCTTTTAGATGGTTATAGTGGATACAATCAGATCCTTGTGCGTGATGAAGACAGATACAAAACAACCTTCACCACAAAGTGGGGTACTTATGCTTACAAACGAATACATTTTGGACTTTCCAATGTCGATGCAACATTTCAACATGCAATAGATATGGCTTTTCGCAGCTTGTTAAATAAACTCATATTAGTTTACTTAGATGATGCCACCTTATTTTCAAAGAATTCTAATGAACATCAGATGCACTTGAGGTAGACTTCTCATCTTTGCAGACAATTTGGAATATCATTGAATCCCAAAAAGTCCATATTTTTAGTACATCAAGGTAAATTTCTTGGTCATATTGTTTCTAAACTAGATTTAGCTATTGATACTTTCATAATTGAAGCTATTTCAAATTTATCCTTTCCTCATCATAAGAAGGCACTACAAAATTTTCTTGGAAAAATCAACTTTGTTAGAAAATTTGTTCCAGATTTTGCATCGTTAGTTAAGCCATTAACAACCATGTTAAAGAAATATAAGACCTTCTCTTGTACCAGTGAAGGAAGAAAATAATTTGAGGCCATCAAGACAGCTATTTCATAAACTCCTACTCTTGAAAATCCAAACTTTGATAAGGATTTTACAATGTATGCACTTGTAGGAGCTAAGACTATTTCAGCCATATTAACTTAGGTTAATAATGAAAACATTGAGCAACCAATTTCTTTCTTTGGACATAGTTTTCATGAATACGGGACAAGGTACACTTTTCTTGAAAAACAAGTACTTTCAGTAGTTAGAGAATTAAATAAATTTAAGTACATGCTTTCCAATAATAAGATACATGTCTTAGTCTCTCATCCAAACGTTAAAGCATTCTTTTTTAACAAAGAGTTAAATGAGAAGAGAGCACGCTAGATTACGAAAGTTATGGAGTAGGATGTTGACATCCATGTTACAAAAATAGTTCGAGGAAAAGGTTTGTGTGAACATATAATTGCTGATATGGAAAAATAGTAGGCTACAAAATCAAAAGATCCAGAACAACATGATGAAATTACATATCAATAGTTAGATATCATGGTACAACCAGAAAATCAGCAACCCAGACTTAGTCAAAAAGTTCAAGAATCAAGATGGATGACTAATTTGGTTGACTACTTACAACACGGTACTTATCCGGAAGGTATGGATAGGAATAAGTGAAGATACTTCAGGTTACAAGTTGTACCTTATGTTTTCATTGATGGTGTGTTGTTTAAAAGATATATAAATGGAATTTTTGTACGATGTATTGATTATGATAGAATTATATAACTATTATCCGAATTTCATGAAGGACTTGTAGGAGGTCACTTTTCAGCACATACTACAGCCTTACAAATTATGAAAATTGGTTACTATTGGCCCAGCATATTCAAGGACTACTTTGATTGGATTAGAAAATGTAAGAAGTGTGCTTTCTTTGTTGGAAAAAAGTGCTTAGCTTCACTTCCCCTGCATCCTATTTCAGTAGATCATCCATTCATGTAGTGGGTTCTTGACTTCATCAGCATGATAAATCCACCTTTTTCATAAGGACACAAGTGGATCTTGACTACTACAGATTACTTTACACAATGGACTGAAGCAATATCTTTGAAATATGTTAATGAGACTTCAATCTTATTATTCTACGAAGGAATAGTTTACAAATTTGGTGTTCCAGGAACTATCATTTCAAAAAATGGTTTAGCATTTCTTGGTGCAAAGATAACATATTGGGATGTCAAACATGGAATTTACTTAAGTACTTAGTCTAATTATTACCCAAAAGGTAATGGGTTAGTTGAAAGCACTAACAAAAATCTCTTGAGGAACATCAGAAGAACACTCAAATATAATTAGAGAGCTTGGTCTGTGATGTTGAATTCAACAATTTGGGTTGATAGAGTGACTCCCAAAATATCAGTTGAAAATTCACCATACAAAATGGTTTATGGACGAGAGGAAATAATGCCTATCTCAATTGGGTTTCCTTCATTAGACTTACTACACCAAATGGAATTACTTGAGAATGAACCATTGCAAGTTAGTTATGCAGAATTAATGGATATTCAAGAGCTAAGATCTCAAGCTCATCTGAACATGGAAAAGAATCAAAAACAGATCAAGAGGACATTTGATAAGAAATATAAGTTAAGAGTCTTCAATAAAGGAGACATCATGTTAAAATGGGATGTTAATCTTGCAAATCCAGGAAACCACATGAAGTTTGATACAATCTGGAGTGGTGCCTACATGATTTCAACTTGCAAAGAACACAATGCATTTCAGCTTTCAAGGATGAATGCAGAGGAACTTCCCATTCCTGTGAATGGTATGTTTCAAAAAATATTATTATTGAAAATCATATAGTGTTTGGTCATAAAAGGATTTCCCTTCAATAACTCCAATTCATGCACATTGTAATGTTTTCAATTCAATAAAGTGCACTCGTGCATGTGATCTGGTTCACCAGATCATTTCCTAGTTTTAGTTTTTTTTAGAAAAGGAAGATTTTGGTTATATGCTTTGACTCCATGCCCAATGGACAAGAGGAAGGAACTGGTCTACAAGCTAGCATGTAGCTTTACCCACAATATCGCCAGAAATGTTGACAATTTTTACACTTGTGCAAAAATGGGCAAATCGAAACTTCGTTATGATGGATGACATTGATGAAATGGACCTAACTAGGGTGATGCATTACAATTTTGTTATTATTTTACTTTCATCAATTGAGTAACTACATATAATCTACAACTATGTATGTTGTTACAGAATGTAACACCTTACATAGACTGTCATTCCATGTTCGTCTTCAGCAAAAAAAAAAATCCCCAAAGGACCAATGCATTTCCTTGATGAAGGTAGGAATTGTAGTTTATGTGAGAAGTTAAACTCGGTAACGGAAAACAGAGTTGTAATTTTCATGCAGAAGATTCATTTTGAGATATAAGTACATTAAATTTCATTATCTCTTCATGTTTAGATATACTTAACTATGTATTTGAGTTGTTTATTTCATTACATAATCAATACATGTGATAAAGCTGAAAGTAGAAAGAAGTATACAACTGAAGTACATAAATTAAATTTTATTTATTCATGAAGAAGTGCAATGTTTCCCAAACAAGACGTGGGATGTAAATCATAACTACTGAAGAAAGAAGTACATGTGCATGAAGTTAAAATTAAAAGTGTGTAGAAGAAACCCATCATTTCCTTGGGCTTTTCTTCTAAGTCTTATTCACTTCAGCTCCAGCTCCATCTTTCATCCATCTCTCCTAGTAGTCACAATGTACCTCAAAAAATAAAAATAAGGCATCGATATTGAGCTTAGGGTTTGATATGTACTCATGTACTATCTAACTACAAGCAAATGGATTTCTTAATATCATAAGAATCAGGTACACAAGAAGAAATATACAAAATTGATAAATTAGTATTCTGCAAGTAAGTACATATGATTCCCAGAATCATTACAGAGGAAGAAAGAGAAAATAAAAACTATGGAACATAAGAGAGGCCAAAAATCCTAAATATTTTCTAACTCTTTTGTTAAGTGTGTAGGTACATGTAAAAACATGTCTTACAGTTTTCACTGTTAGATAAATATTGCATAAAAACATATTTCAATGACTTCCATCCTATGGTACATCAAATTGGAATAATTCACAAGTAAATAATGGCATGAAAGAAGAATGTGACTCATATTTTAGCAACTACTATAGAAATAAAAGGAGTTACAGTGAAGATTAGAAGAGAAACTTACATGCTTACTTCCGTTAAAAGATAACACTACATGTTTCAAATTCTCAAAGAAGTGAAACGAAAGAATCAAAATATAAAAGCTAAGATAGGAAAGCTAAAGAGTGCAGGTTTTAATCATTTCCAGAACAACTATGATCAAAAAAAAATTCCCAAAAGGAATGATAAAGCAACATTCAGGAAAGCTCCAACATACTAGTGGTTGACTTATATAAGGAAGGAGTTGTTGTTTCTAAACATCTTTCATATAAAAGGAAAGTACATTCTTCAAATGTTACAAGTGAAAGTACATAAAAAGTAAATGAAGAAGTATGCACTCATTAAAAGAAGTCAAGTGTTCTCATATCAGAACACTTCATGACTTGCATTTAGGTATTGATAAAGACACAAGTGCAAAATACAGACACTAGAGATCAAATTTCAAAATATGCAAGAATATATAAATGGTACAGCTGATCAAGTGAAATGGCTAGGTCTAGTTTCAACTTCTAAACAAGCTATAAAGTAAAATTACAATTCTCAGAAGCATGATTTCAATATGACCATCATGGTCCAAATAAAGTACTTCATTAATGAAAGGAAAAGAAAGTACATTCTTCACATTTTCAATAGTGAAAGTACAAAAATTTTCATCTACTGAAAAGAAATGTACATTTACAAAATCTTCCATTTCAACATGTATCTCAGAAATGGAGTAAGGAATGATAGATGAAAATCAAATACTTGAATCTACCAATGATGTAAGTATAGGTACAATTGTAATCAAATCAAACTAAAGAAAACAAAGCTAACATTTGCAGCAGGTACATTCTAACACTAACTTTGTTCAAAGTAATGTGCAAGATTTGAAACAGGTTCTAAAACAACTACATCTATATGTATGCACCATAAAGTTAGTCATTCAAAAGGATAAATTTGTGGCAATGGTGTAAGAAATGCAGCATTCAAGTTTCCATTGTAAAGGAAGTAACATAGTAAAGCAAAGAGTCTTAGCAACCGTTGCATTAGAATAAGATTAAAAAATGCAAGGTTATAGTATCAAGGTTCAAAAATACTCAGTTACGAAATTGGGTTTAAAGTTACTTTGAATACTGCATTTCTACTATATTCATTGCCATACATGCCAAAATTTTCCAACTCAAATAGGAACACTCTTCTAGGATCTATAAGAAATGTCATCTTCAAGATAAAGGATTCAATTTACGAGGATCAACTTTCAAAGGGGGAACTACCCATCAATACAGTGTTGCAAGTATACAGTTATCCAGAAATAGATGTAATGAAATTTAGTTAGAAACTACTTATCCAATGCACA
Source organism: Taxus chinensis (assembly GCA_019776745.2). NCBI lineage: Eukaryota > Viridiplantae > Streptophyta > Pinopsida > Cupressales > Taxaceae > Taxus > Taxus chinensis. Next base: position 791,121,844 of record CM034150.1, read on the forward strand.
ACTTTAAAACAGAGATTACTGAATCACAAATACAAGTAGTGCCAAGCAAGCACAAAATAAATAAATGAATAAATTCTATCATTTATTTGTAAACAATTGAACATTGAGTATGGTTTCATGTCTTTAGTAGTTTAAGGAGAAAATTTTCCACGAATAAATCAAAATTTTGAGAATATTACTTTCAAAACCTACAAAAAGGAAGAAACAAGTGACAGGACCAACATTTTGTTGTTTTCAAAAGGATAAAGAGAAGTAATCAATTTCATATTTGATCACCTAAAAGTGTGTATTCGACCGTAAATTATAGTTCATGATATATTAAAAGGGTACAAAAATTGATATGAATTACAACTCAAAGCATCATTTTCAAACCAAGTTACAAGCTATAGTAACCATCATCCCGAAAAAGATCAAAAGTACATACTTTATGAGACAAATTTAAAAACATACTTTAGAGTACAATTTATACAAAGAAAATTGAAGATACATCCTTCAAAGTGATAAGGTATAGCTATTCAGGCTTCAAACAAATATCAAAGTTATTTGTGCAACCACAGTGATAATTTTCAGAAGCTGGAACAGTGAGCTTCAAAGAAAGACATATTTTAGAGGATATTTTGACTAGAGTCTTGCATTCATACTCATATCATCAAATGGTTGTATGGAGAAGTAACAAACTGCCATGTATAGTGAAAAAGAATGAATATACAAATGAGTAAAGAAATACAAGTGAGTAACAATAAGTATACAATTCAGGTTTTTTGACATAGTGAGACGTTTCATGTAAAGCAAGAACCAAATTTTGGGTATTTACGAAATGACCCAAAATGTAATATTTAGAGCTCCAACGAAAGGAAAATCATGAAAACTCAATACATACAAGGTACATAGCTTACTTTTTTAAGAGAAACATGTAGTTAAAATAAGCAAGAAACTAACCTTACCATTCCTCATTAATGGCCAACATTCGCAGAAGGGATAGGTGTCATGCCCACAAAATACATACCCAAATACAACAGTAATAATACTAGGATAATTTTTTTTAACTTACATTGCTCACTACGCAACACCACAGGGTTCTAAGTAGGAACTCAAAAATGCATACGACACTTACACAAGTCATCAACTCACATAGACACATGACAACACCATATACATGTCAATGCCACACTTTCCCCAATGAAAAAATGAAAACAATAATGCCGACCACAAGAAAATGGACTCAAGTATTGGCAAAACCATAACACGTCATTACCATGATTACATATTCGTTATGATTAACATTCCAAAAAATTATTTTGTAAGAATAATTTTCTCCCTTTTCCACCTACAGATTCATAAGTTCATTCCACATTCAACTTAGAGTTCAACCATTTAAGTTTGCTCTTTATCACTTATGACAATCTCCATAACTTACATAATTATTTTCCATATTTCAAATTACATATAAAGTTCCTAATTCTCTCGCTCTTATGCTAAAGGTTTGTTTCTCAAAATATGTTTACCCTCATTATGCAAGGGGACCAACCATAAGTTGTCGAGGGAGAAATAATACAATTCAAAGGAGGTGAAGGTTCAAGTTTCCCTTTCCTATAAACTTCCTTCCATTAGAAGCACATTTGTTTTTGTACTATGGTTGTTTTGGTTCCAAATTTAGTTTGATAAAATTAAGCATTTACATGACATAATTTTATTCTATTTTATTTTATTTTTAGTGGACTCTATATTGGCTCAAATGCCTAGTCCCACCAAGAACAAATTGTAACCATTCTTAACAAAAAAATTCAATGCTTAAATCAACCATAAGGACTTCTAGTGAAAAAAATTTCCTAAACCATCATCACATATACTCTTGTTTCTCATTTCATTTACATTGTTTCTTAGTTCTCTTTTTTGGCATCACTTTATAACATAAAGAGTTACGAAAGTACTATTCTAACATCTTGAAGAAGTATATGATTGGAAGCAGTATAACTACACACAAACCCCAAGTTAACCTCATGATCAACTGAGGTTTAGTTTAATTCCAATTGCACCTAAGGATCCACACCTCAACTATATATGAGTTTAAGGCGAGAGGACATATTTATGCTAAACAACCTTTATGAAAGACCAAGGTGTTATGTTGTTATGTAACCAAGGTAACACATCTAGATGAGAGGAACTAAAGATTTTATTAACAAGATTTTAAGTACATAGAACAACTATTTCACTGTCTCCATTTGTGTCATCTGGGAGTCCCACAAGGAATTCATTCGATGAAAAGTAAAAATTCTAGATCTAAATTTGTAAGACTTATTAGTCCACTAGGATACTAAGGGATTAATCGTTCTACTTACTCCATAAATGGTAAGGTTACACCGCATAGTCGTTGCTTCGAACAAGGACTCTTAAGGTGACTTCCAAGGCGATCTTCACCAGTCAACATAGTGTCAGACCTAAAGAGAAGACATTCTGCTTACCCCACGCACGGTTACCAAACCTAGAATGAAACCACATACTCGGGATAAAGTTTGACCATGTCATTCCTAAAATACGGGTTCATGAAAATGTCACTGAACATACCGACTATAACGCTAAAATCAAACTACGAGGTCTTATTTACCTAAACTAGGAGGTTCCATCGAGTACAAGGGTTAAGTTCATTTTACGGTTTCAATTTATTCTACACTAAGAAGGATCGCACATGTAGGCAAGTTATGCACGAATCTTATACTAGGGTTGACTATTTTGGTTAGATTCGTTTATTACATTTTCAAGGTAAGAAACACAACACTAATTATTTAATAATCTATTGCACACTAGAAACGCACTAAAAAATATTAAATTAAATTTCATTTAACATACATACATACATACATACATACATACATACATACATACATACATACATACATACATACATACATACATACATACATACATACATACATACATACATACATACATACATTACACACACACACACATATATTTCAATCCTTTTTACCATACGTAACTATGAATAAAACCTGCACCCATCATTAAATGCACATGTCCTAAGGTATCCCTAAAACTAACATCTCATACATATTAGCAAATTCCAAATACAAATTTTTTGTAACGTGGGACTACGTTATACATATATACATTTTACAATGACCTATATAAATTACAATAATAAACATTGAATTACACAACACCTTTTCACCATCTTTCTTTCATTCTGCAAAACCATGTGAGCATGAAATTAGCGATGACTCGCTGGCATGGAATCCACCCTAATCTAACATAATTAGCATGTCTTTAGTTTCCCATTTACATAATAACATTAATAATTTGCATTGGAAGGAAAAATGGTTAAAGACATGTATTCATTTCATTTCATTTCACTTCATTTCTGTAACCAAGGAGAGAGAAAGCTATAGGAAAGATAGAGATACACTATTTTCCCAAAATTCAAATTTCACACAACAAGCCACAAGATAGAGTTCCAAACAATTTATTTACAAGTGTTCAACAAGTTTCCATACTGGTTTGGTAACCCGACGAGGGTCCTACACCTTTCTTTTTACATTTTCCTTCTAGCTACAAAAACATTCAAATCAGGCTCCGAGGCTAAGAAGCCACTTTCAAACGTTGTCTTCCGATGAGCAAACACACCACTGTTAAATTTATACGTTTCCACCTATATACCAAGAGTTCATAGAGAAATGACGGAATTTGGATCTGGTAAATAGTTTATGATTGGTGGTTAGTTTTCTGAGGCCATTGGTTCTAATTGACCTAGTTGCAAATGAATAAAAGTTAGCTTAAGGGCTCATAAAACCACATCTAAAAATAACGTTCAATGGACGCATCGTGCAATAAGAAACTTCCTACAAGTTCCCCTCTTTAGGTGAGAATTCATCTTAGCCGACAGGACTGAGAAATAGCAAACAGTTTTGAAATGGCGGTAGGTTTGTTTGAGCCACTGGCCGTAATTGGTCCAGTTTTGACCTAGTCAAAATACGACCGGAGGCCTATAGATTACCTTTTCCAAACTATTAAGAAGAGTGTTTTTCCCTAAAATGAACAGTTCTAGGAAATTGTCTAGTAAAAATACTAAAGGTTTGAGAAGGCGGATATGCATTTCGTTTTCTAGGATTTAAATGGCGAGCCGATACGAAATCCAACTTTTCAAATTTAGCAGTTTCCTACCTCTCTAATATGGTGTAACATGGCTCATAGAAGGGCGTCAAAAAGATCACAGATGATCATTCAAGTTTGATTCAAGGATTAAGGTTACTCTTCACATGACAAGGTACACGTAGGAAACTTAACATCTCCTTTTTGGAGTTACGAGGGTTATTTTGTAAGTCTCTCAAAATCATGATTTATCTATTTTAACAAGGGAGTGGTCAACATATTTACAATTTAACTTGTCAATAAAAATGGGTACTAAAGCAATCTAGTTTCATTAGAAATTTTTTTAGATCAACTCAAAATGAGGGTTTGAGTTTATGCTTGTCTACCAAGGAATATTTTAATTCGTGCAAGCTATGGTATGACACATTTTTGTTTTGAAAACATATCAATTCTATGATAATGCTACATTTTAAAATTTTATTTCACTATAAACAACCACTAAAGAATTCTTTTTATGAAATATAGGGCGAGATGAACCATGCCTAGAGGAATGAATCCGGTCAAAATTACGGGATTTGGTTCAGCATCTCACTTAGGCATTACATCAAAAAGTTCATGAGTGTGGTGCTAACCTCCACGACGAAAAACATATCTTCTTGATCACTTGAAATTTTCCAACATAATATGTTTCCCATTAGGTTTTGACTTCTTGACCATACATTTTGTTAAACCTCTACACCATCCTCGCACTTACTTTAAGCCATAGTGAACAAAGTACACAACTTGCCATCCTTGTATAGCCCAACAATAAAAACCACCAAGTCACCTCCCTGCAAGGTAAAACCAGGGCCAAAATCCCCAACTTGCAGAGATGAGGCCGATCAGGGGAAATCACATAGTCGCCTCCTACATGACAATCCACTGAACTAGGTAGAGAGGTATGAAACTGAGTTGGGGTGAATCCCAGCTCCAAAAAAAATGAAACCAATTGGGTTGATCCTAATTCTCTTGCACTAAGATGGTCCAACATGCTTGGAAATGTTGGTTTCATCTTACTTCGCTTCCCTATCTAAAGATTTTTTTTTACCCACCAATATTAACATATCCATTCACATGGACACCATAAGCCTTACACAAGAAACATTGGATCACACAGAGGACATGTGATCTCCATGCTAACTAAATGCTTCTTGAAGTCTCTAGCCAAGAAAATTCCATTTTAAGGCACTTCACAATTGACTAATGGTTTCCCTTGGCACCAAAATATGGAACAACTGTGGGCTCCAACGAAAAACAATATCTCTGCTCCAAATGCTATGGCCAGTGTGTTTAATTTTTGATAGATGGATAAAGCCAACAATATTCTTCTCAACAATGAAAGGTAGAAACTCTGATTTTTTATCACTTCCTCAATTGCACGCAGACACTAAGTCTATGACACCTTGAAGGTCTATGGGAGCCTATTCTTGTAACTACCCAAAGTTCATCCTTTCCTCCATCCAAGAGCTTTGAAAGACAACCCTTTCTTGCTCTAAGGTTCCCATTGGCGTACATGTAGGGAGGACGGTGGAAAATGTATTAGGATTTGGATTTACACCTGCTAATAGAATTTTCTTGAAAATTTCTAAGCCTTCTCAACAAACCCATTTTGTATATAGTCTGCTTTTCAACAGACTGGGAGTATGAAAGAAAATGTAAATACCTGTTTGCTGTATCGGTGAAACAATAAAACCATCCGTGGGAAAACCCATGCCCCTCCCCCCCCCCCTTCCAAACTGCTAAATTTACAAAGTTTCCTTGGCTTCCAACATGATTAAAGTCTATGGATCTCAAAAAATGTTATTATGCAAGGGAAATGACAGGTCGAATGGCTGGAAGGCTGCCCCATGTGCATTGTCAGCCCTCCTGCAACACTCCACCGCCCTCAACCAAAAACATTCAAACACTCCTTTGTTTATCTATATTTATTTAATTATATTTTAATGTTATTTTATAGTTGGAACTACAATAGGAGTAGTGAAATCAAAATCATGATAAGCTTCAAACAAACGTCATAGGCTCAAAACAGCTTGAAAAAATCATTAATGGAGGCCACTTTAGTTTAAAAACGTGAAATGGAGTTAGGAATGATAATTTTTCATACCATCATAGTACTAAAAAATGCACAAAAATCTTGCAAAGAAGCAGAGAGCTCCAAGACACGGAAACTATGACAACCTTATATCTAACAGAGCTCAAACCAGAGAAAAAACAATAGAGAAGATGAGTTGAACCCTCATCAGAGCTTTCAAATACAAAAAAAACAAACTCAAAAGCATCATTCATAGCATCGAGGAAACATTTTTCTAGGGCTTCGCCCTTGTTCTTTGAAAAATGCATAATGAATGGATAATAAGGTTTCGAGTCCTTTTCTCGACCCTAAATTCAACAACTTTTGTGAACTCATCAAGTGTTCAGAATTGGTGACATAGCTTAAAAGGTTCAAAAAATCAACGAAACAAAAACAACAAACTTGCAATTCACCACAAGATCACACAGTATCAAAGATGCAAATATCCAAATGGAATCAGAACCATAAGATATTATATAGTCTTATACGAAAGGTTTCAAGCAATGATACAGGGTGAAAATGACAACTCCAGATCAAAATTAATGACCCAGTATTGGGTATAATATAAATTTCACAAGTGAGTAACGAGAAAATCCAATGAACAAAATCTATAGAGTAGTGCAATCAACTTGCTTTCATTCAAAGAACAACAAACACTGGAAATTTTGTGATACCCATCAAGGGAGGTTCAATGATTTAAGGAAATATATCATAAAATGGTCAAGTAGTGTTAGTTGTATTTAACCCATTTGTGATGAGTGTGTATATGTTATGGTGATGAAATGTGATGTGTGGAGACATCTGCGTGAACCCTATAGCCGAAGTGTATATCACGAATTTTTGAATGTAAGAGTGATGATTTATCCCTAAGCATATATCACTATAGAATGAGTGGATGGTGAGGAGACATATGGAAATATATGTGTGGACCCGATAGCCTAAGTGTATACCACAACTTGTTTAATGTGTGAGTGATGATTTAGCCCTAAGCGTATATCACTATAAAATAAAAAGGATGAAGATGGGTGATGATGTAGCCTAATGTGTGTGTAGTTATAGGATATAAAAGAAGGGAATGGTGATTTAACCTAAGGTGTATGTCACTATAAAATGATAAAATGGGGGGTGGTGATGTAGCTTAAAGTGTATACCACTACAAAATGATAGAATGGGTGATCATTTACCCTAAGGTGTATGTAACGAGCGCGGGAAATGTTGAATGAGAAAGATGTCTCATGATGAAATAAGGTTCATTGTATTTTTAAACCCTCGATAGTTGAGTATTGACCGAGGAGATAGATTGCATCATAGGGTAGTGAGTACAATGTGTAGAAAACAATGTAGTGAAAATGAACAAGTGAGGAATAGGGTAATTGTGATGTGGGTGATGAAATGTAAGGTATTTAGTGTGTAGATAATATGTAATATGTGAAATGCAATAGGAAGTGTAGATATAAATGGAATATGTAAGGATGATTGATGAAACTAGACCCATATAATTGAATCTATTGTAGTGTAGAATGAATGAAGTAAATGTAAAATTACACGCAAAACATATGACGACTAGTGTAATATGTATAAGATGGATGATGTATAAGTGAATAATAGATGAGGGATGTATAAGATAATTTAGGATGTATGATGTATGTGATGGAATGAAAGTGTAAACCCTAGAGTGCAACGTGTGGTTTTCAGTGTAATGGTAATCCCTCAACAGTCCAATGTGAACCGAAGCACAAGAGTGCATCATTGGGTAACAAGGGTGCTAGAATGTGTAAGAATTATACGTATATGTGAAGAATAATGCAAAGACGAGAGGTGGGGCTATAATAAATATGAAGAAGGGGGGATTGGATAATGGTGATGCCCCCAGATGGTCGTGAAGGAGAAATCACCATATGAGGTCAAAGGACAAAGTTTCATTGACCGATGCTTGGGATGATGAAACGGGATAACGATGCTCGAGTAATGGTGGTATGGTAGACAAACGCTATGCGGGGGAATGAATCCTATATGCATGTGATGGGTGTACATCAAACAAATTTCATTATGTGTGGGTGATGGAGATAGAGGAGGTTTCGTGTGCAAGGAAGAAGATGATCCATGCGGAATAAAGGGAGGCGGTGATCAGGGGAAATATACGGTAATAGTTTTAGGGAGAGGATTATGTTGAAGGGTGGGACTAATGGAGGAGTGTGGTTGTGTAGAGGCCAATAGAGGCAGTGAAGTAGGGATAGGATGTATTATGGGAAACTCAAGGGGAGTTGTGTAAGTAAGAGGGGGAGACACTGGAGGAGCATAACGTGAAAGTGACGATATTGGAGGTGAAGGATGGACACTAGAAATGGAAATACCTTGGCTGTTTATAAACCAAGTTAAGGTGAAAAGGGTTCATAAAAATAATAGCTTGGGATTGACGAATCCAATTGAGGCCAAGAAGTAATTTGTATCCTTTAATTGTATGATTTATAAGGAAAGGGATGAGAACAGTGAGAGGAATAATAGGGATATGTAAATTAACAACATTATAGGGTCTGTTGAAAGGTTATTTGATTTGTGATGGAAGGACACTGATAGATCATAAGAAGGACATATAATATGTGCTAATGGGGGAAGAGGGATTAACCTTAGTGTTGTTAATAAAGGTCGCAGCCGATAGATGCACCAATATGTAAATTATTGGAAGTACAAATTTAGCGTGATAGTTAATCAGGATCGAAGAAGAGATAATTGTTGGTGGTGTTCATGTTAGTGCTTAGCAACTAAGAAATCTAGCATGCACTCTTGATCTAGGAGGAGAAACTGTGTGATATGTATGATTGGCAGAAGAGTCCACCATCTCTTCTTGTCACGTTCTTGAGATTCATTGTTAAAGAGATTGAGTTTACACTTTTCCTTAGAGTTAGAGTAGAGTTAGTAGATTCCGGAAACTCTAGTACTTGTTGTCTATAAATTATGATCTTAGATAATATTGTATAGAGCCTTGAAACATCTATTCATAGATTGTCCCACGCATATCTATGATAATCACAACGGAAGTTCTCGTTGTCAGTTGTGTACCTTTTGGTCGTGATGGGTCTAACTCAAGTGGTGGAGGGAGGGTAATAAGATTACTGTCGAGAAGTTGCTTCAACATAATATGTGGAGCCATATGGAAATTTACTAAACATGTATGCCTGAGGAATTTGTGACTGAACCTCCTTGGAGTAGGAGTGACTAGCGTTGACAATGATTTTCATTATCGGTTGGCTTAGATGACTAGATGTTTTGAATGACATCTTGTTTTGAAAACGAGTGGAAGACGAGGCATGTTGTTGATACTTAAGCTTGCCTATGGATAGAAGCTTGAGATCTCACGCAGCTTAAGGGTATAAACAAATATGATCAAATGAAGGAGATAAGTTTTAAAAAATAACACTCTCTTGGACAGATGTGTTAAAAGACTATGAATGAACAAGTCCTGAAGCTCAGATTCGGCACAAGTACATCTAGTCAGCTTAGCTAGATTGTTCTTATATCTGTAAAACATAGTTAGAAAGGTGATCATTTGATCCTTGCATTTGAGTTGTGCTAGCTGAGCTTAAGAGATCTTAGAGCCTATGTTTATGGAGAAATAAGTAAGTGAGTTTAGCATCAACTAGATGTGTGAATGAAGATTACCAAGTGAACAGGTAAGTCGTAAACCCAGTTCATCACATAATCATGAAGGCTACTAGGAAATATGTTTAGCTAAAAGAATATGATCGTCGGTAAAATCTAGGACGACCGACATGAAAGGCTCTAAAGATGCTCATATGGGTCACCATGCCCATTGAAAATGAGAAGCTTAGGAGTGACAAAGCTAGGAGGAAGTAGGATAAGTAGAGATGACAGGTGTGAATGGAGTATGTACAATAATAAGGTAGAATATAAAGACGATGATGTATGCGAAGTAGCCTGCATTGTAGCTTATGACTTTGATCTTCAAAGATCATGATAAAGAGAAGTTAAGCCCTAATTGCCAAAAGATGGAGGGCTTTCCGTATGATGAGAAACTAAGGGAGGCCGTGTAAAATGATTGGTAGGAGTACTAACTAAAACAAGAATAAGTAGAAATATGTGGAAGATGTAAAAACAAACAGTAAAGTAGTTAACAAAAGTGGGTAAATGGCTGCGAGAAGAATTGAGTTCATCCAAATTAGTAGCCTTCTTCATGAGCCACATGTAAAAGTAAGATCGAGATCTTTTGTGGATGCACAACAATATTATCATTAATGTGCCTTAAGATGTCAGCTTCAGTAAAATCAATCATGAGAGTGACAAAGTGTGAATGAAGAATATAGAAGGCGTGAATGATCGAGGCTGGTTCAACAAAATGATTAACTAAAAAATAAACTAATATGTGGGTTATGTGGGGATTAATGTTAATCTATATAGCTATGACTAAAATGTTGTAAATAAATGCAACTAGAAAAAGTATGAAACATACGTAAACAACTATGCTAAATAGGAAGTGTCAACCATAAGTGTGCAAGTAAAGAAGAGGAAATGAAATCAGCTAAATAGAAGCATTCTTGTGTCGACAGGTGCTCACAGATGTGACTTGAAAATTTGGAAGAATTTGGATGACTGTGTAGAAGCCTCAAAAATCATGGATATAGAGTATCTAGTTGGACATGAGCACCTGGAGAGGGACTGGGGCACCTGTGGGTGCTTTTGGTCTGTAAACTGGGCACCCTAGTCTATTTAAAAGCTTTGAATTTGATCTTCAATGGTTGCAAAAGATGGTCCAAAACCATTTCCTGTCTATCGCATCTAGATTCAGTGTCAGGTATTGAGTGTCACCAATAATCCAAGGTAATGTAAAAAACTGGAAAAGACTAAGAGGAAGTACCAAAACCCTCAGAAAAAATAAAGATGCAAATGAATGGGTCAGACTGACCTCAGTTGCCACAACTTTTGGGCTTACTAATTGAGCATTGCACTACATTTCAGACTCAAATGTAGTTCTTGGTGAGTGTGTGGCATAATCATGCTCTAGGTTCTCTTGTGTCACTCACAACTTTGTGAAGTTAGTGAGCAATAACTAGACTGTAGAAAATGTAAATAGACATGTGTCCATGTAATAGAATAGAATTCCTCCCCCTATGAAGTGTGATGCAGATGTAGATAGCCTTGTGCCTTAATGTATGGAGCTACGTGAATGTAAGTGATCTCCAATGCAATAGCAATGGATACAACTCTAGATGGAGTGATAGTAGTGATTTGATGCTAGGTCCCTCATTATGGTCTCATAGCTTTATATTTATAGGGTTCTCTTGAGTTTAATTTCATAATTAACCCCGACAATGGCTGATCACTGGGAATAAGGATAAGAAGGAAGAAATGTCTAGAAAGAGCCCTAAAAGATGAGCAAGTAAGGATGTGCATAAATCAGGGCACCCAGAGTGGGACAAGGGCACCCCGGGGTGCTCCACTACAGGCTGGGGTGCCCCGATTTCGAGGCTAAAATGAGGGGCAAGATGACAGAAGCTAGACTAGGCATGAGTGCTAGTAAAATACACGGGAATTGATGAAATAAAATAAAATACAAGATGGCCAAAAGATGGTGGGATTAATTAGTACTTTCTTCACTTCAAAAACCCTCTAAATATTAGTATGAGACCGAGACTAAAGAATGTCTAAAGTGCATTATTTTGTGTGTACAACGCTGATCTGGAGTATCCAAGAATATATGCCAAGTTATTGTGCTTAAATGGTAAAATGATAAGGTCCCTTTCACACAGGATGTTTTGCTACACATATTAAGGTAGGATACAACAATAGAGGATTTCTCATTGGTCATTGTGGTATTTATATTGAACTATTGAGTCCAGTAACAATATGGCTTATTTGAAGGATTAAGTTTGAAAAAAGAAAGAAACTAAGAAATACCTGATGGATAGATGCCCTCCCGCGGCACTTTGAATTGGAGAGATTAGCTGGTAGTAAGTTGGAGATCCAGTTATATGCAGAGTACAAATTCACATGACAGATTCAAATATAGGATTCAATATCCTGAAACCTTGAATAATTTGGTTCCCAGTTCAACCTTTTTTTAGTTAATGAGTGCAACTTTGGCCATGATGACTAATTTGCACCCAAAGATTGCAGTTAATAGAACTAAGGAGAATGTTCCACCCATCTCTCCTAAACCCTAGGGGTGAGAGACAAATTGTTGAAATGAATTTTAGGTAAAACAAATTGTTAAAATAAAGTAGGCTAAACCAAAATGTATATCTAAGCCAACTCATGGTTTTCTAAGTTAAGATTCTCACTTCGATGATGTATAATGATAATTGGATAATAGTAAATATGTATGTTCAAACACAATAAATACCACATTCTCATACCTAGTTTATGTTTTTTGTTGATGGGATATTTGATTAACACTATTTCTGAAAGTAGATATTTTTGTATCAGGGTATCTAGAAAGATTGCAGGCCTCATTATGTTCCTGAGGTTTGGGGATGTGAGAATGACATGAAATCACCTTAAAATCGCCCTGTTGTAAAAGAGTATCATAAATATGGCTTGTAAATTATATCAAAGAGAGGTTTAGTCTATAGAAGCATCTTTGGACAAGGGGGATGGAGTTATTTGTTGACGTGACATAATATGCTCAAAGGTTCTCATCCTTTGATGGTCAATTCTGTCCTATACTGTTGTGATCCTCTAGTTAAGTATGGCCAACCTAAATGTGCTTAAATGTCTTTGGATATGTGGCATTTGTGGCGTGTGAAATTTGGCAATTACAGGCATATGCCTTCTTGACAGAATTACATGGGCCTCATGGTTTCAAACCAGACCTATCATCTCCCTTGCATTATGAGTTAAACAAGCGGTTGGAGTCCCAAAGGGATTCAAGTTGAGGCTGCCACAACAATGCCTACGTAACGATATTCCAAATTTAGTAGCAGTCAGATTGTTGCATGTGAGTTCATCCCTCTGACTCGATAGTGTAAGAACGTGATGACTTCTCTTGGAATGTTATAACTACAGCCTATCAGACACATTGGTTTCCTTGCGAACAGTGTCACTACTTGTGTTTGATGCATAGTGAACATGTCTCAAACGAGAAATCGGTTTGCAATGGCCTACGGAATATTGGCATGTGTCAAAATGCTGTGCTCTAGTATAGGGTATGGACGTCAAGATGAAAGCATAAAATAGAGGACATTTTGACATATTTTGTAGCTCGCAGTATGCTCTGTAGACATGCATGAACATGAGATTATTCATAACGTCAATATCAAATGTTGAACAAGATGTCTTTAACCATGTGGTTATTATTCATCAATATTGACTGCGTCCTCATGCAAAAAATGAGTTTAACACAAGGATCATGACTACTATCCGGCAACTTAATTCAATGCCTCTGATCATCCGGGAAGCAATACAATCACAAATATCAGCTACTAGACCTGAGCACACAGATTGAATCCAGTAACCTATTTGAAACTGTTGTTCCTCACGATCATGCCTTCGAACATGATATTTCAATCAGGAGCTATTAAATGTGATTTTCCATTGCCCATTTTTGATGTGAAAGATGTGTGCAATCTCAGAACACTTATCTGTAAAGCATGGGTCAGCTTAAAAGAGGCACATGACACATGTCTCCTGTACCACACACAACCCTCCTGAAATTACGAGTCTTCTACATATTTTCAACTATTGCAGACCTGTGTTACCATAGAAAATGAGTCTTTCAGAGGGTAATGCAATTTCCTAACTCTCACATCCTAAATGAGCCGAATTGGGAGATTTGGACATAGCTATTCACATCACATCACTCTTCTACAAAACAAAGTTATCAACAAGTATGACAAGTGCGGCAGTTTGTGTGGATGCTCGCAAGGTTTTCGACCTGGCGACTGAACCAGATGTCTTCTCATGGAATATGATGAATTTCAGCTATACAAGGCAATTCACATGTGGAGTTGTGGACTCAACTGGGCATTGTTTTACTGTTTCACCAAATGCGGTTGTAACAGGTGTCCAGCCCGACCTGCAATTAGAATTTAGTCTAAAGCTTGGTATCCTCCCAGCCTGTGCCAACATAAAACCCCTGGGGGCATTTTCTGGAACAGGGTAATGGAAATCAATCCTTCAAATATCTACAGAATGTACGGTTTTTTTGTCAGATGTATAATAGTTGTGAGCTACCCTTATAGATATGTATGCAAAATGTGAACTCACACAAGGAGTGAAGTGCTTGGAAAATTCCTAGTTACTTTTAAGTAAACAAAATGTGTCTTCCCATGGAATATCATGGGTACGGGCTATGAAATTTTTTGGGAGTTTCTGAATTCTCACAAATTGTTTTATGGAATTCTAAAAGAGATTCAACGCCTTGAGGAATGCATATGAACCCGCCATACACTACATATGCTAGAATTTCTAGGCATGGTCTCCTTACCTTCATCTGTTATAAGTTTTTTATAATTTGGATTTTCATTTGCAATGTAATAGAAATGCTAAACCATTATATGCTTAAAAATTTGATTATTTTGAATAGACGTGTATCAAAAAACAATAATAGATCACCTTGTGACTTACACAATGCAAATAAACCATGGTGTAAAACTTATACTTAAACCCACTTTATTAGATGCTTGGAAAACTCATTAATCAAAATGGATAGCTTCTGCCCCTCCAATGGGATAGTTGATTTTGATTTCATCATTAAACCTTGTCATCGTCCTTTCGTAAAATTAGGTAAATTGTGATTTTTTAAAGACTCACAAAACTACCTTTTGAGCCCCGAAAAAGGGATGGCAATTTTCATCTATGTCCCTCGTTATGTGGGGAGTTGTATCAAGATTTAGATTGACCCCTATAGACCATTTTTACTCTCTTCACCGCTCCTTTAGGATCCTTGTCACCACATTTTTCACTTTTAGGGTTGTTAAAATTGAAAAGACGGCTTTCATTTTGACCAACGGTTTGGTCCCTGAACAATGAAATGCTTGTCCCATTTCGCAAACCTATGGTATTTTCACTAGCAAATTTCTTGGAACCTTCGGTTCAAGAAAATCACGTTCCTAGTTATTTTGGAAAATGCATTTTGCAGGCCTCCATCTGTAGTTTGACTAGGTCAAACTAGAATAATCACCACCGATGGTTCCAGAAAACCCACTGCCATTTGAAACCCATTTGTCAGTTCTCAGTCCCATCGATTCTGTTGAATTATCCATATATAGGGGAACTGTTAGGGAATTTCTCATTGTACATTCTTCCATCAAATGTTAGTTTTGGAAGTCATTTTCTGAGCCCTTGAGAAAACTTTTTATCATTTGCAACTAGGCCAATTTCGACCAATTGCCTCAGAAAACTATCCATCAATCGTTAACCATTTGCCGGTTCTGAATTCTTTATGTATAGGAGGACACGTAAAAATTTATTCGTGACATGTTTTCTCTTCGGAAAACAACGTTTAAAAGTGGTTTCTTAGCCTCCAAGCCTAAATTGAATGTTTTTTGTAACTAGTAGAAAAATATTAAAGAAATTTGTAGGACCCTAGTCAAGTCAGAAAACCATCATGGAAACTTAGTAACACTTGTAAATTACTATTTGAAACTCTATTGTGTGACTTGTTGTGTGAAATTAAACTTTTGGCAAAATAGTGCCATTATACAACCCCTGTTACGTTTTCTTCCCCAAGGCATTTGATTCAATTGTTCATAGATTTTTTGTGTACATGGGTGTCATGTATTACTGTTACAACAACCCTGATAGATACATATGAAAAGTGTGAACTCAGACAAGGAGTGAAGTGCTTAGAAAATTCCTAGTTAATTTTTAGTAAACAAAATGCGTCTTCCCATGGAATGTCATGGGTACGAGTTATGCGCAAATTGAGGAGTTTTCGAATGATCACAAACTTTTTGTCAAAATGCTAAAAGAGATTCAGAGCCTTGAGGAATGCAGATGAGCCCTCCATACACTATAGATGCTACATTTCAAGGCATGGTCTCCTTACCTTCTTCTGTTATAATTTTCGTAAAATTTGGTTTTTCATTTGCAATGTAATAGAAATGTTAAACCATTAGATGCTTAAACATTTGATTATTTATAATAGACGTATATCACAAAACAATAATACATCACCTTATGACTTACGCATTGCAAATAAACCATGGTGTAAACCTTAGACTTAAAACCACTTTCTCAGATGCTTTGAAAACTCAATAATCAAAATGGATAGCTGCCTACCCTCAAGTGGGCTAGTTGAGTTTGAGTTTGTCGTTAAACCTTGTCATCGTCCTTTCGTAAAATTAGGTAAATTGTGATTTTTTAAAGACTCACAAAACCACCTTCTGATCCCCAAAAAAGGAATGGAAGTTTTTGTTTATATCACTCGTTATGTGGGGAATTATATCAAGCTTTAGATTGACCCTTATAGACCATTTTTCCTCTCTTAACCGTTCCTCTAGGATCCTTGATACCACGTTTTTACACTTTTAGGGTTGTTAAAACTGAAACATTGGCTTTCATTTTGACCCACCGTTTGGTCCCTGAACAACGAAATGTTTGTCTGCCTTCGCAAACATCTGGTATTTTTACTATAAAATTTCCTGGAACCTTCTGTTCAGGAAAATCACATTCCTGGTTAGTTTGGAAAAAGGATTTTTGTAGGCCTCCGGTCGCAGTTTGACTATGTCAAACTTGACCAACTACAACTGATGGCTCTGAAGAACCCGTTGCTGTTTGAAACCCATTTTTGAGTTCTCAGTCTCGTCGATACTGTTGAATTATCCATATCTAGGGGAAATTTTAGGTAATTTCTCATTGTACGTTTTTCCATAAAACATTTTTTTTGACATAATTTTCTGACCACTCGAGCTAACTGTTGATCTTTTACAACTAGGCAAATTAAGACTGATGGCCACAGAAAAATAGTCGCCAATCGTTAGCCATTCGCTAGTTCTGAATTCCGTCAATTCTTGTGAATTGTTTGTGTATAGGAGGACACATATAAATTTATTTGTGGCATGTTTTCTCTTTAGAAGACAATGTTTGAAAGTGGTTTCTTAGCCTCAGAGCCTAAATTGAACATTTTTTGTAACTAGCAGGAAAATGTAAAAGAAAGTTGTAAGACCCTAGTCAAGTGATAAAACCATCATGAAAACTTAGTAACACTTGTAAATAATTGTTTGAAACTCTATCTTGTGACTTGTTGTGTTAAATTGAAAATTTGGCAAAATAATGTCTCTCTCTTGCCTATTTCTCTATCTCCTTAGTTAAGAAATGAAGTGAAATGAAATGAAATAATTGTGTCTCTAACCCTCTCCTTTCGAATGCAAATTATTAATATTATTATGTAAATGGGAAAAAAAAATTAATTATGCTAGATTAGGGTGGATGCCATGCCAGCGATTTATCGTTGATTTCATGCTCAAATGGTTTCGTAGGATGGAAGTGAGATGTCGAAAATCCGTGGTGTAACTCATTGTTTATTATTGTAATTTATATATGTTATTGGAAAATGTTTATATGTATAATGTATTTCCATGTTATAGAAATTTATATTTGAAATTTGGTAATAGGTATGAGATGCAAGTTTTACGAATGCCTTGGGAAATGTGCATTTAATCATAGGTGTCATTTTGATTTAGATTTACGTATGGAAAAAATTTGGATATGTATGTTAAATGAATTTGAATTTAAAATCTTGTAGTGCATTTCAAGTGTTCAATAGATGATTAATTAATTAGTGTGTTGTTTTCTTACCTTGTAAATGAAAATACAAGATCTAAATAAAACACTCAACCCTAGTATAACACTCGTGTAAAAGCACCCTTCTTGCGTGAATTATTTTAGTATAGAAAAATAAAACCTTAGGATAAACTTCAATCCTTACACTTGATGACACCTTTTAGTTATGTAGATAAGACCCCAAGTTGCGATTTCCATCGTAGCCTGCATGCTTAGCAACATCATCGTGTACCTGACAGTTACGAAAGACATGGTCCTATTTTGTCTTGAGTACATGGTTCCCTCCTAGGTTTTATAACCGTGTGTATAGTAAGGAGAATGTGTTCTCTTAAGGTAGTGATCATAGGAGACCAAATTTAAACATAATATAGAACCCTCTTCGACCGACACACCTGAGGATTGGCGAAGATCACCAACTAACCTTGGAAGTGAGCTATAAGAGTTAGAATCAAAACTAAACTCAATACCCAATTTCTATTATCATTTGGGTTCTATGGTATAATACTCAGAGTTAATTGTGAAACTTAGAAACTTCTTAAATTATGATTAGCTGTGGGAATCTTACCATAATTGGTGTGCTAGGAGAAAAGTGAATTTTAGATTGTTCATATAATGTGTTTAAACCATTTTGTGTCGAGGAACTAAATCCACAACGTGTGATCCGTAATGTGGACCGTAGTCCTTTAAATGAAGGAGTATTCCCATTGTTCCCCACCTTTCCTAGTCCGTAATGGATGTACGTTGTGAAACTAGGTGATATTATTTTTGGGAAAATTCCATAGGACAAGAGCTAGTAGGATCACGAGCATGAAAATGTCCTTTTTAGAAAATTGGCTACTCAAAAAACTTTAAAACACTAATTAAATCAAATTAAGTGAAATCAGTTTAAGATGAATGTAAATGATTCAAACAAGTCCTTCATTTTAGATACCTACACATGAGAATAGTAAGTGTGAATCTCTTTAACCCCTCTAAAACAAGAGTGTCATCTTGACAAGAAGTATCGAATCTACCTAAAGTTAAAATATTATTTTTGAGATAAGGGTGTAAAATCAATCTGGTCGTGACCTCTAGTAGGGTGGGTAAAATTTCTAATTGAATTTATCCTTATATCATGCATCTGATACTTAATTGTTTAGGAACCCAAATTTGGTTAAGTGTGAAATCATTACTCGTTAGTACGCGTTGATGACTAAGTAGATTTAGTGAAGTAGATGGGATACATGGTTAGTTGTCATAACCTGAAACAAAATATACCTAACATTTTAACTTAAATGCTAGAACTATGCAAATTTACGCAAAATCATATCATATCAACTGCTGAATCAAATAAACTCCATTGTAGTTTTCAGCTAAGAACCTTCCTTAATTGCAACTAAGATAAATGGAAAATCACAATCGAACATGCAACTTATAAAATGAATCCTTGGAAAAAATGACTAAAAGTATCATGCCCTATGCAAGCCGGCGGTATTGTGACCATATCAATAACTGGGGGTGGTACAACAACCTTCGGTGTATGCTGGGTAGCGGAAATAAGTAAACCGCCTCTCTGCACAGTGTTGGCGGTTACTACAAGTAAAATGTCAAATAGAACCTTCAACAGATACATGTAGTTTCATAGTTATAAAATAATTCCCATAATTGATTTCAAGAAAATAAGGTGCAATGTCCTAAATATGTAAACTGGGATAATGTTTTCTATGGATTGGTTTGCCTATACGGGAGTCATAATGTAGTTGAATCATTGTGTTCTGTAATTGTCATTTGGAGGAGGTGGCCTTGATTTGCAACTCAATGTACTATTCATATTATCTTTATGGGATAATGGTTGTGCAAGGATCTCATGTGTTATGTAAAATTCCTGAGAGATACCTTGTCTTGTCATGTCGTGTCCGTGTAAATCCAACAATGTAAGTCAAAAAAAAATTGTTCTAGTACTTCCTTTCAGTACATTATTTGTTTGTGTAAAATGTACATGTGTATACATCCCCACTCATGGTAAGTGAATACAAATTTAGGGGAGTTTCAGTTTCAAGGAAATTTAGTACTGTCAAAGCTTTCCATACAAGAGAACACTAAAATACATACTAGTGGAAACTATTAGGTGTCCATATCATATGCTTTTACAACTGCAAGACTTTAAATCACATATCTGTCACAAAAAGTGTACATGATACTATCTTTGGTAATAAGATATGCAACAATGAGAAAATTCTACAGTTCACTAACTCATTTCAGATTAGTGAATCAATGAAATAATGAATGCATGACTCTCAAACTTCAATCATACCTACCTATGTTACAAACTTACACTTAAAGTGTGAGTGTTTTCATACTTAATGATCAGATAGCTATCTTGAAAGATTTTCAAGTATGGTAACCCAAGTCTTATTTTCATGGCTTTTCACTAACTTTGTAACACTCAGAAGATAAGTGCTCTTAAATCTTTCAATAAACCCTCGATCTAAGGGTAAGCTACATGGAAGGATAGTGAGGGTAGTAGTGAGTGTAGTACGTCAGTCCGATGTAACGCTCGCTAAAAACGTACCACGTACGAGACTCAAGAAAAACTTAGGTTTAGTTAGAAAAATTATAGAATAGTTTTTTTTTGAAAAGTGTGCTTGTATACAGGCTTCGAAACTACAGTTGTCACATAATAATAGTTTCAAGGATTCAATTATATTTAATAATAAAATTTTCCTGTTATATTAATTATTTAGACCCACATTACAATTTAATGAGTGTAATTAGTCCAAGCATGGTTAAATTTCCCCTTAAGTGTTAATTTAATAAATAATTAAATTAACACTATAGTTAAATATTCCCTAATTAAATTTAGAGGGTGAAAGGGGCCAAAATAAATTAAATACCCAAGGTATTTAATTCCACAAGGTCTAAACAATAAACAAGGTCCCCATTTACATGGGTTTAGAAAAAAACATTCCCTTACCCCATAAAGTGACCCCTTAAAAAGTTCAACCCATGTTTTTGAAATAAAACATTTAAATTAAAAGGTAATTTCCCACTTACCCACTCTCCACCTACTCTTTGTGATTCAATCTTGATTTTTTTATATTTTACACAACTTAAGGTTTCCTGAAAAAAATATTTCCATCAGATAGGAAATTTCTTCCCCTTTCCAAAAATATAAAGAAGTCCCTAACTCCTCATATTTTGCAAGTTACGGGCCGACGGGCCTTGGGAGGATTTTTTTCCCAAATGTGGGCCTGCGGGCATGGGGAAGACTTTTCACCTGGGGAAGATTGCAGAACCTGGGGAGATATTTTGGCACTTTGCACTTTTTACAAAAAATGCAATTTACACATGTGGGCCCGTGAGCCCACCGAGGATATTTGCGCCACTGAAGTTAAAAAAGTGAAAATATCCCTAAAGCCCGCAAGGACACATGTCCAAGTTTCAAGCAAAAGCGGGAAGGCGGGTTCACATTGGAGGCACTTTGGATTTTTGACTTTTTTTTGTTGAAAAAAGCGTAAAGGTTTAAAATTAATTTGCACCTCCACCGACGCCCAAGAAGCCATGTGTCAGGCGAAAAGTTACATGCGGGGAGGCGGGTCATCGGGGGAACTTAGGAATTTTTGCAACTTTTACAAAAAGTGTAGTTTGTAGATGCAGGCCCGAGAACCCGTGGAAGTGTTTTGCCAAAAGTAAGGTTGCGATGCTGCGGGGCCATGGAGGAATTTGTGCAAAAGTGAATTTTGAGTCTAGAGATTTTTTCGCCAAAAGAGAATATTCGAGCCTATCGGACTTTTGTGGGAGACTTCATGTTTTTTACATTTTTTCACAAAATGACAATTTGTATTTTTCGGGCCCGCGGACACTTTGCAAAGATTGCAATGCCATTTTTGCACAGTTGATGCAAAATCTTCAAAAGGCCATAATATTTTGACTGGAAGCTCTTGAATTTGAGCAATTAGAAGAATTTTTGGAAAGGGGTCGAACTCCTCTATGCCATGGAAGCATAAAATATTTTTCACCAGCAGACTTAGGTGGGTAAAAATAGGAAAAATCTTTCACGCCATTAATACTGATCTGATTGCTTCAACTACCCAGATTTGATTTGTGCCATTATTCCTTCTCCAACACGCCAAACAAACATGGAGAATCACACTTGACAAATTTCGGGTGGATTTTTAGGGATTAATTGTTCAGTGGTTGAACTTTTCAAATCATATTTTCTCGACCTTTTCTCTATAAAGGTCATTTTTTTCCTCTTTGCCCATTAATGATGTGTTGTGTAAACTTCTAGGGTATTGATGCGTTTTGTTCATCCTTGGTTTTTCTAATGTTTCTTCTTGCCTCTTCACAAGGGTATTCTGTGCATATTTCTAAATGGGAATTACATAAATCTAAATGAAACTCTACATACTTCAAAAGGAAATTATCTACTTCATTTGCGAGGTAGAGGGTGATTTATGTTTTTAATTTCATTCCATTCCAACTTTAACATGTTTAACTTTCCTACAAAAATGCAAGGAAAAGCAAGAAGGTAATCCAACTTTTCAAAACATGCCTTTCAAATAACACAGTGAAATGTAATATTTCTTAACACAAACTTTTCCAACCTTCCAAAAGAGAGTTTACAACAATATTTCCAATAACAGATTTTAAACAAGAGCAACACCATTTTGTGGAAAATAAATCAACTTCAATTAAAATGAAATAATTTTTTTACAACTCCTTTTAAGTTCACCAAAAAAACAACTTACAAAAAATAGATCTTTCTCTTTTTTTCATTCAAATATAACTTTCATGTCCAAAATCAAACAAATTTTCACCACAAATACTATTACAATGTCATCCACTTAAAGTGGGAAATTTTACAATAAGGAAAACTAAAGAGAACTTCGAAGTTGGTCTTCATACACAGCTCCAAGAATGGCAACAAGAGAGATCCACCATGCTTCATTTGGTCACAACGAATAAAAAGGGAGAGAGGCAACACTCTCCACCCAACCAAGAATTACAATGAGGAGGAGAAGCCATCCTCCTCATTGGCCCCCGAGCCCCAACCACATTACAATGAAAAATGAGATTCAACTCATGGCAACAAACAAGCTTCCACATCACAATACAAGATTTTACAGTCATACCAAAGTCCAAATAATGCAACTACAATCACAAGAAGGAAAGAAAAAAAATACACAAGGCTTCAACATGCAAAATCCCAAGGAGTAAGATCTATGGGGGAAGCCACTTATACCTCCCAATGGGAAATGGGTGTCCACCTAAAAACCCTCCAATAAAACATCTCAAACCCCTACATACTCTTATGCCTCCCTCAAGTACCTCTTATACCTCCCACATTCTCTTATGCCTCCCTACAAATCTCTTATGGCTCCCTCATCAAAAAATAGACCAAGTAAGAAATGCAAGCAATTTCTTGTCCAAGGTGGAACACCCATCCCAACTCCCTCCAAAACATGGAAATAACTCTTATGCCTCCCTAAAAACATGCCTCCCACATTGAAATATCCCCATAGTCTCCTCCTACACCACACTTAAGCAATCTACCCAACCAACCAAAAAACATACCAAAACACTCAAAAACATTCACATATACATAATATAAAAAGGAAAACATTTTACAAGAGTCAAGCTCCTACCTCTCCATGGTAGAGCTTGATCCAAGAGTTCCACAACAAGCTTCTTCAAGTCCAAAAAATCACCAAAAGCTCCAACAAATCCACAAGCATTCCAAAATCCTCTAACTCTCCAAAAATTACAAGAGCACAAAGAAATGAAGTAACCCCCAAAGAAGCAAAAGAACTAGAATAAATAGAAAAGGGAGAGAGGAGGGTGAGGTGGCTCCATGTAGGATGCCACATCACTCATCCTCAACTCCACCTCACAAGTCAACTTCAAACTCCAAAGCACAATTAATAAGTGGGTGAAGAAATGACATTTTACTTACACACACAATCCAAGCCCACACCCCTTAAGGACTAAAAGTAATTACATGTAAGAAGGTGCAATAAAAACTTACAATTTGTCTTCCCAAAATACATAATGGGGCCTAGTTTTGACCCCCCAACCCATAGGTAGGGTTGGTATAACAATTTAAGAGGTGTGGGACAAGTTTAACTTGTCCCACAAGCCTCCAAAATTGGCCCTTAAGGACAAATCCGAATTTCAAAGGAAAGGTGGAGTGTTTCACACTCAAAGTTACTTACACATCACTTACAACACATAAACCAAGAGCCATCAAGTCTAATAAATAATTATTTTGAACCTTTTATAATTTAGTTTAGTAAAATAATTATTTACTAATCTAGACATAAATCAAGTAATTAATAAAAGGAGAATACATCACTAAAAAAATCACATACTAAAATTAAATAAAGGAAACTAAATAAAATAATAACACATAACCCCTTGGTCACATTTGAAGGTGATTCCCCCCATGGGAACCCCTAACAACAATTCAAACATACACACATAACAAAATACATGTTGCCATGGTGACCCTCATTGAATTCATCTAGCATTCCAATGTGGTTGGTCTCCAATCCCCCTGATGTTTGTTGTGACATGTTTACTTGCAAAACACATAACACCTCCTTTGGCCTTGTGGCCGCATCAAAACATCTAAAATAAATATACAATATAACTCCAAAATCATCTATATATGAATCAAAACATCATCTATTCAAGTAACATCATTTAAAATCATCTTCCTACATTTCATCAATAACCATATGATCATAAGATTAGTTCAATTATCTAGGTCTACTCAATATGACAAAATATCACATGTCTGAAATATATATATATATATATATATATATATATAACCATGTCAATCAACATATCAACATCAATATAAAATGTCTCTAATAATCCACATGCATCATATATGAATTGAAATCAACAACATTCCATGATCTCTAACATCTAACATCATGCTAAATCAGAAAGCTACAATTATATCCATAAGTATATTCGACAATATCGAAATCAAAACAAAAAAGGTGTCAAAGGGAATTGGGAAGTACAAATATAAAATGTGTTGTTATTTATGAGTTACAAATTATGTTGAAGAGTATAGGATTGTGATTATTTCCACACATAGCTACCATAATTGGTTCAGTTTGATTTCTATATCTATTTGAATTGTGCTTTAGTGTGTTGCAGGTTGGTGTATTTTTAATAAGATAAAATGTGTTTCATATTTATAGAGGTGGAACCTAAAGCATTTCAGACACTAACCTACCATACAAGATAACATGAAAGTAAAATTATTATGTTTTATATAGACAAAGCCTCATGTGTGTGTTGTTTGTGAGGGAGAAGTTGTTTACAATGTAGTTTGTGTTCCTCTTATGTGCATACATGAACATGTTTTGTGTGCCTCATTCTTATGTAATGCTAGAATCTAAAATCATGTGAGATTTGTAGGTTGTTGAGTGTGTGAACTCTTGATATTGTTGTTAATGTTAGTCCCTAGGGATCAACAACATAGTTAATTGTGAGACCCCACAAAATTCATTGTTTCCTTATCAAGCATCATGGATGACATCTTATTGATTGTGAGACCCCACAACATTTTAAGTGGTATTTCGTGATGGTGTCCTTGGGTGACAAGAGGAAGTGATAAGTGCGTTGGGTTGAGGAGGTCTTATGGGGGGCATTGATATTTCTTCAAATGGAAAAAACAATGGATGACAAGTATGGGGGTTGTGATTATGGATTCTACAAGACGTTCACAACATGACCGAGTGTGATGAGAATTTCCCGTACATGAGTAAGTTAAGAAAGAACTTCTGGTTGAAGAATTAGGTATTTGTTACTCCATCTTTAGAAGTGGTGGACATCATTTTTAGTAATGCATATTCAGAAAGGATACCCATCATTGTGAATCCTTGTCTGTAGGTAAACATATTAATCATTTCATATGGCGAAATGCAATTATGTGCTGAGTCGGGAGGAGATCAATTATGTTTTTGGATTTATGGAGCTGAGGATGTCGACACATCCTTCCACATATTTAGGAGAAGAAAGAATTGGGGTATGTGGTTGGATACTTAACCGTCATGAAGCTTTTTCTGAGGATGCCTCGACACATACAAGTGCATTTTATGTTAGGTTTGAGTACTACAAAAAATCACAGAGATGTTCGTACAATCACATTATTTTGTTGTTGATGTAACCCCTATAATTCAAATGTCCAGCATATTGTATTTATAGCTGAAGACATCATGCTTGTGTTAGATGATGGCAAGTGGAAATAAAAAATAGATTTTTGGGGCAATCACATTCTTGGAGAACCTTGATTTCAATAACCTATTCTATACCATACTTCTCCACATATTCGATTAATGGATCTCATTTGCAAGTGTTTAATGAAATAACATGAAATCATTCACATGTGCATAAATAGTTTTCATAACCTAATCCATGTTTCGCCATGATCCAGGGAAAATTTTAGTGGTCGAATATTCGTTAATTCACGTGATATTCTGATTTTTGAAATCTGAACCTGGAAAATGTTTAGCGTACAAACTAGGACCAATTCGCTAAACATTTCTAGGTATAAGCTAATTTTAGGGGTCAATTTCCATTCTAGTGAAATAAAAGTTTGCAAAATTCACTTGAATATAGTTATTTGGTAGCATATTTTTATGCTACTATCCGAAAACATATAGTATGGTGTCAGTTGGCCGGTAGCATAAAAATACGACTGACTGACAACATTTTTATGATACCATCCTACAACATATAGTTATGTTGTCAGACAGTAGCATAAAAATTTTGTTGGATGGTATCATTTTTTATGCTATCGACCAACAACATACTATATTTTGTCGATGGGTAGCAAAAAAATATGCTACTAACCGGTAGCATATAAAAAAGCTACCACATTGTAGCATTTTATAGTTATATCGCGATGTCTTGATATTCACCATTTGTGTAAAATATAATTTTCACATAGTAGTGAAATATTTTAGCTAAGGATTTTTTTGGAGGATCCCTTGAAATTTCCCTAATCCTATCTTGGAAATCAAAACTTTACATTTATAGCATGTATTTGGGAATGAATAACCATATGTTTATAAATCATGTAGAAATTATAGCAAGTTATCCACCCTATTATTTTTTTATCCTTGAACTACTTGTAGATTTAGAATGTTTAATATTTATGATAAAAGACTTATTTTGTAAGTAATATACATAGGTTTTGAAGCTTCATCCATTAAAATTTCCCACAATCATGCATCCTTAATATCCAAGAATTGAAATTTATGTCACACTCAAAATGAGCATCACTTTTTTCATTAAGTAATTATAAAACATCATTCACCACTCTATCCATTTCCATCCCTTCATCTATGTGATTTCCCTCATCATGACCCCTCATACAATAAAAAACAATGTCATCAAGAGTTGCAAAAATCGTTGTTTCCATAATTGGTTAGG
The DNA here is from genome assembly GCA_019776745.2 of Taxus chinensis. NCBI lineage: Eukaryota > Viridiplantae > Streptophyta > Pinopsida > Cupressales > Taxaceae > Taxus > Taxus chinensis. The sequence continues at coordinate 791,149,238 of CM034150.1, forward strand.
CCAAAGGCTAACTCTAGAGTTTCCATAATTGGTTATATGACCATGGACAATTTATTTATTTCTATCTATTCTACATTTACAATGATTACATGGACATGGATATTGATTAAAAATTTTCTTAGAACTCTTAGCCTCATCAAACTCCTGATATTGTCCATCTGTCAATCTTTGATTCTAACTCATCTTTTACGCTCTACAATAAATGACATATAAATATTGAAATATGAATTTTAAAAACCAAATTAAATCTACCTCAGCCAAGTGTAGGTTAGAAATCTAAACTTTTGAAAGGTGACGGTGTAGACCTTGATCCAACATTATATGTATTATTTTCCAATCTTATATATAAAAGCTTTTGGGGCATTGATTATGTGCATACAAGCTATTTCACACACATGTGAAAATTGATATATACCCAAATTAACAACAATCACAATATAAAGAAAATACCATTCTAGAACATTAAAATTTTAGAACTCAAAAATCATTACAAGACTCAAGTAGTACATCAAATTTTAAGCTAGAAATAAATTTTAGTTTTTGGGATTTATTTTCACTTGCCAACTCTCTTTTGTAAAAGGCAACCTTATTGATGCCATGAATGGCCTATGGATGCTTAAAAGACATGGAATCTTATGGATTCACTTTCAAATGAGATATTTCAAAGTCCCTATTAACCCTTGGAGTTTATTAGTACAGTTATAAAGTCTTCAACAAATGTAAGCCCACAATAAAAGCACCAAGGTATCTTAGAAAAACACTGGTGTCCACTAGAAAGTGCTAGAATCTCTATAGTGCCCACTTGCTTTTGACACCTTTTGATATTGATTATGAAACTTTTGACTATACTTATGGACATTACTGTAGCCTTTGATTTGGTATGATGTTAGACATTAGAGATCATGGATTGTGGTTGATTTTGATTCATAGATGATGCATGTAGATTATTAGGGACATTTTATATTGATGTTGATACACTGCTTGGCATGGGTTTATGTGTGTGTGTGTGTGTGTGTGTGTGTGTGTGTGTGTGTGTGTGTGTGTGTGTGTGTGTGTGTGTGTGTGTGTGTTTTCCTTACATGTGCTATTTTGTCATATTGAGTAGACCTAGAAAATTGAACAAATCTTGTGACCATATGGTTATGGATGAAATTGTAAATGATATTGTTTCTTTCTTAGATGATGTTTTGATTTATATATATCGATTATTTTGGAAGTTATATTTTATATTTATTTGGACGTTTTGATGTGGTCACAAAGCCTGAAGGAGGTATTTGTGTTTTGTAGGTAAACATGTCACAACAAACATCGGGGGGGTTGGAGACGAACCACATTGGAACTCTAGATGAATTCAAAAAGGGTCACCATGGCAACGTGTATTTGTTTGTGTATGTTGAATTTTTTTATGAGATCCCATAGAGGGGTCACCTTTAAATGTGACCAAGGGGTTATGTGTATTCTTTTATTGTGATCCCTTTATTTAATCCTTGTATGTGGATTTTTGTGATGTATTTTTCCCTTTATTATTTATTTTATTTGTGTCTAGATTTGTGAGTAATCATGTTGTTAAATAAAATAAAAGGGTCATAAGAATGCATTTATTAGAGTTGGTGGCTCTGGGATTATGTGTTGCAAGAGATGTGTAAGTAAATTTTAGTGTGAAACACTCTACCTTCCTTTTGAAATTCGGATCTATCCTTAGGGGCTGATTTTGTAGGCTTGTGGGACAAGTTAAACTTGTCCCACACCTCTTAAATTTGGATACCAACCTTACCTATGGTTGGGGAGTAAAAAATTAGGCGTCATTATGTATTTTGGGAAGGCAAGTTGTAAGTTTTTATTGCACCTTCTTACATAAAATTAATTTTGGTCCTTAGGGTGTGGACTTGATTTGTGTGTGTATGTTAAATGTCATTTATTCACCCACCCTTTTTAATTGTTATTTGGAGTTGAAAGTTGAATTGTGAGGTGGAGTTGAGGATATGTGATGTGGCATCCTACATGGACCCACCTCATCCACCTCTCTACCTTTTCTATTTATTTGAATTCTTAGCTTGTTTTCGGGTTACCTCATTTTTGGTGATTTTACTTTGGTTACTTCTTTTAGTTTTGAGCTCTTGTAATTTGAAAGAGAGTTAGATATTTTTGTTGAATGCTTGTGGATTGCTGGAGCTTTTGGACCTTTTGGATTGGAAAAATATTGTTTTTGAACATTTGGAGAAAACTCTACCATGGAGAGGTAGGAGCTTAGCTCTTTAGAATTGTTCTTCCTTTATTTATGCATATGTGAATGCTTTGAATATCTTGGTATGTTGTTGGACAGTTGGGTAGATTTCCTAGGTATGGTGTAGGAGAAGACTATGGGGATGTCTTGTGGGGAGGCATAAGATTTTTTGGGAGGTATAAGTGTTATTGTGGAGGGAGTTTGGGATTGGGTTCCACATTGTAAAAGAAACAACTTGCATTTATTTCCTCGTTATGGAATGCCATAAGAGTGTGAGGGAGGCATAAGAGTATGTAGGGGTTTTGAAATGTTTTACTGGCAGGTTTTTAGGTGGACACCCATTTCCCTTTGGGAGATATAAGCAGCTTCCCCCATATGTCTTACTCCTTTAGATTTTACATGATGAAGCCTTGTTTATTTTGTTACTTTCCTTCTTGTGATTATAGTTGCATTATGTGGACTTTGGTATGATTGTAAAATATGGTATTGTGATGTGGAAGCTTGTTTTTTTACATGAGTTGAATCCACCTTTCATTGTAATGTGGTTGGGGCTCAGGGGCCAATGAGGAGGATGACTTCTCCTCTTCATTGGAATTCTTGGTTGGGTGGAGAGAGTTGTCTCTCCCCCCTTTTTTGTTGTGACCAAATGAAACATGGCAGATCTCTCTTGTTGTTGTAATTGGAGTTGTGTATTGAGACAAACTTCAAAGTTCTATTTAGTTTCCTTATTATAAAATTTCTCACTTCAAGTGGATGACCTTGTAATAGTATTTGTGGTGAAAAGATGTTCTATTTTTGGACATGAAAGTTATATTTGAGTGAAAAAAAAAAAAATCTATTTTGTATGTTGTCTTTTGGCAAACAAAAAAGAAGAAGTTGTAAAAAGAAATTAGTTCAATTTATTGAAATTGATTTGTTTTCTACAAAATAGTGTTGCTCTTGTTTAAAATATGTTGTTGGAATTATGTATTAAGAAATATTACATTCACTGTGTTATTTGAAAGACACTTTTTGAAAAAAATAGAACTACCTTCCTACTTTTCTTCGCATTGTTGTAGGAAAGTTAAACGCATTAAAATTGGGATGGAATGAACTTAAAAATTTAAAGTATCCTCTACTTGGAAAATGAAATAGATTAATTTCTAATTTTAAGTACGTAGATTTCCTTTTAGATTCATTGAAAACCTACAATAAACATTAAAAAACACATAGATTACCTTGTAATAATGAGAAACAAGATGAAACGTTAAAACGAACTAAGGATGATTAAAACCCATCCCAAAATAGAATGTATTTCCCCATAAATTTACACAGAACTTCATTAATTAGACAAGAGACAAGGAAATTCCTTTGCAGAGAAAGGAGAAAAGAAATTTGATTTGAAATCTCAACCACTAATAATTAATCCGTGTAATCCATCCAAAAACTGTCAAGTGCAATTCTCCATGTCTGTTTGGCATGTTGGAGAAGGAAGAATGGTGGATCAAATCAGATCTGGGTAGATGAAGCATTCAGATCACGTATTAATGGTGTGAAGACATTTTCCTAATTTTCACCCACCTAAGTCTTCTAAAAATAATATTTTATCCTTCCTTGGCATAGAGGAGTTCGAGCCCTTTCCAAAAAGTCCTTACTTGCTCATATCCGAGGTTCCAGTCAAAATTTATGGCCGTCTGGAGATTTTTGCATCAACTCTGTACAAAAAAAACCTAACTGTCAAAAAAAAATTGCAAAGCAGATCCGCAGGCTGAAAAATACAAGTTGCACTTTTTTCCAAAAAATGCTAAAAGACACGAAGTCTCCCGCCGCTCCACAAGCTTGAATATTCTCTTTCGGTGAAAAAAAGTGCTAAGTTTGAAAATTCACTTTTGATGGATTTCCTCCATGACCCCGCAGCCCCGAAACCTTTATTTTGGCCAAAACAGTTCCGCGGGTTCGTGGGCCCACATTTGTATACTCCACTTTTTGTAAAAGTGGCAATAATTCCTTTGTCTCCCCGACGGCCCACCTCCCCGCATGTAACTGTTGACTGGACATGTGGCTACTCTGGGTGTCAGCGGAGGCGCGGCGTGTTTTAAACCTTTACAATTTTTCAATAAAAATCCTAAATTTCTAAGTTTCCTTAACAGTCCTCCCCCCTGCTTGAAACTTTTGGACATACACGTTGCTTCTCTGGGCATCGGCGGAGGTGCGACGCATTTTAAAACCTTTTTGTTTTTTCAACAAAAAAATCCAAAAATATAAAATGCCTCCGGCGACCCACCTTTCCGCTTCGGCTAGAAACTTGGACACGTTTCTTTTGCAGGCCTTAGGCTCTTTTCTTTACTTTTTCTCCTTTTGGCACAAAGATCTCTCTTTCTCTCTCTCTCTCTCTTAGATGATTTCCCTCCTATTGGCGGGGGTCCTGTTGTTTTTTGTAGCTTTATCACTACTTATCTCTAGTGTTGTTTCTGGATGTTTCTTAGGCTGTTGAGTAGATGCATTTCTATGTTTTTCTCCATCTTTTATTGTTCTATCTAGATTTTGACCCATATTTTGTATCTCCTAGGTAGGATCTTATTCAAAAAATCTTTTTCCTTAATTTTTTTTCAATCATAAAAATGGTATGGGAATTGTTCGAAAAATTCCTATAATAGATTTGGTCTCATGAAATGGATTATGTCCAAAGAAAGGGTTTGTTTAAAATGCCTTCCAAACATGACGGAAAATGAATTTTGGAAGATGTTAAAATAGAAATCACAACTTTTATTAGCTTATTCCTAGCATGACAATTCACTTAGTAAAAGTATGTTATATCACATTCATTCAAAGGATATTAAATAATACCCTTAATGTTATTTTTTACCTCATTTTATTCAATTGATAATACCCCCACCTGTTATGTTATTTGTATGAAAATACCAGCTATTTTTCTATATACATTACTTACCTATTTTTCCATTGCAATTTTATTTACCCCTTTTTATTTCCACCCTAATATATCAAATAGAAAATATATCATGTTTTCCACTCAATTATTATTTTCATAATATGTCTATGTTATACAAATATATTTTGAAGCCATTCAAAAAACATTATCAATTATTTTAATGTTAAACATTATTCATTTATCAATAGTTCTTTAAATAATTAAGATGGTCAAATAATATCATTTGTGTTGAAAAGTATACTCAATCCTAGTTTTCTACAAGATTATTATTTTTTGGTTAAGAATATCCTAATTCAGATTTCCCTACTCAAAAAGATATTATTATTTAGTTTGATGACAACACTCCCTTTTGCATTTTAATGTATTAGTATTAAAAACTAGGGGCCGATATTTTAGTTTTATAATAAAATCAACCCCACCTCTCCTTCTTTACCCACCTCTCTAACCCTACCCCCAATACTTAAGTTCAAATAACATTAAATCAAACCCTTTCATCCCCTAACGTCTATTGGTATATTGACTTTGGTTTTATTATCAAATTTAATTACCTTAATATGAATGAACTTGCTAGAATATTATCTACCTAATGAAGCCCCTGTGATTCCTTGTACGTGTTAAATAAGAATTTTAAAATAGGATATGGACAGTGTAGTGCCCACTTTCCTTATAACACTTTTAGATACTGATCTTGATACTGTTGATCTTATTATGACATTATTATGTTTTGATTTAGTATGATGTTTAAAATGTTAAACCATGGATTATTATGGATCTTGATTCAGTTATTAATGCATAATGATTATTAGAGACATTATTACATGTGGATGATGATATATTTTTTGAACATGGATATATTATAGATGATTGTTCGGGCATGTGATATTGGATATTATGAGTAGATTCTAGTATGGAAATTATTGATGATGATATATTTGATTTATTAAAATCAAATGATAATGTTGATTTCTTGATGTTGTTGTGATTCATATGTTAGATGATCTTGAGATGTTGTTTATATCATTTTGGATGTTCTGATATGGCCACGAGGCTAAAGGAGGTATTTGTATTTTGCAGGATAAAAATCAGAACAATGTCGGGGAATTGGAGACCAACCATATTAAAATTTTGGATGAATTCAACAAGGTCACCATGGCAACGGTTATTATTTGTGTGTTGTGTTTGTTAGGGATTCTCATGGGGGGGTCACCTTTTAAATGTATCAGGATTTTATGTATTTCTTAATGTGGTTCCTTTTTGTAATGTTTGCATGTGTTTATTTGTGATGTGTGTACCCCTTTCATTAGTTATTATATGTTGAGTTAATGTTGTGAATAATCATGTGTGTTAAATAATAAATCAAATGTGTCATAAAATGTAATTAATTAAGTTTTTGCTCTTAAATGTAATGTTGTAGAGAGTGTGTGTAACAATATGTAAGAGTGTGTAAGAAATATGTAAGAATGTGTGAGAGAATGTAAGAATAGATTTTGGAGTGTTTAAACACTTCATCCTCTTGGGAATTCAAATTTTTCCTTGGAGGCGTGTGGGACAAAGTTAAACTTGTCCCACACCTCTTAAAATTATTCACCAACCATACCTATGGTTTGGAGGTTAAAATTAGACCCTTTTAATGCATTTTGATATGAATAATTGTAAATATTAATGCACTTCTCTTACATATTTTAAAATTTAGTCCTTGTTGGGGGTATGGGTTGTTTTGGAGTGTGTAAGTAAATATGTCATTTTAATTTATTGTGCTTAGGTGAATGATTGTTGACTTTTCTTGGGGTTGGGGGGAGGTGTGATGTGGCATCCACATGGATCCACATCATCCTTTTCTCTTCCCTCTCCTTTAAAAATTCGAACTCTTTGATTGTTTTGGGTTTGTTGAAACCTTTGCATACGTCTCCTTGGTGAATTTCTTGTTGTTTTGGGAGTCTTGCTTGTGGAAGGAGATTGAGATCATTTCATGTGCATTCTTGGTTGATTTTTTGGACTGGTATTTTGGGGAATGGAAAGCTATGTTTGTTATTGTAACAAACCCCTTAATTAAGGGAGAGGTAGTAACTTGAACCTTGTGAATATGCTTTCTTCTCTTTCTATACTGTATGACTTGGTAAATGTTGTATGTGTTTATGATGCTGTTGGGAGTACTACTTAGGATATGGTGGAGGAGAAGGCTATGTGGTTTTTCATATTAGGGGGGCATAAGGGAATGCCCCAAATTGGCTCAAATTTTTATTGGGAGGAGTTTGGTATTGGGACTCCACCATGGAAAAGAAATAGCTGCATTTCTTACTCTTGCTGGCATAGGGAGAAAACTTTGGGGGGGGGCATAAGGATGAATTTGGGGGGGCATAATGATATTTGAGATGGTTATTATGGTGGTGTTGGTATAGGTGGATTCCATTTCCCATTGGAGGCATAAATTAATTCCCATAGAATCCTTTCCTTTTTTAGCTTGCTTGATGAGCCTCATTTGTGTGCATTTGTTTAATGTAGTTGTGCACTACATTCTTCTTGAATGTGTTTTTAAAAAATGTAAAATGTTGCATGTCTGTTTGTGGTGAAGTCTTGTTATCATGAGTTGATTTTCATCTCTTATTTTTCAATCATGGTTTGGGACTTGGGGGCCAATGAGGAATTATGGCTTCCTTCTTTCCCTTCTCATTGGATATCTTGGGTGGGTGAAGAGCATTGCCTTTCCCTCCATTCTTGTTGTGATCAGTTGGAAAGATGAAGGAAACCACAATGTTGTTTTGGAGCAATAAATGTAAGTTTGACAGTCCCTTCTTGGAGCATTATTTAACCCTTCCCACTTGAAGTAGACTGATTTGTATGATTATTTGTAATGAGAGTTCCTTGTATTGATGGGGAAGGATGAATTGAAATGTGAAATGAAAAGAGTAATTCCATTCTTTGGTTTTGGAAGACCTGTGACCGAATGTTTATATTTTGCAATTGTCTTGAAATCACAAGAAAGTAAATAAGTTGTACATTTGTTTGTTGGAAATCAATACAAGGAATAGCTCTACTTATCTCACTTTGTCAATGCTATTTTATTGGAATTTATTTGTTTTGTTTGATTTATAATCTCTGTTTGGAAGAAAATGCGTTGAAGGACAGACAAGTGTTTTAATTCCCTTGAAAAGTGTTTGAAATTTGGAAATCAGCTTTGGCAATATTGACTGATAAATGTTTTTTTGAAAATCATTGAATGCATTAGACTAAAAGTGGAATGATTTTTCCATACGTTGGAGGATGTAGACATGTTTAAAATCCTTAGTGAATACCTTTGTTGTTGTAACTTCAAACTGGAACTCAATTATCTATAAATGAACAGTTCGAATCCTTATCAAGAAATTAGAAATGAAACATTAAAAATTTGAGACATCAAAGTCCTAGGAACTCATTTGACTAAAACTATAGAAATATCATTAGAACTGTAAAATTAAAATACAACTTGCACATTCAATCTCTATACCCATTGATGTAACAAATTTAATTGCACTCCTTCTAATAATGGCTCTTAGAACCGTCCTAAATCCCTTAAAAGTCTCCATTCTATTTGACATGTTGAGGAAGTGGGGAAATACAAATTGAACAAAAACTTTTAAGTCGAAAAATTTACCAGTTTGCTTTGCAAACCCTGCAGATTGTTTTCTGAAAATTGAACTCTCAAAATTCACAAATTCCAAAATTGATGACTCCTATAAAAGAGAGATTTGAGAGATTCCATAAAGTCCGCGTTTCCCAAATCTGAGGTTTTAATCAACAGGTTTATGGCCATTTTGAAAGTTTTACTCATTTGGCCTTCAAAAAAAAATCTAAAACTGTTTAACTTAATTTTTAACTTTGGAAAAATTTTCCCCTAAAAAGTCCGCGGCCCGCCTTCCCGCAAACAATTCGGTTCTTACCAACGTGCACCTCGTAGGTGGAACCCTTTTTAAAACTCATCCTAGTTTTCTACAAGATTATTATTTTTGTTAAAATATCCTAATTCAGATTTCCCCTACTCAAAAAGATATTATTATTTAGTTTGATGACAACACTCCTTTTGCAATTTTAATGTATTTAGTATTAAAAACTAGGGGCCGAATATTTTAGTTTAATAATAAAATCAACCCCACCTCTCCTTCTTACCACCTCTCTAACCTACCCCCAATACTTAATTCAAAATAACATTAAATCAAACCCTTTCATCCCCTAACGTCTATTGGTATATTGACTTTGGTTTTATCAAATTTAATTACCTTAATATGAATGAACTTGCTAGAATATTATCTACCTAATGAAGCCCCTGTGATTCCTTGTACGTGTTTTAAAATAAGAATTTTAAAATAGGATGTTGATCTTATTATGGACATTATTATGTTTTGATTTAGTATGATGTTTAGATGTTAGACCATGGATTATTATGGATCTTGATTCAGTTATTATGCATGATGATTATTAGAGACATTATTACATGTGGATGATGATATACTGTTTGACATGGATATATTATGGATGATTGTTCGGACATGTGATATTGGATATTGTGAGTAGATCTAGTATGGAAATTTATTGATGATGATATAGTTGATTAATTAAACTGAAAATGATAATGTTGATTTCTTGATGTTGTTGTGATTCATATGTTTAGATGATCTTGAGATGTTGTTTATATCATTTTGGATGTTCTGATATGGCCACGAGGCCGAAGGAGGTATTTGTATTTTTGTAGGGTTAAAAATCACAACAATGTCGGGGGATTGGAGACCAACCATATTAGAATTCTGGATGAATTCAACAAGGTCACCATGGCAACTGTTATTATTTGTGTGTTGTGTTTGTTAGGGATTCCCATGGGGGAATCACCTTTAAAATGTGACCAAGGGATTTTATGTATTTCTTTAATGTGGTTCCTTTTAGTAATGTTTGCATGTGTTTATTTTGTGATGTGTTACCCCTTTCATTAGTTATTATATGTTGAGTTAATGTTGTGAATAATCATGTGTTAAAATAAATAAATCAATATGTCATAAGAATGTAATTAATGAAGTTGTTGCTCTTAAATGTAATGTTGTAAGAGTGTGTAAGAAATATGTAAGAATGTGTAAGGGATATGTAAGAGAATGTAAGATAGATTTTGGAGTGTTAAACACTTCATCCTCTTGGGAATTCGAATTTGTCCTTGGAGGCTATATTTGGAGGCTTGTGGGACAAGTTAAACTTGTCCCACACCTCTTAAAATTATTCACCAACCATACCTATGGTTTGGAGGTTAAAATTAGACCTTTTTAATGCATTTTGATATGACTAATTGTAAGTTTTAATTGCACTTCTCTTACATGTTTTAAATTCAGTCCTTTTGGGGTATGGGTTGTTTTGGAGTGTGTAAGTAAATCTGTCATTTTAATTTATTGTGCTTAGGTGAATGATGTTGATTTTTCTTTGGGGTTGAGGAAGTGTGATGTGGCATCCCACATGGATCCACATCATCCTCTTCTCTTCCCTCTCCTTTAAAAATTTGAACTCTTTGCTTGTTTTGGGTTGTTGAAACTTTGCATATTTCTCCTTGGGTGAATTTCTTGCTGTTTTGGGAGTCTTGCTTGTGGAAGGAGATTGGAGATCATTGCATGTTGTGTTGTTGCTGATTTTGGACTGTATTTTGGGCATTGAAAAGCTTGTTGTCATTGGAACAAACTCCATTATGGAGAGGTAGGAACTTGAGCCTTTTAAAATGCTTCTTCTCTTTCTATGCATGTATGAAATGGTAAATGTTTTATGTGTTTGATTGGCTGGTTGGGTAGACTGCTTAGGATATGGTGTAGGAGAAGGCTATGGGGATTTCATATGGGGGGCATAAGGGAATGCCAATGGCATCAGTTTTATTGTGGAGGGAGTTTGGGATTGGGATCCACCATGGAAAAGAAATAGCTTGCATTTCTTACTCTTGGGGGGGCATAAGGGAGAAACTTTGGGGGGGCATAAGGAGGAATTTGGGGGGGCATAAGGATATGTGAGATGGATTATTTTGGTGGGTTGTATAGGTGGATTCCCATTTCCCATTGGGAGGCATAAGTAGTTCCCCATAGATCCTTGCTCTTTTTGGCTTGCTTGATGAAGCCTCAGTTTTGTTTGTATTTGTTTAATGTAGTTGTGAACTACATTCTTCTTGAAATGTGTTTTAAAATGTGAAAATGTTGCATGTGTGTTTGTGGAAGTCTTGTTGCCATGAGTTGATTTTCATCTCTTATTTCATTATGGTTGGGGCTCGGGGGCCAATGAGGAAGGATGGCTTCTCCCTTCTCATTGGATATCTTGGTTGGGTGGAGAGCGTTGCCTTTCCCCCATTCTTGTTGTGATCAAGTTGAAAGATGAAGAAAACCAGCATGCTGCTGTTTTGGAGCAAAAGAAATGTACAGTTTGACAGTCCCTTCTTGTGAGCAAGTTTATTGTAACCTTCCCACTTTGAAGTGGATGATTTGTATGATTATTTGTAATGAGAAGTTACTTGTATTGATGAGGAAAGATGAAATTGAAATGTGAAATGTAAAGAGTTATATATTCCATTCTCTGTTTTGAAAAGAATGTGAAAGAATGTTATATATGTATTGTATATTGTATTTGAAATCAAAGGAAAGAGATAAGTTGTAAAGTTGTTTGTTGGAAATCAATAAAGGAATGCTCTACTTTCTCAAACTTGCATTGTTGTATTGGAATTGATTTTCTGTTGTGAATTAAAATCTCTATTGGAAAGAAGAATGCGTATGAAGGAAATGACAGTGTTTTGTTCCCTTGAAATGAGTTGAAATTTGGAAATCAGACTTTGCATTTTGTCTCTTGAATGTTGTTTGAATCAATTAAATACATTAGACTAGAAGGAAATGAGTTTCCCATACTTGGAGGATGTAAAATGTTTAATAAATCCTTTAGTGAATGATCTCTGTTTTGTAATTCAAAACTGGAAATCAATTATAAAAAAAATGAACAGTTCGAATCCTTATCAAGAAATAAGAAATGAAACATTAAAATTTAGATGTAGTAAGTCCTAAGGAACTCAATTTGACAATAAAACTTAAGAAAGATCCTTGAGAACTTGTAAAATTAAAATCAAACTTGCACAGTCAATCTGCTGCCCAATGATGTAAAAAAATTTAAATTGCAACTCCTTCTAACTAATTGAATCTTGGAAACCTTCCTAAATCCCCAAGAACAAGTCTCCATGTCTATTTGACATGTTGAGAAAGAAGGGAGATCAAAATTGAAAAAAATTTATAAGTTAAAAATTTACCAGTTTGCTTTGCAAAACCCTACAGATTGTTTTCTCAAAATTGACCTCTCAAACTTCATCAAATTCCAAAATTGATGACTCCTGTGCAAAGAGGGCTTTGAGATCTTTCCAGAAAGTCCTTGTTTTCCCAAATCTGAGCTTCCTATCAAAAGTTATGGCCATTTGAAGTTTTACTTCAATTTGGCCTTCAAAAAAAAATAAATCTAACTGTTAAACTTTAATTTTTAACTTTGGAAAAATTTCCCAAAAATTCTGTGGCCCCCGCCATCCCACAACCAATCAGGTTCTACCACGTGGCACCTCGGAGGGGCGGACCCTTTAAAAACTTGTCTTTTTGAAAATTTGCCTTGGGAAAATTTTCCCATTTTTCCCCGCATTCCCGCCACCCGCGGCCAATCACGTGCTGACACGTGGCTCAATGGATGCGCGGGAGAATTTTTGAACTTAAATTTTTTTTCCCATTTTGGAAAAATTTCCATTTTGCCTCCGCGGCCCTACACCAGCGCCTGCCTTGGAATTTTCCCTTTCGCGCACACACGCGGGCCCACGTAAGCTTTTTAGATTTTTTTCCCTTTTGGCTAAATGCCTTGGATTTTTCCTGCCACCCCGTCACCCGCACCCAATCATTGGGTGACATGTGGCATCACCTGGGATCGACGACGGGAGAAAGTGGAGAAAATTTCCCTTTGAAATTTTGATTTTTTCCTTTGGCAAAAATCCAACTTTTTCCCCGCCGCCCCGCCGCCCGCGTCCAATCACGTGACGACACGTGGCAGCCTATGGCTCGGCGGAGGCATGGGATTGTTCTTGACTTTGAGTTTTTAGTTTGTTTTGGAAAAAATTGTAATTCTTCCCCACTGCCCCGTCACCCGTGACCAATAGGGTCGTGACACGTGGCACCCTTTTTGCCTTCGGCGGAGGCGCACAAAAATTCTCCCTTTGTTTTAACTCTAAAATCCTAAGATTTTTCAGCCCCCCCACCTGTTTTTCCCCTTGCCAATCTGAGTGACATGTGGCATTGGCATCGGCGGGCATGGACCAATTCGATCCCCTTGCACTTTTCGGTGAAAGAGACTTAAAGTCCAACCCGCTCCATCGGCCCGCGTTTCTCCCAACCAACCAGGGCACGACACGTGTCTCCCTCATCGGGCTCACGGGCATGTGAAGGTGAATTGCACTTTTGCATGCCAAAGGAGGGAAAATCCCTCCAAGTTCTTCCCCACTCCGCCTGAGCCCACGCATTGGGGAAAATTTTCCTCCCTAGGCCCGCGGACTATCCCTTGGGAAAATTTCTCCTCCTAAAGTCCGCCGGCTCATATCTTGCAAAATATAAGGAGTTAGGAGGACTTCTTTATACCGTTGGAAAGGTGAGAAAATTTCCTATCCAATGGGCATGATTTAGGGAAGTTTTGATGGCATTAATTTTGTGAAAAATCAAGTTGAACCCTGTGAGTCAGTTAGAGAGGGGTTGAGTGAGAAATTTCTCTCCTGACCTAAGTGGTTAACCTAATCCCTTGTTTTGACCTTGTGTTTTGTTAGTGCTAGATGTAAGAGGAAATTCTTTAAAGTCATTCTTGCATAGTTGATCTTAAATCTTGTTGTGCTAACTGTTGCCTTGTAACCTAGTTGCTGATACTCTTAAATAAAAAAAATTATTCCATAATTTTCCTAACTAATCCTAGTTTGTTCTTGGGTCTCAAGTGGTTGTTTTTAAGTGGGCATTACACTTGGTATCAGAGTAGTGGTTCAAAATCTTGGACCATTGGGCACACTAGAGAAAAACTTGAGACATGAACTTTAAACTAGCACACCTTTTAAATCTAGAAAACAAAACTGTTGAAAATTGTATGTGATAGTAAACTTAGAAACTGAAGAAGACTTAAAATAATGAACTAACTCTCATTTTGTTTCTGTGCAGGAGGTGCAGACAAGATGAGGAGTCTTTCCACATAGACTTAGATATACCACCTCTGGATCATGTTGTAGCAACCATCCTGCCACAGATCTTGCAGACCCTTCAGGATGTTAATGTCGTGTTACGCGGAGGATCAGTTGGAGGGCATGCCAGACATGATAGAGTTACTTCCATTGAGGGACATGCACCTCCTCCACTCAGTGAGGAGCATGGAGGAGAGAATTTTCATGGAGAGTTCAGCCAGAGTAGAGTCACCTCTGAGGGGACATGGTGACCGAGTTTCAGGACACAGAGAGAGGTCTCGGAGCCCTAGGCTCAGGGACGAGCATGCAGAGAGGCCTAAAGGCCGTCAGACCACAGCTACAGATCACATCAGGGAGATCCTGAAGCTTTGGCCATCACATTACTCAGGTGACACAGGTGGATTTTAGGCAGAGGCCTGGCTAGTGAGCTTGAGTGGTTGCTTCAAGCTTTGTCCTTGTTCTAGCAACACGAAAGCTCGTGTTGTGATCCATCTACTGAGGGATGGAGCTGGAGTATGGTGGAGGACAGAGGAGCAGAAGCTCCATGTAGATTCTGAGACAGTCACCTGGGAGCTATTTGAGGAGAGATTTAGGAGCAAGATATTTGTCATGGAGGTTCATACAGCAGAGGATCGATGAGTTCCATGACCTTCGACAGGCATCCCTTACAGTGGCAGAGTATGAGAGTAGGTTTTTGGATCTACTCCAGTATGTTGAGTACATGCAGGATGAGTAGGTGTGGATCCACAGGTTCATCTGGGGCCTAAATCTAGACATTGGAGGTGCGGTTCAGATCCACTACCCACAGACTTTAGCAGAGGCCGTTGAGAAGGCCTACATAGCAGAGGAGACTCGGGGGAAGACCCAGCAGGCTAGAGACCGAGTCAGGAGCCACATACAGTAGATGCAGGATAGTAGATCGAGGGGGTCAGCTCCTCCTCCTCATGGTGGTCAGCATTCTTCACAGTCATCCTTTAGACCCCCAGCAGTAGCAGCAGTCCCGCCCACCTTATAGACCTCCACAGAGAGTTGATGCACAGAGAGGTCGGAGTATGGGGCCTCCTCCTAGGGGTCCCATCAGGACACAGGGTGGACCTAGAGCTCAGTCAGTGGGAGCTCATCAACAGAGGCCATAACAGACCATAGCTGGATCATCAGGATCCACAACACCTACTTCTAGAGCACCTACTAGGGGTGCTACTCCTTGGAGAGGATCAGGCGGTTGTTTTGGATGTGGAGTTATGGGACATTTTTGGAGAGACTTGCCCTCAGAACCCTAACAAGGGTAAGGCACCAATCTTAGAGCCGATAGTTGGTGATATGGGATGCAACCACAAGATTTATGCAGTGGTTGAGAACCACCAGGCCGAGCACCAGAGCACAGTTATTGAGACTTCAGGTAGTATTGGTGGTGTTCCTACCTCCATATTGTTTGACTCTGGTTCTTCTGATTCATTTATTGCACCATCTTTAGTAGAGTGATGTAGGCTGGTGGCAGTTAGGTAGGGTCATTGTTGGGACGTTGAGATGGCTTCGGGAGCCAAGATCTCTGTAGACTCCTTAGTTAAGGAGTGTGTTGTGGATTTGGGACCTTTCACCACTACTTCAGATCTCTGTATTCTTCCTTTGGGCTCGTATGGAGTCATCTTAGGTATGGATTGGTTATCTACACACAGGGCCAGGATGGATTGTTATCACAAGACTATATCTTGTGCAGATGATCTTGGAGTTGAGTCGGTGATTTCAGGGGTCAGGAGACCCATTTCTATTCACACCATCTCTACTATGCAGCTTAAGCGGTGTGTGTGACGGGGTTGTCAGATGTATGCTGTTACAGTCAGTGACAGGTCAGAGGATGGGTCTAGTGGACCATCGCTAGATGATCATCCCATTCTGAGAGAGTTTTCAGATGTCTTTCCTGGGGAGCTACTGGGGATGCCACCCCCACGTGAGATTGATTTTCATATAGATCTGGTTCCGGAGTAGAGCCTATCTCACGAGCACCTTATCGGATGACCACCCCAGAGCTCTGTGAGCTCAAGTTACAGCTGGAGGGCCTTCTGGAGAAAGGCCTTATCCATCCTAGTGTATCCCCTTGGGGTGCACCAGTGATTTTTGTGAAGAAGAAGGATGGATCCTTGCGGTTGTGTATCGATTACCACCAGCTGAATAAGGTAACGATCAAGAATCGTTATCCCCTTCTACGTATTGATGACTTGTTTGATCAGATGAAGGGAGCCATGGTGTTCTCTAAGATTGATCTCAAGTCAGGCTATCATCAGTTGAGGATTACAGAGGTAGACATTCATAAGACTGCTTTTCGTACGAGATATGGGCACTATGAGTTCACAGTGGTGCCTTTTGGTTTGACGAATGCCCCACAGTGTTTATGAGTTTGATGAATGGGGTATTCAGGACCTTCTTAGATCACTTTGTGCTCATCTTCCTTGATGACATTCTGATTTACTCACGTATGCGTGAGGAGCATGAGGGGCACCTTCGCCAGGTTCTTCAGTGTCTTCGTGAGCAGCAGCTTTACGGAACTTGGAGAAGTGTGCTTTCTTTCAGTCTGAGGTACAGTACTTGGGTCATATCATCTCTGGGGAAGGTATCGCAGTCGATCCTTCCAAGATTAGAGCCATTATGGATTGGCCAGCACCCACTACTATGACAGAGGTGCAACTTCATGGGGTTAGCAGGTTACTACAAGAGATTTGTTCAGGACTTCTCTCGGATAGCACACCCCATCACTTCCCTTCAGTAGAAAGGGAAGAAGTTTTTTTGGTCAGACAGATGTGAGTAGGCCTTCAGGACACTGAAGGAATGTCTCACTACAACACCTATTCTTGCAGTGTCGGATCCACATGGTGAGTTCTTTGTATGCACGGATGCTTCGTTGGCAGGCCTTGGAGGTGTACTGATGCAGGAGGGCAGAGTAGTGGCTTTTGAGTCTCGCAAACTCAAGGATTATGAGCTTAATTACCTGACTCATGATCTTGAGCTTGTGGTAGTTGTGCAGCGCCTTGGTTTGATGGAGGCACTTTCTTCTTGGTCAGAGATTCACACTCAGGATAGATCACTTGAGTCTTCGCCACCTCTTCACGCAGCCCAATCTAAATGCTCGTCAGCGGCGTTGGATGGAGTTGCTTTGTGAGTATGACATGGAGATAGAGCATGTGAAGGGGAAGGAGAATGTGGTTGTAGATGCTCTCAGCAGATGGAGACATGTGAGTATGGCCACTTCAGTGGGTACAGATTTGCAGAGCAGGATTCTTCAGCAGCTTCCTCTTGACAGCTTCTACATTGCAGTTCGAGCAGAGATCGAGTCCCAGAGACCCCTTGAGGGGAATTTTGATGGATTCTCACTAGAGGAAGATGGTCTTCTCAGGCACAGAGGTTGGATTTATGTTCCCAGAGATGGAGGCTTGAGGTAGGACATCTTGACAGAGGCACATCATGCACCCTATTCAGCCCATCCTGGGGTGAAGAAGATGCACGCTACCTTGAGACAGTTATACCACTAGAGAGGACTTCACAGAGACGTGGCTCAGTTTGTGTCACACTGTTTAGAGTGCCAGAAAGTGAAGGCTGAGCATCAGCATCCAGCTGGCCTTCTCTTTCCTCATGCTATACCGGAGTGGAAGTGGGACACCATTTCCATGGATTTCATTATTGGGCTACCGATGTCGAGATATCACCACGACGCCATCATGGTCATGGTTGATAAATTGACAAAAGTGGCTCACTTTTCTCTGGTGAAGACCACTTATACAGCTAGTGCAGTGGCACGTGTCTATTTGGATGAGATTGTCAGGTTGCATAGGATTCCGTGGAAGATCATTTGTGACCGCGATCCTTTGTACACTTCCCATTTCTGGACTACTATGCAGCATGCCCTCGGGATGAGGATTAATTTCAGCACAACTTATCACCCCGAGATAGATGGATAGACTGAGAGGGTGAATCAGATTTTGGAGGACATGCTCAGGATGTACGTGATGGATCATCAGGAGAGATGGGAGGAGTACCTGTACTTGGTGGAGTTTTCCTACAATAATAGTTTCCAGAGTTCTATAGGCATGGCTCCTTTTCAGGCCTTGTATGGTAGAGAGTGCAGGACACCCCTTAGCTGGGATAGGTTGGAGGATAGAGTATCTCTTGGACCAGCCCTTTTGTAGGACATGGAGCAGCAGGTAGTGATGATCAGGCAGAGACTGCAGGAGGCACAGGATAGGAAGAAGAAGTACACTGATCAGCATAGGACCGAACATAATTTTGATGTGGGCATGAAGGTGTTCCTTCATGTTAGACCACATAAGAGCCCTATCCATTATGGAAAAGGTTCTAAGTTAGCTCCTCGATTCATTGGTCCTTTTGAGATCTTGGAGCGTATCGGCCCTTTGGCTTATCGTCTAGCATTTCCACCCAGCTTGTCTCGCATACATGATGTGTTTCATGTTTCTGTTCTTAGGAGGTACATTGCAGATCCTTCTCATGTGCTGGATTGGACCTCTTTACAGGTGCAGGATCAGGGGCAGGTGATGGTGGAGCCCGTCTGTATCATAGATCGCAGGACCCTGGGCCTTTGAGGCAGAGAGATTGATCAGGTACGGGTGCAGTGGGATAGATACGATGAGACTATAGCCACTTGGGAGGATGCCACCGTGTTACGAGTGTAGTTTCAACATTTGTTTAAGTGACTTCTAGGAGGAAGTCGAGTCTAAGGGGAGGGGGATGTAGTGCCCACTTCCCTTTGACACTTTTAGATACTGATCTTGATACTGTTGATCTTATTATGGACATTATTATGTTTTGATTTAGTATGATGTTTAGATGTTAGACCATGGATTATTATGGATCTTGATTCAGTTATTATGCATGATGATTATTAGAGACATTATTACATGTGGATGATGATATACTATTTGACATGGATATATTATGGATGATGTTCTCGCACTTGTGATATTGGATATTGTGAGTAGATCTAGTATGGAAATTTATTGATGATGATATAGTTGATTTATTAAATTGAAAATGATAATGTTGATTTCTTGATGTTGTTGTGATTCATATGTTTAGATGATCTTGAGATGTTGTTTATATCATTTTGGATGTTTTGATATGGCCACGAGGCCGAAGGAGGTATTTGTATTTTGCAGGATAAAATATCACAACAATGTCAAGGGAATTGGAAACCAACCATATTAGAATTCTGGATGAATTCAACAAGGTCACCATGGCAACTATTATTGTTGAGTGTTGTGTTTGTTAGGGATTCCCATGGGGGGGGATCACCTTTTAAATGTGACCAAGGGATTTTATGTATTTCTTTAATGTGGTTCCTTTTTGTAATGTTTGCATTGTGTTTATTTTGTGATGTGTTACCCCTTTCATTAGTTATTATATGTTGAGTTAATGTTGTGAATAATCATGTGTTAAAATAAATAAATCAATATTGTCATAGGAATGTAATTAATGAAGTTGTTCTCTTAAATTAATTAAGATGTGTTGTAAGAGTGTGGGGAAAATGTAAGAATGTGTAAGGGATGTGTAAGAGAATGTAAGGATAGATTTTGGAGTGTTAAACACTTCATCCTCTTGGGAATTTGAATTTGTCCTTGGAATAGGCTATATTTGGAGGCTTGTGGGACAAGTTAAACTTGTCCCACACCTCTTAAAATTATTCACCAACCATACCTATGGTTTGGAGGTTAAATTTTAGACCCTTTTAATGCATTTTGAAATGACTAATTGTAAGTTTTAATTGCACTTCTCTTACAAGTTTTAAATTTAGTCCTTTTGGGGTATGGGTTGTTTTGGAGTGTGTAAGTAAATCTGTCATTTTAATTTATTGTGCATTAGGTGAATGATGTTGACTTTTTCTTTGGGTTGAGGAATGTGATGTGGCATCCCACATGGATCCACATCATCCTCTTCTCTTCCCTCTCAAAAAAAGAAGAACTCTTTGCTTGTTTTGGGTTGTTGAAACTTTGCATACTTCTCTTGGGCAAATTTCTTGTTGTTTTGGGAGTCTTGCTTGTTGAAGGAGATTAAAATCATTTCATGTGTGTTGTTGAAGATTTTGGACGTATTTTGAATTGAAAAGCAATGTTGTTATTGCCTTTATGGAGATGTAGGAACTTGAAATTTGGAAATGCAGACTTTGCATTTTGTCTCTTAAATGGTTGTTTGAATCAATTAAATGTATTAGATTAGAATGGAAAAGAATCCCCATGCTTGGAGGATAGAAAACATTTAATAGATCCTTTAGTGGATGATCTTTTCTTTATAATTCAAAACTGGCAATTAATTTATCAAAGAAATGAACAGTTCAAATCCCTTACAACAAGCAATAAGATATGAAACATTTAAATTAAGGCATAGTAAGTTCCAAGGAACTCAAATTGACCTCAACATTTAAGAAAAACCCTTCAGAACTTTACAAAATCAATATGAAACTTGCACAACCGTGTTACTGTCAAAAGATGTAAAAATTTCAATTACAACTCCTAATAAATTGAACCTTGAAACCCCTCTTAAATCCATCTAAGAGCAATTCTCCATGTCTATTTGACATGTTGAGAAAGTAGGAATTCAAAATTGAACAAAAAAAATTATAAGATAAAAATTACCAGTTTGCTTTGCAAAACCCTGAAGATTGTTTTCTCAAAATTGACCTCTAAAACCTCCATCAAAGAGGGCTTCAAGAGCTTTCTAGAAAGTCCTCGGTTTTCCAAATCTGAACTTCCTATCAAAAGTTATGGCCATTTGAAGTTTTACTTCAATTTGGCCTTCAAATAAAATAAATCTAACTGCTAAACTTTATTTTTAACTTTGGAAAAAATTCCACTAAAAATTCCATGGCCCCCACCATCCCACAACCAATATGGGTTCCATGCCACATGGCACCTCAGAGGGATCGGACCCAATTTAAAAAAAGTTAGTCTTTTTGAAAATTTTTCCTTGGGAAATTTTTTCCCATTTTTCCCCACAATCCCGCTCAAACCCGTGGCCAATCATGTGCTGACACGTGGCTTAGAATGGAAGTGCGGGAGGAAAATTTGAACTTAACCTTTTTTTTCCTCATTATGGAAAAATTTACTATTTTGCCTCCGCGGCCCCGCACCAGCGCCTTGCCTGGCTAATTTTTCCTTTCGCACCCGTGGCAATCACGTGCGGACCCGCTCAAGCTTTTTTTTAAATCTATTTTCCCATTTTGGCTAAATGCCTTAAATTTTTCTGCCACCCCGTCACATCCAATCATTGGGTGACATGTGGCATCACCCAACTTTGACGGGAGAAGCAGAGAAAATCCTTCCCCTTTGAAATTTTGATTTTTGGCTTGGGCAAAAATCCAACTTTTTCCCCACCACCCCCGTCACCCGCGTCCAATCATATGACGACACGTGGCAGCCTATGGCTCAGTGGAGGCGCGGTATTGTTCTTTCCTTTTGAATTTTGAATTTTGGTTTGGCAAAAATCATCTTTCTTCCCCGCCGCCTCGTCACCTGCGACCAATAGGGTCGTGACACGTGGCGCCTTTTTGCCTTCGGCGGAGGCGCGCGTAAAACTTCTCCCTTGTGGTTTTAACTCTGAAAATCTTAATTTTTCTTCCTTGACCCTCCCACCCATCACATTTTCCCCCGTGCCAATCCCTGAGTGACACATGGCATCTGGCAGTCAGCATTGGTTACATGGATCTAATCTGATCCCTAGCACTTTTTAGCGAAAGGATACTTATTCCTAACCACTCCGTTGGCCCGACTCGTTTCCTCCCGACCAACTAGGGTGCGACACGTGTCTCCCTCATCAGGCACGCAGGCACATGCCAAGGTGAATTGCGCTTTTGCACCAAAGGAGGGAAAATCTGCCAAGTTCTTCCCTGCTCTACCAGCCTGCTTGGGGAAAATTTCCTCCCTAGGCCCGCGGATTCTCCTTGGGAAAATTTCCCTCCTAAAGTCCTTCGGCTCATATATTGCAAAATATAAGGAGTTAGGAGGACTTCTTTATACCATTGGAAAGGTGAGAAAATTTCCTATCCAATGGGCATGATTTAGGGAAGTTTTGATGGCTTTAATTTTGTGAAAAATCAAGTTGAACCCTGTGAGCCAATTAGAGAGGGGTTGAGTGAGAAATTTCTCTCCTAACCTAAGTGATTAACCTAACCCCTTGTTTTGACCTTGTGTTTTGTTAGTGCTAAATGCAAGAGGAAATTATTTGAGTCATTCTTCATAGTTGGCCTTAAACCTTGTTGTGTTAACTGTTGCCTTGTAACCTAGTTGTTGATACTCTTAATCAAAAAAAATATATTCCATAATTTTCCTAACTAATCCTAGATTGTTCATGGGTCTCAAGTGGTTGTTTTAAGTGGGCATTACAGACATCAATGCAAATATAATGAAAATTATAATTATGTAAAATGTTAGAGATGGAAATGCTCATGTAGGCTTTTATATAAAATTTATAAATGTATAAAAAGCACAAGTTATTTGACAAAATGACTAAGGGAGATGTGTTCTTATAAAATACATTTATTTCACTTATTTTATTGACATCAATATAAAATCACAAACTAACTTCAATTAAATATCACTTCTAACTTAACTAACAACTCGTGTACACTTTCTAGTCTACAATAATTTTATATTAATACACATCTAGATTTTTTATTTTGTTATCAAAAGATGTTGGAAGTGGGGGCACAACAATGTCAATTGTTCCCTCTAGAATTTGAACCACCGTTTTCATATATGGCCTTAGACATGGGTTATCTTGAATGCACCACAAACCTACCAATACCATTATTTCCAACTGAGTTGACTCAATTGTAAAACCTTCTACGTGTTACTGCTCCACTAGTTAAGCAAGGCCACTGTTCTTCAAGCACTCGAAAACCCATTTTGATAACACGATTTCAATTTGTGGGGAACCTGAGTCCAATGATTTTCAACAACATATAATTTCAAATAGCATCTCTCCAAAGCTATAAACATCCACCTTCATAGTAATAGGCAAGGTTTTATACCACTTAGGCACTATATAACCCTTAGTACTACAAGCCCCTGTAAATATTCGAGTCATCTCTGCCTTTAACAAGGTAGAAAAATTTGTACGGAGTGTAGAATACGGTGGACTTAAAATATGGGAAAAAATGATCTATCATAAAAATAGGATAAATACAGAAACAAAATATAGTAAGCTATATATTTAAAAAATATAATATTTTTTAACTTTTCAAATACAATTTTACAACAATCCCAATTATTGATACCATAACAGTCATATGACAGATAAATTATCAAAAAAATGTTAAAAAATAAAAAATATATAACTTAAACGAGTGCAGCCATAAATATTTTCAAAATATATTCAATAAAAACTACTAATTAATTAAATTTAATTTGTGTATAATTATTTTCAATTAAATTAAATCATAAATTTCCATGTGTTAAAAAAAACTTCACATTTTTGTGTGTTTTTGCCGTAGCATTAAAATACGGAAAAATATGGTACCGTATTTGGTAACTATGGCCTTTAACAATTTTTCTAACAAAAAAGTCAGATAATTTAGGACCGTATATATGGTCGAGGAGATTTTTTTGGGGCTTTTATGTCACAATGCAAATATCGGATGCCCCTTGTTGTCCCTACTGCAATTTGAACATGGATGCTCAAGTCTACAAAGCCAGTATCTAGCGACAACGTTTTGTTAAGAGATCGATTGCTCATGTGCTCATACACCAAAATCCTATGTGAATCCTCATTGTAGAAACTGTATAATTGGACAAGATTTTTATGATGACATGTATCAATTACACTCATCTATGTTATGAACTCCCTTTCCAGAGCGTGTTCTTCCTTAGCTTGATGCACCGCTTTATGAAGAGTTTTCATGGTAATTGATTTTCCATCTGGTAAAGATCCTTTAATGGAGAAGGTATTTTTATCATATGTTGTCGAAAGCATCAAGGTAGATATGTAAAATGCCTAGCTAAAATGTAGTCTTGTTAAAGGTAATGAATGCAAGATATGCCCAAAATTGTTTTGCTGAAAAGGCCTTCAAAACACTATAGAAATATTGGTCATTTTCTTCCATTAAATTGAGCATGCCTTTCCTACTATAAAAATTTAATGAATAAACCTTTTAGATAGGGAAAGTGTGACATATATTATGAGAATGTTATTAATTGAAGACACAGGAAATAACATTGGCCTACATCTTTCATTGAATTTCGTGCTACTCCGCCAAAAAGCAGCCCCAGAATTCCTAAATGAGATTTCGTTCAATGGAATATCATAATGTAGAGCTTAAATGGAATGTGTAAATCCTCGTGAAGGCATTGAAAGTATTTCATCAAATACAACCATTGTAGTGCCCGCTTTGAACCACCACTTGAGACCTAAGAATTAAACTAGGATTAATAGGAAAATTAAGGAAATTTTTTTTTTTGACTAAGAGTGTAACAACAACGAGGTTACAAGGCTAACTAACAAGACCAGGATTTCATATTCCAAATTTCACCTGTCATTTTCTTAAGGAGGAGCACTTAACATTATCTATTGGCGTGCGTCAACAACCTCATGTTTTCACACGTCAACACCTCCTATTGACACACGTCAATAACCCTTGGTTGTCACGCGTCAATGCCTCCCTTGATGAGCTTCAACAACCCCTGGTTTTTACGTGTCAACGCTTCTCCTTGACGCATGTCAACAACTTCTGGTTTTCACACATTAACTCCTCCCTTGACGCGCGTCGACGACCTTCTTGTCACGCGTCAACACATCTCCTTGACGCACGTCAACCACATGTCAACACCTCCTTCTTGACGTGTGTCAACAACTTCCAGTTGTCGCGCGTTAACTCTTTTCTCTGGACGAGCGTTAACTCTTTCACTTGTCACATGTCAACACACTTCTACTGACGCGCAATCTACATTACCTCAGCACTTTTCTCATGACGCACGTCAACTCCTTCACTTGTCACACGTCAACACATTTATCCTAACGCGCATCAACAAAGGAAGACCTCCTTGTTGCATGTGCATCCGCCCCAAGGAAAATTTCTATGCCATGTGACACTCACGCGTGCCACGTGTCAACTCGTGATTTTACACGAGTCGGCGGAGAAGCGGAGAAAACTGGGAACATTTTTCCAAGGAAAATTTTAATCCTTTTATCAGGTAGATTATTATACTTATATTTTTTTGAAAGGCCAGTGGAGTAAAACTTTCCACAGGCTTTTAAAAGAAACACTGGAAATTTGACAACTTAAAGGATTTTGTTCAACTTTGATTCTTTCTCTTACTTAACAAGTCAGTAGATTTTGGATACTAGTTCTAGTATGAGTTTCTAAGGTTCAATTTGTCGATTTAATAGCATTTCATATTCTCCAACATTAGACAGCAAAATGGTTGTGTCAGTTTTCAAATTTGATTTTATAAAGTGTTGAAGGGTCTTTATTAAGTGTTGAAGTCAACTTGAGTTCGTCGGGACTTATTATACCTAAAATGACATGTTTCGTTACTTAGCTCATAACGAAGGTTTAAACTGTACATTTCTAAATAAATTGATTTCCAAATTTAAAATAATTAAAAACAGAGATCAAACTCTACAGATCTTAAAACATTTTCTATCAATACATTACAATTGATCCCGACATCCATATAACATCCAATGAGCAAGCTTTATTTCCAGTTTTCAATTTAAATAAAAAGAATAAAACATTTTCTTTTGCCTTATACGCGTTTTCTGTCCAAACCAGGATTTCATTTCATCACAACAATTTCGTTTCAACACAATAATATATTTTGAGAACAGAGCAACAATCCTTTTATTACATTCCAATGACAACTTTACAACACTTCCTTCCTTTCGATTTCAAATACAGTTATACAAAATACATCACATTCTTCCAAACAGAAAATGGATTTGCAACTTTTACATTTCCCATATCAAATTTAATCTTTTATTTTTCATACAAGTTCCTTTCCATTACAAATAATAAAACATTTCATCCACCTCAACGTGGGAAGGGTTACAATAACTTTTCAATAACAAGGAACTGTCAAAATTGTGCATTTCTTTTGTTCTAGAACAACAACATGTTGATTTTCTTCAATCTTACAAAGGATCACAACAAAACAGGGGGAAAGGCAACACTCTCTACCCAACCAAGATATCCAATGAGCAAGGAGAATTCGTCCTTCCTCATTGGCCCCCGAGCCCAAACCATAAAGAAATAAAGGATTAAATCTAACACATGGCAACAATGGCTTCCACAAAACACATAGGCAGCATTGCACATATATCAAAAACACGTTTCAAGCAAGATGTAGTTCCCAACTACATAACAAATGCAAACAAGATTGAGGCTTCATCAAGCATGCCAAAACAAGAGCAAGGAACTATGGGGAACTACTTATGCCTCCCAATGGGAAATGAGAGTCCACTAAAATAACCCACCAAAATATATCACCTTCCATACCCTTATGCCCCCCCAAACTTCCTCCTTATGCCCCCCCAAATTTTATCACTTATGCCCCCCCAAGAGTAAGAAATGAAAGCTATTTATTTTCCATGGTGGATCCCAATCCCAAACTCCCTCCACAATAATTGATGCCATTGGCATACCCTTATGCCCCCTCCATATGAAATCCCCACAGCCTTCTCCTACACCATGCCCTAAGTAGTCTACTCAACCAACCAATAATTACATACAACAAACACCATTTTAGACATGCGTAAGGGAAGAAAAGAAGAATTTTAAAATTCACAGGTTCCTACCTCTCCATGATGGGGTTCGTTCCAACAACAGCAAGCTATATGATGCCCAGAAAATAGTCCAAACAGCAACAACACACATACAATGGATCTCCAAATGCCTTCCACAAGCAAGGCTCCAACCAACAAGAAATGCGCTGAAGAGGAAAATGTGTAAGGTTTTAACCAGCAAGAAAATGCGTCCCAAGAGTAAAATGCACAAAGCTTCAACCAGCAAGAAAATGCGCCAAGAGGAAAAATGTGCAAAGCTTCAACAACCCCAAAATAAGCAAAGAGTTTGACTTATAAATGAAAGGAAGAGAAGAGGGTGATGTGGATTCTAAGTGGGATGTCATATCATTCTTCCTCAACCCTAAAACCAAAGTCAACATCATTAATTAATCACCATAAATGAAGAGACAGACAACTTACACACTCCAAAAATCCCATAACCCCAAAAGGGACAAAATTAAAAGCATGTAAGAGAAGTACAGCAAATACTTACAAATATTCATGTCAAAATACATTAAACAAGTCAAAACTTGACCTCCAACTGATAAATATGGTTGGTAATTAGTTTTAAGAGGTGTGGGACAAGTTTAACTTGTCCCACAAGCCTCCAAATTTAGCCCACAAGGACAAATTCGAATTCCCAAGGGGATGAATTGTCTTACACTCCAAAACATTTTCATAAATTCTCTTACACATTTCTTACAACATTGCATTAATACCAATAACTTCATTACTTACATTCCTATGACATTTTAGATTTATTTATTTCCACACAAGGTTATTTACAATATTAACTCAACACATAATAATTAAAGGGAAGGGGTAACACATCACAAATTAAACACATATAAAATTTTAATAATAATAAGGAACCATAATAAAAGCAACACACAAAAATCCCTTGGTCATATTTTAAAAGTGATTCCCCCCCATGGGAATCCCTAACAAACACCACACACAAACAATATAGTTGGCATTGAGTTTTTTTAAAATTGAAAAGAGGCTAAGGGCCGAATTTTTCTCCAAAATGTGAGCTGCAAAATGTTGATTGGTAAAATGATCATCATAATAGAAATGAAAAATAAATAATAAGGTATTTGTTAGTGCAGAATCACAGAACCC
The DNA here is from genome assembly GCA_019776745.2 of Taxus chinensis. Classification (NCBI taxonomy): domain Eukaryota; kingdom Viridiplantae; phylum Streptophyta; class Pinopsida; order Cupressales; family Taxaceae; genus Taxus; species Taxus chinensis. Next base: position 791,177,507 of record CM034150.1, read on the forward strand.
CTAGATGTTTCTCAGATTTCTAGTTTGATACGGGCATCCAATGTGATTGCACAACATTGAATTTTTTCCCCAAGTGTGGGACTTGCAAAAATGGGAAAAAGCTCTCCAGAGAAGGTTGGTTCCTCTTCCTAAACTACCTACCACAAGCTATTCTAGTGCAAGAAAACTAATCTAAGCCTAATCTAATCATTCCAAGGGACCAGGGAAGAGAGAAAATGCATGAAAAATGAAAGCCTACACTAAAACGGTGATACACTAGAGAAGGAAAACATGAAACAATCTGATGAGGGAGAATGAAACAGAGGAAAAAAAGATTGAGGGAGGTCAGACAAAAGTGACACAAACCCAAATCTTCAAATCTGCCATTAAATCTCCATGAAACACAACATCCTACACCTGCAAACATGAAATACATACACAGAAAGCAAATTATGAGTGGAGAGTCATGGGGAAACAATAAAACACGAGGAAGGGTTGAAAGAACACCACAAAACACGTTTTTTATTGCTCAAAATGCACATAGACCATTACATTTTTTTCTCAGAGGCACAAATCATTTTTCCAAGCATAAAAGAAGGTTTGGTAGCTCAAAAATGGAGTTAGGAAAACTTTTAGCAGAGTTTCCCAACATCCCAGATTGTCTCCCTTACAAATGAGCCAACACTGGCTTTTAACGATGAAGCAGAAGACAAGGAGAAAGGAAAACGTGGCAAAGATGGATTTGAAAGCTCCACCACCCAACAAGATCTATTAAAAAGACAAGGGCCACCCTTAAAAATCTATTCCCCAAGATTTTCAACCATGTTGGAGAAGAATGGAAGCCATACTGCATTAAAAACTTGTAGTTGAATGTCAGTTTTGCTCCTTTTCCCGTGCTAGAGTAGTTTTTTAATTTTATCCCATCAATTTTGACTAAAATTAAAAATTGAAGAGTCCATCATGTAGAGGATTTTTACAACTTTCCAACGCCACCAAAATCGTGAAAAACCGAGCTCAGGATCGAAAGATATGGCCCTCTGAAGATTTAGGGCAAAAATCGGGTTCGCGGGCAAAAATCTTTCTTTTCTCCTCTTTTTCACAAAAATGCAAAAAGCTCCGTTGTGACACATGTCATGATTTGATTGGATGGGGAGCCGAAACCAACATTTTACCTTTTCAGGGTGAAAGTGCAAATTTTTTCAATGTTCTCCAACGGCCCACCGAAGATTTGATGACGTGTCACTGAAATGACATGTGGCGACCTCTGATTCGCCAAAGAGATGTGGTCAAATTTCTTCCTTTACGCCTTTTGCAAAAAGGGAAAAAGTCAAAAATCCTTCCATCGCCCCACTTCTCATTGCTGCTCTAAACACGTGGCACCTTCTTATTCACTGATGGGACCGCGGGTTCATTTTGTGCCTTCAACCTTTTTGGCCAAAGGGAAAAAAACTTAACTTTCTCCTGACCCACACCGCAGCACTGATATCCATGTGTCATCATCTAATTTGATGTGGGGATGCAGCCGAATTCAACCCTTAAGTTTTTTGGACAAAAAGAGGGTGAAATTCCTTAAGTTCTTCCGCCGCACCAACTTCCGCTAATGACATGTCACTCTCTTATTGGAGTGGAGCCTTGACCACTATCCTTGTACTTTCCTTTGTCGGATCCGTGGGCCGATTTTTGACTTTAAATTTTTTGCCCAAAAAATGCCTAAGTCCTAAAATTTTCCCATCACTTCGTCGGTCCGCTTAGGCCTGCCATGTGGCGCTTCTTGATTGGCTAGGGGCACAAATGTTTTCTTCGTGGGGGCCCGCGGGCCGGTAAGGGAATCGTAATGTGAGCAGCAAAATGTTGATTGGTAAAATGATTAAGTGGAGAGTCAACTCACCAGGTTGAGATCATGAGCTCGGCACATGTCAAATAACACAATTAGAATGGAGGGTTCAAGATCTAGCCTGGATACATTTCAAGAAATGCCTGGACCAAGATTAGTCAATTTTTGATGATCTAATGAGTATGAGGCTTAAGTAATCCATGGAACTAGGATTCTACCAAATTAAACAAGGCTCGAAGTCACGCAGAAGAGAGCTCAGAGTATTACACAGGAAGGAGCTCAATCACAATGGGTTGAGGAAATGACACATGACCTGTTGAGCTTGACACAATGCATGACATATTTGAGACAAAGGTGTGAGTTCATTCAGTTAATAATAGTGAACCAGAAAATTTAATTGAGATATAGCAGAGGAATGGAGGCCGAGTGATTTTAATAGTTCATGCTAGCTCATGAGGGTCTAGATTATGAATAGTCAGGCCCAACAAAGTAGTCACAGCATTGGAAGAATAATTGGACGTGGTGCATGATCAAAAACATAATTGCATAAGTAGATAATGGTTCGATGGTGAGAGCACAGAGACAAAACATCACACTGTGGAGTGGAGTTACGTGGTACTTGGGCATTCAATTTTGTGAGATGACTCAGAAGGGTGGCATTAGCTAATAAGATCAAGCTCAAAAGCTTTGCAATGAACGAGTAAACTCAGACGGCCAAGCATGAAGGCTCGGGTGGTTGTATGCAATGTTATGGCTATGGAGGTGGTTCAAACAATGGAATGGCTCAAGAACCTAGAGGCTCAATGCGGGGTTGAGCCATGGATTTTCCCATGTGTCCCTAATCATTCTCACTATTTTTAAACTAGTAGTGCCTCGTACAATAGAGTTGTCCATGACAACAATCTAATTTCCTTTCAATACTGTCTCCACAAGAGACAACATTAACTTCACCCCAAAATCCCTAATTTTTTGGGAAGGATCAATGAAGGTCATGCACACATAGTGTGACCTTATGAGCCCTTGTTGGAAGGGTACATTGATCCTGCTAGTGTACCCAAGTGCAACAACCATGCTATAATTTGGTACTGCAATCACAACGATGTGGTCTACAGGGGACTCTTCAGCTAAAATTCATCCAAAGGAAAACTCGAATCGTACATGAACCTCCCGAACATGATCGAACTTGAGAGTGAGAAATATATGTGCTCAAAAACATAGGTCTCTGTGAGGCATCAACACCTTGTCTCCCATCGACTAGTTGTCGCTCAGTTTATTTTCCAACACCACCACCGTGAGAAACCTGCTTCAGTGAACAACCTCTACCCCCGACCAAATCAATTTGAAATGGGTTAGGTTTATGGTTTGGAAAACACATATGCCACGTGCATCAGAAACTTTCAAATAATGCAGATTGTAGAAAATCCAAGAAAAGAAGAGCATGTGTCATGTATAAACTAAAATAACCTCTCAGAAAAATAGAGTATGCAGCATGTATAATCCAAAATAACCCTTCAGAAAAATAGTGTATCTAGCATGTATAATCCAAAAGTACCTATCTAGGCCACCTGTACGCTTGAATCATGTTTGAAAGTGATCTTTGTTCTTGATTAGATATGAACTTTATGGATTCCAGCCATGTTTTGCTCCATTCGGTGGATTTGCGCTCCCCCTGCATCAAGATTTGTAATGTTAATAACATTAAGACTAATGGTTTGCATATTGATCAAGATCTCTAAAACAACAGTTTCAAATGTGCAAACTTTGGTTGGTTGGGATGGTTTCTATCGTAGTACCACTATATAACAACTACAGCTTCTATGCTAAAATAAAAACAACATCAAGGAAAACATACGAAGAAAATAAATTTGGTTGGGGGCAATTTGGTAATATGGCCAAATTTGGTAACCCTGTTAAATTTAGCAAATAGTCGAGGGAAATTTGCCAATCCAGTCAAATTTGGTAATTCTGCTAAATAAACAACCTGGGCACCGTTAAAGTCTTCCCCAAAAAATATTGTAACTCTTACCGAAACACGACATGCATTGAAATGTCTCTCTCATCCACCCAAACTCTAAAACCCTTTAGAATCATTTTTACTGTGCAGTAATCCTCAAAAGTCTTCCTTTAAGACTGGTGAAATACAAAACCACCTTATCCTCACCTCCTGGCAGTGCTTTCTGCTTGGTAGTTTTGACAGATGATATTTTGGGGGTTTTGGGAGCTTTGGGGATTTTTCCCTCATCTATCCTCTGTGTAAAAGTATTCAGCCTTGATTGAAAATTGCTCGACCACAATCTGAAAACCCCATCAGAAACCCCCTTTTTGCATGGTGAAGGCGGAAAAAATCTTCTTGGCTACCTTATAGCAAATACATGCAAAACAATGATTTATTCACAAATGACAAAGCATTCAATATGGTTTTTAGTAGAATAAATTACCTGAATAAAGCATGCAATTAATTTGTATTTACACAATCACTCTGCCACGCAAGTCTAAAACCTCCGCTTGAGAGAGGCTATCATAAGTATGTCATGAAAATTTGTAAGTGCCTTACCAAGCACCCCGGTTTGGTGTTTTGGTGTGGACTTACATTTACAAGTTAATTGACCCGAGATCAAATCCCGTTATTGGCATGTCTATGCCACGCAAGTCTAAAACCTCCGCTTGAGAGAGGCTATCATAAGTATGTCATGAAAATTTGTAAGTGCCTTACCAAGCACCCCGGTTTGGTGTTTTGGTGTGGACTTACATTTACAAGTTAATTGACCCGAGATCTGCATTATTAATATGTGATTTAACAAAATTTGAACTTTTCATTTCTACCTCGGCTCTTAGAGTCTTTTTTTTAGAGAGTGTATCATATAGAGGAAGATAAAACCCTAAATCTGGAGACTAAGAAAGTGCCAACCTTGTAAAAAAGTATCATGTTACAGAGTCGTAGAAGATGTGTCATGACACTAATAGAGTGAATAAATAGAGAAAGCGGTGTGCAAAATGAAAATGTCCGTTGTGATCAATGATGCGGTAACAACAATCAGTTCCTACTCATAAAAGTGACCGTAAAGACTGTAAATTTTCCTCCAGAAAGTGTGAGAATTAACCTTCCCAGTAACGTATCCTACAATCATGGCCACCCTGACGATCGCAGACAAAAGGGTGACCATTATCTACATAAATTTCCACCCGCCACATGATATTATATTTCAAAAACAACAACGAAATAGAAAATAAATTACCAAATTGAAGAAGATTGAGGTTAGGAGGCGCGAGGTGGATGATAGTGTAGGGGCATGCACATGCATTTGATTTCAACACATTCCTCTGTAAACACCATCCTTCATCTGATTTCTAACGGATGTCAGAGTTAGCTGACCCCAATTCAACTAGGGAACACCTTCAGCGTGATAAAAATAATCTAAAAGTAAACATATATTTAAAAGTAAAAACTAAAATTCGTTGATAATGGGGCTGGCATGAAAAGAAAAGAAAATTACAAATCAAATGGTGCCCTCCCCCTCACAACTTCATAAAATTCAATTTTGATGGTGTCGCCAAAGGCAACCCAAGCAGAGCTGACGTGGATGGTATTTTTCAAAATTCTCTTGGTCAACCTATTTTTGGGTTCATTGAAGCTCTGGGCATTTTCTCAAATAACCTTATTGAAGCCAAGGCTCTTTGGCGAGGACTTAAAATTTCCAGCAATAAACAATGGACCAATTTGTTGGTGGAAGGTGATTCCCAAATGATCATCAATGCAGTTAAGAAAGGGAAAGACGATCACTAGAATCTTACACCATATTGTGGAAGATTGCACATTGTTACTCATTAATAGTGTGTATCTCTCACATTCCCCAGAAATTTCCAATAACGTTTCCAACTAAGCTTGTCAATATTGGGAGTTGAAAATAAAGTTAACAATAAGCTCATTCTTATCTTACCTATTTGATATAATAGCTAAATGGGGAGATTTAATTTTAAAAGATGAGTTATCCACATCAACCCAATTATTTTATGTGTTGTACCCCACCTCCCTCAATAATTAATAATGTGGAGGCACTTGAGCTATTAATTCCCATTGTAGGGATTTGATGGGAATATCCTTTAGAAACGTGTGTGGAAAGACTCTCCATCACATGCAGGTGGAGCTATTAATACTTAATTTGGTCGATCCTTTCCTTCATAATTTTCTATAATCGTTGAAAATACTATGGAAAAGGGAAAAAATAATGATAAGGTTAAGATGAGAACCAAAGTGAGGAAGGTAAATGGCCACTGCAAGCAATAATTGTTAAGGAGATGCGGGATCATATGGTGAACAAGTATAAAATTTACGATGTTCATTACTCTTTTCTGGGCCTCGTTAATTATTTAAAGCTCTTGAAAACTTCTGAATATGAGACACCTTCTTAAGACAAGGGAACGAAGCTTACTACAAAAGAAGACATAAAATTTTGGTAGAAGAGTTCTTATTGAAGGTGTAAAATATTCGAAAGTTATTAAGATGGAAGGCAACAAACCCTGCTAAGATCTCATCTTTCTACTCATCTAGGTGACACACACCGCCATTGAAGAAGTTGTAAAGTCCATTAATGACCGTGTCCAATCCACCGTTCTTAGCTTTACATTTTGAAACTTCACTCATATTATTGGCGTGTAGGATTGTCTTATTGGGCTCCAACAATGATTTTTCCATAAATGTGGATTTGGAGCAACTCAGTTTTTTACGTCAGGCCTTGGTTTGGACCAACTCCGGAAAGCTCGTCAAGGATCTAGCCATTGAAAATCCTGTAGTATGAGGAAGAAAATCAAGGCCATACTGTTTTTTTCTCGACATTCTCATGGAACAATTTGAAGTCTCTAATTTCACCAATTCTATGGTCCACTCTAATGGTGGAAGACGAAGCTAGGAATGTGGACACCCCCCACTGTGATGGTCAACACTTCTTTGGAGGAGGATGAAAAATAATATTAATGGTTTAGTTTGTTTTTTGTGAATAGTATGGTATAGCTCCTATTGGCATCACTGTTTGTTGATGGTTTTTGTACTTGCCCTGATTTTTGAGGTTTTTTAATAATATAATATATAAAATAGTGAGTCCTTTAGCCTCTTTTTGTGCTGATAAAAAAAATAAAAACTAAAAATAAAACTAACCTAAAAGTAAAAATACATTTAAATACTAAAAATAATAATGCTTATTCACACGTATTATTTATTCTGCACTAATTATCTTCCACTAAAAATAAATATAGTTACATGTAAAAAGTAAAAAAAGCATTTAAAAGTAAAAAACTAAAAGCTAAAAATAATATGGATCAATATAAGAATATTATAGTTACTTACGCATTCACACTTATTATTTACTCGCAGTAAGTATATTCCAATAAAAATTAAAATCCCTGCACAATTATTTACCAATTCACACTTATTATCTTTCACACTTTTAATATAACTTACATTTCCATTTCCATGTATAAATACACAGTCATATATTCATTTTATGTATTAAAATTGATTCGACATTACAAAATAAATTATTTTAACCATTAAATATTAGTTCGAAAATAAATAAAAATTCAATCAACGCACGCCATTGCACTCCTTGTCTGCCACTACAGGAACACCTCTCGGTGTAATCATTTAATAGTCATTTATTTAGTGTTTGTAAAATCTAAATAAATGGATTGTAATTATGTCGAAAGGCGCTGCCGAATTGGAGTTGGGGTCGATGTGTCAAACATACGTCAACGTTAGAAGATGGGTAGTCATGATTTCATGAGGATAAGTGTTGACATGCAATGGATTTTGAACCATCGATCTCGTTTGAAAGCATAGTGTGAAACTAAAAACAATAAAGTAGTGATCGAGATTAAGATTTGGTCCTGCAAATAACACAAAATACTTTGTCAACACCCATCTTATGAATGAGATCAACTTAAGCAAGCGTCAAAGAACAACATATCTCAAGGCTCATCCTCTGTTATAAAATAATAATGAACTCGATTATGTGAAAATTGCATCCCTCTTAAGAAAACATGTGAGGGTTTCAAGGTAGTCTCCAGGTTATGTGTCTATTAATATCACATAGTGTAAATATTACAATATCTTGAAACTACATATCTTCAAACATTGTAGTCCCTCCGAATTTTAGGTTTTTTGGAGTTGTTTAGCAAAAGTTGTGTCTTTTTTAGGGTTGAAACCCTAATTCTAAGGTTTCATCTATATCTTCTGAATAATGACGAATTAGGAAATAATTTTATTTGGGTTGTTGGTAATATATTAAACAGTGATACCACTGAAATTTCAGAATTTGTGGATCTATTTTGATAGATTTGTTTCAGTTTTAGTATTTTTCACTATTTTGCTCCACAGGCCGCAATTTGAGGAATTTTCCTGAATTTCTTACATTTTCGGAAATCTCTCAAAATTTTAGTAGGGGTTAGTTCTTTGTGGTTTCAGATTTGAGGCTGAATGATTAACGAAATCATCAGGTAAACTATTGGTCAAAGGAGTAAGTTTGTGAAACCCTAATTTTTATGCATCATGGATATACCAATTTTCTATGGTAATGGGGAAATTGATGCAAAAAAATGGTGGATACAATTTAAACAAATTTATTTTGAAGAATGTTTAGTATGGGTTAGCTTTTTATCTTCATCTTGGTGGGAAAGCGCGACATTGGTATTCTTATTTGGATATAGATCTATTGGATTGGGATTGGGAGGAAATGGAGGATATTTTCTTAGCTAGATGGGAAACAAAAAAGAAACACAATTTTGTTAAAAAAGAAGAAGAAAAAGAAGAAGAAGAAAAAGAAGACATTGATGGTGCAAAAGAATAAAATGTTGATGATGAAGCTACTACACAGGATAGTGCATCTCCAAAGAAGGAAGCTTCAATATTTCAGTTTGAAGGGTGCATTCAAAGAAAAAAGGTAATTGTTTCCATAAACCCTAGCAACAAATATAACTTCATCGATATGGATGTAGCTCAAAATCTACATGTGCAAACAAAGCATATCAAGGAATCTCAAATGGATGGTAAGCATATTCAAGTTTTTGAAGATTTAAAGCTTTCTATGGATAAATATGTTTTACATTCAGATTTTTATGCTTTAGATATGGATGGTATGGATATTGTTCTCGGATATCCTTGGTTAAAGACATTGGGAACAATTAATATTCATGTGCAAAAGAAATTCATGAAATTATAGTACAAGAGAAAGAAAATTACATTGCAAGATGTCACACTTAGCAAGGAAAAAAGTAATGTAAAATTGGATCATGAAGATGAATTTGAAGATGGTGAAGAAGGGAATAAGGATGAATCAGAAGGAGAGGATGAAGAACATGATGAAAAAGTAAAAAATAGTTTCTCTACTCAAGAGAAAAAATAAATAACAAACAAGTTGGAAGAGGAAAAGAAAGTGGAGGAAAAGATTGATATGGTTGAGCATACTAAGGTTGCACCATATAGACACCCACATCATCATGAGAGGAAAAAATCATGGAGACATGCTAGGACACACAAGGGCAGCAATCTATATGGATATACAGGGAATTGGAGGAGTAATCATTTTGGCTATACATGGAATCAATGGAACAATAATTATATGTCATGGAATCACATGAATAATAATTATGGATATGCATGGATGCCAAGGAGGAACACATATGGACCGGGATGGAATCAGATGAGCACAATGGAATATGGAATCATGTTTGGAGTAACATCACCCACTAGGATTTCATATGGGTGGTTAGATGATCGAGCATGGTGACAAGTGTGCAATAATTTAAAGCACACTCATTATATGGCTTCTTCTTATGTTTCGGGGATGAAACATGTCAAAGAGGGAGGCAATGCTATGTACCTTGGGATATGATAATATAATATATATGGGTTGATGGAGATGCCAACATGTGGCACACATCCCCTTAATTATATGTATGGGTTCACATGGGATATGATAATATAATGTATATGGGTTGATGGAGATGCTAACATGTGGCACACATCACCTTAGTTAGTTATATGGGATCACATAGGAATTAATTATATTGGGTAATGGGTCCGCCTACATTGGGATTAGGTGTTACCCATCCTATTTAAAGGATGTGAGTATCATTATGAGGAGGTAATGTATGTATGCGTTGAGTCTTCTATTTAGTAGAGGTATATTGGAGGTGTCCCCCTTGAAGTGGATTCCCATCTTGGGAGATTGTGGAGTTACTCCTTCCTTAAGGAGCATTGTATGGTGTTGCCCTACCTTAAGGGTATTATTCTACATATATTGATAGTAGGGCACCTTGGCCCCCCATATCTCTTGTGTTTTATTATCTTATGAAATTTATTGATTTTTTATATGCAAGGTTCTTATTGATTTATCATATGGAATGTTGTTGAGCAGGAAATTTTGCAGAGATTTGGGTGGTGAGATTCAAATGGACTGGTCTCACGCCATGATCCCTATCAATGGAGAAATGAAGAAGCTTATGCCAAAAACTCAGGTAAAATTCATAGTGACGAAAATTGATGATCCCTGTGCACAAGTCTTGTTCCAAGGCTCAGGTATGGGTAACTATATGATGACTATAGAAGTTCATGCCCCTGAGATCACTTGCCAAGATTCCAATGAGACCTGGACTCTTGAGTTCGATGGAAGTTTTTGCTCAATGGGTTCTGGTGCAGGAGTGGTGCTCATATCTCCAAATGGTGAAATATTTCCTTTTTCCTACAAACTTGAATTTTCAAATACTAACAACACTACAGAGTACGAGGCATTAATCCTTGGCCTTCAAGCTGCAGAGGAGAAAGGGATCAAAAATTTAGAAGTCTTTGGAGATGCGGAATTGATCATGAAATAGGTAAGAAATCAGTTCCAAGTAAAGAATGATCATTTGAGACACTACAGAAATAAAGTATGGGACGCAATACAAGCTTTCGATGTTTTTTCCATAAAATTTGTCCCTCACGAAAAGAATGACAAAGTAGATTCTCTAGTAGTCTCAGCTTCATTAATGATTCCTCATTCAGAGTTTTATCAATTTACAAGTACACCATTGAAATGGTTTTTAGGCCAAGTGTTCTTGATAGTGTAGAAAATTGGCAAGTATTTAATGATGATAAAAAAATTATTGCCTTCTTGGAAAAGAGGCATAATTTTGAACAATTATACTTTGAAGAAAGTGATTATGTGTTTCACGAATCAACTACCTCACCCATTCAGGTAAGGAGTTGAGAATGAAGATCCTGGTGATGGCATCATCCAACTCAAAGGAAATAAAATATCTAAAGGATTGGTTTCACTTGAAGAAATTTTCGACAAACATGACAGGTTTATCAAAGAGAAAGAGCAGACAGGACTTACGAATTTTATTAACTATGAGCAAGGTTAACATCGATACCAAGGATAAACGTCACCTGGTCAATATTGGTAAGTGTTGCTCACTTGAGGAACACAGGAAATTCATAAGTCTCCTTACCAAATATTTTGACATTTTGGCTTACTCATATGAAGACTTAAAGTCTTTCTAACCTAGGGAAATGGAGCATGCCATACCCTTGAAGCCTGGTGTAGTTCCATTCAGGCAAAGAGAAAAGACAATATAATCTCAAGATTGCAAGGACAATATTTTATGAAGTTTAAAAGATGATAGATGCACGAATAATGTTTCTTACTTGACATTCAACCTGGATAGCTAATATTGTACCAGTTTGTAAGAAAAATGGAAAAATTAAGATTTGCATGGATTTTTGCAATCTTATTTAGGCTTCCTTGAAGGATAACTATCCGCTGCCAGTCATAGACTATATTCTGTATGCGAGGTAATTGGATCAGAAATGCTATCTATGCTAGATGGCTTTTCTGGTTATAATCAGATTGAAGTGGCTAGATAAGATCAACATAAAACCGCATTCACTACCCTTTGGGCTATGTTCACGTATAGAAGAATGCCTTTTGGTTTGATTAATACTGGCGCTCGCCTTTCAAAGGGATATGGATATGACATTCATAGATTATAAATACAAGATCATCATGATATACCTAGATGACTTAACAGTGTTCTCCAATAAGCGAGAAGATCACCTAAGAGATTTAGAGAAAATATTGCAAAGATGCAGACTTCATAAGATTTTTTTAAATCCAAAAAGGTCTATGTTCAGATTTACGGAAGGGAAACTCCTAGGTCTTATTGTTTCTAAGGAAGGAACTAAGATTGATCATGAGCTTGTTCAAGCTATCAAGAATCTTTCCTTGCCTACAAGTAAACCTCGAGTCCACTTCTTCTTTGGGAAGGTGAACATTTTGAGAAGGTTCGTACCAGATTTTACTAGGCTGACTAACGAAAT